>JAZGTH010000091.1:800000-1475000 GCA_036877525.1 Chromobotia macracanthus | reverse complement strand
CACACACACACCAAATCACACACCACACATACACACACCCACACACCAAATCACACATCACACACACCCACACACCAAATCACACACCACACACACACACAAATCACACACCACACATACACACACACCACACACACACACCAAATCACACACCACCCACACACCACACATACATGCAAACACACACAGCACACATACACACACACACCAAATCACACACCACACATACACACCCACACACCAAATCACACACCACACATACACACACACACCCACACACCAAATCACACACCACACACACCCACACACCAAATCACACACTACACATACACACACACACCAAATCACACACCACACACACACACACACCCACACACCAAATCACACACCACACATACACACACACACCAAATCACACACCACACACACACACCCACACACCAAATCACATACCACACATACACACACACACCAAATCACACACCACACATACATGCAAACACACACACCACACACCAAATCACACACCATACATACACACACACACCAAATCACACACCACCCACACACCACACATACATGCAAACACACACCAAATCACACACCACACATACACACAAACACACACCAAATCACACACCACCCACACACACACATACATGCAAACACACACACCCACACACCACACACACACACACACACATACATGCACATGATCATTGCTATGGCAATCCCAAAGGTGGAGGAATGCACGTGTGTTTTTCAGGCTCCTTGCAGCAGTTCATTTGATTGGGTAAAGTTTGCAAAGTATCAGAATCTCATCATGTTGAGGTAACACATTCTAGAAACTGATTTCTAACAAAACGTGCCATCTTTCTCTTATTGTTAGCAAAGGCAACACATTAGAATGTGTCTGACTCGCTGTGAGACAGGTTAAACATTTGTTTTGCAGAACTGCTATAGATTTAGCGACAGTGAAGGAAATACTGCACAGAAATTTAGTTTCCTAACACTATCCCATACATTCAGCCCTTTAAATCTGTCCAGCAAGTTTATAGGCACATAAGATTTTCCTGCTTCAACAGATGCATCATGACCACAAATACATGAAAACACTCAGTGCCATACTTATGAATCAAAAGCCCATCCTGTTAATTCATGCACTCCGCACAAACCAACAGCCCTTGTGAAAACACACACTCCTCCTTGGCATGCAGTCTCAGCCCTGATCCAAGAACACAGTTTCACAACTCACAAAAGCATACTCAACAGAAAATCAAATGAATTACAAGTGCCATTGCGTTAATTTTTCCAAGGTCTTCCTAAAGCACAAGATATCTGTTGCTTAAATAATGTTGTGATATGTATTACAAAATTACACGCTGAAAATTGAGAAGCATTGTGGTCTAAACCCCTATATCTCATCACCCATGAGGGTCAAAGGTCATCTGATATGGGAGTATCTACATACATCTGATCATTCTCTCTCTCACATCACTAATGTGCTTATGGCCAATCACACTCAGATACAATGTTTTAAAGGAAATATGGAAGAAAGCCGCCTTACAAGCTGTAAGCATGGCTCACAAAAGATGTTTAACACCCCTTCCACACCCTCACTGAAGCAGAAATGTTTTACACATATATACAGTATGTGGACGTTTCTTAAACTACTGACACTTTTATCCCTGGAAATGATAGATGCCAGTTTCAGCACATGACTACATAACATATTCATGCTTTTTGCATAATTTGACACAATAACAGCTTGTAAATGGAAATGACCCAAATATTCTGTTTAAATTGACATTTGCCCCTACAGCCATAAAACACCATTTTCTCTTTATTTCTAAAAGAGAAAATTTGGCCTGCAGATATAAACAATAGACTACTTAAACAGATCAGACAACAGGAGCTTTGCTACTGAGCATGCACATGAAATTGTCCATCCATATTCATGTAAATAAATCTGAAAACAGAGTTTTTGTTTCTGCACTCTGTTAATACCGATGTTTTCAAATGTTGCCTTTTCACACTGAAACGCATGAAATGCATATTTGCATTCACATTTATACTAGGAGTGAGTGAACGTGATATATGACAGAGCATTGGTAGAGCATTGTGTCAGTAGCCTAAAAGCTGCGGGTTCAAATCCCAGGGAGCACGTATATTGATAAAAATGTATAACTTGAATTATCCAAAGTGACTTGCAGTACAAAGCGTCTGCCAAATGTATAAATGTAAATGTAAACCTATCACTGGTGATGAGTGAACACACACACTAACTAACAATAAGCCTGTGTGTGAACTGATATTATGCAATACTGTAAATCTATCATATATATATATATATATATATATGATATAATATATATATATATAATATATATTACACATACCTTCAAAGTAAAAGTGCCTGAAAGGTAAAAATAAATGAAAATGACAGAAAAGAGGCAGATTTGAAAAGCAGCAAAATACATGATTAATTCAGGTTAATCAGTTTTAATGTGTCCTTCACTTAACAATAAAAAATCAACCCTGTGACATAAAGACAGAAACAAAGAAACACAGTGTATGTGTTTTTCCTATGAAGGATGGTAAAAGTCACACACACCTATATTGTGGGGACCAGTCATGTGGGGAACTGATTATTAAACATACTAAATTATGCTTATTTGAAAATGTAAAGATGCAAAAAGGTTTCTTTAAGAGTTGGGGCATCAAAGTTTGTACAGTATAAAAGCCATTATGTCATTGTGACTCTGGAGACAAAACAGAATAGGATCTCAGGTCACAAAAGACCTTCATGCCTGGATATCCCAACAGTGACTGTTGAGTTTAGGGAAGCTGGCGGTCAGGGGCGAGATGCAATGCCAAATTAACCACAACATTCTTGACTGAAGCAGCCGGTATGATGTTAGACTGAATAAACAGGAGCATATTACTGCGCTCAAACTCTTTCACGTTCATACTCACACTCCGCTTACCTCCTGATGACTCTAGCAGATCTGAAGGAAATGGAGTTGATCTCCACCAGTTAGTGGCTGGTTGAAATACATGGAGCAGAAGGGATTCAAGCGTTGAAAGGGCTTGGTAATAGTGTGGTGTAGGAAATTGCCATTTAAAAATGACTGCACTAAATTTAAAGTTGTCCACACTACCTGCCTCCTTCATTCACGTAAAAAGTGTTGTGATGGAGCATGTCGCTTGGGAGACAAATCGCTCTATACGTTAAAATACCCAATACCCAAAAACCAATGAAATATGGGAAATACCCTGAAATACACACACATCTAAGACAATACACACATTTAAGACATCTTTATGTAAATGCTTTTGGTTATGATTGACTACCTTTAACTTACAGCAGTTTACACTGTCTGGGTTACTTAATAAGTGTTAGCGTCTGAACATTCGGCTTCATATGATTATAGGCTCATACTTGTAGCCTATTATGTTCTTTCTGCATATCATGGGTGTGCACATTAATCCAAATATTTTTTAATTGTGTCTTCATAATTTTCATGTCATGGACTCAAACTTACATTTTAGTCCCTCCCTCCATGAAAGTCTGTGGATTTCATAAGATGTACTTTACATCCAGTGTTGCCAACTTGGTGAATTATTAACAACTAGCGACAAATCTAGTGATATTTTGGATAAACATTAGCTTCTTTCAGTAGACTGTAGTGCAGATCATTTTACACCCAGAGATGAGCTGTGTGAGAGAAACAAATAAGGGAGACTCTTCTTTTCCTCTGATGATTACTGTACAATTCGAGTACATTTAGGTTTATAATAGGTCTGGTTCTCACCTTGTTGATGAACAGAAATTGTAGCTTGTGAGTAAAGCTGCAGGACTCGGTGTCCAGTGTGAGTACACCTTAAGTCACTAGATTTCACACTCGCATTGTCTCATGACAGAAACAGAAGATATGTGAATGAGAACAGCCATATTGAGCGTTCATCTGTACTGAAATGTATATACTGAAGACGTGAAACAACTGCTAACTGCGACACTGAACACAATTAAACTACAGTCAGTGACGCCATTAAGACGCAGAACAGAGTGTGACGTCATATGGTGACATTTTCAAGCAGACTTGTACACACACACATTTATAAACGTCAGAGACTTACATTAATAAAGATGAGGAGTATTGATGTGTCCATCAAAGAGAAAACAAATAAGATTTAAATTAAATCAAAGATAACAAGATGTGCATTTGTAATGTATTGACAAAAACAGCTATACTGTTGATATGATGTTGTTGAGGTACGACTGGTCATACTGCCCACCGCTGCTGATGAGAAGATGAGGACAGTGAAAGAGTAATAAACACGAGAAGTCATGTAGTCGTGTTTCATTCATTCTGGAGTTCCACTGCACCAGCAGCGATCAATCGTGGAGCATTTCTGATCTGAGGTCAGTCCTTAAAGGGCAGCTCATGTCCTTACATCTGGGGTCACACCGAGTCTGCTAAAGCTTCGGCTTAACTGAGAGCGCCATCTAGCGTCAACTATCAGCCCTGCAGCCTGCATTATTCCTCAGCTCAAGTCTGCTGACACCAGCTCATCTGGCTGATGATGATGAAGACCTAAAACGTTTGTTTTAGTTGAGACACCAACAGGGACAGGCCAGCAACATTACCACAGTACATTGATTTTCACAGTCCAGCAACACACCGGACACACACCCAAACTCACAGAGCAAACGTGAGGCTGCCTCGATCAACTGCTACATCACTGTTTGGTCCATTACATTTGTAGAACCCAAGTGTTATTGCAAATCTACATAAAAGCAAGCACATACATACACACAGATCTATTATTTAGGGGGTTACGGTGCTGACACCCAATCCATAGCCTCCCTAACCTTCAGAGACGTGACCAGCACTGCTTCTCTGCCTACCATAGATCTAGTAGTGGACCAGCAGCCAGACTGGACCTGCACTGGGAACTGCTCCACAAAGACAAGTATTCCCAGCAAGCAGCCCCCTCTGCTGTACAGTCACTCAAGAGTAAACCACAGATGAACAAACGAGGGACAAAACCTAAATTAATTGGGGGTTAAATAATTGATTCATTACACTTAGGAGGCAGCTGCTTTTCATTTGTATTTTTGTTTGTTTTTCATTTGAATGTATTTCTACATAAAAATGTACAATCAGTCACAACGTGTATTACAACATTTTCCACATTATTTATTTATAATATACAGTGTGTAATAATATATTAATTTACAACATCTATAAACCAGTTTCTGTATAAATTATGCCAGAGCAAAAAGCAAAATAACCACAGCCTCTCTTTTCACTCAGGGATGTAATAATGGACATTGTAAATTTCCAAAGAACACAGTTCAATTGGTCTATTTTATATCATTTTCACAATCATAAGCAGAAAACCAATAAACCTGTACAGAGCAAACAGGCAGACTTTCTGCAATGTAACAGCTGTCCTGCTTCTGAAGGAAGAAAACTGTGTGTACAAGAATATTATATTTACCTTTTACCTTTGATTTAAAGCTGCTGTGTGTATTTTAACACTGTCTTCTATTGCAGCTGAATACAGGACAATTTAAGTAAACCATGTGTTACTTTCTGGACAAAATAATGACACTTCTGAGCAGTGGTGTGCACAGGGGCAGGGGGTGGTGGGGCATTTGATGGAGCTGGGGGTGCTCAAGCTTTTGTGTCATAATGTAAATGTGCCCCCCTCTGGTCATAGTAAATAATAATAATATTTATTATTACACTAAATAACAGTAAATCAACTTACTATTGCCACTAACTGTAATAATAAAAATATATAAATAACATTTTAACAGATAAGTACCAGGTGAGTGATAATGATTTGTGGGCTGAAGCAATAGGCAGTTTTTACAGCACTACTCAGCGGGATCTCAGGTAATACAGAACATGTACATTTATCTTCTGCCATACCTCTGTAAGAGTGAATTCATGTGAGTTATGATTTATTCTGATAAAACTCTGACAATGATATTCAATTTGTTTATATTCAAGGCCATTCAATGACAGCAGAATATAGTTTAGCACGTCCTCATTAGCTTGGGGAATCCACACAATACAAAGTTTATAACATGAACAAAACTGAACATGATAACATGATGATTCTATTTGTATCAACATATTCTCACAAAATGCCAAGAAAGGACAAAAAACATTTCAATTAATCGTGAGGAAGTCACTGAAATATTTAGAGACACAACAGACAGACGAGCACTGCTTTAAATACAGGTGATTTAATTAATAAATTATCTACATTGAATGTAAATTCTGTCCATTTCTGTAATAAAACATTTTCAATTCTGTAAAAATACATATGGTTTTATTTGTTTAGGTAATTTGCTGAAGTTTTTACTTTTTCGCCCGCCCCTGAGGTCTGTGCCCAGCACTGCTTGTAAACACTTTTAAACATTTCTCTGTTTAAGGAGTCCAACATCCCATCCTCTCAACCAGTTATGTGGCCAATTAAGTTCAGTACATCATTGTGAACTCAGCCATTATTTTGGTGGCGCAGAAATTACGCAGAAATTACGCTCTCTGTTTTGTTTAAGCAGAAGAATACAAGGAAAATGAAACAGAGAGAAGCCAAAAGAAATTAGATCTGTAATGGTCAATGGCAGTATATACTGTGTCCAATACAAACACAAGTCATTCAAATGTTCCTTCTTTCGAAACATTCGGCTTTGAAATACATTTCAACACTTCATTCAAACGACACATTCTCTCAGTTCAGACACAACTGGTCCAGATATAAAGATTGGAAAGCTGTCTTATGCTGGCCATAAGCACAGGATGGTTAGGACAGAATATTCCACCTGTGAAATTTTTCTAACGTCATTAGATACGACACACAGCAGGGCAAACAGTTAAAAGGCAAGCAGAAAGTTTTCCTTACAGTACAAAGTTATGAATCGAATGAATATATATATATATATTTATATTTATACTTAGCATAAGTCCACTCCATAAGATATGCCTGATAAAGTTTTGTGATTAGTTTTAAAATAGGTAGAAAGT
This sequence comes from Chromobotia macracanthus, assembly GCA_036877525.1. Classification (NCBI taxonomy): domain Eukaryota; kingdom Metazoa; phylum Chordata; class Actinopteri; order Cypriniformes; family Botiidae; genus Chromobotia; species Chromobotia macracanthus. The sequence continues at coordinate 1,467,954 of JAZGTH010000091.1, read as the reverse complement.
GCAAACAAACTTTCTACAAACACATCAAAAACTTAAAACAAACAACACAACAGAGAAATCACTACAGTGCAATACAGCCATCATTCAACGGAAGCACTTGAAGGTGTGAGTGAGAAAACCCACTGACACACTTTACTATAATACCTAATCTCACAATAAGTTCTCTGTAAACAGACAGAGACATTCAGTCAAGACAGTCACAGTTTATAGACAAGGTGTGTTATAAAAACCACCGTAGACAGGAAAACCCCAGAATACAGCCAAACAGCATACAGAAGCAGCCGGAAACACACATGCTCATCATTAGAAGTGAATGACACGTTAAAACAAGGAACACATTGCTGGTACACTGAACCAAAAAGATCATTTTCTTCATTTATCAGTAAGATATATCAAAACATCCTTAAAACAATACATTTTTATTTCAGATTGTGTTATTATATTATTATTGGTATTTTTATATTACTACATTTTTTTCAAAGACTTGATTTTTTTCTTACCCCCACTGCCATTTTTTTCTTGTTTTAAACTACATAAACAGATCTATAAATTTAACAATAACAAAAATTATCTTAATTCAAGGTATATTCTCAGTTACTTAAGCTTATTTTAAGGATGTTTAGCGATTTTCTTTAATGTGAAAACAAGACAAAAAAACTATTTTTGCTGTGTTAAAACCAAGATTATGCAACATGATGCCTGGAAAACATAAATACTGAACAAAATATATATAAAATAAGAAATACTGAAAAGAAAAAGGTTTTAAATTGTCTGGTGAAACACAAGGCTTTCATTGGTAAGAATGCAGTAGAGGATGTTGGCTGATACAGCAGATGTGTGGTCGTTGGTTTTGATTGGTTCATTGAGGGAGAGGCACTAGGACCTCTACGTAGTTTATGGGGAAGAAGCCTGATTCACCGTTAACCATGCCTTCATACCAGTTCTCATCAATCCTATTGGTGAGGATGATGATGTCACCCTCTTTAAAGCCCAGCTCCCCCTCGTTCTCTGGGTCAAAGTCATAGAGCGACCGACAGCAGGGCTGGTCCATGTGTGTCTCTATTTCTGCAATGAGTAAAATGCAATGGGTTTAAATGTTTACAGGTTTGTAGATCATTAAATAAACAACTAAAATTCACATCAAGCAGAACATCAAGCAGAACCCTCTACTGATGGTGAGGGTCATAATGGAGCTAGAACCTGCTGCTGTGTACCTCCCTCATTAGTTTCCATAGTTACTCATTGAGTTCTCCTCCATAGTGACTCTATTGAGTTTCTAATTAGTTTCACTGGGGTCTTTAGTGTTCTTTGCATATATACTCCCTCGTTTGTTTTGGTTCTTTGTTAGTCCTCGTTTGGTTATAGTGTTTTGAGTTGTTCTCCTGTGTTCCTGAGTTTTATTATTAGAAGTTTATTTTGTTATTATCTTCCTGTCTCATTGGATTACTCCTACACACACAGTGACAAAACACCTACATTTTTCATTTACTGTGTCATTGACTTGAATATCTGCAAAGAATATTAAGGAATTATGTATGAAAACATGATGATGATGATGATGATGGAATTTGTAAACACGCACAAATTCCAGAAGAAAAGCAGTAAACAGAATGAAATGCACTGTAACACTGTGAAGATAAATGTTTTCCCTGAATGTGGGAAATGTCCAACAGCTGGTGATTCAGAATTTATTTTATTATATGTATATGTATATTTTTATATTTTATTATATGTATATTTTATTATATTATATTTTATTAATACTGGCATATTACAAATATGTAGTCAACAAATAAATAATATACATAAATAATATACAGTACTGTGCAAAAGGCCATGATGAGCATGGCCATCCGTATTTATTTTTCAGTCCCTTTATTAAAATACAAGCAGAAAATATGTACACAAACAGGAATTATGTACACAAAATTTATAAAACAGTTTTTAGAACAAAATGGCTTCTTAAGGCAAACATTTTGTGTGAGCTCTCTTGGCACTAAGCACATCTTGAGCTCTTTTGTGGAGACTGTCCTGGTTGTATTCTAATAAAAAAATGAGAAATAATTATATATGTTTTTTTTTTATATATCATTATTTAAACACCACTGCTGAAATCTACTGGACAGTATTGTACATCCACCTGTCTCCTCACTTCAGTCAAACACTTCACATGATGTCAGCACTCGTACCTGTGCTCTTGACTGATGAGCTGGAGGAATGTTCATTGTGCTGGTTGTTCTCCACGTTCTCCAAACTGCACACAATGGACTTTGGCTTAAACTCTTTCTTGGGTCGACTGCTTGTGGAAGATATCCTGCCAGACCAGATGTGTGTTGAAACATATCACAAATGTCAGATCATCCCTGAAATCTAACATCTAGATTCCCAGACAAATATCATTACTGGATAAGAATCTTTCACAAATCATTTTATAGAGATTGAATACGAAGAGCATCGTCTTCCTGATTAAATATTTTCAGGGTGAATTTATCTAAAAAACTTTATATTCACTGTAACAATTTCAGTGACATTTTTGGATTGTATTAACTTTCATGAATTTTTCATCATATTTGTAAACTTCCCTAACATTTTCCGGTTTTCAGTATAACTGCGGGATGAGAGCTGCTTGATGAAATAACAACAGCGGCAGTGCAATACAATGTGGGAACTACATAAATGAAGGAACCTGTTCTGTAGTTTGCTGTTCATCTCCTCCAGGATCTCCAAAGACTGTCGATGGTAATCCAGTGCAGCCTCAATCAGAGCTGAGAGCTGACTCACTAGCTCCACCTGCAGGTGGATGAAAGACATGATGCCATTACATTCATGTATTTATTTGAACTGTCCACTGTTAATGCCCTTGATTAGATTATTCCCGTATGTCTGATCAAGACTGGAGCTAATCCCTGCAGAAAAGTGGACCTTGAGGGCCAGTGTTCAGAACTTCCGCTGCATTACTGCTGAATGAATCTTTACATGAGCTGAATGTTGCTTATCTGCTCTGTAAACATGCACCATAAACAGGGATGTTATTACATATGAACGCTTGTTAAGAAACCTAAAAGGTTTTGGAAAGAAGATGTTCTTTAATCATGAAATTTAGAAGGTGGTATCTAAAAAATTCCATCAATCAAATAAAAAAGAATAAAACTATAATTAGCAAGAATTTTGCTTTTGCATTAACAGTTTTGGTTCTTACGTCATTCTCCAAAAAGTTGAACATGCTCCTCTCAGCAAGTTCTTTGGATTCCTCAAACTTCTCCACAGCTAGTTTGATCTCCTCATCAGGAATCTTGCCCTGGCGCTTTCTCTTATAGTCAAAATCTAACCGCCGACCCTCCAGCTTCTTCAGATGATGCTAGAAGAAAAACAGATGCTATGCTAAAAATTGCATTTTGACAAACCATATATATTACACTGTATATAATATATGAAACATATTTTATTATAAAAGGAAATGATTATGATTCATGTTTTTTACTGGCTATTACCTATTTAACAGTGCTGGACTCTGTACAGACCCTTTAGTGTGAATGCAGCATCATGTCATTACCAAAATGCTTCATTTATATGCATATTTGTCATCTATGATTTTTTCCACCAATGAAAGATAATGAGTGGGTTACGAAGATAAAGTTAGTTGTATATAACTGGTAAAATGTTTAATGAAAAAACATTCTTGTTGCACCTTCTGTATAATTCTGTATGGTAACAATACAGTGTTAAGTAGCCATCTTAAAACAGTGTCGTACCACAATCTCTTTGAGATCTTTGTCCTGAAGAGTCTGCAGTGGGTCAATGAAGTTCTGTTTCACATTGATATCCAGGGCATCTTTAATATCGGCCATCTGCTTCATGGCTTCTCCAATATCCACCAGCGCACATCCTGAGAAAATAATGTAAACACAACAGCACCAGGTCATGAGGCTTTCAATATAACCAGAGACAGTGAAGCACTGTTTGAAATCCACAGAACTGAAGAAATAATGATGGACAGTAGCAGATTACAGAAAGTGTGAGATGGCAGTTTGAAAACAAAAGATGGAAATGGCAGGAGAATATAACATTAAAAGAAGGGTCAGGTCAGGTAAAACCAGCTGTAATATCAGCTGAGTTGACTAAGCTTGTGCCATCTCCGGTTGTTTCATTTGCGTTATTATTTTCATTCATGGGGTGGAGCAATAAAAACAGGTGTGAGCTCCTTTTGGGTTGGGGTGTTTTTGTTTGGTGAATTCAAATATGAACAGTTTTTACCAGAAATCACTTATTGCACCAAAAGACACCACAAGGGGTCGTGTTGAACTGTGAGAGGGGCCGACACATTACAGAAAACACATTTCACAATGGCCAGTGTGTGTGTGTGAGAGAGAGAGAGAGAGAGAGAGAGAGAGAGAGATTCCTCTAGATTGCTGAAGGATGTCTGCTACTGTGTGACTGTGGTTCATGTGTATGCGTGTTTGCTGTTTACCGAAAGTTGACTCCTCCCCCAGTTCTCGTCCATATCGCAGCATGCAGTCTCCTAACAGTCCTTCAGTTTGAGGATATCCTGTCGTCTTCACCTGCCCTCTGATTTTAGACACAGTGTTCAGCATTCCCAGCTTGGATCTTGATGCTGTGTGGAAATTTACACCGCATACAGAAATACTGTACAATATACACAACATCGCTTCACTCATGCCAGAGTCATAATTCACAACACTGCATGCTGGACATGACTCTTTCACTGTGAAATTACAGTAACAGCAGCAAAGATTAAATCTCAGACTGTTTTATGATTCTTATTATGATTCTCATTTATGATTCTTAGAATTTCATGATTACAATTTTATGAATTTTGGTTCCATTTAGGAAGCAACTACTACAGACACACACAAAGAAATGTTTTATCATTACAACAAAATTCTGTTTAAAATACAATTAGCCCGAAATTACATTGAATCTCACAACCAACCAATAACTCACAAGTCTGAAATGGATTGTTTTCTATTTATATTATATATAAACCGGTTTATGATTTATATTAAATCTGCACCAACAGGTGCTGGTGCACAGAAACCATGTGACATGCTTGGGTTCCTTTTTAAAGCTCCTGCCGTTGCTGGGCTAAGCAATTTGGGTGTCTCAAAACAATGGATGGCAAATAATGTTTTGCGTGGACGCCACAATTGCTAAATATCAATATTTGATAACATTTTATTTTACTGTGTCTTTGTTACATATCTTACATGCTCTTACTATAGTAATAACAGTACATTTTGCATAATTACATGCAACTAACCATAAACCAAACCCTAATCTTAATCATACAGTGCATGTTTTTAATTAATATTATTCAGCATTTAAATGTATAATTAAAATGTAACAAGGACGCCATTAAAATTTAGTGTAACCCAATATCTCACTAATGTATCACTCTTGAGAATTAAAACTTCACATTATACTGTGAATGCTTGACAAGTGTGACACTGTTACATAACTGATTTCAATGTATTTGTATAGTGCTTTTTGACAATATGTAATTATTGTCAAATATTAATAATATAATATAATTATTATATTATTATAATTTTTAACCCATAATGTTTAAAACTAAAAATAAAATAAGCACAAAGTTGAAATTCTTCATTGATGTTTGTTTTGTCCTATCTCAAGCTTTGGAGGATGTCAGCATACCTGGGTTTGGTTGGAGGTATTCTGTGGTTTTGGTTATAAGTTCAAAAACACTTTTGTTGGTGACTTCTATTTTCTGAAAAGGTATGAAATCCATTTTAGCTAGAGAAAGTAAATATGCCTGTGACATAAATCAAGATTTCTGCTGCCCTCACCCGCTCCATCTCAATGAAGTCTTCATCCAGCTTTGTCCCCTCAGCACCACTTATCTTCTCACTCAGCAACTGAAAGCAGACAGAAATTAGATCAGGGAGAGGAAACAGTGACATTAAGCAACTATACCCCGTGCATGCAACAGGGCAGTTGGCAGTGATGATGAGTAAACAGGCCTCTAATGCAGAACTGATACTGGATCTTTTGTGCGTCTCTTCCACAGTATTAACCAGCAATTATCATATGCAGAAACAAAATTAGGGTGTTTACATAATTGATCCTCCAAGACTGTTTGTTGACTCACTCTGCTGAGGAAAGCTGCTCATCATTTGGATAGTTGATGCCTAACATGTCCCTGAACTTCAACATGTTCAGTTAAAGATGTAGTTTACCCACAGATTAAATCCTGTCATTATTTACTCCCCTCATAGTGTTCTAAACTCTTCTGTGTGACGCAGAAGATATTTTGAAAAATATATGAGCTGGAGATCTGACTGGAGATCAAAACTATCAAGCTCTGTAAAGGCTGCAGTAGCTGTAGAGTAATAGTAATCCATATTACAAATCTTTGAATCTATGATGACTTTATACAGGAACAGACTGAAACTGTAGTCCACTCACTGATAAACTGATGTATAGTTCAGATCATATATGGCGACCAATGAGGTTCCTGCATCATGACATCATGTTTAGTTATGAGACACAAGAATCAATAAGGTTTAATGTTCTTTTGTGCTCTGATGAAGAAAGACAATCATATGAGTTTAGTACAGCATGAGTAAATGAGGAATTGTGTGTATTTCTAACAACTCATTTTTCTTCCTTTTTTCTAATTCATAATTTTATGTAAAGGTTTACTTTCTCTACAACTTGGGTCTTTTTAAGTATTTTAAGTCACCTTCACCACTTCATTTTATTTGGTCTTGCAGTGTTCCAAATTAGTAATGTATATATTAATTAATTTAAAAGTACAATGCAACATTATTAAATGCAACATTATTGTTAAATTAACATGCAGTCATAAAACCTTCATGCACAGTAGCTTTGAAATAATTGGCAAACTGCCATTTAAAATAGTTATGGAATATAGCATGTCACACTGCAGGATGGGTCAACTTCCTCAAATAAACCACTGATAGCTAGGCTGAACTATACGCCTATAAGTGTCAATGTAACACTGTCTGTGAAGCTGTACAAAAGACAAAAGCAATTATGTCCGTTTGTGTACTGTGTCACGAGCAAACAATCCTAACAGTAAGTGCTAAATGCAGACTAGTTAAGCACCACTTATAATCAGAAAGAGGATTAACATATCCCACATAGCAGAACAAAAAATATGTGAAAGTTTTGTTAGACAGGTCAGTGGAAACAGACTGCGAAAGCTGAACTTTCAAACACTTTAAAATGTAAATGTACAAAAAAACATTTTTAAATGAGAAAGACACACGAATGCATGCAGAAACTGGAAAATAAATGTGCATCTTGCTAGTTCTTATATAAAAACAGGTGGTTATAGGAAAGAGTTCACAAAGATGATGAAGAAAAAAATTATTTAATTAATTTAAAATAAAATTAATTTAAAATGTAAAAAATAATTATTTAATCCAAAAACCATGACGGAACACAGGGAACACACAACTTAACAATGACGTGGCCAGGACAAGGAACTGTGGAACAGTAGGAGTATATACATGAACTAAACAGCTAACTAGACAAGACAGGTGAACAGAAACCGAGAAAACGGAGGGGCACATTAACTTGAAAAAGAACTAAATAACAAAAGTAAATAACTACACTAAATACTTTACCACAAGGAAACTACATGTGAGGTTTTAGCCTATAAATTTAATAATACATTTAATAATGACTTCAAATCAATTTTCAAAGCAAATTGTTATTTAAAGTCAATGCTGGGCAACATTCCCATGCCAAATGTTTGTTTGTTGATTATTTGTCAGTCACCCATCTTCAGAACTCACCCATCTTTGATATCTAAGCTTCAGAGATGCTCAACAAGCTCACCTGTTTCCCAAAAGGGAATTATACTGCGGCTGTATGTAGTGGCCTACTTTCATGCTAACACACTTGTAGTATTCCGGGTATTGACCTACTTCTGTCCCTGATTCACCAACACCAGCCCTCAAAGATGCTGTAGTTAGTTTATTGATAGTTTGATTACCACAATGCCACATGACTGTGGAACATGATCTTTATAACATCCTGCTAGGTGCACATTCTGTCTTTATTATCATTTAATACTTTTCCTGAGGTCTGCTCATGATGCTAGATGTCCTGCTGTTGTTTTACGTTTAGGACAAACAGACACTATTGGGTTGTGGGGGGTGCTTCCCCACAATGCTCTCCGCCATTTCAAATCTTAACAATTTTGATTGGCTGTCAATGTTTTATCATTTATTAGCTGGAAAAATTGCTCTAAAAGTGATCCTACCGTTATTGTTCCTCTGTGTTACTATTATTATAGTTGTGGTGTGGATTAAAATATTAAAACTTTATAGTTTTCGTGCTTGGTGTCATAAATGTGGGTTTCTTTAGAATGAAGCAGAGGTGCAGATGCTACACACTGCCAGGAACAAAACAAAAGATTTTACTGGTATTATTATTTCTCTGAAAAAGCATGGCACACCGCAAAGCACTAACTCATTAACACAGACCGACAGTGATGCTTCATCTTGTAAAGTGTAAGAATAGTGATAATGGATTTCAAACAGTGACTCTGTCCAATAAGCAGCTGCAGAAACATCTGTTAGCGTGATGTCACGCAGAACCAGAGTCAGTTACACAGCCGATTAGGTCACAGTAGCCTTAACATGTTGAATACAATCTGTTAATAGTTATACAAATGAGTTTAATCCGAACTTAAAAACTTTTTCTACACCCCTCAATCACGAGAAATATCAGACTGAGCTTGAGATTTCTACTCAACTTGAAGATGTAGTCCACCTTAAATCATTTAAATTATATTATATCATTTGTTAAACAGAACAGTAACTGCCACGTACACCTATGTATGTAAATATAAATATAAATAGAATAAAAATATTCTCACAATTTAATTCAATTTAAAAATTGATTTTTAAAAATTCCTTTAATTGTCTGACACTTTGAGTGCTGATGTTACTGTGAAGCAATAAGGAAGGTGGATTAATGTGGAGTAATGTGGAGTAATGCAATGCAGGGCGGGTAGATTAATGCTTGATGCTTACAGTGTTGTGATATACGGTCAGATGATGTAAGCAGATGATGTAAAAGACTTTCTGCTGAACTTCTTTCAGGATGGCACAACAACTCTAAGCATTAACACATCAAATAATGAGAAACATAATGCTGCTCTGTGACAAGCACATTGGTCGGTCGGTCGGTCAGTAAAACAGCACTAGTCTAATCATGTCTGATCATGATATAGCGCACCTTATAAAATATAGTGTATTTATAAAATAATTATTTTTAAAACAACAAACTACAGAGCTGCTGATGGCACAGTGTGGGGTTCCAAAATAATCCCCACAACTCACACATACACAATAAAAATAAAAAACAACTGCCACACCAGGAGATCTAAAGCACGTTTATGGCTACAATTATTATTATCCATCCTAGGGGAAAAATATGGCTTATCATAACAAAAACATGCAGATTCCTAATCAGCAGTCATAATTAAAACATCAACAATGAGTAGAGTGTTTGAAAGCATAAGCTAAATGTGATACATTTTGGTTGAGAATATTCAAATATTCTTAAAGCTGCAATCCGTAACGTTTCTGGTTTAAAATAAAAAACCTGTTATCGAGCAAGCATTCAGAGCAGTGTCTTACCTCACCCCGATTTGAAACTGTACATTTATAATAATGTATTTAAACTAATTTTGTGGGTAATGTCACTTTGGCTTTATTTGACAACAATATACATAGAGTGCATAAAATAACTCTCAATTTTATGCTTCAAACAGAAACGGCGATAGAAATGTAAAACTTACAGATTGCTGCTTTCAGTAAAACAATAGCTAGAACCTGTGATTCTGCCCTGAAGATGTGTTGAACAGGCAAAACAGATACATCCTATACAACAACACCGTGCTAATAATGGATAGCATTATGCATACCATAAATGTGAATATTATTAATGCCCCAACAAAAAGTTCGGGATCAGAACAAACTTCAAATTAATCAGGCTTGTTGCCTCTACTCAACAATCACTCTATTTCTTAGCCAAATAACTGGACTTAGACCACATCTAGGGACAAGAACATTGTAGAGAATATTGTGATGGTGGGCTCTTACACATCCACCATACACACACACACCATACTATTTCCAGACCGTCTCATTCTAGTGTTTAATACTGAGGGGGACTCTAGCCTAGAAGCAGCCTTCTGTTTGAGAAGCCTTCATCTCCGAAACATTTTTTATACTTCATAATGAAATCGGTCAAAGAAAGTGCTGACTCAGTTCTCGCAATGTTTTGGGAATGTGGTCGCAAAGGATTGTGGGTGATTTGAGGCTGCGAAGAATACACTTCATGCTTGTTTCATGCTTGCTGAGGCCGAATTAAGGACGTGAAATGAAGGCTGTCTTCCAAGCATTCTTCAGACTGAGACGTCCTTCAGGTGCTTCATGACTTGGCAGCCTTACTAGGACGCAGCCTACAGTTTGACGTGTGACGTCAGAACAACACCGTTATCCACCATGAATGACGTGATGACGCAACAGGCGTGATAAATTCTCCATAACTGAACATGAACTCACAGTAACACATGGAGAAACCTTCCGGTCACAAACACTTGTGAAATGATGTTGAAGATAACAGCTTAAAACGTTGATCCCAACGTTACAAGAACGCGTCAAAAAGAGCGCTAACCACCCTGAAGCGAAGTGAAGAGTAATGGTTAGATGAACAGCTCGTTTCTGCCCCTCTGAGGGGCAACACAAGACCCGTCACAGCACTTCAGACAGGAAGACATGTTTCTTCAGAAGAACAGGGTAACCCGCCTTTCCTCACCTGACTGGCTTTGTGCAGCTGTTTCCTAAACCCCGCGACCGACATCCCGAAACTCCGATGAGAAGCAAACGTTACTGAACCGGTTCCGTCTGGTTCTGCGCTCCGTGGACCTGGACCAGCATTTCCCGGTGCTTTATCCCCACCAGTGACACGGTGATCGGATCTGTTGTGACTGAACACAGAACCAAGAACCGCCTTAACAAGACATGACCATCACATCATCACATAACATCACATATAATCACATAACATCACATATAATCACATATAATAACATCACATATAATCACATATCATCACATATAACATAACATCACATATCATCACATAACATCACATATAATCACATCACATATACATCACATATCATCACATAACATCACATATAATCACATATAATAACATCACATATAATAACATCACATATAATCACATATAATAACATCACATATAATAACATCACATATAATAACACATATAATCACATAACATCACATATAATCACATATCAGTGTGAGTGACGCTGACGAGGAACCTTCAGCTGCACTGCGCCATCTTACACATCTGAGCAGGAAGCAGGAGACAGAGAACAAACCAGATGGTTTGGACGGCTGTGTCGTCGTAGCTCTGCAGACGGATCTTCGTGTTAATGTTGGGACATTTCTATAGCGCAAATGTGAAGAGAACCCAGCAGGATAAGGTTAGATATTGTGACGAGATTCGTCAAGCATCCTCAGATCACTGACGGCTATTTGCTGCCCCCTCATGACACTTGATGAAGTGCACAAGACTGACCGCAGATAGATGACCATCCATCCATCCAGCTACCCATCCATCCATCCATCTATCCAGCCATCCTTGCTTGTAATACAGAGAAGGACCCCCACAAAAACAGACATACCTGTAGGGCTAACCAAACTAAAGCTTCGTTATTTATGTGGGTACCGTAAGGTTGACTTGTAGCTTCCTATTTTTACCACCAGATGTAAACCTACTAGTTTTACGTCTTACAGTACTTAAAGCAGTACTTAAACAGTACTTAAAGCAGTACTTAAACAGTACTTAAACAGTACTTAAAGCGACTTACAGTACATTCAAGCCCGTGTGATTTATGGGATTCGAACCCACGACTTTTGCGTAGCTAACATAATGCCAAAAGAGTCTTTAAATTCTATCAGAAAGTATTCAGACCTCCTTCACGTTCAGTTTTATGTTGTCTTCATTAATCTACAATCAGTACCCCATAATGACAGTGAAAACAGAATTTTAGTACATTTTTAGTTTATTTATTTATTGTCTGTAAATGTATTTAAAAAAACTTAAATATCACATTTAGATAGGTATTCAGACATAAGACGTATTTACATAAGTATACATGAGTTTTCAAACTATTAAATATAATTGTATAATCTATATTCAGTTCAGTTTTATTTATATATCACTTTATTTAAGCTTTGTGTATAATGAAAATAAGAACAGGAATATTATGACATGTACAACACAGAATACATTATTGTAAATTTTATTGTTCATTATAAGATGTATATTAGTAAAACTAATTAGTGATACTAAGATTACAGTTGGTTTATGAATATAAAGTTGACTGAAGTGATGAAACTACAACACATGTGAATCATTTGAATAAATGGATGTTCATCAGAAATATCAGTCATTGTGTGTGAAGACTCACACTTCTCTCAGTGATCTATGAGACTGTCTGCTAAAACAGTGTGTACTTCTGACACTATGAGACGTTTGGTCATCTAGATAGTAAAGTTTGAGGACAAACTTTATTTTGGCTTGACAAAGCCCGGCCTGAAAAGTGTATAATGGTTCAAAATACTTTAGGTTTGACATTCTCTGACACGATGGTGACATGTTTAAAATATTTTGTTATGTTGTTAACATTTTAACATAATCTAGTATGATTTTGTAGTATGATCTTTGTATGATGTTGTGGCATAATGTTAAAATATGTTTACATTAGGTTAACATTTTTTAACATTAATCAGCATGATATAAAGACATTTTAGCATGACACTAAACATCTTATGATGCTGACACGTTTTAACATGATACTAGCACAACTACAGGGGTAGTTGTTAGGGTGTTGCAATGCAGTTGCTAGGATACCCTGGGTGGTTGCAAGGTTGTTGTTATGTGGTTGCTAGGTGTTGCTAAGTGGTGATTAAAGTATTTGGGGTGATAGCCAAGGTGTTGCTATGCAGTTGCTAAGGCACTTGGGGTGGTCGCTATTAGGGCGGAGCTTGTGATTCGTGCCTCTTACGTCATGTGTTCAAATACGTCTTAGCTCGTCCATATAAACTCCAGCGCACAATCAAGCGGGTCATCCGGGAAGGCAGAACGAAGGTTCCCCGCTTCAACAGTGCTTGAACGGAACCGATCTTCTGTCTCTCATCAGTCAGAACCGGGAGCTGAAGCACAGCGCTTGTTTTCATACTGTACGACAGTCAGCCCGAGCAGCAGGCGAGTGTTTCACCACACGTACACAACGTAAGTTCCTCTTATTATGTACCCTGCAGTACAGGAACACAACACACAATACAGGTGCACGTAAACGACTACACAATCTGTCTTGTCGTTCATAACTGGACTTTTAAGCGTGTTATCTGTGCAGTAAACAAACAAAGCACACAAGCAGCGAGGACGGCGCCACGGCCTGCTGCTGCCGGACGCGCGCACTGTGAACGCGCCAGTCTTTCGTTTATTACTCTGTTAGTGTGTTTGAAATGGTTTATCTTTATAAACCCTTCTCTTAACGCGTAAACGCATCTGAATCGTTTAGTGTCAAATGTCTTTGCATTCGTCTGGGTCGTGTTTGTAGCGTGTGGTAGGAATTGTCCTATGTAGACTGCACACTAGTAAGGGCCTGAGATCTGCAGTATGTGCGGTGTAAATGGCATTTAATATGAAGGGCAGGATCACCAGCTGTCTTCAAAGCCCTTCAGTGTTGTGTGCATTCACAACAGCAGGGTGAACGACACCACAGTGTGGCCACATGCTTTAAGGTCAAGGACTGGATTGGGTTGACCCTTATGTGGGCCATTTCTATTTGGTATACTTGGTGTAACTGTGAAGTTAAATACACAATGTGTGTTTCTCTCATCCTCGTTCCACATCCCCTGTAGAGAGTAAATCAGTTCAGCAGATCCTACATCCACACACTGTCTGTTACAGAAACATGAGCTCTCAGGTGAGACAGAACTTTGAAGAGGCCTGTGAAGCCGCCATCAACCGTCAGATCAACATGGAGCTGTATGCGTCCTACGTCTACCTGTCCATGGTAAGAGTCCGTGCTTTGCTGGAGTAAATGAGACGCTCTTGTTGAAAGGCATGATGGGAAGGGGCACAGAGTTCAGTGTTTGACCTTTGTGTTGTGATGTGGTGAATGACACTGGCTGAATGTTTCAGTAATGATCTGCTTGTGTCTCTGCTCTGTTAATGAGTTTCTTGGTTTTATGCAGTCATACTACTTTGACCGTGATGATCAAGCTCTTCACAACTTTGCAAAGTTTTTCCGCCATCAGTCCCATGAAGAGCGTGAACATGCAGAGAAACTGATGAAATTTCAGAACCAGAGGGGAGGGAGGATCTTTCTGCAGGATATAAAGGTACACTTTGTGTGTGTGTGTGTGCGGGTTGTGTATTTGAACATGTTCTTGTGTGTAATTGCGTATGATGCCTTTTCAGTTTGTTAGAGTGACGGGGAACATGGTGATAAAGCTCAGGGTTGGGGCAGGGTCTTATCTTTCACAGACACTGACGATAAACTTCAACTGACCAGGAGCATGTTTATGAAGCGTTTCTGTGTTATGCTTTGACATGAGACATAATTATACCCTATGAATGTGGTTTTGCTGGTTTTTGTGATGCTGCAAATTTGGGACAGATGTTTGGCATTATGAGTCTTATACGTTCCAGTTTGGGTCAAAATTCCAAAATGAATAAAAGGTAGATTTTTAGTTTAAGAATATGTATACTAACATATTGTGAGGTGTCGTTCCTGCGCGTGACATACAAAGATTTAATCATCAGCTGCCTCTAAATGTGTGTGTGTGTGTGTGTTTTAGAAACCGGAAAGAGATGAGTGGGGAAGCGGTGTGGAGGCCCTTGAATGTGCCCTGCAGCTGGAGAAAAGTGTCAATCACTCCCTCCTGGAGCTGCATAAACTCTCCTCACAGCACAATGACCCACATGTAAGTGATTGTGCCTGACGTCACACACAGAGAGCTCATTTACAGCCGGTTCAAACTAAATGCACTCCTGTTGTTTCCCACAGATGGGCGACTTCATTGACACACACTACTTGGATGAGCAGGTGAAGTCCATCAAGGAACTGGGCGACTGGGTGACCAACCTGCGTCGCATGGGCGCCCCCCAGAATGGCATGGCTGAGTACATGTTTGACAAGCTGACGCTTGGCAAGGAGAGCAGCTAAAGCATGTCCATTTCCTTTACAGAGTCGATTTCCTGTTAAAAAGTGTTAATTACGCTACATGGCATCAAATTCTATTTAGTTAGATCTCGCAACAAAACGGCTTGTGTGTTCAGTTTGTTTGATTCTTTCGCTGTCCTGCTTTGTTTAAAGTGGCACTTGTAAGCCATCACACTCTGTATCTCCAGCTCACTGTTGATTGATTTTACCCGCATGTGCTTGTGTGATTTATCAATGCAGTTATACTCCAAACCAATAAAACAGAAACTTCTGGGATCTGAACATGACTTCATTGTGTTTTTAGGCATTGGGGTATAATCATTTAAACAAAAACAATAGACTTGGTCAAAATGGAAAGTCTTAATGAATGTCATTCTGTAAGATGATGAGAACAAGACATTAAAGGCCCTGAAAACCTTGAAAAAATAAAAGTAATGGAGCCCTTTACACTTTCAGTGCTTGGGACCTAAATATTCACATCTGTAATGTCACCCTGTCTTAAAAGTGCTGTATATAAAAGTATTGATGTTGGTTCAACAGTTTAAAATTTTATATACATATATAATAGGCTTAACATACCTTGCAGATAAGTTACACACATTTGCTTTCTGTCTGGTCACACAGCTGTGACACCAAACACACTTGCTATTTTCTTGAACATACTATAAACAATATAGTATGGAAAAACATTTGAAAGTGTTGGTTATTGTAATGTATGAGATCATGAAATAAATCTAAAATAAACTCACATATTCAGGCAAAATAGAGTCAAATATAATCAAACAAATTTAATTTAAACAATGATCAGCAATTATTTATTTAGAATTAGAGGATCATTACATAATGAATCACATTTACTCTGAAACGAAGAGATATGAAACATGATGTATCAGGCAAATCATGATTATTTAGTAACTTAAAGATCTTAAAATGGTTGTTACAGCAAACAGCAAAAAAAAAACCCAGACATGAGGACATGAGTATGTGCTGGAGAAATAACTCATCTGTCCACATGCACGTGATGTGTGCTGAAACACAAAGAAGTGGCCTCTGTTTCACAATCAAATTAGTGAGCTTGACTGTACGTGTGTTTACATCAATGTTGCTTCCCTTTACTGCATGCTGCTCATGTGTTTAGTCATTTTAATTATTAATCTATATAACACATTTGTTTAGCTGAGCATATATCTTTATGCACATTATTTTTTGGCAATGCACCACGGGTAATATTTTATTCATTTAGGACAGAAATTACTAATGAAACTAAATAAAAGTTTGTAATACTGTGAATAATCTCAGAGCTGATTGGTTTGATTCAACTGTTCACTGAAATTTTGTTTCCTATCCATATGGGAAAAATACTTCTGGAGCCAAAACCGATAATCAACTGTAGCATTCTGTTTACCTTTCACTTTTTCAGTCAGGTTAATGTCTCATACTTTTAATAATGAATATTTTTGTGTGTGCATGTGAATTAATGTAATTATCTATAGTTCAATATTGGGATGTAAAATGTTTATTGATTAGTACATGTTTGGAAAAGTAGGTATTGTTTGGTTGGTACCAAACTGTCATGCTACACTAATTGGGTTTTATTGGGTATTTATTCTTTGATTTATTGTCTGATCCAGCATTCTTATCAGGCATAAACCATGTATCCAGGTATAAGTTCTCAAGGTCAGTTAGACTTTGATTAAATCATTAGGATGTAAATGATTAGACAATTAAGAGTGTCTGTGAAATGCACAATAAAAAGCCCTCACAGACTAAACTTAAGGCTTTGGAGAGAAAATGGCACAAGTCAAAAGATTCTGCCGGTCCTCTTTTTTCCTCTCACTGAGACAGATATTTCCAAAATGTTCCTTTCCATCCGTCGTGCCACTTGCCCCCTTGACCCATCCCTTCACATCTACTGCAGGCAACCTCTCCGCCACTACTGCCTCAGCTAACACACATTCTAACATCCAATGCTTCCTCCTCATTAAAGCAGGCTCAGATAACCCCACTGAAACACAAAATCTGTGTGAAACCATTTTACAGTTTCTCTACATTTTGACCAATGATCCACATAAGAAACATTTAAAACATTGTTTTATTGTCTGACTGACCAATGCAAAGTGTTTTGTGTATATTTTAACTTCTTGGTGAAATACATACACACACACACAGATAATTAAGCAAGTCTGTTCCTCATCTGATATGATCAAGGGTCATATGTCTGTTACAGGGTTGTAGATGGATCGTTGTGAAAAGCAGTATTGACACTTTTGCATATCGTTACGAAATGTGGTATGGTTCATCATCATTATAGGTGACCTGCAAAGTTTGGGGCCAACACCACCTATTGGTCAAAAGATTTAAAAATTATGACAATGTTTATAACACATGACTGAAATATTATTTTGAAGCAACTTCTTTCGCAAGATTCTTTGGCTCATGCAGTCCTACCAAATCTGTAAATCAACACTACTTCCTGTCCACCATTTTGAATTAGATTGAAAACTTTTTAAAACACCTCCCAAAGCATTTGTCAGATTTATATACTTGGTATATAGCATCTAGAGACACTCATGACAAAAAGTGATCATTCAAATCATTCTCTTACATCATGTCAATGAATTTGACAGCAAGCATATTAAATAGAAATTAGGCCATATCTTTACAAAACTTGTGTATTGACTTGTCACAGTATCCCAACAGTGATTTATAATCAGAGTTCTATGTAGCTGACCCCGCTGGTCATGTCTGAGCACAACTGTACATGATTAATCTCTTCAAAAATGACATGTAACCAGCACAACATTGACATTAACTTTATAAAACACTCAGACACAAACAGGTGACAAAAATCATCAAAAGTGTTTGTAATAAATTTTATTTTGGCCCCTAGAAGACAGTTTAGTCAAAGAGTCCAAATCCCATGTCATCATCTGATTCCTCCGACTCTTCTTTCTTCTCTTCCTTTTCCGCTGTAAGAGAAAGAGCAACCGATGAATGTTATTGGAAATTGAACTATCCTACATTGACACACTATACTCCATCTCTAACAGCATTCTGTTTTCTCAGTGGTATTATTATTATTAATACGATTAAACTCAACAGAAATGGTGACTACATGCAGCAGTTTAAACGAAAACAAAACTACACAACATCAGATCCAACCTTGCAAGTTAAAGATCCAGTCAGGGTAACTTCACATTAATGTATGTCAATGCTGTCTTTCATTCTGATATGTTTACATTCAAATGTTTCAATCACTAAAAACACTCTGCAGAAAACAAGTGTGTAAACCATAATCCACATGACAGTGAGAGACAGGGATCATGAGGTCACCTGCAGGAGCAGCAGCAGCAGCAGCAGATCCTCCAGCAGCTGGTGCAGCTGAGCTGGAAACGGCCACAGCGCCACCTGATGGCACACTGGCCAATTTACTGAAGCCTGTTACACAAACAAACTCATTTCATTCAGCATGAACAACCAAGTGCCTAATACAGCATTAAACGTTACAGTAACGTTTATACTTAGTGTCTAATAGTGTCTAATAGCACCGCAGCAGTACGACACTAAGTTCCCAATCTCCTTTCAGCTATTCTCTCATATCTGTATTATGTATTATATTTGTATTACCACCCAAAGCATATTATACTCTGTTTCTCCAAAGGGTTCTTCTCATCCCTTTAAACAACCTGGAAAGTTCACCAGTGAGTTTTGTGAAGCACTGTGGGAGGGAAAAACAACACATTTACATTTAAAAAATGTCAGCTTACCCTGGGCAATCACTTCCTCCACATTTTTGCCACTGAGCTCTGAGACAACCTACAATAAAAACATGAAGACATTAAAAACAAGCCATGAGAAAAGATGCTGCAGAAAGGCAGAACAGCTGCATTTCTAAAAAGAGCTTTACAAACAGATGAACCTTTTCCATGCGACTTTCATCAGACTCGATGCCAACGCTGTCCAGGATCTTCTTGATGTCTCCTGTGCTGGGGCTCTCTTTGCCTCCAAGGGCAGAGAGCAGGTAAGCTGCTACGTAACGCATCCTGGAAAAACAGCACTTACAATGGTTCACAAAAAACGAAACATTGAAACAACTATAAGTCCTATATATACATATTTGAGGTCTCAAATGCTGGGAGAAAAGTGTTGATGCCAATGATTGTGTATTATTCAATCTCAATGAAAAAACTGAACAAGGCAAAAAGTACCTAGACTGTACAACTCAAATTGTCAAATGTATCATTTACGTTATATTACAAATGAAATGTTTGATTTTTGTTTACAATACATATTAAAGTACTGTGATGCCTAATGTTAAACGTGGGTTATAAAACAAAATAAATACACTGTATGAACACGCATGAAACCTGCAGATCTCAGATCAGCGCACTGAACCTGAAACACTGAGTTCTGCGGCCGCTCTCTGTCTTTATACACGCTTTGTTTCTCGCTCCACAGCTGCACGTCTTTGTTAAATCAACGTTAAATCAACGTTAAATCAACGTTAAATCAACGCTTTTACACTCACTTCGTGGAGCGGTAGCGTCGCGTGCTCGTCAGCGCGCTTGCGTGAGCAGAAAGGAAGCGGAAAGGCGGCGGGAACCGGAAAATCGTCACGACCGACGACGTCACCGAGAGGGCGGAGTTTTCTTTATTCTAATGTTGAACTGTATTATATTGTATTATCATTATCAGCTGATAAAGATATACATCTGCAAATGTAAATTTGACAAAATACGTATTATTCAGTTGGCATATAGGTAAATTTAAAACATTACAAAAACATACAGTGCCCCCCAAAAAGTCAAACAACTTCAAGTCACTCAATGCCGCACAATGTACGTACAGCAGGTTTTCACAGTGCATGTTATTGCATAAGATATAAAACATAACTTTCTGAAGTGAACTTTAACCAACTGATCCCTATTTTATTCTAAAATAAATCTAATTCATTATTATTTAAAACCAAATGAACACTGTTTTTACGTTTCATTTGAAAAACTTAGTCAAGTTTTCACCAGCAGAGGTCGTTGTTCATCATGAGTCTGTATAAGGTCCTGTATAAATCTCTGCTGTTCTATGCCTGCTGAAGCCATTTGCCACTACAACACAAGTTTGTGATGTGTCTAGTAAGATGTTGATCAGTTCACTCAGGTGTGTTTAAATAGTGTTGGGGCTGAACTCTGGAGGACAGTGACCCTCCAGTAGCAGGACTGGACACCCCTGCTCTACAACCTAATAAACCACTGGACACGTTATAGGTTTCATAGCAAATGTTAGAACCACTGAGCAACCGATCATAGTAAGACTCTGGAAACCACCCACAACGTGTCAATGAAAAGCACCTTTTTCATTTTCTACAGTTCAAGCCTGTTTCTTACAATAAGGAATCAGATCAAAGCACATTATAGGACAATATCTCAGCTTTAAGAAGTTTAATTTTCCCCCCTAAGGTTATCCCTAAAGGCAATATGTGTCATGATGCACAGTCCTTAAACTGTGTGATGTGCAGCAATAAGTCTGGTGAACCAGGGGACGGAGGATGTAAGATTACCCAGACCCTTGTGCTTTATTACCCATGAAAACAGTGTCAGATGAAAGGCATGCTTGTTGACTTGAGTTCAGAAGCATCCAGCCAGGCAGCTTAATGAATATTTACCACAAAGACAGAGAGAGAGAGGCTCTGTTTCAGCTGTCTTACTGTCTGCTGCCTGCACACAGCAGCCTTCTGATGTTCCACCTCGGGAGCAGCTCCAGTACATGCATCATACAAGTCATGCTCATGTTCCTTGATGTGCACAGGTAACAACAATCTGCTGATTTCAATACAGTTTAAAGTTAGCATGTTGCTAAGCTTAAAGCTGTAATCTGTAACTTTTTGTCACAAACAAAAGTTCAGCAAGCACATAACAGATCAGTGTTCAAAACGATATCCTTACCTTACTCAATTCAAAACAGTAAACTATAGTAATGGTGTAAAATCTGAGCTGTCGAGTCTGAGTTCATGAGGATTGTTAGTTTGGCTTCATTTGACTTCATCATATATGAAAATTTGTAAAGTAACCTGCAATTTTATGTTTCAAATAGAGATAGGTGACAAAGAGGTAAACAGATTGCAGCTTCAAGATGTGATAATGTAAGAAGGTCTGGTAAAATCAGAAGCAGTTGTGTCTTTGTCTCTGAAAATGCTGCTTATGTAGGTAAATCACTAGGTTTGCAACAAAATTGTTGTAATTTGGTGCAAGGATTATGAGTATGGACAAGGGTGTGTGACTGAGTTATTTTTAATACATTAAAAATTCCAGAAAAACAGAGTCTTGTGTGTGGTGTGTGAATACAGACAGGCTGATGTGCAGGTGATAGTGCAGTGAGACAGTTTCTGTCTCACTTAGGTGTCGGGCTGTTCTAACTGGAGGTTAAACCCCGAGCAGATACATTCTCACAAACACACAAGAGACCCCATCTGCAAGTTTGCCAGCTCATCACTCATTCTTCTGTTTGTTTTTGCCTTTCAAACTGCAAACATTCTTCATACAAAAACAACACTTTGTTTTCAAAGCCAGTAGTAGATGTTTTTCACATTTATTCTTTCTGTAGGGATAAACTATGGTCTGGATTAACAAGCCCTGAGATGCATCTGGCTATATAGGTTATACAGCTGGCTTTATAAGTTTACATGTGCCTTGCAGAATCTGCAAAATAATAATAAAGACAAAAAATAGGAATCATAATTGCATTTTTTGCGTTTACATTTTGTTTCTTCTGGTCTATCCCTACCGACGCAATTTGAATCAAAATCCACTAGAAGGCGTCAGTGTCACTGGGTTTCATAGGGAGGACTTGAACCTGCAGCCGTTAGCTCAGTCAGTTGGTTTGTTGTGGTTATACTGTTTTATCAGAAGAGAAAACAAATAGTCTCAGCAGATATTTAATGTAGGGCTCTGCTTTTCTCAAGCAGAGATGCCAAATTGCTTGTGAATATCAGCAGGAATGGCAAAACACTGGCTAATTATATACAGCTAAGACAAAATTCATAAGATAGGTTTTAAATAGCTACCGAAAATTGTTAAGTTTTTAATAATGCATTTCATTTATCAGTATAGACAAGAATAATCATTAACATGTTATTATTCACACACAAAGGTGTTTCCAGAAACACTGGATGATTTTAAAAGAGTGACCAATATTTGAAACCAACTTACATTTTTAATTTACATATATTTCATTTAACATTTTAGGGTTGATGGTTATTTTCCAAAATGGTCTATCCAAAGTCTTCAAAATGAAGCTAAAATACAGTTAAAGAACATGAAGCAGTTTTACAAGATGGGGATCTTAAAGAAGTTATCTGTTCATGCCCATGTTTCAGCTGTCGAAGAGTTGTTGATGAGTTTTTCCAAATTGCAGCTTAGTCAATTCCTCATCTAGGTATTCAAATTCAGTTTCTAAGGCAAATGTGGTCAGTTTAGTTCATCTCCTGAACTGAAAGTGAGCCATCCGTAAATTAGGGAATTTTGTCCAACCCTGAAATATCCAGTATGCACATAATTTTGTTTATAATACGCAATACATGAATGATAATGAAATAAATAATGCTCTGGTGCAATAGGACATGATGGTCATGGCACAAGTGCTGTACGTGAACCGAGATGCCATCAGCGGCGGCGACGTGAAACGCGAACGCGTCTCTCCTTCAAGACCTGTCTCACGTCCACGACCAGTCCAATGAGGGGACTAAGACAAGAGGAAGAGAACAATCAAGTGAGCGAAAGAAAGAAAGAAAGAAGGAGGTAAAAGAGAGAGAGAGCTGCTCCATGTTCACTCGCCTGTTGGAAGAACGAGAACACACTGACGTTCCCGTTTTCTTGGAGAGCATTTGTTCGCCGGTGTGGTGGAGGAAGACATGCACCTGAACAGAGAGGACGAGGACCGAAAAGGTGAGCCATGCAGTCACATGCGAGTTCTTACTTTGCTGGATTACTCTCGTGTTTTGGGGAGAACGCACGCCCTTGAATAGCAGACGATGTGGCACCCGGTACCGCTTAATGTACGGGTCAGTAGCGCTTAATGTACGGGTCAGTACCGCGAGCAAGCCGTTATTAGCACGACCCGGTACCGATCGGGGGTATTCGCTTTCATTTTCTACCACCTGAGTTGCCAAACGTGCAAACAGGTCTCTATACATGTCACCAGCGGACATACTGTGTGCAGACCTCCGGACATCACGTCGTGCTGCCTGTCACAGTAAACGCGTTTCTGCTGATGTCTTCCACTTGTCATCCGCACACGCACAAGGTCATCCATCCCTCACAGGCACGACAGCGCGTCTGCGCCGGCTTTAAACAGCGGGACGCTGGTCGCTTTCGTACCCGTGGTTCAGCGCGCAGCGGTCGGGTTGTCTCTCACACAGCATCGTGACAGCAGCGGGTCAGGAGCAGTCTGTTAACCGCAGCAGTGTGAAGGATGATGGGGTCGTGAGGACTTCAGGAGATCCGTTCACTGGCCTCCGCCCTCCTGTTGCGCGCAAAGAAGGAAAATGTGAACGAGTTGCGTGCGAACAGACAGACTCGTGAATTAATGTAACTGTGAGTGACGTCATGCGCGGAAACAATCGACATCACACACCGTGCGTGAGCAGCTCTCAGTTCTGCGGGATGTAGACGAGTGTAGCGCAGACCCTGAACCACCGCTTTGTGTAACTGACCCGAGACCGGGTCTGTGTGGTGTGACGTGGGCAGCTCTGATTGGTCGACGCTCGAGGGCGTTGGGCGCGTCTGTTTTCCCGCGCGTGTGTGATTTAGCGGGTCGGTTCCGTCATTACCGCGCCGGTAACGTGCGGTGAGACAGTCAGCAGACAGACAGCGGTGTTCATGATCTGAAGGTAAGACGACAGCTGCTTACCGTCTTGAGCACTCTGACATACATTAAACCAACAGTTCACCCGTCACTCTGTTATTCTCATAACATTCATCATGTTGTCATGTCCATTATGTTTCTGCTTCTAGTGCAAGCATGATGTTTTCTTTAAAAGAAGTGTCAGCTGCTCTACATAATGAAGCTAGATTTTAACCCAATACATTCAATTTCCTGGGCAATAACAACATCTGTTTAAAAGTCTATTTGCTGCAAAGACCTAGGGTATGTGCTTATAGAGAAATGTATTTACAAAAATAATCATACAGTATCCTGAGAAACGTTTCCTGAAGCACAATGTGTGATTATCCTGGTTCCCCTCACAATCTCTGACCTGCCCAGCGGTGGTTTTTCAGTGCTGGTGTGCAGTCCACGATAAGAACATATGAGACACTGACAGAGTAATCTCTGACCGGCCACATTTCAATCACATCAGACAATTTCACACCACTTAAGCCTTCACGTCTTTCTGTGCCTCTAGACCACCACATGTGATATCACTAAACTATAACTCACCATGGAATTTATGACATTTGTCAGCATGTTTTAGTAATCTTTTTCATGTACTCTCAACCCAAATACACATTTACATCAAATTTACATTTACACATTCTTAATGTCACTGGCATGTTCAGATGGTCAAGTGACGGCCACAGTGTGGATGGTGAAGGGGTTGTCAGAAGACACCTCTGGATGAAGCCAGAAGAAGTGGAGAGCTGCAGTGGTGCTTTTGGAGACTTGCCAACCACTTCCCCTCAGATTGGAGTGACACTGAGTCTGTAATGCTTTTAGCTTCCATCTATGATCACTGATGGTCAGTGAAGGATAAGAGCCAGCTTTTCCATTTGAAGCTTGATGCGTCCAGTCTGAATTTCTGAATTTTCCATTTTTAAAAAAATCACTCTCCTGAAAACAAAATAATTAAATGTGCCAAAGTAAGAACTGTTACCCATTTCCAGTGGAATGGTGCTTGTGGCAGTGATCGGCTTCTGTAGACCTCTTTCAAGACCACTTCCCAGGTTACCACTGTCTTAAAACTGAGTGATGACTTGGCTAATTACTTTGGCTAATGTACTAGAAAGGTACATTTCTACATAACCTGTCTGCAAACATATCACATAACAGCACTTGTTTACAAGTAATTCACAGTGTCACAGGCTGCTTTTAATGCAATGTCTTGCTGTATTTAAATGTATAACAAATACACAGCAATCAATTCACATTTGGGATATTGGAATAAAATCATTTCAGATGGACATGCTGAAGTACCTGTGCAGCTGTACCAGTACAGGGTGTGTGAAGGCACGCTGCGTCAGCTTCTTCATTATAATGGTAGTGATTTAATACTGGACCATCTAGTTTGGCTTTGCTTCCGTCTAGTCAGACTAAGATGTTGTTTTGAAAAATGGTGGTGAGGATGTTATTCCGTTCCCCAGCCAATGACATTATTGGGTCAGGTTTGAGAGCAGCGTGTGTAAGGAGCCGCTGAAAAAAACCTCACTTTCTCTGGTGTAAATAGGCTGAATGGGGCCAAACTGACAGACCTCTCTTGTAAAGTATCATTAGGATCTTATAGCTAAACCTCCAGCCCTCAGTGGTCCTCAGTACTATAACTCTACAGACATTTTTGTGATTTAAGGTGCAATTTTTATGATGATCACAGAGTGAGTGCTGTGCTTGAGATAAACCTGACAGTCTAGTTCAGAAGCTACAAGATTGAGATGACAGAGATGAGACATAGAGGGAGAGACTATGGTAACATTTCAGACAGTCCTCTATCTGTGTCAAAAACTAATCAATATAATAGGGGTCAAGCCCCAAAAGAGTGAATAATAATATGAATAATAAGAAAACGGGTACAATATGGGTTCCATGTTAGCAAAACTAACATTTTTAATGAAATATTGATAATTAATCGACATAGAATCAAATCGAATTGAAACCATATAAATAAAAATCAAAACAACTTGCCAAACTGGTGGCAGTACCCAGTGACCTTTTAAGGGTAAAACCACTTTTAGTGTAAACTCTGACATCAGTTATTTAATTTAGTTACATTTAATAGAATGTTCTCCGGAGCACAGTGGTCTGACACAGTTCAGTTCTCTTATTCATTATCCAGGAGCTGGGCCTCTGGATCAGAGGACAGAGAGGATGAGAAAGAGAGAAAGATCTCCGGCTGAGTGCTAGCATACGTGTGTGTGTGAGAGACATTGTGTAACTGTTTCTGGATCAGTTCCATCACACTGGGTGTCGGGATACGTTTATGTTCGGTCATGGTGGCACATCCCAGTTTCCCTCTGTTCATCCTTGTTAAGCTCTTTATACTTTGAACAATCACAGCTGTTGCTCTGCTGTGGTCTGTATGTTTTTTTGTGGAAAGGTAAATTCACCATCACTCTTTCTTCAGAACCATACGTGGAGAATAAAGCATGATGGTAATAGAGAAAATTCACATAGAAGGAGAGGAACAAAGTCAGTTGACATTTTCTGTCTGGAGTTCAGTTGGGCATAACTCACACTGTTGTGCGTAGTTTACAGGTCATTGTTGTGCAGTTGCTAGATATCCAGTTGGTTGTTTTTGTGCCACATGCCCGTCTATGAAATATATATGAAACATGTATAGAGCCTTCCGGAACACCCGAGTGATGACAGTCAAATCATTGAATCAGAGCTTGGATTAATAATGTACAAGAGGCAGTGCTATATTGTAAATATAGTCATGGCTAAAGTGCACTGTTAGTTGAGTGATTATCAGTTGTGATATTTACAATATGGCACTACACTGCTTTTATAAACGTTACCACATTAGACCAGATATTAAGGAAACAAGTTTATTCATTTTTATTAAGAATCATGAAATGTTTTCATTGATATATTTAATGAACAGTATTTATTTTATTAATGGATGTTCTAAACAGAAAGTAAGCAGATTTAGCAACTCTAATGCTTTTCTTTATGCATACTTTACCTCACAGGTCACAAGACAAGGAAGTATTGCACAACTAGTAAAATGACATGGCTTGTTAAAATGGCTTAATAAGGACATTGTTGCAATATTCACAGCTGTGTCTGCCTTTATAAATATAATGCATATTATAAATGTTCTGAATATTGCCCAGCCATACTAATAATGTGTGAATAGAGAATGAAAGTATGGTAAAGAGACAAGAGCAAGGTAGGTCAAATAAAGGTAGAGATCAGAAGAGAATACTGGAGAAGAGCAAAATAGTGATGAATGGAACTGAAAAAGAGGAAATGATTGTTGAAAGCTTCAGGCTTTCAGGAGCAGTGCTTTGTCTTAATGTCAAGAGGGAGAGAATTGCAGAGGAAATGAAGGAAATAGTGCCAGGAATGAGACTAAAAAGGGATTGATGTAGCATGAGACTTGAAGAAAGAAGTGTATACGAAGAGATGGAGTGAGATGAAGGGCTACAGGATTGTCAAGCATTTGCTTTGGAGATAAATGAGGGAACATTTTCAGCCAGTGAATTCCGTGTCAGAATTCTGCACTGTAATATCTGTCCCTTTTTTGGAAACATTTATCATGTCAGGAACTCTGAGGTCTGCCTGAATGAATGTCTGTGTCAGAATGAAAGATCTTGTTCTTTATGACATTAGACACACCCGCACTTAAGTGTGTATTCGGTGTGTGTACTCTGTCAATATATTACAGGAGTAGTTCACCCAAAATTCTGTCATTGTTTACTCACGCTTTTACTCCAAAGCTGTCTGGCTTTCTTTCTTCAGTGCAACACACAATCAAATTGAGGTTTTTTTGACCTACTTTTCCCCAAAAACAACGAACGATTTTTAAAAATGCTATGAAGCTACCATGAAAGTAGTCCATGCATCCTGTGCCTCATGTGCACTGTACGCTTTACCTATGGAAAAGAACAGCAAGCATTTTGTTTTGTTTGTGATGTGTGCGAGAACCAGTGGCATTTTATTATCAGTGACGTCAAACCTGACGCAGCACGAATTTACATTTCACAGAAAACAACACAGAAGCCGATGGGTTTGGAACACAATTACAGTTAAACACATTGATTTTTGGGTGTACTGTTCATTTAAAGGTCCAATCCATTCTGATGTCTGTGTGAGCGTGAGGTTTTCAGCAATGGGCTTCATAGTAAAATCCCCAGAATGTAAAGCTTGTTTCAGCTGACACTTATCGGAAGACCAGGCAGAAGGGGAGAGAGCGAGAGGGAGAGATTAGGTGAGTAGCAGTCGAATTTAGGGACCTCTTGTAAATAGTAATGCAGTATGTGACACAAGGCTTTGACACAGGCGGGATTCAAACAGCAGTTAATAATAAAAAACACATCAGGAGTGACTAGATTACTAGTTTTTATCAGGGTTATGGGTGGGTTTATTAGGGTTATTGTGTTTGTGTGTTACAAACTTCTGCTTTAATAGCTCCCTATAATTGGTCTTTACTAGGAAAAAAATACTGTTTTGCTAACATTTTGTGATGTATTTAATGTTTGAATGATTTAATTTACAGATAAATGGTTTTATAATTAAACTGAAATATCATTGATTACAAATTTCAATCTTTAACTGCATATTGGCATATGAACAACTAGGCAGCAGTAATAGTGATTTTACAAACTTATTGATTTACAAAATATTGATTGTAGTCCAGTTCAGTAAGTGTCAGGTGTTAATTTATTAGCATTTTGTTTTATTTCCAACTACGCTCTTATAAAGGTTCTTCACTATGTCATTTTCTGTTGTGCTGGTTGAAAGTCTCTTTACATCCTGATAGCAATCACTAAATACATTATATATGTTATATTTGTGGAAGGTGCAGGACCATAAAATGTTTATGCAATCATTGCATTCACATGTCCTACCTGCCTGTCAAACAGTGTTTTGTTCAGGTGTTGAAGGAGATGTGGCTTTGGAGAGTGCTCTGAGGGAAGGGCCGGATCTTATGCTTTCAAAGTATTTTAGGGAACCAAACATTGTTCTTCTATGGCATAGCTGGGAAGTGTCCTTTAAGAACCTTTATTTTTAACAGTGTAGTTTTAAAGTAGTAATGTGTTCTGGCAATATTTTGCAATACAGTGTCTTTGAGCACAATCATCCTGTGAGCTCCCAGCTCGAGTAAAATGTCACTTTTTCATTTTTATAAGTATCATTCATGTTCACAGCTCAGAGGCTGCTTAAATGAAATTTAGCACCCAAGGTTAGGGATTTGTTCAAATCATTAATCAAGTATGACCAGTAGTAACAGTGATGCTTGTTTTAATAATCTCCACAAATAATGACATCAAACGAATCTCTCCCTGAAGGAATATAGTTAGCTTAACTCATTATCCTGACTAACTAGGTGATATTGTAGATATGTAGACATGGTGCATTAATACAGGACTCAGCTGACATGCAGTCACTGTATGTTTTTTACAGGTATTTATCTGAATCAATGAGATGTTATAATTTTCTGTGTCAGATGTATTGGATGATATCAAAATTATCACAGTGCTCTACAGCTGAGCGAAATTTCACCTTGTGTATATCACAATAGTAAATGTTTGAGAGTGCACTGACACAGTGATCTAAGACTGTAAAGTAGAGGGTGCAGAAATAATTTATTTTTATTCACGCAGCAGCTGCTTTTATCCAAAGCAAAGGAATTTTGAGTGTTGCCTAAATGAATTTTGCCTTGACAAAGCTTTATCTGAAAGGGTAAAACAGTAAAACCATTTGTTTTGTTTTTCTTTTTGTAGTTGGAATAGCAGTTTGAAGAGAGTCTGAATGTTTGAGTTATATAAGGTTATATAAGCTGTGTGGTTTACTTTTGTGTAGTTTGATGCCAGTTACAGTATGTGGCTGGTAAAGTGTGGTTGAGAATGTGTAGATGACAAAATACCTCCACGTCTGATGAAAGATTATCATTTTAACAAATACAGCGAATCTGTGTTCACAGTATATATTACAAACAGAGTATCAGCTCTGAGACTGCAGAGAACATGCTGTAAGCTCCAAACACTTGTGTATGTGCAGCTGAAACAGCCGTCAGTAACTGGATGAGTTTATATTGCAATGATGACTGAAAGCTCCAGGAGTTACATATAGAAAGTTTAAGAACAGAAACACTGTGACCAATGATTTTAACATAACAGTATGTTGACAAATTAGATACACACACACATACACACACAAACACTAAAAGTCATATATATGCACAAACAAAAGAGACATACATGAACACACCCACACACACACTGACATGCATACACTCAGCTTCAGTTCAGGAACAGATGGTGAGATGCATCTATTCTCAGACAGACTGACAGGTATGCCAACACACAAAGTACAAGACAATAATGCTTCCACACACTGTAATATCTAGGGCTGGGTAATATCTAGTGCTGGGTAATATCTAGTGCTGGGCACTGCAACCATTTGGATTTGATTCAATTTTTTTCATACAGTAAAACCTGAAATCACCAACCAGCCAACAGCCATGTTAGGAAAATGGTTAAATAAAATTACATACTAATTAATGTGTACATAGACCAATGATTTAAAATAATGCAGTCAGAATGTGTCCTGTGCAGAACAGACTGAACAAAACAGATTGCTGTGCACTGTATGCCAGGCTTATGTTCAATGATATAGAAAAGAAACAAACAATATATATTGACTTTGAAATGTTTCTGCCACAAAAATGTAGCATTTTACAATTATCTTAATGTACATAAAATTTTCTCAGCAAATGTTTTTCATTGCAATTAATGCCAACCAGTTAACAGGCATATCATATAATTTACAGTATTCTATACACATAAACACAAACGTGTTGGCATATGAGGTTTATGAGGACTCCATAGACATAATGTTTCTATACTGTACAAGCTGTATGTTCTTTATGTTCGCCCTACCACTAAATGCTTACAAAAAACCTTTGGCATTTTTAAATAAAACATTCACCATTTAGTATGTTAAGTGATTCATTTATGAGGACACAGGAAGTTTCTCCTATAAACCATGTTTACAGTGTTATACATGTTATACACATGCCATTATACACAGTTGTCCTCATAAACCGCATATTCAACCCTCCCCCACACATGTATGTGTTTTTACAAAAGCTCAATTTTAAACACTTCTAACTTGATGGTAAAATCACTGTAATGGCCTCATTTCTCCAGACTTATAACTGTATTACGATGCATCAAGCATTGCTCCTTTAATTACTGTCTGAAAACTGGAGTGTGTCTATATCAGATCTGAATGGATGTTCCCACCTCAAGAGCCAGTGTCTGTCAGCGTCTGCCAAATGACAGCAGATGGCAGCTGCAGCCTAGAAGCAGCAGAGCTCAACTGTGTCACACCTTAATTCAGTTTCAGTGGTTTGGTATCTCATGACTCTGGGCTGAGGGGTCAGGCTGTAAAAGGATGGCATGATGTAATTGCCCATTAAGCAAGCGGTTATTTCTGTCTGTGATCATGTGACATTTGCTGGGATGAGGATGAGGAATGATGTATGATGTAATAACAATATTATGCATGGTGTGTCTCTTTCAAATGTATTTCTCCTAATATAATCCCAGGAAAATGTTGCAATCTCTACAATTTATTGCAGATTACACCTCTTGTTTAAATACTTGAATTTTGCTCAATATTAAACCTGTAATATTTAATATTACTTTAAATGTACTGTTGTATCCATACTTTTTTTTAAACATTTCCTGAAGAAAATGTAAGTGGGGTATGCACATTGTGTTTTAAAGAATGCAGCTGAGCAAACACACTTTCTGGGGTGTTCAGGCTAGTGGTTAGTGAATTGCCAGGTGGTTTGTGGGGTGTTCTGTGTGATTGGCATGAGACGGACAGACAGATGGATGGGTGTTGAGTGTTACATGTAAATAGTGTAGCAGACCCAGACATACCCAAAGGCAACAAATGAGAGATATTTCCTCCCATCAATGCAGCAACAAACATGCAAACATACACAGCCCCCTCTCCATTTCTCTTTCTCTAGCTGGTGTGGACCCCATCAGATCCCAAGCTTCATCAGTAGTCTGATCACTGCTCATCATCTGCTGTTTGCTTTGCTGCTTCTGTACAACTGCATGATCTACAGAGATACCATGACATCCTTTGAGAGAACCATATTTCTCTCTTTCACTCTCTCTTAGATCTCTGTTCTTGCTCTTCCTGCCTTGTGAAATTGTTCTGTTTCTATGTCTAGCTACCACCGTACACAGTGACCATATACACACTGCAGATTAATACAGATGTCACTGTCCTTCTTAGTGCTTAATCCTGTTCTGTTCACACAGAGGTCAGGTGTGGACGAGTAACAACCACCTGGATTCACTCTGGGAGTGAAAACTACATTCTCATTTGGTCTTCACAGTGTCTACAGAAGCATAAAGCAGGGACTTCACTCTCTGTCTGACACTGATAGTGTGTCTGATGTGTTAGAAAATCTCACACTCACAAACACATTTCAGTAGTTTTGAGAATGTGTGTTTGTACATTACACATGTAGAATGAACAGTGATCTCTGGAGGTTTGAAGAGGCTGATGCTCCTAACAGATCAGTGAATTATTCAAGCAATCTTCCAAGAGCCTCTTTACGGTCTCTACAGATGCACCGAACATCAAGTGCTACAGTCACGTCACATCCAAAACACATCATGTATTTGATTTTGTTATGTTATTTTTGTTATGTTATTTATCTAAAAATCATAAAAACATTCTAACGATACAATATTATACAAAAGATATTCAAGACAATATTCTGTTACAGAATGATGGATAGAGGCTTGAAATATGTGGTATTGAAGTTATGAAGGTAATAAAGTTTGACAGATAAGGGCAGTAACCTTCTAATCGGACTGAGCGCAGTCCACTGCAAATCACACAACGCTGTCTATGTGCTCCTGTGCCTGCCAGGGTGTTTATGCTTATGTGTGTTTATGTACAAGTTTGTGTGTTGTGTGTTTTTGATGGCCTGAAGAAAAAAGAGTGGAGAAAGTATGATTGTCTGTGTGTTGTTTTATTTATTGAATTTTTTTGGGGTTTGAAAGTGAGAGAGAAAAGCGAGGATATTGTTGGCCAAAAATGACCCTCATAACTGAATAATTACCCCACACACATGTAGTGACAGATGACTTGTAACCCCACACGCCAAAAGAAGCGCTGGTAAAGAACAGAGCATTCTGATTGGCTTACTGGCAAGTACCTGCTTATGACTGACTAGCTGTGAGGTCACATGACTTACCAGCAGAAACATTGTTAGTTTGATTGCATTTTCAATGGAACGCTCCACTTGTTTCTGGAATTTATACAAATGAAAGCACAGTCAAATGGAAATAATCAGGCACTGATTTCCAGATGGTGTAGTTACAGAATCTAACAGGGCAATGTTAAAGAGTCAAACCCTGACAACTTGTGTGTGACAGCATGAGTTCAAGGTTACTTGATATTGTACATATGTACGTTTGTACGATATGTACATTTGTTCTTTCTAAATGAATTACTGTGCATTGCACTCTTTCAATAGGACCACTTGAAAATTGAAAATTAGGGGTTGAAAAATTGAAAATTAAAGGTTGAAAATTAGCCTGTATGAAAATACCAGTTTAAACCAACATGAATTTTCAAGTTTTTACAGGCTGGCTAGTGCTGGTTTGGTGTGGCTAGATGGACCATGATGTTGACCAGCACAAACTGCTGTTTAGCCAGCATGGTCTTTCTGATGAAGCTGGCTAACAAAAGAGGTCTTTCTGGCTAAGCTAGTTAAGCTAGTAAAACTTGGTGGTGACATCATCACCAGCATACAAAACACAAGGTACATTGGTTATCAGCAATGCTGGTCTGTTTAGCAAGAATTTGCATCTCTAGATAGTATTTGCCAAGTAAACCTCAGTCGCACTGGAGTGTAGTAGAGGTTAAGCTATATGGTCAATAAAGGAGCGAGTATCTGAGGTTAGCTGTCATTTTCCTGGAGCTAATGACAGGCACTCACACTCCTGACACTGATCCATGGCTGTTGTTCATGGACCTTCTCTTGTTTGTGATTACTTAGCACTGATTCACAAGGGGAATTAAAATGCAAGTGCAGCTCAAACCGCTCCACACTGGCCTCTGGAACTAACTAGTCAGTAATTTGTACTCGCTCTGCATGTCAGTAAAAA
The DNA here is from genome assembly GCA_036877525.1 of Chromobotia macracanthus. Classification (NCBI taxonomy): domain Eukaryota; kingdom Metazoa; phylum Chordata; class Actinopteri; order Cypriniformes; family Botiidae; genus Chromobotia; species Chromobotia macracanthus. Next base: position 1,433,586 of record JAZGTH010000091.1, on the reverse strand, counting down.
CACATCACAGGCTTCAGAACAGTCTGGTTTTTACTAATACTCATGCAGGTGTGGTCTGAAATATATGAAAGAACAATGTGTTACAAGACTATAACATGCATACAAATAACACTATGGTGTGGATTTTCTTTGGGTTTGCACAGAAGCAACATGAGAACAGTGTTGGGTTCCACACCCGTGTATTTTAATGGGAACACTGCCTGAGAGTGAACTGTGATGGTGAAGGGTAATGAAAATGACAAGAAATTATGTTTAGCTTTAGGTGAGGCTTAAATTTGCTCATGTTTGTACTAATTTTGTGACTCAGGATAATATACTGCTCCTTAGGCAGTTTATAACATTTGTATGAAACATAACTGAAGCGTTGTCAACAAAATGAGGCCTCATAAAACACAATTATCCTTAACTAACCCTAACCCCTAATTCCAAATCATTTTCAAGACCAAAGGGACTTGTGTAGGACGCAGCTGTTCAGGATCTCTTTATTAAACTGTGTATCAGTTTGTGCCTCTCAAACCTTTATGATCAGTTTACTGTATACAAATTAAAAAAGGTTGTTTATCTGTAGACTGTTTTGCTTCATAAACTTACCAGGTACACTGTAAAAGTATTGGACTGGATTTACTAAAAACTAACTGGGTCAATTATATGTGTCAGTTTTTAGGTAATTTCAACTGAACCTTTTGAGCTTTAGTTTGAAGTGCAGTTCATTCTGGCAACATTATCTTAAAGAGGCCTGTAACATCTTTCTTTAAAAGAAGGTAGCAGGTCAAAGTAAAACTTTTGTTACACCTAACAACTGTTAAACCAGGCCTGGTTTAAGCATGTGCTACAGTGCATGAGGGCAGTAACAGTACTTACTCAACATGAGGGCTGCCATTGGTCTATTTAAAACAGAAATCTTCATGCTGAAAAGTACTTCATCCAGTTATGGGAATTTTGTCATTTCCTCACCCTCCCGCCGTTCCCAACTCATATGACTATAAGTCTTCAGTAACCAAAAAAAGATATTCTGTCAAATATTTTATATGATCAAATAAGTTTCTGTAGTATTCATTACTTACATTACTTATACTGCTTATAAGAGCAGTTACGTGCGTTAATATTTTAAGTGGTTTTATTTTAAGACCACCATGATCACAACAGTCAACACCATTAACTGCAGTGTTAAGCCTTTTAAAGAGACAGTGCCATTGACCCTCATTGGCTTCCATTGTATGAACACAAAACCACTGAGACATTTATCAAAATCTCTTTTGTGTCCTACAGAAGAAAGAGTCATATACAGATTTTGAACGTGAGGGTGAATGAGTGGTGACAGAATTTTCATTTTTGGTGAGAGTGAAAAGCAAACCCGGTGTTATCTACAGAACACCACAAAGGAAAAACCTAAACAGAAACAATACATCTATACCATCTATACCCAATACATTTCTCCACATTCTCGCCCCAGGATGTAATGAGGCTACTGAGGATGTCGTTTCGGGGTGTGAAGGTCTAAGTTCTTCATGAATTTAGACTGCAGTTGGATTGGTGTAATCCTCTGCAGTTCCTGCTCAATCTACAGCTATTTTCAGTGTAATGGTGTCATCTAGTTGTTTAGGCTCATCTTCAACAAAACGTTCAGATGTTGTGTACCTGACTGATGGTGAGCAGATTTTTTTCAATAAACCAGATTTGAAATCTTCAAAACAATGTGCCATGTGCTTTTGAGTTCTATGAAATGCAAAAGGTTCCATGAACATTTGTACTAAAATTACATTTCTCAAACACACGAGTAACTGTTTCATGTTTTGTCAGATGTGTTCCAAGATGATAAAAATAACTCTTAGCTGAGAAGCTGCTAGAGCCGCATAATTCACATTTAAAGATGCCCTCTCCTCCTTTTACATCCTCTGATAAATGTTGTGTAGACAGGTGTGACTTTAAAGAACTCCATGTTTTAAAGGAGCAAGGACAGCTAGAATATCAACAGCAGAGACTGGCAAAGCCCACCCTGCATCTTACAAAACCATGCCATAAATGTAGAGTATACCTGCATAAGTAATGACAATTTTAACAATAATGTAATGTAATAATTGAAAATAAAAACAGAGCGTTTAAAAATCTATTGAATATTAAGCAAGGCAGTCAAAATATGAAAGTAACAGACATTTTTTGTTGAAGATGATACAACTTTTGTGTTAAAATTACAAGTCAACAGATTCATTTTCATGTAGCTTTTGTACAGAATGTGTATTAGCCAAGAACATGTGACACATCCATCACAAAAGGTGGATATGTAATAATTTGTTTTTAAAAGGCTGTTACGTCGAAGTTACCTGCTCATGGTTTTCCTAAAAATGCATATTTTGATATGCACACGTTCTGTGTGATAAGCTAATAACTCTTCAATAACTCTAAAAACTTTAACATGTAACTTCTAAAATATATGATATATAAAATCTAATAAAATGACACATAACCAGGTACAAATTTTTTTACACTCACTAATCAAAATGTTTTAAATAAAAACTTTCATTTTTAATATTTTAATGTGTAATAATTTTTTCCTTTATCTCCGCTTACAAATTTAGAATGTAAGAACGTTTACATAATGTTTCCATTAAGTAACAAAAATGTTAAATGTTTTTGAAATGTTTTTTGAAAAGTTCAAAACATCCAGTTTTTTAGACATTGTATTAATGTTAATGCTCGGTTATGAAAATATTAATACACTTTAATTCTGTAACTTTTAAAACATTCCACTAACAACTTAAGTGCAATGTTCAGATATAAAATGTATAACATTAAAAACATTCTACGAATGTTACTGCAAGAATGTTTTTGGAAACTTTTAGAGAACTTTGCAAGAACATAATCAACATTGTAAGAATGTTTCCTGTTAGCTGTGATTTCACACTTTCTATCCATGTTGTCCTTTCTTATGTCCCTTTAACTAACAAAAACAGTTCTGTGATGACATCATGTTCCACCTTGACTTCACAGACAGCATGTACTTCCAGTAAATTTGATATAAATGTTCCATATGATTTTCTGTGTGTTTGCTTAATAGAGGATCATGTCATTAGCTTATCAACATGCTAACACCAAAATGTATTGAAATCAGTTGTGGGGGAGGGGCTTGTGGACTTTGCAGAGTCCTTTTCAGGTAGGATGCTGCTGTAGACGACTTCACCTTTGTGCTAAAATTAGTAGCATTTTCCACAGACAGGGTTACCACAGTACTAAAATAATATGCTACTTTTAAATAAGGCTAATGCATTTTTCCAGTGTTTTCATCTGGTCCTGCATTCAGTTCTGTTTTCTAGACGTACTGCTCTTTGTGTTGCTTTATACCGGCATGTTTGTTCATGTTATTAGTCATGCTAAGATAACACTCCAGTCTGTTGTTTTGCATATTGTATCTGGGCCAGTACAGAAGCAATTTAGTGTTCAGAGAGTTTCTTACATCACAGAGAGACGAGATTGTCCCTGGCGCACAGTTTATTGTCATTTCACGCCTTGTGTTTTCCCGAATGGTTATAAAAGTTGATATGCTGCGTATGGCGGGTGAAGAATGCAGCGTTTATTTGAATAATTCTTTTCTAAGACTACAGAAATGTTCTCTTTAAGATTCAGAGGTATGAAATTAGACATTTTATCATGATAATATATCATTTTCAGTGGGCTGAACGCTGGATGGTAACACTGTCCTGACAGTCTGGTGTAATGGAAGCTTTTGCTGCAGAGGGGTGTGGCCAGGCTTTCCTCTTGAGCACAATCAGGATAGCGATGAATGTATTTAGGTATTATGCAACAGGAGTGGGAATCACATTCTGCATGTTTAGTTTATGGATATTGAACACTGTGATATATTGCAATCTTTTACCCATATCTCTTTTGTTTTGACTTTTGATTTTGAGTAAATTTAAATCATAAGTGTGTGTTGACTTGTGACAGTACATTTCATCTTCTCAATGGTGGTCAATGGAATATTTGTGTGTAAAACAAAATGTAAAAAATGTAAAAAAAAAACAAAACAAAAAACATACATTTTTGGTGTTAGAATTAATAAACCAAAATGAATATTGCAATAGGAACTGAATATTGCAATCATTTAAAATATTAAACCCCACACACATTCATTGTGTACGCCATAATAATCAGCCGTATACAGTAGAGTAACAAAAGGTTGCGTTTTCCATGTAGTTGAAGATTTGAGAGTTCAGCTGTGAATTTCTGCCAGTCTCACAGGGGAAACATTACTGAAGCTACTGGTGGCCAGTATGACCAAAATCTTATATCCTGGTGTCAAGTATTTTATACTGCAGTAACTGTAAATCAGTTTATGGTCATTTTTGCAGGAAATTCATCAAAATGTGTCTTATCGGATAATCCTGTAAATTAAATTTTTAACAAATGCAAGAAACTTCTCATTGCATTATTGTCTTTTAATATTTGAGACTTGGTGGATGCAGGTCAGAATTCAAGATATTGATCATAAAAGACTGATCAGTCTGGTATCAATGCAAAAACCATCTGCAACACGTTAAAAACTAAACACTCCAAATGAAACATATATTTGATCACTACAACTTTTAATTCTAATTGGATGAATATGACAAGTTCTGTATTATACGGACATGTTTGAAATCGCTCCTGGTGATTTCCTGGTGATTGCTCCTCAACACTGTTTTTCTGTATTGTATCTGAGTTCACAGTGATGTGGGCAGAGCCAGCTGATCCCACATCAGTGGGTATGTTTCACTCTTTAATCACCGGAAGGCACCACGGAGTGGAGCACAGAGTGAGACCGCTAACCAGTCAGAGAGAGGAAGACAGGAGGACAGACAGACAATTGGACAGAAAGACTGCTAGTCAGAGAGACAGCTTGACAGACAGGCAGCTGGAAAAAAGGTAGACTGCTACAAAGACAGAAAATCTACACAGACAGACAGCTAGACAGAGCGGAGAGACAGAGAGAAAAACAGCAGGACAGGCAGATTGTTGGACATATAAACTGTTAAAGAGACAACAGGACAGAAAGGCAGACAGACAGAAAGATTTAGAAAGAGAGACAGTTAGACAGACAGACAGTAGGAAAGAATGACTTCTAGTCAGAGAGACAGCTTGATGAACAGACAAAAGAGAGACAGCTAGACAGAGAGGCAGACAAAGAGGCAGACAACATGACAGATTGACTGCTGGACAGCGAGACAGACTGCTACCAAGAGAGAGCTGGGGGGGCACAGAGGCATGTTGAGAGAACAGCATGTTGGTCACCTGTTCTGGAGAGATGCATTCGTGTTTCAGGCTCTCTGCAATAGAGCCGTCACAATCACTCAGTCAGCACACACACACACACACACACACAATTGTTTCTCTGTATTCTTTTATTGTTGTTATACTTAGCAATTGATATTTTCTATCCAACAAACCTCACCCTCAAAGAAACCTTTTTGCATTTGGGTTTAAATGAAAACATTTGTGTATTTATTAATCCTCTTTCCTCATGGGCGCTCTTGGCTTGTCATCACAAATGTAGACAATTTTAGATTTTACTATCCTTGTGGGGACATTTGGTCCACCTGACCCACATAGAAATACACGCTTTTCCAGTTGGCAGATGAACGTACACACACACACACACACACACACAGGGTCTGTTGAGCTGAGATTATCAGGTCATTGAGCCATGTATACAGCTGACAGATACAGCCATATGTGCCAGTTCTTGTTTTACTAAAATGTCCCCACAAGGATGGTGAAAGTCACACACACACCTACCAGCCATTACCAGCGATCCCCAGGAGGGAAATTAATAATGAAACATGCAAAATAATATAAATACAGAAATGTACTTAAATTAGAGAACAGAGGTAAAATTAAAACATGATTTAGACCCAGTTAATTTAATTAATATAAAGTCAAAACTGACCCACTTTATTTTCTTATGGCATATTCCAGGTGTTATTGTGTATATTTTTATATTTCATTTGTGCATACTTTTTTAAATTAAAAAATGTTTTGCTGTCACTGACAGCAAAACCACCCTTTAATACTAAGTATGCCTTTTTGGCACATAAGTATGTGTGCTACAGACTTTAATGTTACATACAGTAGATGCCTCATAAATTATGTAACATGATTAGGAGAGGAATGCTGTTAAAATAATATTGAGTCGTATTGACCAGAATTTCACAGATACACGGAGGTGAGCTCAATTTGGCTAGTAAGCAACCACACGCTTCAGCAACTACATAGCATCACCCTGGCAACCACTTAATGAATTGTGGGAAACATTGCCAAATTCACCAAATTCAAACTCAAATTCAGCATGTATACATCACGACATCTCTTAAACAGGCCCTGACAGCCTCAGATTCTCCAAATACAGCATTGCTGCTTTCATTTGCTCAGATTATAAGAACATCCCGGTTATTTGTTGTTTCTCAACAACAAGCCATTGTCATCAGGATTTATAAAATAAACCCAATGTAAATATGTGCACTCCGTATGGACACTCTTGACTGTGCATACGCACACTTTAAGGATGAAATGAAGTTTTATTCATGAGGCCCTTGGACCCCCATACATCAATAGGTGAAAAACCTGCATTAGTTAAAGGCTTCATTTAGCACACAATGTAAATGACTGATTTTTTTGTATTTGTTTGTATAGATTCATGTATTTGATAGTTTACTGTCTGAATAAATGGCAACTGTGAAGTGCAGACAGTCACGGATGCATGAATAAAACAGCCAAGAGGATCAACTGCTAAACAAGCAGGATTTGTAATGTCAGGAGGAGAAATTAAGATTCAACAGAAGTATCAAAATATGCAAAATGAATGATTCTGAAATTTGAAAAGGAGAGAAAACACAGTACAGAGTACAGAAACAGTTTTCTAGTGCTAGCGATGCTAAGGTCATGGGTTTGATTCCCAGGGAATGCATGTACACATCAAAGGTTTGAGCGTACACTCCATCTCTTTGGTAAATATATGTCTGTGTAACTGTACACTAACTGTACACACAAATTTATTGTTTATTTTCCCCTATGGGTGAAATAATGTACCAAATAAATACAGTTAAAGTGAGTTGTAGCTCTGCGTTGAGTAAATAATATCAATTTTATACAATTTATACAATATTGGCAAATAGCTGTTTTCATGTTTGAAGGATAAATCTAACAATATTAAGTAAAGATAATTATTATCGCAGGTGGAGACTATTGGCCTGTGAGGTAATACAGATACATTGAATTCAAGATGCAGTCTTTATATACATGATAAAAGAAAGGTAGCATATGAACTTTGCGTTTGTTTTTAATGTCTGCTCTTTTGTGTATGAGTGTTATGACTGTACTTGTTATGTCTACAGGGGTCCTCAGATAAGCTCCCATCTGGTCTCTTTGGGGTCCTGTATTTGGATGATGGGCTGCTGGCAGGTTGCTCTTACCTCAGACAGTACCAGCAGCTTTTCTCTAGAGTCACACAGCAGACTAAAGCTGTCAGTGCTGTGTGGAGCGCTGAATGACTTTCCATTGGACATTTAAAGACTTCATTATTACTCTGAACTGTTAAGAATCCTTCATCTTTTCTGTTACGTGGTCAAGAATTCTCCAGTGGAGCTCTACACTCGCCCCCGGCCTGCGGTTTCATTTGATTATTATCTGTCACTATGGTTACAGATATTACTTAAGGCTATTGCAAGAATCAGCATCTCTCATTTATTCTTTTAAAAATCTAGACTAGCTGGTTAGTGTACAATTGGTCTATTATCCTGCCTCATCCTTATTATGTTAATGAAATGACATCATGCTATTTGCTCACATCTGCTGTTAATTGTATTGGACAGTAGTAAATTATGTTTACTGACAGAGTGAACATTTAATAGCAATATTATCATAGATGAATGGACTTTGGTGACTGTTGAAATCCCAGCTCAACATTTCGCTGGAACAGAAGTTCTTGGTACAATCATCTTTAAAGGGAAAGTATCTTGTAATGGAAAGCTGAATCGTCCAGCCGTTGTCCGGCATCATAACTCAATATTACATCATTTCTGATTGGCTCATCCTGATTGCCTTTATTGGCACAGACATTTCTCACCGAGCAGGCCTGGCAAAGCATGTGGCAAATTACATCCATTTCATCACTGCCGAGAGTTTAGATTGCTAGCCAGCTTGTTATTATAAAGCAACATGTTCCCAATAACCTGTCAGGACAAATAAAGGCTGAATAAATGCAAGAATGAAAATAGCTGCTGTACACTGTCAAATATGCAGGAAAAACATTTGGTTGCTGTTGCTGAAGTTTTTTACCTAATGACAGAAAAACGCCATTCCTCATATAGATGCCAGGAACCAGCCCCAGACAGCTGGATCTGTGGGGACGGTGCTTGGACCTGAGTGAGCCTAAATAAGCCTCTTGACAAGCTGTGCAGACACATGAAAGGTTGTGAAATGACTCCAGCCCCTTCTGGCCTGTCTGAAAAGTAGGTTGCTGGAGATGCAGGTTGTCTCCTGCTGTCTGGGTGGTATGCGCTGACTCTGTGCCATTCTGAACCTGCTTTATTCTCCTGTGATGATTCCAAGATCTATCTTGATTCCTCCTTCTAATGTTTATCAGCCAGTTAAGAATGGTTCCCTATTAAGAATGTAATTGACCATTTGAGGGTCATTTGATCACTTATCGGTAATTTGATCGGTAATTTTATCGGTTATAGCTTCCTCAGGTACAAAACTCGTTCTCCTCCATGCATATTGCTACAATACTCCATTACATTTCAACAACTACATCCTAAACTTGTACATACCATAATATTCTGTATTTATATTAAGGAAAGCAATTTATGAATATTATATTTATCAAAAAATTACCTTTTTGAAGCAATACAAAATGGCATAATAAGGTTTGGTATGATAGGATTCGTACCTAAGCAGAACAAACAATAAAATGATAGGATGATAGATGTTATGATAAACTAATCCACTGTATGCTAAAGGTGTGTGTGTGTGTGTACAAATCCACATATTCAGTATTCGGTATATGTAGTACATCTATCCTTTGTAAAACAGCAACTAGATGTTTGCAACATTTAATAGTTCAATTTAATTTAAAAACTATTTGAAATAGCTCATACTTTTTATCTTCAAACATACTATTTTTACTATTTACCATTTGGGGGGGCGATCCATTTTATTATTTGTCTTTTCTTTTAATTGTTTGTGAGCGATTCACTTTGTTGTCCTAGAGTCTAACTTTAAGATCTTTTAAAGTATTTTTCCATTTGCTGTCTTAATGTCAGATTGCGTTGGCTAAGAGGTTAAAGATCTCTGCTGGTAAATGAAAAGCTGTAGGTTTGAATGTGCAATCAATGAACTTCGGCTTCTCTAATAATTGTAGTTTCTCTAATAAATGAAGTTTCTCTAATAATTGTAGGAATTCTGTATTTTAATAGATGTGTTGTTTATTTCTACCACACATAATCTTGCATGTGTGGTATATAACCGATCTGTTGCCAAAAGAATTGTATTGTAACCCCCACATCTATCACTCTGTACCATCAAGCCCGTTCAGAAATCACATTATATTCATGACAGATCAGCTTGCACGGCTTGCAACAAACAGCTGCTGGATCACAGGAATTGTATTATTGGGGCCAGTGTCTCTTAACAGATTTTATCAGGACTATTTTGTGCATGTGAGCAGTTTCCTCAGGCACTGTGTGTCTCTGCTCTGGTTTGTTGTTGACATACAGTAAGCTACAGTAAGTGCTCCATCAAATACACGGCACCAGGTCCTTAGACCAATGAGTACACTGATTAAATTACAATAGCATGTGAGGAGCCATGGCACGTTTTCAGACACAGGTTATGGAAATATGTCTTTGTCATTATCAATAAAAAGGTACTTATGTTTTGGAGGCAGAGAGCAGATTATGAATTTATCTCCCAATGTTTGCCACCACAGATTTATGACACCCTTTAAAAATAATTTAAAAGCTGCAATCCATAACTTTTTTTTGTTAAAAATGAACAAAAATCAGTTCTTGAGCTCATAACAGATCAGTGTTTACACAATCTTCTTACCTTACCCTGCCTCACAATGGGAAATTTGAATGATTTACAATCTGAGCTGTCAATCTGTTGGTCTGATTTAGTGGGAAATGTTTGTCTGTAAACAAAAAGAAGATCCAGCTTGTCGTCCATGTTAATAACCCCATGAATACCCTGCAATTTTATCTTTCCAACAGAGATGATGGTAGAGAGGCGTAAATTACAGCTCGTTCTTGATGCAACCAAAGATTATGTATTAAAAGCTAGCCTGTTTGCCAGTTTATTGCAAATTACTAATTAGCATGGGCGTAAATTTCACCCAACAGTTGGGGGGGGCCATAAACATATAACTTCTTGAGCAATTTTTGAAGGGGACACAAATAACAAAATTGTACTTGTAAGGATATGTGTACACAGAGGAAAGCATTACTACTGTAGCATGGAGACTATTGCTATTATCATTATTCTCAAGTTTCTCTCTGGTTTAATTTAAAAAAAACCTGAAGTAACCAAAATTTTCTTCTCCCATTCTTATATAAGATGTTTGGACTTATTGTACTTGGCGTTTTGGTGCACAAAGTGATTGTTGTTTACATTATTTATGTATATATATATATTGTGTGTGTGTGTGTGTGTGTGTGTGTGTGTGTGTGTGTGTGTGTGTGTGTGTGTTATATATATATATATGACAAAGGACATCTCTTACTTGGATATTGAACTGCAGCAAACCCACTGATCTGCCACTTAATATCAAAAGCCAACAAAACAGTACATCTACAATATTAGACTAATATCAGTTCACACACAGACTTATCACTGTTATCACTGAGTTATAGTGAGTAACTTACTATCCAACAAGCTACAGTATTAAAAAGCTACCCAACACGCTAGTAACGTTATAATGAATAACACAGCAGACTCCTGAGTTATGATTATTTTACATCATAACATCATCTGTATTAAAGAGAAAAGCGTCACTTCATCTGCTGTTTAACATTATAATGAATAACACAGCAGACTCCTGAGTTATGATTATTTTACATCATGACATCATCTGTATTAAAGAGAAAAGCGTCACTTCATCTGCTGTTTAACGTTATAATGAATAACACAGCAGACTCCTGAGTTATGATTATTTTACATCATAACATCATCTGTATTAAAGAGAAAAGCGTCACTTCATCTGCTGTTTAACGTTATAATGAATAACACAGCGGACTCATGAGTTATGATTATTTTACATCATAACATCATCTGTATTAAAGAGAAAAGCGTCACTTCATCTGCTGTTTAACATTATAATGAATAACACAGCGGACTCATGAGTTATGATTATTTTACATCATAACATCATCTGTATTAAAGAGAAAAGCGTCACTTCATCTGCTGTTTAACATTATAATGAATAACACAGCAGACTCATGAGTTATGATTATTTTACATCATGACATCATCTGTATTAAAGAGAAAAGCGTCACTTCATCTGCTGTTTAACGTTATAATGAATAACACAGCAGACTCCTGAGTTATGATTATTTTACATCATGACATCATCTGTATTAAAGAGAAAAGCGTCACTTCATCTGCTGTTTAACATTATAATGAATAACACAGCGGACTCATGAGTTATGATTATTTTACATCATGACATCATCTGTATTAAAGAGAAAAGCGTCACTTCATCTGCTGTTTAACATTATAATGAATAACACAGCGGACTCATGAGTTATGATTATTTTACATCATGACATCATCTGTATTAAAGAGAAAAGCGTCACTTCATCTGCTGTTTAACGTTATAATGAATAACACAGCAGACTCATGAGTTATGATTATTTTACATCATGACATCATCTGTATTAAAGAGAAAAGCGTCACTTCATCTGCTGTTTAACATTATAATGAATAACACAGCGGACTCATGAGTTATGATTATTTTACATCATGACATCATCTGTATTAAAGAGAAAAGCGTCACTTCATCTGCTGTTTAACATTATAATGAATAACACAGCAGACTCATGAGTTATGATTATTTTACATCATAACATCATCTGTATTAAAGAGAAAAGCGTCACTTCATCTGCTGTTTAACGTTATAATGAATAACACAGCGGACTCATGAGTTATGATTATTTTACATCATGACATCATCTGTATTAAAGAGAAAAGCGTCACTTCATCTGCTGTTTAACATTATAATGAATAACACAGCGGACTCATGAGTTATGATTATTTTACATCATGACATCATCTGTATTAAAGAGAAAAGCGTCACTTCATCTGCTGTTTAACATTATAATGAATAACACAGCGGACTCATGAGTTATGATTATTTTACATCATGACATCATCTGTATTAAAGAGAAAAGCGTCACTTCATCTGCTGTTTAACGTTATAATGAATAACACAGCGGACTCATGAGTTATGATTATTTTTCATCATGACATCATCTGTATTAAAGAGAAAAGCGTCACTTCATCTGCTGTTTAACATTATAATGAATAACACAACAGACTCATGAGTTATGATTATTTTACATCATGACATCATCTGTATAAAAGAGAAAAGCGTCATTTCATCTGCTGTTTAACATTATAATGAATAACACAGCGGACTCATGAGTTATGATTATTTTACATCATGACATCATCTGTATTAAAGAGAAAAGCGTCACTTCATCTGCTGTTTAACATTATAATGAATAACACAGCGGACTCATGAGTTATGATTATTGTACATCATGACATCATCTGTATTAAAGAGAAAAGCGTCACTTCATCTGCTGTTTAACGTTATAATGAATAACACAGCAGACTCATGAGTTATGATTATTTTACATCATGACATCATCTGTATTAAAGAGAAAAGCGTCACTTCATCTGCTGTTTAACATTATAATGAATAACACAGCAGACTCCTGAGTTATGATTATTATACATCATGACATCATCTGTATTAAAGAGAAAAGCGTCACTTCATCTGCTGTTTAACATTATAATGAATAACACAGCGGACTCATGAGTTATGATTATTTTACATCATGACATCATCTGTATTAAAGAGAAAAGCGTCACTTCATCTGCTGTTTAACGTTATAATGAATAACACAGCAGACTCATGAGTTATGATTATTTTACATCATGACATCATCTGTATTAAAGAGAAAAGCATCACTTCATCTGCTGTTTAACGTTATAATGAATAACACAGCGGACTCATGAGTTATGATTATTTTACATCATGACATCATCTGTATTAAAGAGAAAAGCGTCACTTCATCTGCTGTTTAACATTATAATGAATAACACAGCGGACTCATGAGTTATGATTATTTTACATCATGACATCATCTGTATTAAAGAGAAAAGCGTCACTTCATCTGCTGTTTAACATTATAATGAATAACACAGCGGACTCATGAGTTATGATTATTTTACATCATAACATCATCTGTATTAAAGAGAAAAGCGTCACTTCATCTGCTGTTTAACATTATAATGAATAACACAGCGGACTCATGAGTTATGATTATTTTACATCATGACATCATCTGTATTAAAGAGAAAAGCATCACTTCATCTGCTGTTTAACGTTATAATGAATAACACAGCGGACTCATGAGTTATGATTATTTTACATCATGACATCATCTGTATTAAAGAGAAAAGCATCACTTCATCTGCTGTTTAACGTTATAATGAATAACAGAGCGGACTCATGAGTTATGATTATTGTACATCATGACATCATCTGTATTAAAGAGAAAAGCGTCACTTCATCTGCTGTTTAACATTATAATGAATAACACAGCAGACTCATGAGTTATGATTATTTTACATCATGACATTATCTGTATTAAAGAGAAAAGCGTCACTTCATCTGCTGTTTAACATTATAATGAATAACACAGCAGACTCATGAGTTATGATTATTTTACATCATGACATCATCTGTATTAAAGAGAAAAGCGTCACTTCATCTGCTGTTTAACGTTATAATGAATAACACAGCAGACTCATGAGTTATGATTATTTTACATCATGACATCATCTGTATTAAAGAGAAAAGCGTCACTTCATCTGCTGTTTAACGTTATAATGAATAACACAGCGGACTCATGAGTTATGATTATTTTACATCATGACATCATCTGTATTAAAGAGAAAAGCGTCACTTCATCTGCTGTTTAACGTTATAATAAATAACACAGCGGACTCATGAGTTATGATTATTTTACATCATGACATCATCTGTATTAAAGAGAAAAGCGTCACTTCATCTGCTGTTTAACGTTATAATGAATAACACAGCAGACTCCTGAGTTATGATTATTTTACATCATGACATCATCTGTATTAAAGAGAAAAGCATCACTTCATCTGCTGTTTAACGTTATAATGAATAACACAGCAGACTCATGAGTTATGATTATTTTACATCATAACATCATCTGTATTAAAGAGAAAAGCGTCACTTCATCTGCTGTTTAACATTATAATGAATAACACAGCGGACTCATGAGTTATGATTATTTTACATCATAACATCATCTGTATTAAAGAGAAAAGTGTCACTTCATCTGCTGTTTAACATTATAATGAATAACACAGCAGACTCATGAGTTATGATTATTTTACATCATGACATCATCTGTATTAAAGAGAAAAGCGTCACTTCATCTGCTGTTTAACATTATAATGAATAACACAGCGGACTCATGAGTTATGATTATTTTACATCATGACATCATCTGTATTAAAGAGAAAAGCATCACTTCATCTGCTGTTTAACGTTATAATGAATAACACAGCAGACTCATGAGTTATGATTATTTTACATCATAACATCATCTGTATTAAAGAGAAAAGCATCACTTCATCTGCTGTTTAACGTTATAATGAATAACACAGCAGACTCATGAGTTATGATTATTTTACATCATGACATCATCTGTATTAAAGAGAAAAGCGTCACTTCATCTGCTGTTTAACGTTATAATGAATAACACAGCGGACTCATGAGTTATGATTATTTTACATCATGACATCATCTGTATTAAAGAGAAAAGCGTCACTTCATCTGCTGTTTAACATTATAATGAATAACACAGCAGACTCATGAGTTATGATTATTTTACATCATGACATCATCTGTATTAAAGAGAAAAGCGTCACTTCATCTGCTGTTTAACGTTATAATGAATAACACAGCGGACTCATGAGTTATGATTATTTTTCATCATGACATCATCTGTATTAAAGAGAAAAGACTTTCACCCCACATTTGCCCAGTTTGCATCTGTATTGTTTTAGATTATATTGTTTTATTGTATTTACTGTTGAGAAGGCACCAGCTTCATGCATGTTAGTAAAAGGATATTCATTAGTATCATTTATGGCCTTGGTTTATCTCTCCGTCTGATGGGTACAGAGGCCCCATCACTATACTGAGACATTAAGACCCACATAGACCACAGGGTGAGCACCTCCTGCTGACCACACAAACACCTCCTCTAGTAGCTTTCTTAGTTTTCTCTATAGGAGACCTCTTATCCAGCAAAAGCTATGGGTGAAAACCACCCGCACTGTTGCCATTAATTGTTGTCTTTTGGCAAAGCACAGGTTTAATAGGATAACGGCATTAAATCAAAGAATAGAAACATTCACATAACCTTACTATAAACACACACATCCCTCTCTTTCTGCTCTCACTGTAATTTTCCCCTTTTTATGTATTTCTAAGAAACATAAAATCATTTATTTCTTTCCACCCCCCTTCTGACTGAACCTCTGCGGCTCTTTCTTTTTTCTGCAATATATATCGTTCCCTCCATTCTTTGGTTTCTCAGTTAGCGGATTACTTACAAATTTTCTCTTACACTTTTTTTTATCTAAAATATCCCTTCAATCCCCACACTTTAAACTGATCTTCTAAACAGCAACTTTAAAAGGACAACGATGTCTCAGATCTCCTTCTTCTGAGATGTTGCACTGAAGACAATGAAAGATCACCTCAATTTCCTCATCTCAGTTTATAAATGGAATTTAGGGGGACAAAAAAGACTACAAAAATGTTGAATATTGCCTATTTAAAATCCAGACACAGACGAGGTCATTATCGTAAGCCATGTTTTACATGGTGTGTTTCATTATGTCTGGCCCTGTCTCTATTTACTGTTTTGCAGTTTAAATTGCATCTTAATCCATTTTCTCTCTGCAGGTTCTTTGTCTCTGAGTGTGTTCCTGGTGTCGGTGGGTTTAACTGTGTGTGTCGTATGGCTGGTGACGCTGTGCGGGGTTTGTGGATGGTGCCAACGCAAACTGGTGAGTAATGTCACTTCCTGTACAATAGGAAATTAATGCTGCCTTAAACAGTGTTAGTGTGTGAGATTGAAGGAGGAAATTAGAGGAAATGTGCTTTTGGGTCTTTTTGTTGTCGTGTGTTTAAGAGTCTTATGTTTGTTGATTCCATTTCCTGTTTGTTTGTCCTGTTTGTTCATAATACTTCATTAGCACATTCTCTAAAACGGGTACATAAACACAGGCACTCTGTTCCAAAACCCAGCAAGCTGCCCATGTGATCATGAGAGGGGTCTCTTTAGAGTTAAATGATATCTGACAGTCCATGGTCAGCCATTTTGGGCATCAACCAATTTGAAAGCCATCATAAAATACAGTATTCAACAAATTCAATTGCTTATCATTACAGAACTATATGGTTTATCATTACCATATTCTGAGGCGATCTGCAAAGCTTGTTATATCAAAAAATGTACAAAAAATGCTTATAACATGTCATTGAAATAGCATCTTGTCATGCAGAGTACTACAATACTAAATATGTCTTAGTCAACACTACTTCCTGTCCATCATTTTGAATTATATTGAAAACCTACTTTTTGAATTTTAGGCTTTTGCAAAGCCTACTTGTGCGAACTATTCCTAGGTTTTTGCCCAACTGAAATATGGTCACCAAACTTGGTACACATATGCAGTCTCATTCATGGTCACATGAAAAAATTAAGGCAATTAGCCACTTTGTTGCATTATAACATCGAAAAAACACCAGAACAACTATAACTATTACAAAGTTAGATGGAGGGGCTTAAAGTTTGAGTATCTTGAAAAACATGGCCGCCATCAGCCAACGAAGTCTGAGCAGCTATTATACAATGTTAACAGAGACTGATCGAAATGAAACTCAATGGGCCTGTTTGACCCATGACCTTAGTGGTCTGTGAGAATTTTGCAAGAAATCGGGCACTGAGAAGCACCATCTCATTTTTTGGGTGGGTTAATTATTGCATATCACACAATGTTTGACGCACAAACAAAATATTGATGTCATATGTTAGATCTCCTAATTCTCCTAAAACTTTGCCTCTAGTACCGCTGCTGTGAATCAAACCGCACTTTAAATATTTGAGAATATTTGAAAAACCTGCTTTTGCGAACTAGTACTAAGTTTTTCACTCAACTTCAATAAAACCAGTGCAGTACAATATTATGGACTCGGAAGGTCAGTAATCAAAAAATGAATGTTTGAACTTGAAGCACTATAACAGGGTCGTTTAAAAAATATGTGTGCAAATAATAAAATAGGAAAAGAAATATGCAAAGAAGACCACAAAACAGAGTGAGCTCATACATGTTGTGGTTCTATAGAAGTATGCAATAGTTTGTGTTTTGCAATTGGGCAATAGGTGGCGCTACAGTATTGACAGCAGGGCAATACTTAAAGCTAACTGACACAGTGAGTCAAAAAAAACCAACCCACATGTCTCTACAATGTTCTAATGCTAAGGTATGGCTTATTCATTTCATTACACGCTTGCTAGGGTACCATAAATGGTTGCTAGGGTGTAGCTAGACAGTTAACAAGTTAAAAACAAAAGACCGGATGTGTGTCTGAATCAAAAGAGCCAACTCCCATGTCTCTATGATGATATATGGATAATTAGTCTCAGCCATAGCTCTCCGTTCAGTCTTGGCTTTGCAAAACAAGATTTGCCATTCAACTCAAGTCATTTAGAAGAAGGTGTCCAAATAGGAATGTAATTTGAAGAGATAATCAGCTATTAAATAGAATCTACAAACAGAATTAATCACCCGTGCTCAGTGTAATTGAACTCCCTCTTTCTAAAATAAACAGATTACCCATTCTTCAAAATAATTGGCTTAAACGCAGTTAATGTGTCACTCTCTGTTTACCAAGAATCAACAGATGGAGCTGATTCTGTGTTGGAAGTGTTGTGCCAGAACTGATTCTAATGTGAATCCACCCTTTCCATTTCTCAGGCGAGGAGGAGTGATGATGGTTTTGAGATGGTCACCACAGGCCAGAAGGCAGAAGAAAGATGCAGGAAATGAGAGGAGGAGTGTGAGGCAGACGGCCAGACTGCAGGGTTGCTTTAAAGAGATTACAGCCTTTAATTACACTCAGTCATTTGTTTCCTGCCACATGCAAACCCTGCAGGCATCTACTTACTTACTGCTATTACAATGAGGGATTACAAACTCGCATCTGATATTCTTCTGTCTTATTCTCTGTTTTCCTGTTTTATTCGGGAGGATGGTGGTTTTACAGAGAGATGCTTTCTGTCATTTTTTTCGACCCCCTGCACCCCCCTCAATTTAAGCCCTGCATACATGAACCATGAGCCACAATGCAGTGTTCTCATGATCCAAACCCCTTTGCATACAGATTTAAGGGATTAGCGACAATAGTCAAGGGGGCTACATTGCGAACATTTAATGCAATAGCGCTTTGAGTGACCCAAGTCCTGAGATGTGCTTCTTTTCTGACTCCGGTTCTCCTCTCTCTCACCCTGTATGATTTCTTGCCATCTCTTCACTGCTCTGAGACCAAAATAATAAAACAGATTTAGGGGAATAGTTTGTAGTCAATTCTTTCTTCATTTATATTTTATAGACAGGTTTTAAAACATGAGGAGACAAATATTTATAATGACTTACTGCAAACGGCAACTGTGAAATCACAGCAGGTTGGACGACATGAGCAATCATCATTGGCAGTTGCATGACATGTGACCATTTGTGAAGCGGTTAAATTTGAATATGTGGAAGTGTACATATAAATAAATACTATTTATATGTACACTTATAAATATTTATAAGCATTATTTATTTATCAGCATTTATAGTGACATAGTGTTATTTATAAGCATTTATAGTGACATATAAATGCTTCAGGGGAAGATTATAATAATGACAGAAATATCACTCCTCATACAATGCTATCATAAGTTATGTGTTCTTTTGTCAGAAACTTTGATTCTTTGTGATTTTGGACTTAGACAGGCTGGACTCTAACAACTGTCATGAATGAGTGGCCAGTTCATTCTTCAACATTTCTCCTTTTCTGTTCCACTGACCAGAATTTTCATTTTTGAGTGAACTATTCCTTTAAATGCTGACGCTGCACAAGGCCTTGCAGTGAAATCAGATATAGTCAGTCGTTTGATGAACAAAAGAACAACAGATATCTTAATGAGTGAATAGGGTGAGGCTGTTATGTAAGACTGCACAGCGAGAGTCTGCCTGGCCTTTATGTTTCTCATACCTCATACTGCCAAGCTGCAGGGCTCACTAATGATTCATGTTTTTACCCACAACACCCCACACTCCACACCGACAGACGACATGCTGCCTTCTCCTTCCAAATACATTTGACAATTCTAGACAGTTTCAGGTCAAGACCAGAATTTTAACAGATTTTCTTTTTGTGTGATCTAGTTCTGACTCTTAACAGGATGTGGGGAGTAGCTGATGCATTCTATAAAACAACTCTGTGTTGAGATATGCAGTTATTTGTCTGTCTGTCTGTCCATTCATCCATCTGTCCATTCATCCATCTGTCCGTCCATCCATCCGTCTGTCCATCCACACATCAGTCAGTTCATCTGTTAATTTTTCTGGCTTAACATTTTTAGGCCAAGGAATCAGGTTTTAGTTGGAGATTGTGCACAGAGCTGCAGATGAGGTGAGGAAGAGGAGAGCATGTTTTTAACATGTCATTGGCAGTGTGAATCCATTGTGAGCTGAATCCATTGTGAGACCACCACCAGGAGACCACCTGTAAAAAAATCTCTCTCCCTTTCCTTTTATTTATGATGATGTAATAACTTCCCCCAGTATTCCTAATTTCTTTGTTATTGTGCATTCTGTTTGAAAACCCACCTCTGTTCCGTCTTCCCAGATTTCCCTTTATTTCCTGTCTCTGTTGTGCTGTATGTCTCCACTCAGCCCCTCACTTTTTTTCTGTGTCACCCTCTCTTTCATTTCTCCCTCTCTGCTCTCTCCTTCCCTTTCTGACTACCACTACAGTCTCCTCCAGCTTGCCTCTCTACTGAAGATTTTATGAAAGTCTTTAATCATAGATAAGACACTCTTGATAGTGTACTGTACGTCTGTCAGAGATCTTCTCCAGCATTTCGGCTTTGAAAGCACTGTGGCTGCAGTACAGAGTCACGGGTATTTTCTGTTATTTGCGAAGATGGGGCAGTTATTCCTTTTCTTGCTTCTTTTTTGGCATCAAAGTAGAAACTGAATATGTATTTCTTACATATTAGTCTTTCTGCTCAAAGTATTACCCTTATTTCCTTAATGTGTGCTTCTTTCATTGAAAGGGATAGTTTACCCTAAAATGAAAATGTTGTCATTAATTACCCTTATGTTGCTCCACACCCTTAACACGTTCATCGTCTTCGGAAATTTGAGTTTTCTGACCTCCCAAACCTCATAGACAGCAACGCAAATAACACTTTCAAGGTCTGAGAATGTAAGAAAGACCTTGTTGAAATAGTCCATGTGACTACAGTTCACCCTTCATTTTATGAAGTAGCGAGAATCATTTTTGTGTGCAAAAAAGGCATTGCACACTTTTTTTGATGTTGCTTCTTGTTTCTCATGTTTGAAGACTGAGACAGAGTCCCTGTCCATTGTTTTCTGCAGTGTCTGTGCTCAAAAATGCGTTTTAAGTTTGCAGCCCACTTGTTTTGAGACAGTTTCACCTCCCTGTAAAGAGAGTTTATAACTGACACAACACTCTTCTCCAGAAAGACACCTACACACTGGAGTTTAGTTCTGTTTTTTGTTTCTCCTACATATGAGACAAAGTTTATTCTTAAATTAAACAACTGAGATCTCCATCAAATCTCCTGAGCTATGAAAGAGCAACCTCTGAAAAAATTGTGGCCACAGATTTCCTCTGGGTGTGTACTGCAAGGACATAAAGAATGCAATGGTTATTAAAAATGACCTCTATCACATGATCTTACAGGATTAATAACGTAAGGCTCAGGGTGGAGTTAGGTCCTCATAAGGCACAAATCTGGGATTTCCTCCAATGGGATGTGACCAAAATATGCTGCAGGGATTGACCAATAAAAATCCTTCACTGCAAGAACTGACCCACTGTTTTTCTTACCCTCACGACAATATTACACATTCCTGCCTATAAAACATTCCAGGCTGTCATGACGGAACTATGATTATTTAAGTGTTACTGCTTAGTTACTGTAAAACCTTGAATTGCAGGAATTGCACATGAATTGTTATGAAATGGCACCTTATCAATTAAAATTGGGCAGTATTCCATTTCCCATCTTGCTCTTATATCTCTGTCTCTCTCTCTTTAAAGGGGAAGAGGAATAAGCCGGGGGTGGAGACAGGAACTCCAGACTCAATGCTGGTGTCAGGAAGAGGCAGAGGAGAAAATAATGACATCAAGTATGTACAGAGCTCAACTATTGCAGTTAATGAGAGCAAAATATTAATCCTGGTAAATCCAAGTTTGTAGTATTGAAAGTGGAAGGCTGTGTTCAGACAGGAACACTGTTCATCTATTCAGGGCAGCAGATGGATAGACAAAAAACATGCTAAAGTTAAAATATATTTTACACAATATGTACTCAAAAATATCTACTGGCAAATGTGTCACAATCACCTGTGATGGCACAAGAGAAGAGAGAGCTGCTCAAATGCTGATCCAGGTGTTCTTCAAACTGTGTATTAGGCATTAGATTTCATTTTCTACATTTACAAGCATCATATATGGAACATTTACAAGCACAAGAACCTTTTTTTTGCAAGTGGCATGATGTGTTGTGCTGGAAGTTCTGGTCTGAGTTTTGCTTATTAATTGTATTTTGGGTTACTCCCACAAACATTACTCTACTATGAGTTACTCCAGTTACTTTTCTAGAGATAGACAGTCCTCTCCAAGACAGTGTACTGACAGCATTGAAAAAACAAGACTTTTATGTTGCTAGATATTTATCTTACATCTTTAATCTTGCCCTCAGAGCTTTTACATCAGTTCCTCTGCTGTCCTCTTTGAAATGTTTTACTGCAAAGCTTTATTCCACTTAAAAATACTCTCTTTCTCTCTCTCTCTCTCTCTCTCTCTCTCTCTCTCTCTCTCTCTCTCTCATCCTTTCTCTCTCTCTCTCTCTCTCTCTCTCTCTCTCTCTCTCTCTTTCTCTCATCTCTCTCTCTTTCTTTCTCTCATC
Organism: Chromobotia macracanthus; assembly: GCA_036877525.1. Lineage (NCBI taxonomy): Eukaryota > Metazoa > Chordata > Actinopteri > Cypriniformes > Botiidae > Chromobotia > Chromobotia macracanthus. The sequence continues at coordinate 1,411,006 of JAZGTH010000091.1, read as the reverse complement.
TCTCTCTCTCTCAGTGATCTAGACAGGGACTTTTGGAATAACAATGACAGCAGTAACGTGCCGCAGCATTGGAGCTCTTACCCACCCAAGGAGTTCCTGCTAAACATGTCCCCTTATGCCCCCTACGGAGACTCTCGCCTCACACCAAAGTGAGTCTCGGTTGTGACTAGCAAGGGACATTTATCCTTGCGCAAGGCTGTGTCGAAAGAGGAAGGCTGTTCATTACAGTCTCTCTTAGGCTTTACTTTGAATGATCTCTGTTAGCTTACAAACAGCTGATGTGCATAACACTCATTAATCATTTATACAACTAGTTGAGTACATCTCACAGAAGCGTCTGGTCATTTTTCACCCCAAAATCAAAGGAGAAAATATATATAAACAAATATCTTTTGAAATAGGAAAATAAAGCCTATTTTAAGGTTCATTTATGAAAATTAGATTGTGTGGAAAATTTATTAAAATCAGTAAACATTAAATTCACTATTTAACAATTATGACCATAATGTATACACGTAATTGTTCTTTGTAAATATACTTAGAAATAAATAGAATATTTAAATCTACAATACAATACAATTTAAATCAATTATTTTCTTTCACCTTAAAGTAAATTTTTTTATTACAATGGACATTTAAAGAATATTGTCAGGAAAATAAAATAATTATATAATAAAAATAGAAGTAATTATTATAAACTATGTATTTTTTTCTTTTATATGAAAATAAAAAGATAGTTTATTAATTATTTTTATTTTGAATTTGGGATGAAACGTTTTCATGAGATTCCTCTAAGATGCTACCTAATATTTGGATGGAAAAGTTGATGGCTTGTTTTAAACGTCTTTCTGCAAAGTCCCACAACCATCTGTAAAAGCTCATTTTCAGGGCATTTTCTAGTCAGCATTCTTTGCTCATCACAATCCAGACTGAAACAAGATAAAATCTCCCGCTCAGTTCCCAGGATTGTGGAGGTGAGCTTCATTCTCACGTTTCCTTGTCTTTTAATTGCTTAATTGAAGTCATTATCTTCAAAGGGGAAGTAGTCTTTCTGGCTTATCTCCCTGGATGAATTACAAACTAATTGATTGGATACAGTAAAGGATATGTGAGTCTGGAGGTTCCCGTCCACTTCTTATTTTTACCATTTATTATACCATTTATTATAAAGATCTGGGAGATTGGACCTACAGTAATAATAGCAGACAAAAAACTTTCTCAACATTAAAAAGACAAATGAATTTCTCTTGCCTGTAAAGTCTTCTGTTCCACACAGCCCTGCCAGCACCACTAATATTAGTATTTTAACCTCAGCCCATGAATGGTGTTCATGGAGATGGGCAACCCATAAAATCTCTGACCATAAAAAGGTTTGATATACTCATCTTGATTCAAAGTGTATTGAATCAAAATAGAGGCTCATTGTGAGCTCTGCTACTGTCTTGCTGTGTTTTCATGCCTGTATTTTTGTGCTTTTTATGGTAGTTCTGGTATTTTGTCTGTCTGTTACTTCCTCTGTGTAGTTTGGTACTCATTATGTACTGTACTGTTATATATGTTACACAGTTTCACAACACTTTATCATTTTCATTTTTGTTTCTACTTTATTATTTGTTTATTATCAGTACATTTTTCACATTCCATATTCTTAATTCACATCATATTCATACTCTGATAAGTCTGATAAGTTTGGTAATATTCAGAGATCTGAGATCTCTCTAACCAATATTACCAAAATGAATATTATTATAATAGTTATCATGCGGCATATTTAAATAAAGTTGAACTATGCTCATTTGTGTTGAGTCACCAGTGGTGACTGTTATTCATAATAACTCAAATCAGCATCAGTAACTGATAATGAATGACATCTGCACTTCTTACACTTCTGATCCCTCTGCCAGTCATGATCAGCATGGACGAGCCTATTAAAAGAATTACTTTTGGCTAGACCATTACAAGTGAATGTTTCATCCGACTGAGACACTGACAGCAGTCTGCAACTTTCCATCTGCTGTAACAAATGTCAAGTCTCCTCTGTTTCTGGTCACTCTCTGAGGTCTGTGCACAACTGTTAAGTTATGGGTCATCTCTGTCTTATATGGGCATTATAGATCTGTGGTCTTCTATGGTTGTTACGACGTGTGAGGTGTAGGCAGGTCTGTGTCTTTTGTCTCTGTGTGAGTCGGTTCTGTCACTTTGCTGTGAGCATCTGTATAAATCCTTTTCGCTCTTATTCAAACCCCAAATATTTCTGTTTCTACCTATCTGCTGCCTTCTCGTCCCTCTTTTAGTGGATCGCTGGAGAAAAGGGAGGGGGGTGGGGGGGCAGTGGGCGGTCCGAGTCGCAGTGACAGCTGCATAGGTGCAGGGAGCAGCAGGTCCGGGAAGTGGCCAACCATCCAGAGCCACCTGCATTCCGGAAGCTTGAGACCCAGCAAGTGAGTGACGGAGGGCCAGACCTGTTCATCTTGTGAACAGTCAGTGAAAAGCTGCAGTCCATTACTGTCTGCTTCAAAATGAACAGAAATACACAACAATACATAACAAACAAGGCTCTCCTTACATTATCCTGATTCACAACATTAAGTTTATAACAAAAATGTATAATTTGCTGTCAGGTTCTGTTGCAGAAGCTCTGACTTCTCCATCATGTGTGTAGGTGCTGAGGATGGAGGAGTGTTTGTAGCTTGTTCTTACAGCAGTTGTTTAGAATTGAAATTGTCATCCACTTTAAAAAATAACTGCAGTAACTTGCAATTGTATGTTTATTAGAGAGGCAAGTTATGGACTGCAGCTGTGAAAACAGTAACATTTTACTTTCGGGTGTTTTTTTTCTCTATTTGAAAGAATGATTGAGTGGAACACAACAGTGAGAAATGTCTAAATATAAAGTAATATAAAGCTGAATATGAAAACTCACTACAGTTACTGTTAACTGGAGTAAAAAAAAATATGAAGTTACAGACTTTGGAGTTTTAATTAAAAACCATAATGTTCATGTTACAAAGATGGTGAAAAACAGAAACGTGTTATTGGAACAAGGTCTGTTATCATAGTGATTTATATACGTATGTCCAGGATCCAGAATGATATGAGGAGCGATTTAAGAAAAATGTTGAGAACATTTTTTTTGTCTCTTTGTGATTATTTGTCTTTTTTTATTCCATGCACACTTGTGACAAACAGTGCTCGTCACTTTTATCATCATATACCACATAATACAGTTTCTGTATTTCAGTGACTGCACTCCTTATGAAAGTTCTGATATATAAAATAATTTTTTTATGCTATGGTTCCAGATAAAGTTACCAGCCCACTGGACTTCATTTGCTTGGCAGTCAGATTTTACCGGGACTGTGGGTTCATTTTTTTCAACACTGAACACTGATTACAAATGAATTTGGGGTGGAGTAAAGAAGTTTTTGTTAGGTACTGTGTATAATGGAGTTAAGCAAACAGATTTGTGCTTAAAATGTGCCTTCAATGGTTTAATTCCGTTGCACATCTTGTGTGAACCACCCCTGAGCTCTGTCACTCTGTAATCAGTGGATGACATTTGTCACATTAACCTGTCAGTCACAACATGTGTTTATGAAAAAAATCTTTTTTGTGTTTATACACAGGAAAATGAGATAAACCATGTCTGATAAGCCTTGTTTTTAGAAATGAGAAATGATCACTTTAAAAAACATGACATAAGACCTGTAACTAAAAATAATCATATCTTGATGTTTGAAGCCTTATGAATATTGTGCTATACATTACATTTCACCATATGTTTGATCTGTAATGGCAATGCCAGTTGTTCAGTCAGAGAAACAGCTATATTTATCCTCATATTTTTGCTAAAGCTATACATGACATCAATAGTGATAGAACAGAAATCTGTTGTTATGGTAACAACAGCTTATAAATTTAGCATCTAATCTATAACAGCTTTCATAAAGCATTTTTAAAAAGTTAACATAAGACACCTGAAATGTGTCACTCATTTAAAAAAACATTTTTATTTGATAAGTGACATTTAAACTTTTTCAGATATTTGTATTTAGTTGCATCCACCAAAGCTTTGTACCCTCTGTCATTTTATGTTTCTGTCCCATCTTCTGCCCGTAATTGATTTCTATTTTTGGAAATGTTAGAGTTGTAGCCCTGCCCCTCTCTTCTTCTTACCCTCCTGCCTTCTTTCTAAATCAGCCGCTTATACAACTGTCCTCCATTGGGGCTTCTATCACATGGTGTCTTTAGGTTCTGTAATAAACTGCTGCAGGTTTGTGCTAAAGCTCAAGGATTTGCTGGAGGACTCTTGAGAATTCCCGACTCTTCCACTTCAGTCAGTATTTGGATGAGGGCGGATGAAAATATCTTGTCAGTGTTTGTCAGATGGGTTTAGGAGTCTTCTTGGGATGATTTTTCAGGACAAGAACAAAACTGATCCCCCGTTTCCTCAGTAATCAAATATTAAACCCAAAGATAGAGGATGATTAAAACAACAGCTATCATCATTACTTCACAATATTTCAAGCCTTGTATGACGTCTCTTCTCCTTGGAACACAAAAAAAGAATCTTGAAGAAGAATGTTGTGGCCACTGTTTTTATATTATAAAGGTGAACAAGAACTGGGGCTTGCTGGCATGCACTTCTTTTATGGTGTTTTAATTGTGTTTATTGGTGTTAGTTTAATAGCCTCAGTCCCCATTCACTTCTGTTAAAAGGTATAAGAGTGACTAAATCCCTCTAGAAGTTTTCAAAAAACCTTCTGCATTCCACAGAGGAAAGTCATACAGGGACTAAACGAGGGTCAGTAAACAATCAGACTGTTTTCATTTTTGATTGAACTGTCTCTAATGTGAGAATATCAAGTACCTTTATCTTCTCACAGCTTTTGCTTTGAGTGGATCCATTATAATGGATCCAAATAAATGTATACATTTAAAATATAATATTGCCACTGTGTTACAGATGGCTGAAAAAGCATTAGCTATGTGCTCAAATCTTTTCACTGAATATTTAAAGTCCCTCTGAGGAAAGTATTGGCCTAAAACTGCCCTAAATTGGTTATTCTTGCCCAGTCTTTAACTGGTTTTACTTTAATGTGGATTTTCCCAATCTGAATCCAGTGAGAAAAACATTTCATTTTCCCTCTGAAGAAACTCAAACAATGTCTTTCATTTCTTTGATTATGCTTTTCTCTTGCCTATGCGTTTTGTTTCTTTGATCACTGCTCCATGACCCCTGCACAATGCTTTCTGTTCCCTGCTTCTCTAACCCTGTTTATAACACACACAAAACTACAGCAGGGATGAGGAGCAGCAGATGCTGAATGGAAGTTATTTCAAAGCAGCTCAAATTGTAATGCATGCATGTAATCATATACACAATGTATAATGCTTCCCTTAGAAGCATTATACATTGTGTATATGATTACATGCATGCATTACACCTTGTGTGCTGCCATGGCAACCTTGACAAGTGTACATACAGGGAAATTCGAGTTGCTGTTGAATTTCATTCAGTTCACACATAGAGTCTCCAGAGACGGTTTCCTGGAGTACCATGTCAGAATTAGTGTTGGTGTCTGGGTAGAGGTGTGTGGTGCTTAACCCTGGTGCAGTAAATCCTTCAGAGCATTAGCATCAACAGAGCAGCTCAACAGGACTTAACAGTAATCACAGGACACAGAAGAGAAGGGTTGAAATGGTCAGGGGCGTACATGTGAACTTGTGTGCGTAGAGCGTTCAGAGGTTATTAGCAGGTGAAAGTTGAATGTAAAAGACGTATTTGTCAGGTCAAAGAGGTCAAGAGTTTTAACCTCTTTCCAGTCAAAATGGTGCTGTGCTTAGTGTCATTATCACCCAGTGTTTTCCACAGACTTGAGAGTCAAACCATTAGGTAAATCTTATTTATTAACCTGCTCATGTCTGCAGTCACTGTGTAACATTACCTATATAACAACAGTACCGTCCAACAACTGAACGTGCAGTGAATCAGTGAACATCAGGCATTTATAAATAACCTGGAGCTGTTGCTAACAGTTTGAGTTGTTGTTATTCTGGAAACTTCATCATTAACAACGTTAACTTGGCACTTTCTGATTGGTTGCTGACTCTGGCACAGCACTGTATTAGTGGAAAGGGGATAATGTATTGCTTTACATGAACTTTGCACATCTTGTTAATGTTGCTGCCTAACTTTGTCTTTCTCTTCTTCCCTCATTGTGCCTCTCTGAATGTCTTAAAATGTCTGTTCCATCACTGTCTGTGCTCTGACCCCTGCTGTCCTCTTCTGTGTCCAACACTCTTCCTCATGCTGTTGTCTTCCTGTCTGGCGTCCTCCTCCTTTTTCCCACTTCCTCTTCCTGTTACATTAATCTTCTTCTCTTCCCTTTATCTCATGACTTTCTCCCTTTCTGCTCTGTTCTCATTTGTCTCGTCCCACAACTTGGCCCCTTCATACTATGTAGTGCCAGTTTTGGAGACCCCTCTCTGTCCACCACCTCCACCCTGGAGCACATTCCATCCTCAGCAGCCTGCCCCAGGCCCCTGGTCAGACAGCAAAGCCTACAGCAGCCTCTAACCCATCAGATCCCGCCAGGCCCCAACGACCCCCCAGTTACCTCCCAGAGTCTGGGCCAACTGCACACCGGGCCTGGGGGTGGGGGCCACCGGGGGGGCCTTCGGGGTGTGCGTGGTAGCCCGGCTGGGTCAGGGGTGTCCCGCTACAGGTCAGGCGGAGGGGCACGGTCACGTTCTAATCCTGGGAGCTGGGATCACGTAATGGGACAGATCCGGACCAGAGGCATGGATGTCAAGTCATTCCTGTGAGTCTGAAATGCCAATTTATACAGTCATTTCTGTGGATTTTAAACACTGACCTGAAGAGTAAACTGTGTAATAAATGGCACAAAACAATTTACTACAATAATAACTGTTCAGAAACAGATTTCTCAAACTTGTTTTCTCACTTCAATTCCAAATATACAGTAAAGTCAGCCAGATTTACCCAGAAGGTGATTAGTGGCTAATTTAAACCATACATTACTTGCACACTGAAACACAACAGTTTCTGCAGACGGCGTGTAATAATGTACTTGCTAAACCTTGACAAGTGTACATACAGGGAAATTCGAGTTGCTGTTGAATTTCATTCAGTTCACACATAGAGTCTCCAGAGACGGTTTCCTGGAGTACCATGTCAGAATTAGTGTTGGTGTCTGGGTAGAGGTGTGTGGTGCTTAACCCTGGTGCAGTAAATCCTTCAGAGCATTAGCATCAACAGAGCAGCTCAACAGGACTTAACAGTAATCACAGGACACAGAAGAGAAGGGTTGAAATGGTCAGGGGCGTACATGTGAACTTGTGTGCGTAGAGCGTTCAGAGGTTATTAGCAGGTGAAAGTTGAATGTAAAAGACGTATTTGTCAGGTCAAAGAGGTCAAGAGTTTTAACCTCTTTCCAGTCAAAATGGTGCTGTGCTTAGTGTCATTATCACCCAGTGTTTTCCACAGACTTGAGAGTCAAACCATTAGGTAAATCACCATTAGCCAATTTATACAGTCATTTCTGTGGATTTTAAACACTGACCTGAAGAGTAAACTGTGTAATTAATGGCACAAAACAATTTACTACAATAATAACTGTTCAGAAACAGATTTCTCAAACTTGTTTTCTCACTTCAATTCCAAATATACAGTAAAGTCAGCCAGATTTACCCAGAAGGTGATTAGTGGCTAATTTAAACCATACATTACTTGCACACTGAAACACAACAGTTTCTGCAGACGGCGTGTAATAATGTACTGTATGTGTGAAGATTCACTGTCTTTACTGTTACTGTCCTGAAATCTTCATGTCCATATGATGAACTGCAGTTGTTATATAACTGCTTTAATTGCTTCCAAAGTAACCCCTCCATTTCTAATTTGACTGAAATTGTTGAACATAATTGATATTTTTGCCCCCGAGCAAATCTTTGAAATGTCAGGGTCTTGGTTACCTTTATCCCTTACATCACTAGATTCAGCCACATATTTACCCTTTTGAAAAGACAATCTCAGACTGGCATGTATTTCAGTTGTTTAAGCTGGTTTACACTAGTCTAGCAGGTGAAAGAGTTTAAGATTTGGCTGGTTAGTATCCTGTTATCTCCATTGGTAAATGCCATAACTGCACTATTAGGGGGAAAGGTGTGATTCTCCATTTCAAATATATGTATGTGCTATGCCTGCCTGCCTGATGCCTTGGCACACACATCATAGCAGTCGGCTGTTAGGCATGGGCAAAAGCTTAGATATGGGCATTGTGGGGTGGTATCTTCTGCATGCATTGAGTGATTTCATTCAAACTTGAGCTGTATGTTTGGTCCCAGAGACGACTGTTGATGTGGTTATTGTGAGTCACAATCATAGTGCCACTGCTGTGGCAGAGGAAGTGTCACTTACTGTAGCATTTAAAAGAGACCTTTCAATTAACCCAAGTCAATGTAAACTCAGAGAAAAGAAGAGCTATTGAAGATGCTAAACTATGAGTGGATTGTTGATATCTTGAATAGTCTCACCATGGCAAGGCAATCATTTTATGGCAATGAATAAAGGTGTCTTATATCTTCTGCATGCATTAAGTGATGAACATCAAACTTGGATAATATGTTTGGTGTTGTAGGCTGATCACAATGATGTGGATATAGTGAGTCACAGTTGTAGTGCCACCAACTGCATAGACAGCTATAATACATTATAGACCGATTCTGTAGTGACTTTTGTTTGATAATCCTGACCATCCTGTCACTGCAATATTGTGAAAACCTGTTTAAAAACATTGGGTGACACATGCTTGAAAGAATTGTAAACATGAAAACAAGAAATATGGAATTTTGATGTTATTTTAGGGTTTTCCACATTGAGAGGACAGTGGAGGTGTGGAAGAAAATAGTGGGTAGAGGAGGCAGGGTGTGGGAAGCAGAAACATGCTAGATTTGAAGTCAGGTCCAGACAGCAAGTCAGAGCATGCACACTACTCAGCAGAGCATGCGCAATGCTCGGCAGAGAATACCTCTGACTAAAAATAATTTGACCATACCCTCACTCACATTACCAGTCAAGAGTTTGGAAATACTTTCCAAAGATTTTTCCATCCTTTCATCCATTTTCCAAACCGGCTTGTGTTATATTGGGTTATATTTTCATTTTTGTTTTAAGATTAATGAGTTGGATGATATAGTGAAGGAAAAACAGTCGACAAGGATCTTAGTGTCTACAGGCAGTGCAGTCTTGGCTGTATAATTTTGTGAGACATAAAGATTGAAGTTTTAATAAATAGATATTTGTCTGCGACCAGTTTAAACTTTAATCTCTGTTTTCCAGCACAGTTAATGTAGTAATCTTTTACTCTACAGGATCACATAAACTGTATCCAGCTCCAGCTTTAATTCCCTGATACTATGATTGTCTGATAGGCAATTAAGATCGTGCTGCCTGCAGGATTAGAGTGATTTGTGTTCTTGTGCTGCATCACTGCATCACAAAACAAATGACTGATAATCAGATTAGGCTGCAGTATTATAGAAGGTAACTTACAAAAGGAAATGTGACCAAGAATAATAGATGTTTGTTGTAAAATAGATTAATAGTTTAATTTTGTAAATGTAAATAAGGTAAAAATTATTTATGATAAAAAAACAAACATTTTGAAAACAATAAAATATTAAAATGTAGAACAAATGTAGAAAAAATTGTGTTAAAGCAAGATAAAACAAAATATAAAAAACATTCAAAAATGCAACATAAAAAAATTTACAAAATTAAAATGATAACAATAAAAACATTACTCAAATTAAAATTAAAAATTCAGATATTACAGTGAATACAATGGTTTGCCAAATAAAACTATTTGTTTAAAATGGTGTTCAATTAGAATAGCAGATCAATAATATGTGCCAAAGCTCCAACTTTTATTTGTCACTCATCCTGATGCTTAAAGTTACTGACAATATACTGTAGATTTTGTGTCCCATGATAATTAAATCTGTCATGAGAAAGCATACAGGCCTTGACCGCTCTAATATTTGAGGTGACACTGTCAGATCAAGCCAGACTGAGTCTGCTCTGCACCATGAATCTATCTTTCTTTAGGACCCTGATGTGAATATAATGCCGACAGCTCTGTTGAAGGCCATTTACAGTCCTTGTGAGGGTGATGTTGTAGACTGATCAAATTCATCAATACAGCAAGTGTGTGTGGGCTTAATGTCCAAACACAGATCCCCCCACGGCAAGGCATGTTTAACATGCCAACCTGCAGATAGGTCATTTACAAGTGTAAGTCATTACCCAGTCTGTATATTACTGGAGTCTGAAAGCAGGAGGAACTTGTATTTGAAGAGATGGAGCAGATATAAGGAGTTTATTCGTTTATTTGTCGGTTTGTCTTGATTGGACTACAAAACCTTGAGACAAAATGTTTAAACCTTTAGTAAAATTTCAGACAAGGTTCTGTCAAGCCAACATTATAATTTTTACAATAACAACATTCTCTTATTAGTTTATAATAGGTTTCATTACCAAATGCCAAATGTCTTTTCCTGAGTTTTGCTTTGATTCAGCTGCATGTTTTGTGACAGAGAGGGCAAGATGGTCGTGCTGTCTCTCGCAATTGGATTGGCTGAGCAGGATGACTTTGCCAACCTTCCAGACCTACAGGAGGTGCCAGTGGGCAAAGAAACGCCGACTGACAAAAGGTAATCACTTCTTTAAAACGCTTTCATAATATTACAATTTTAACAGATATACCCATTTAAAAATGACAGTTGTCCAGGCCAGGGGCCCAGAATTACTGATGAAACATCTCATCTCTGCTTAAAGAGAAGAAACAAATGTTTGTCCAGTAAATGTTTGTCCAGTAAAATACTCTAAAACAGTATTGTTTAGAGTAACGGAGTGTGTCCTCCCTAGCAGTAACAACAAACAAACATTATTGGCTCTTTAAACAAAAGGTAAAGCCTATGGATAGATAATGTCTCGTGCCAACATTTTGTGATATACATCAACAAAGTAAAGAAAACTGTTGTGTGTGCATATGTTTGTTTGTGTCTGCTTTGTTTTAAATCTATAACAAGATAACATACTCAGTGTTTGGACAGTGCCCAACAGTTTGACAAACAGTTGACATAGTTTTACCCACTTACATGCAACATACAGACATAGTTAGTCTTCATAAACAGTTAGTTATTTGCAAGTTCTAAGGTACGATGTCCATTCATAGCTAATTAAGTTCTCAACCACACAAACTCATCACAAACTCAATGACTGTTGTCCTCATGTGGCTTTAGTCACTTAAATAATTATAAACCCCCACGCTAGTGTCGACGGTTGAGTTTAACGCTCAGCATGTTTAGTGTTAGAATGATGCATAACATTAACAAATGCAATATTTCTGCAATCTGTTTTTTTTTTATTAGCCATCTAAGAATGAAAATATTCACACTAGTGAATGCTAATGTAAGTATGAATATTCTTATTTAGTTTTTTCTTTGTCAGTCTCTTTTGGTCTGTATATTCATTTTTTTTTTACTTTTTAATGATCATCACATATTCCATTTGTTAATCTTTCTGTCTCTGTCTCACTGTGATCTGTGTATCAGGGTGATAAGAATCACAGTGGTGGTGAGCTCATTATAAGAGAGTGTACTTCTTACTAAAAATACACTCTCCTCTGTCTGGCTGACACACACACACACAGTTCTGGTTTCTGCTCAAATAATACATCTTGATTGTTTAAACACACACACAGCACTGTCAGACACACACAAGAGTTCACCATAGACTTCATACTAGTTGAACTGTAGGATATAGAGCTCTGCAGAGATTTTTTTATCCTGTTCCCAACTGTCATTCCTGCAGAATTACTTTTACTACAGAATTCATTTTACTACTGTACCTTTTGTCATTAACATAAATACTTTTGTCAGGTAACAAATCTCAAAGCAAATACCTGTAAACACTGACATCTGGGATGTAAAATCCGGCCGCAAAACCACATTGGTCTTTCAGAAAGAGAGGGGCACAACCTGTTTTTAAAACAAGTCATTCAAAGGAATTAGTTCTCGGAAATGTCTCTGACTTTCCAAGACTACAAGGAATTGTGAGAATTGTGTTACATATATGCATTTTTAAAATAATAACAAGCACTCTCAGACTGCCTGCTTCTACCAACCGCTCTCATGAGTATCAGCAACTCTGAACTACAAATGATACATTTAGTCCTGCACAGTAACAAAACTAATCTGGTCCCATGAAAACCTAAGAGTCTTTGGAAGCCATGACTAGCTCCAACTGGCAGTTTTACCCAGCGGTTCTTCCTCGTGGAAATGTGTATTAGAACTCTACTGCCTTCAGCTGCTGTTTTCCACTAATGTATTAACAACAAGAGCCATTTATCCTGAAAGGAAGTTTTCTCTCAGTGGCTTATTGCTCTGCTTTATATTGATGTATTGGGCTCTTTAAAGGAAACACAATAGCACAAATGTACTGCACGGCAACCTGCAGCAGAGAACCAGTCACCTCCCACATGAGATGTGGGCCCACAACTCGCCGGGTGTCACTGGGACACGTGCCGATAGCTTCTCGAAGACTGTGCCAAATCACTATGAAGAATTAGAGTGTTTGCTAATGTCTGTTCTGGGATTTCAGTCTTGCCTAATGATGCAGTCAGATATTAAAACTCTGTTTTAAACCGTAGTGAGCAGCCTTGTTGCTCCTGTCTAACTAGGCAGCTTTCTTTAAAGGGAGCATTTTATTAAAAATAGGGCCTCGTAAGTGATTGATTTGGAAACATGGGTGGCAACTTCTCTACTGGTCACTCTCACAGGCACACAAGCAGCACTCATCATGTAAACACAGAGGTAAACTTATTGACTCCAATTCAGAGCCTTTTTTGATATTAAGATTATTAAAAATGTTACAGAGTTTGTCACAGTCATTTAACATGACAGAACAATCAACAACTTTATTTGTATTAACATTAACAAAGATTTAAAAAATGCTGTAAAAACATTATTTATTGTTAGTTCTTGTTAACATTAACTTCTTTATTGGATGGAATAATATTTTAACAATATTCAGTTAATTAAGTCTCTCATCTCATTCTGCAATCTTAAATTGTCACTGAGCTTGTTGCAATGTGTTCTGGGATTGCTTTGTTCAAGAAGGATACATGCAACACCACCCTAGATTTAAATAAGTATCATATGACCTACTGTTTAGTACAGCTCCTCACTTCAGTGTGCCAGCGATGAATAAAATTTTCCTAGGTGTGAGCTGATCATATTAGTACTGACCTTGTGTTTTCTACACCTCCTATATTTCCCCTTGTTCATCTCTCTCTTTGACTCTCTTCCTCTTTGCTCTTTGCTCTCTGATTGGGCAGGGTGCCTGTCAAAGCATCAGACTGTGATCAAAGCTCACAGTGGCCCTCAGGGGTCTGTCAGGAGAGGTTGTGATGGAGAGTGTACATGCTCTGCTAATAACTGCCTTCAATCATTCCACACACTGGCCGGGCTTTTGTCACTAGAGTAACAGTAGAGTCACACCCACCCGGCCCTGGCCGATACCTAAACAGAAAGATTACCATGGAACTAGGGCTGTCAGTTTAGCCAATTTAATTCAGTTATTAATTAAAATAATAGTTTTAAAAAATTAACACAATTTAACATGCCACCTAATTTGCATAATACGATTTGTTTCTACCATAAGCAGCAGGCCATCAGGCAATTCAATCTAATTGTAAGGTCTGAATTTAAAAAGAGCATAATGAGATGTGAATTGAATGATCAAAACCGTTCGTCTGCACAGATCCACCTCACAAATAAAAAATAGTACAGATAACGTAAGATCCTGCATGGCAAATGGACAAACTCCAAAATTCGATATCCAGAGTTTTTTTGAAAATAGAAACTTAAGAATTTGTCCAAAGAGTTAAAAAGAATCAAATTTGGAAATCCTTAATTATATTAAAGTGAAGAGTAAGCAACATCCTTGTTTAGACAGTGTCTCGATTTGCTCCCCTGATACCCAAGACCCTCATCAAAGCGCCTGTACTCTGCATGTTAAAATCATGCTTCTTTACACTCCCGCTCCGGTGCTGTCCTGTCTCCACCCTTCCATGGCCCAGTTTGAAATAAATCGCAGTGTAACAGCAGCCTAGAGCTCCTCCATCAACCAGCTCCACACCAAATCAATCTGTTTCAAAACAAGTCATTCATCAGCATAACACAGCGAGCATATCACTCGCCAACTGACACACACAATATGAGAAATACATCTGTATCAATTTCCACCTGCCACAGCTCAATTACAGCTTTCTGTTATATTCTGTAATGCAAGCCACTTGAGTGTAATTATAAAACCAGAGAGCATGTTTGGACAATGTGTGCTGATGACAGGACAAAGTCATATCACATTAAAGGATGTTGAGTATCACACACACAAAGATGTTGTGGGGTTTATTAGTGGCAGTTATTTGTGCATTGTGCCGTGCTAACTGTAATATGATTCACAGTGATTTGATCAACTCACAGTACACATACAGGTTTGTGAGACATGATTAGTGTTTGATAATGACACAGCATTGGTCACTTTCTTCAAGTTTCAGCTTGAAGAAAGCGAAAGGGAAGTCTGTCTGTCCACGATGATAACAAAAATGCTGTGTGATGTGACACTGACAGCCAATCAAAACATATCTGATGTTTAATTTACAGCACTGTGGAGAGGGAATTTAGACCAGTAAGATTTCAGGGTAGGTGGAGATACAGGATCTGATAAAACATTTAATGCTGTTTGTTTGTCAGCTGGTTCAGTTAATAATGCTTTCTCAAACAGTTCCAGGTCAAAAAATTTGGAACTCACCCTGCCACTATAGTGCTTATTTGTTCAGCATTGATTTTATGTTCACCGACCTATAATGAAGTGTTTTAATGCAATGACATAGAGAGGCAACATGTTCCAGACTTCAGACAAGTGTACTGATGCTGTCAGGAGTTATCATAGCCAGCAGCTGGTAGTGCACTTAGTGTCAGACTCAGACAGCCATGCCCACAGACTCTCTGAGTAAGAACCAATGAGAGCACAGATATTGATTCCAAGTGAAAAAGAGAAAGCTATATAAAATAATAATAATAAAAATAACAATAATATAAAATTCAGTGTGTAAGATGTGTTAAAAATTATTGACTTTGACAGAAAAAAAAAAATCTTTTTTCTTAGATTTTCTGCAGACTCCCTAACACACCACTGTGGGCTGGTGGGGGTCTCTGGACCCCATATTTTGTTGTTTTCCAGCTTGGTGTTCCAGTCATGAACATTTGTTTGACTGCTGTATGGGTTTTTACAGTTCTAGATGAGGTAATATTCACATTTATTAATATTAACATTTGTATCAGCTTCCACAAAGCATCCGTTGGTCATTCCAAAGGTTAATGATGGTGAAATATTAGCCTTCCAGGGGATCTGACATGGACTGCCCACGCACATACAGAATCTGTGATCATCTCTACTTTATTGCTGCCACATTCTCTGCTGTGTGTCATTTCAGTGCAAGAGCATTGAGCCGAGGTGGACAGCATAAGTCCCTGTCAAACATACACATGCATACACACCCGCATACACATGCAAAAATATGGAAGCGCTCAGCCAGGCAGGACAGGCTCAATATCGCCCTCCTAATGATATGGAAAAAAAGAGTGGCCAAGTGTGACAGTATTGGGCTTAGAAACTTCCGGACATACAGGCACACATACATCAACACTGCTTCAACACTGTCCTGCGTGTGGGGAGATGGGATCATAAAGGAAGACAAGCTAATGTGTGCTAGGCTGCACAGTTCAGTGCTCCACAATGTGTGTCACATATGTGTCCGACAGGCCACTGGCAGTTCTTTCATATGGGCTGATTGTTGTGCACCAGACTGAATCTGTCTGGTATTTACTGTGAGCTCAGTGATTAGGTTATACTGCAAGCACAACATTTGTGTGTGATCTGCTTTTGTAATCTTTTGTTTTTGTATGGTGTTGGCTGGTAAGAGTAAGGTTGCTGGGGAGATGCCTGCAGGGTGCAGATACCATTGTGGCCCTGAGCAAGACACAACCTAAGGCAGATCTGGTGGCACTGACCTTGTATGAACAGTCCGACAGTCTATAATTTGATGATTTGATCAAATTGATGTTAAAAATAATGAATGTGACCTAGAATATCAAATTTATATATAGAAGAGTGTGAGATAATAAACCACAATCCCTTATTGTGGGTTATAATATTTTTAGTTTTTTTCCTCTGAGTTCCTCTAAGTAGATACATAATCATGTTGCTTTAAGAATCCTGTCCAAGCTGCAGAGAAAGTGTGTGTGTGTGTGCGTGCATTTGTCCTTTAAATTGCAATGGAAGTAAAGGAAATGAATTTAAAATAAGGTGTGTCACAGCAGCTGTCTGGCTGTGTGATTAAATGAGAAAGCAGACAGGGAAATGTCAGCATTATCTTGACCACATCTCAAACCAGCCTCATGCACCTGTTCTCTGCTCCTCATCATCTCAGCAGATGGTGGAGCACAAGAACTTCACGCTCCCTTTCTGACATGAGACATGAGAGTTTAAAGACAGTTATTAAATACAGTTTTTATTCAGCTGCTTTATTAAGCTATTTCTAATATGTTCTTATTTATCTAATATTCATAGAAACTGCATGCACGAACCTGCCATCTTATTGGTAGCTGAATAACTTTCAGACAAGCTAAAATGTTTAAGAAGTGAAAAAGTGACGAGCGTGATATGTAGAATTTTGTAAAAGGACAAATTAGGCGGACACAACCCTCCATCTTTTCTGGGAACCACAAAGTATGTGCTGTAATAGCCAGACTCTCTCTCTGGGAGGGGAACATGCTTTATTGCCTCTTTGCCTAAAAGAGTATGCAGCTTGTGACAGTAAATGCATTTGTTCCAATAAAACACAGAGTGCAAACTCTATTCGGTAAGCCCTCTCTGTAAGACCCAGGTAGAAATATTTGGTGGTAATTCTTATGCTGCCAGCATCTCCAAAAAGGGTACAAATTTCACTCCTTCACCCTGTTAAGGAGGCATTAAATGTTCTGTGCTCTATAAAGTAGCAAGAACTGAACATTTAACATTTTGCTGGAAACCGCTGCCCTGCAAAGCACCGAAGGTGACACATACTCGCTAGATTCAAATTTAAGGGCAGCATGCTCTTCCCTCAAACACTCGGAGCAAAACTCATGAGAGTCATAATCAGGGAGAGGGTTAGAACAGATCTCCTTATTGTAGACATTATTCCTTATTTCCCAAAGAACGTTCCCAATAGCATTATGAAAAGCAGCATCAAGAGTAGCTTTTGCTTTCCTGGGGTACAGATCTCAATACCTAATTCTCTTTGTCATAAATCAATACGGATGTGCGCACTAGCATGCGCTAGGATTTACTAAACATTTGGACACTGACCTCTGAAACGTCACAATTTATCAACAGCATCACTGAATTACAGTATACCAGAGAGGCGATATCTTTCTGTTTGTTTTGTTTATCATGTATCTAGTGCAGTGCCATGATGAAACATGCTTATCTTCAATGACAGACTAAGGAAAGTGTGTGTGACGTCATTTCTTGGTGAACATGTAGGTGAACATACTGAGCAGCCAGTGCATTGTGGGAATTTTTAGGGAGAGAATGTTGTATTGCACTGAAAGAATGGGACAGCTCAGAAATGAGATAAGACTTACCCCTTTCTCATTCAGCATAAGTCTCTCTCTCTTTTTTCTCTTGTTCTTGTAAATGTATGTAATTTTTTCCTGTCAGCCCTGTTTCCCTCTTCCTGTGTATACTCTCCATGTACCTGTCCCACAATCCCTCTCTTCTTTCAGTCTATGAGGGTGACATAATGATATGTACTGTAGAAACATTAGAAATATGAAAAGCAGTAAGTGGTGATATTGCTGTATGTTTATAGTGTGGTAGATGTGTTTGTGTGGCTACCAGTGGGCAGGACATTTTTCAAGCAGATGCCGCAATCTTGGTGTTAAGAAGTGGCGTGTTTTTAGTTGTTTATAACTACAAAACTTTGCACATTAATAGAGAATTCTGGGTACAAGTGTGTCAGAATTTTACAGTTTGAACTATAATTTTATAATAACAGTTTTTTATTTTATAATATTATAACAGTAATTTAAATTTAAATGTAATATAACGAAGCTGTTTTTGAAAAATAAAAAGTCAAATTAAACTTTTTATTTGTAATGTCTTTTATTCACTGGATTAAAACAAACAAATTGTTATTTAATATGTAACCAATGATAAAAAACGACAGAATTCCTCAGCATGATATCGTAGTTGTTGCACACTCACACACTCTCTTCTTCTGTGCTGAGTGGAGGTGAATCTGGGTGGCTGTTAGCATGCAGAGTGAGGAGTGATGTCACAGCATCCATGAGCTGTCAGGACACATGAGCATCACACCTGTGAGGCTCAGCTGACTTTTATCTGCTCTCCAGCAGGACACTCAAACACATGCATGTACACTTTACTGTCTGTTTCATTGTTTTTGTGCTTCTGGTTGTATTACATTTACAAACAACCTGCTAATTGCTACAAAACTACTTAGGGATAAACTGTCTGTTTTCAACCATTTTGAATATGTTTTGTAAAACAAAATATAAAATAAAATGCATATAAAATGCATTTCATTTTAACATTAATTATCATTTATCATTAATTTGCATTTGGCCACCACATATTAACGCACCAAGCATTAACAGTATGACCAAAATCTTACTTGCAGTATTCAGTAATGTTAAATAACACTAAAACATTGCAATATCAATATATACTTGTTTTCGCTAAAAATTCAACCCCAAAATACCAAACATGTTCTTTCTTGATACTGAATTGCTGATGGTTGCTGGTGCTTATGTTTCTGAAGATTTTGTGAAGTTTTTTCTGAGAATAAAAGACTACTGGTTGCTTTGTCACGCTTTGTAAACAGCCCCTGAGACCCCTGCATCACATTGGACCACTGACCATGTCCACTGCTGATCCCAACCAAGTAACGATGAAAGAGTTCAAAGTTTTATTAACAACTGAATTTCTCAGAGATTTCCGGTCTCTAGTGAAGAAAGCCGTACTGAAAGATCGACCTCTAAGCAGTGAAATCTAACTCTGGGGAGCAATAGAATCTGAGAAAACAAAGTCTAGCATCCATTAAAACAGATTCCTAACCACTAGAAAGAAAAAAGAGATTTTTCTAGCCCGTTGCCAGAAGTGTAGTTTTGATATTCTGCTGTGGAGAAAATCCTCCCACTCACATCTTCAGCTCTTCTTCACCATCCTCACAATTTGTAACACGATTCGGCTGCTAGGAGTGTTGGGTTCTAATGAAGCTCTACATAGTTTGTGCCTGTGTCTCACCCACTCGCTCTGTAATTGTTTGAAGTGATACAGGTTCAGCGCTGTGGGGTGGAATTGCCTGTAATTGCAGACTCACAGTGCAGGGCTTAGATTACTTCTCTATATTAATAATTGGTGGGCACGTGGATGTATTTCTTCTAAATAAATGTGAGGAAAGCAAAATTTGATGAGCTGCATAAAGTCCCTGGGATACACTAGGGTGGAATGACCTACTTTAACGGTCTAGTTTTGGAATACTCCCCAACAGACACAAACAGGGTTAAAAATAAACTTTTGCCACAACTGCCAAAAGAAGGTGAATTGAGGAAGCTGTAAGCCATACATTTCTAATTCCTCTTGAACTCTGTATTGCACTTTTATTTAAATATTGATATTAAGTTATGTGTTTGTGACAAACAAAACCATTGTAAGGCCCTCCCACTCACCACCAGAGGTCACTGTCCTCTGAGTTGTAATTCTTTCCCAGGACTCCATTTCCCATAATCCCTGCACCTGAAACCAATTTCTCCACATCTGTATCCCATTATTCTGGCTATTTAACTGCACTTCGTCATTCAGTCATTGTGAAGTCTTGTTTTGTTTCTGTTAATGTTCCTGAGTGGTTTCCTTGCTTTTGTTAATTTGGTTATGATCCTGGACTGTTTATTCTCATCACAATTCTCTACTGCCTACGTTTATTGTTTAACTCGTTGTCTGATATTCTGATGTACTGTTTGCTGCCTGCCCCGACCCTGTTCTTGCCGTGTGTTTATGATTCCATTTTGCCCTGGATATACATGTTGTTTGTTACTGACCTTGTCTGTATAAAGTTCTGCTGCTTCCCAATAAACCGCATATGGATCTCAACTCCGTTGACTCAGTGTACCAAAAGTGTGTGAGATTGTAAAATACATATTTTATTAAAATATTATGGTGGCTTAATACAAGGAACTTTTCACCTTATTAATCACAACTTTAGACACACTTGACTGAAGTGTGCTTGGAGAATTAAAAAAATTTCATTTTGGTAGCCAGAGTCACTTCACACAATCTAAAGACAAATGCACAGACACATCTGAGCGACGGATGTTGTTTGACTATATTAAAAGTAACCTTTATTAATTGTTTTTATTGTTTATTGTTGCAGAGGGGGTTAAATCTCCCCAACGCTGTACATTCTGGTCTTCCTTTATATAACATCTCTACATTAACTCACCTGCTGATTAGTTCTGCATGACCTGCAATGGTCTGGAAACTGAATAGATGTAGTGTTAGGGGGGCTTCAGGTTTGAAACCTATTGTTTTTCAAAAAAATATTCTTAATCTTATCTTTAAAAAAGATACAATTAATCTGTTTCTGTTTTAAATGATCCAGGTGTCATAGTGTCCATGAGACAGTTAATTTAAAGCGGTCCTCTGTTTTTGCCCCTAAATTTTTGCTCTTGAATTGTGTGAGCAGCAAAAGTTATAAGCAGTCCCCCAGCTGCCTGTCTCCTGTCAGAGCACACATCAGTCTTCATCTGGACAGGCATTTGTGATGTGCAGTAACTGTCATAAGACAATATATTCCCTTCTGTCACTTTGCTAAGTATTGTGTTATTTAGCTTTTTCACAAAGGTTGTATCTGTATTACAGCAGAACCTTTGAAACACAGGTTGGGAAGGTTATAACAAACTGAAGCAGAGTCTCCAGGTTAATATTGGATGCTTACACAACTACAGTTAAACCCCGCAGGAAATGTTAATGCAGTAAAAACTGTGGTGACCTCCTGATCTTTTACCAGTGGAAGGATTTCAGATAGAAAAGGCTTCTGCATGGGTGCTTACAAAGGGCACATCTACTCCTGACTGCCCTTAGGTTGCTCGCTTGTGTAAAAATTCATGGGAAACCTTGGATATTGCATAATTGATATCGTGGGAAGAAACATGTTATGTAGTGACTTGGGACGTGCACACTACAGTACAGCTAAATAATGTCTTAAAGGAACATTACTCACTACATAAATAAAATTGAATTGGAACTGAATTTCATAAGCAAATATATTACTTTTTGTTTGCATTGTTTCAAAACAGCTTTACATTTTCATAATAAAAACATATTATGAAACATACAGAATATATTGTATTATTGCAAAAATGATTCTTCATTATAAAATGTATATTAGTTAAATTAATTAAGGTTACTAAGAATGTAGTTGCTTAATGAATATAGAGTTGACTGAACTGATGCTAACCACAACACTTGGATGATTTGAATTAATGGACGTGCTTCAGAAATATCTGTCACTGTGTATGAAGACTCATACCTATCTCAGTGGTCTATGAGAGGGTAATGCATCCAGATTTAGTCAATTAACATGATAGATGACATCATATTAAGGTATCATATTAAGCAAGATCTGCTGTTCCAGCTTACACAGAACGAAAATAAAATCTTATAGGACAGGAGTATAAGAGATTTGCAATAGCACCATAAAATATCTGAACATAATGAAAGAGAAAAGAAGACAAAGAAATAGTACAGTCTTTAGAACTGTAATTAGATCTTTATATTAAAAGCAAAATTAAAAACCTGAGACAAGGTAAATGTCAGCAGTCACCCAGTAAGCAAACCAACAGAGTGACAGTGACAAGGAAACAAAACTCCAGTGATGTATAGATGGAGAAAAAACCTTGGGAGAAACTAGGCTCATCTATGTGTTGTAAATTATGTGTCTTTTGTGATGTATGACGATTAGCAGATGGTTGGTTAAACCAGAAAACTCCTGCAGAAATTTGTTCTCCCACCGGACTGTGTGTGTAGGTAAAGGGGGAAACCAGACACTGTGAGGCAAGAGAGGACTCTGTTTCTACGCTTAAAACACATTTTTTTTTGCCCTGTTGCATTTGAATATTTTACATATATATATTTGTATTCTTTACAATACACAGCATGGTTTTAAAGATATTTTTTCATTTCCTGACCCGCAAACCCCCCCCCATAATTTCCATTTATGAACTCCACAGATATTGTGTTATGATCATCATTACGGCACAAATAACTCAGGATTGTTCTGGTGGAGACGACCTCAGACAGAGTGTTGCTGTCGTCTGTATGTGTGTCATTCTCTTCATGAGTCTGTCACTCTTTAGATAGTGATGACTAGTTCATTCCACAAACCAGGTGCATCTGCTTTTTTGTTTCTTATTTTCTTTCTTTGGGAATAGAACGTCAAAGGGTGATGTTCATTTCCTCCTCTGACTGCATCATCACAGGTGTGTTAATGCTGGACCCAAAACTGCAGGAGCACTAAATATGTGCACTGTATCAGTTTTAAAGAATGGTAATAATAATAAGAAATATATAAAATTTTCTGAAGAAAATGTTAGTGGTGCTTGCTGTGGCAAAACTGGGAATATTTAGAGAATACATACACAATTTAGCATGATGCTAACATGACTGAGATTGATTGATTGATATTAAAATTCAAGAACAGCATGACTTATGATTTTCATTCTGTTCTCTTGGCTCACATTCATGTTGACTCAATGCTTATTCATACAGCACATTCATAAACAATAGCAGTTGAGCCAAAGTGCTTTACTTTGAATGTTTCTCCTGTGCTGGTGTTGCTGTAATCATTGGTACTTAAAACCTTATAGGTGTTTTTATTTTAATTCAATATATAGACCAATTACTTCCTCAAAATTACTAGAAGAATCAATGATGGAAATGTTGAGGATAGACACTCACTTTAGCTGTTTACTGCTTACTGACACTGAACTGAAGTGGTTTTACTTCTCACTACTAAATAAATGATGGTCATTAACAAGAGAGATCACTTACTTGTGTTCTGCAACAGTGTCACACAACAGGTTACACACCAAAATTTAATACTCACGTGAGGGCCGAGGCTTTCTCCCAGAACTCTCATAGGAAAACATGATACAGTGCACACTGTACATTTTGCGGTAAATGACAAACAATAATTTAGACAGTGTAATAGTGAAGGGAATGTGTAACATGCACACAGTATATAAATACTCAATACACAAGTTATAACAGATATTGTGCATGTTATGAGTAAGGTAGAAAGATGTTTGTGTAATGCAGATCTGTGAAGTCATGTGTGTGTCTCAGGACCAAATTTCCCCACAAGGACAGTAAAACTTAAATCACTGCATTGTGAGAACCAGCCAATGGCCCCCACAAGAAAACTTCCTACTAAACATAATAATGTCTTAATGAATTTAAAAAATGCAATAAGGTTTCTGTGAGGAGGTGAAGCTGAGCTCTAAGTCATCCGTTGAGCCTGAGGCTGGTAAAGACTGTTTGAGATCTGGAGTTGGAGTTGCCTGAAAACTCCTCATCCCCCTGCGAGATGAAAGGAGCGTAAACCAGCTGTAGTTCTGTCTAACAGACGCTTCTTGTGTTTGGTGATTGAAAAAAGATGTCTGTCTTTACAGCATCATTCACACAAACTAGAGAAATATAGTATATCAAGTCAAATATTACAGGTAGTCCTGCCCCGCTCATAGCATTGACTGACCCAGAAGTTTGGAAAACTATGAAGGTTTGTTTACAGTTGTCTCTACACAATAATTGAAGTTTATGTAACAAAGTTTTGGAGGAGCATGATCATATAATCCAACCAATCATTCCAAAGGAGTCTGTGTAGATATATGGTAACATATGTTAACATCCTGAACATACATCACCTTTATTTAGGGTTGCATCACAGCAGTTTGACATATGTGGTCGTGTGCTCAGTTCAGCTGTACTGGTGACACTTTCTTCTGTTCTTTTTCAGACCTGCTGGTAACAAGCCCGGCAGCAGCCCGAAGGGTCAGACCCCAGACGAGAGCAACCGCCGGATG
Organism: Chromobotia macracanthus; assembly: GCA_036877525.1. Classification (NCBI taxonomy): domain Eukaryota; kingdom Metazoa; phylum Chordata; class Actinopteri; order Cypriniformes; family Botiidae; genus Chromobotia; species Chromobotia macracanthus. The sequence goes on along the minus strand of JAZGTH010000091.1, from coordinate 1,386,712 downwards.
GATGCGAACTCTTCCATCTCAGACCTGGCTAATTCTGCCACAAGTGATATGCTGATGGTAATGACTAGATTTTGTTGGTGTAATCTCTCTTTAGAAGTTTCCCCTCCTGAAGTTGCTTTCAGTTTTTGCCTCTCCACGCTGAATCAAGTAGCGTTCATGGTTCGGTGCGTATCCTTTAAATACAGGGATATGTTGCTTGTAATTGGTGGCCTCCCTCAGTGCAGTCAGTCACGTGGAGAATTGTGTCAAAAAGATCTTACCTCAAACAAAGGCCGGTAATTAGAAGTGGTACATTGTGCTGTGGCACCATGAAGGCTGGTGTCATTACGTGGGTGATAACATCTAAAGAGATTGTGAGGGCTAATGATAATGTTTCCTCTTTAAAAGAATGTCAGGTGCTCTTGTAGCTTTGAGTACCATTGGGGAGGATCCAGGCACTGGGTATGTCAAGAAACATGTGGCAGTGTTTCCCACAAAATTGTAGTGGTGAGGAGCTTGTTTAGTTTCAATCTGGCAACTTTTGCATTTGTGAGTCTGTAGTGGATAAAAGAGGCTCTTAAGAGTAATTGTTTGTAAATCAATTTACTCAGATTGCATTGTAAAATTTTTATTTTGAATGCAGCCAGAGACAAGAACCCAAGAAAAAGACACATTAACTGTTTTTATTGTCTTCATGTTTTTCGGTTGTATACATTTGTTTGTCATGGCACATTTAGTGCCATGTGGTTTTGTTAATAACGATTTGGCTGTTTAACACCAATCTCAACCACATCTGTTTCTCAGTTGTCCCCAGGCTCAGAGGAGGAGGAACATGAAGGGCCCATGTGTGAGAAGCTGGGTTGCATCCAGTTCAGTGTGGGCTACAGTTTTCAGGACTCCACCCTAACGGTTAAGATTCTGAAGGGTCAGGATCTACCTGCCAAAGACTTTTCTGGAACATCAGACCCTTTTGTTAAACTCTACCTTCTGCCAGACAAGAAGCACAAACTCGAGACTAAGGTCAAGAGGAAGAACCTCAACCCTCACTGGAATGAGACCTTCCTGTTTGAAGGTCAGGTCCCTCACAGTATTCAATATCTCAGCCGCATGATGAACACCTGGTCTGCCTACACTTTGTGGAGTGCTTCCCTTTTACAGACTAGCTTATAAATTTATTAACTAGGTTATATTCAAGATTCAAGATCTTGTATTTCTCACATACAAAGTTATATGCAGGATACAACCAGCAGTGAAATGTAAAACTGATCCAATAACTGTGCAAAATATTTACGGAGAATATAAACCAAAAATATAAACATAAACCTGAACGAAGTAAGGTTGGGCAGTGCTAGAGATAATATCAGTAAGTAAACTTAGAGAGAGTAGATTTGAGGCAGCAATAAATCTTTACACCTGCAGGGATGTTCAAGATGGAGAATGTGCAAAAAAGTACAAGGATGCAGATTGTTCTATGCTTGTAAGAAAATAAAGTGCAGCACGCAGATGACACTATAACTGAGTATACTGAGCAAGAAGATATGAGATTGAGTTTGAGTGTAAGAGAGACGAAATGTTCATGTCAGAACACTGAGTTTGGTCTGTGAGTCTGATGCTCTTGGGAAGAAGCTCCTCCTGTCCAGTCATCAGACTGTGGTAGTGTTTACCAGATGGCAGCAGGCTAAACAGGCAGTTAGCAGGGTGACTGGAGTCTTTGATAATTTTAGCAGCTCTGATTCTGCCTGAGGTAGATGTCATGCAGAGAGGGGACAGCAGACCCTGAAATGTGCTCAGCTGAGTGCAGCACTCTCTGGAATGGTTCCAATATCACACAGATATGCACCGGGTGAGCAGCTGTCTGGCTTTATTCACCTGAGCTTATATGTGTGGAGAACCAGTTCAGGTTCTCAAAGATGTTAACTCTTTTTAAAGCTGCTCACCCTTCCCACAGAAGTCCTGCCCATCATGAGTGGGGAGTAGATCCACTGTTGGCATTTCCTGTAGTCTACAACCAGCTCCTTTGTTTTACTGGCTTTCAGGGAGATACAGTTGTCCTGCAATCATGATGTCAGTTTCTTCACTTTGTCAATGTATGCGGTTTCGTTGTTGGTGATGAGGCCCAGAACCACTGTATCATCAGCAAATCTGACAAAAGAAGTGGAGCTATGAAATGACACACAGTCATACGTGTAGAGAGAGAGAGTCTGGTCCACTTTGCAGATTATACTGTTTATTTGAAACTTGGTCATTTGTGTTATTACAGTTTAAAAAAATTGTGAAGAAGTATGCAACCTTTGTGATCAGATTTTCTGTCTTTCTTAAAATAATAAGTACTTATTATTTAACTGACAGAAAACTAAGAAGAATAAATGCTTGCTTTTTTGTTTGGTGCTGAGTGCCACAAACAAACGTCTGCATATTTAAGCACTCATCAACCTGGAATTTTACAAACATAATCTTGTTTATCATTCCAGCAGAGAGCTTTTGATTCTTGGAGGTTACAGTCAATCAGTCTAACTGCAGCTTGTGATTTTCTCTGTTCTGCTTTTGCGTGCAATATGCATCAGACAGCCAGTAAACTGACGGAGACTGAGACGATTATTAAAATAAAAACTTTGACCTTCTATTGATTAGTAAAATGATTGGTGAGATTTTTTATTTGTCTCCCAGGGTTCCCGTACGAGAAGGTGGTGCAGCGCACGCTGTACCTGCAGGTGCTGGATTATGACCGTTTCAGCAGGAATGACCCTATAGGAGAAGTGTCCATCCCCCTGAACAAGATTGATCTGGCCCACATGCAGACCTTCTGGAAAGAGCTGAAACCCTGCAGTGATGGCAGTGTGAGTACTCGTGTGTGTGTGTGTGTGTGTGTGTGTGTTGAAACATTGATGCATCATATGAAGTGTAAACCTGTGTGATCCAGTGAGGTTTGAAACAGTGAAGTGACTGGCACTGGTCATATGTCTGTATTCTTGTCTTCAGGGGAGTCGAGGTGACCTGCTTGTGTCTCTGTGTTATAATCCCACTGCCAACACCATCACTGTGAGCATCATCAAGGCACGTAATCTCAAAGCCATGGACATTGGGGGAACATCCGGTATGAACTTCCTGTTTCTCTTCTTCCATAAAGATATGGTATACTTGTATAAATATATATATATTTATATAAATTTGTACGGGATTGGTAGAGTGCAGGAGGAATGTTGAAGGGTGTGTCTCAAAACCTAGTGATTTGACTCACTGTCTAACACCTATAATAATATGTGGAAAGTATATGTACGTAAATACTGGGTTAAATGATACACTTGTAAAAGATTGAACTCTTTTCTGTCAATGCTTGTGGTGCTGAATGAAATGAAGATTTACTTTACAATCACTTTTTTGGATGAAACATTTTTAACAACTTCATCACACTGTATTCTGGGATTGTCTAATCCACAATGCATACACGCCAATTGAGGTGTTTTAGGGTGCACTCACACTAGGCACTCTGAACCTCGTCTGACCCCCAAAGTCTGGTTCATTTCACCAGTGTGATCGCTCCGATCTGTGCCCGGGTGCGGTTCATTTAACCGTGCTCTGGCCCGCTTGAAGAGGTGGCTCGACTGTTCGACTAGGCTCAGTGTGGTTCACATATAGTGTGAAGATAATCGTGCTGAGCACAAGGCAATGTGAGTACACTCTTAGAAGGCAGCATAGTTTTGCTTTAAAACAGCCTTCATTTCAGGAGAGTGCTTATAATAGATAAACACTAAAACCTTAAACACGCTGTAATATGGTGTACATTGCAGTACGCTTTCCAAAGCGTCTGCTTTAAAAATAAATGTAAATATAATATGGTAGTTATATTCTGTGCACAGGCTGTACTGAATGCTTATGGGGTTTCTATAAAAAATGGAGTAACATTGTCAGAATAACTTCTGCAAAGCAATCATAAGCCTGTCTTGAATGCAGTGTATTATTCATCATAGGAGTTCTAATTCCCTCTTATTGGCTGAATTCAGCTCACTGTGGAGAGCGTTTCTGCTTTCAGACCCCTACGTCAAAGTGTGGCTAATGCACAAAGATAAACGAGTGGAGAAGAAGAAGACCGTGGTGATGAAGAGGTGTTTGAACCCTGTGTTTAATGAGTCCTTCCCCTTTGACGTCCCAGCTCATGTGCTCAGAGACACCACTATCGTCATCACAGTCATGGACAAGGACAGACTCAGTCGCAATGATGTCATAGGCAAGGTGTGATGTCATGGGCCATACACAAAAGGGCTGCGCAATGTAGTTACAATATGATATCTATATTTGTATGCCTTTGGGCAATATACTGAATATTGAAACTTGTGTATTTGCTCTGAAATGGCTTAAATTTGTATTTTAGAAGCTGAGTCAGTGACTTTAGTAAATTTTTTAAATGATAATGTATATGAATAATTGAATCAGAGTTTAAACAAATTTATTGAAATGAATTGATATTACAGATTGTAACGTATGTCTCACAATGTGACAGAGTCTAATGACTAGCCTAATGGTCTTTAGGAAACGTAATAGCTAAATGTAGCCTACCTTAAATATTAATACTGTTTTGGGCAGATATGGACTGGTGATTAACAGTATATTTGTTATGGTATTGCTGGCACTTGTAAACTGTTGTAGACTGTGACAAACAATTCATCACCAGCACCAGAGATACTGAATTCTTACTCTAGAAATAACACGTTTTCACACTTTTACACAGAAATAACACCTCTTGTCTTTCTCTCGTTCTTTTTTTTTTGCACGGTTTATGTGTAGATCTATCTCTCATGGAAAAGTGGCCCAGCAGAGGTAAAACATTGGAAAGACATGATGAGTCATCCACGCACTGCCGTTGCCCAATGGCACGCTCTCAAAGCTTAAAGGACCCGCCCACCAAAAGTAAAGAACATTTCAACACTTGATATGCACAAGTTTAAACACAGGTGTCAAAAGCCATCTTTACTTCTCTCCCCTGTCTCTCTCTTGTTCTTTCTTCTCAATTTTTCCTGCAGTTTTGCTATGGAGACCCTGCCTTTATTCACAACTTTTAATTTTTTCCACCAAAAGGAGACTAAGCACTGCCAAGAGTACTGGGAGAGAAAGTCTTGTAATGTAAAGAGGAGAGGTAAACAGAATGGTCTTCCTTGAGAAAAAGTTTGGCAACTCGACTGTTCTCTGAACAGCTGGACTGCTGAGCAGGGTGACGTCTCTCATTGAGCTTTAACAGAAGCTGAACATGAAATGGCTGAAACAATCCACACAAGAGACCCTGTTATCCCTTTTACTCTTTTAATGTTTGTGTCTCACCTCTTTCTCACAGTGCAATATCTAACTGAAGGAGGGATGAACTTGTTTGTCAGACTTTGTCAGCTCTTAATGTTTTCTCAGAACTGTGTAGAAATTGCTCTTTCGCTGAAACTCTTTGTTGTCTGTAATGTGGGTGCTGTTATGTGTCAGAAAAATGAGGTCATGTTTGAAAAAGAAGAGAAACGTAAAAATTCAACTCACTTGACTGAATCAGTTCAAATGCTTACGGGAAATATGTTTGAACAATTTTAGAACATTCCAAATATTTGTAATGGCAAGAAAAACGAGTGGTAAAACGACAATTGTAACAATTGTTGTTTGCAGGTTTACTCTGGAACATACTCTGTGCAAATATGTGAACAAAAAATGTTTCTACTTAATCTCAATTTTACGTGTTGTTGCATTACAAAATGCCCGGAATGGAATTTATCATTTATTCATAATGTTGCTGCAGGAGGTGCTATAGCAGCACTAGCAACTTTTGATATTAGAAGGAAAAAGTTTCAAGACAATCTTGACAAGAGAGTTTTTTAAAGTTTGTCTACCAACGGATAAAAATAATAAAATAATTACTATTCAGCTTCCTGAATAAAAACAATTAATGGCACAGACATTGTATGGTATGTCTGTTGCCCCCTCGTAATTCATACATAATTAAGTTCAACAAACCACCCTCATACAGTGTTTTAGCCGTGTCCTGGTTTCTGCACCTGTGTACTTGTGTACAGTATGTTTTTGGCCCTGGAGTCAAACCGTGATGGCTGGTTTAATTTTTCTTCCAAAGTGAAGAATGATAGACAAGATGAGAATGAATGTTTGAAGTTGTATATAACACTAAGGAGGAGCAGAACTGTAGAAGTCTTTATCTCACGCAGCATTCCTCATGTAACATGTAATACACCTTTCACAGGATCGCATCAACCACTTAACCAGTATGCAATGACACTGCCAGTGTGAGTTCAACTGCTGCCAAGATGATTTTCATTTGTTTTCAGATATTTCCAAAAGGGCTGAAGAAGTTCTTAATGTTCCTCAAAATATGAGTTTTATGAGCAGAACCAGAAAACAATGAGTCAATTGTTGCTCAATGTCTCTGTGTTTATGTGTGTGCATTTTCTGATGCACGTCCATTTATTCAGATGATTTAAATGTTTTTTGAATCATTTTAAATGGAAAAGAAACCTCCTTAAAGGAATGGTTCACCCAAAAATGAAACTTCTGAAAAAAACTAAATAGTGTGGCATTTTTGAAAGCAGCTAGCTTCTGTCATGGTTTCTTAATTGACACCTCCAGTTCAGAAAACAGTCATTCCAGCATGAGTTGGCTGCAGCATTGGCACGACTTTAAAGAGTCAGTTCAAAGAAAATTGTCATCATTTACTTACCCCTGTGATGTTTGAAAGCCTTATGACTTTCTTTAAAGACAACAGCATTTTGACACACAGTGAAAGTGAATGGAGACTGAGGCTTTTAACCTCCATTTATGTTGCAGAGAAGGAAGTCATACAGGTTTGGAACAACATAAGACAGTGTGGGAAAATAATGATATTTTTATTTTTAGGTGTACTATTCCTTTAGGAATGCTATAACATGAGGTATAAGATAAATAGCAGCTATTTTTTATTGTAGATGGGAACTAATATACAGGTTCACAGGATATAATAGCAATACTATCATATTTTATCAAACAATGTTTTGTATGTGGAACTGTATGTGTTTGCCTGCCATTTCTGTCGTCTCTTAATATATAACTTACATAACAGGTCAAAGGCAGATACAGAAAAAGAGGGACTCTGATTGTTACCATGTCAACAGTAAAATTAAATATTCACCATTCTAAGAAATATCTGTAGAGATTGTGATGTAGAGACGATTTCATGGAAGACAGAACTTCTTAAAAGAAGCTTTATCTATACTTGAAATAATAAGGCAATATATTGTAGATAAGCAATATTTATGTGCAACAGTAAAAACCTTTATTTGGAAAATGTAAGGGGTCGTTTAAGTGTTAGGACACATTTTCTCTGTGAGTCATACGAGAGTCATGCTTTCAGGCAATGAAACGACACTGATCTCATTTGCCTGTGCTCTTAGGTGTCGGACAAGACATCACATGTGAATATTACAGCCAAATGTCTCATGAAATGCGCCGTCCCTCGTGACTAACAAGCTGTGACAGACACATCCTCCAGAAGACAAACATAGCCAGAGAAAAGAGTTTCAAGGGAGTATAGGTCTTGGAACACGAAGGGGCGTTTCTCAGTTATTGGGCATTTCCAAACTGGGATAGGCATTTTTTTTACCAGCCAATAGGAGAAAGGTAATGGGAATTGCCCACTTGATTTTAGCAAATGTGGTGAAGAGATTGTAAAACGCTAATCCCAGTTTCCGGTTTGAAATGCCCAGTAATTAAGACATCCTTTAATGTTCTGCAGAGATGTCTTAAACAAACAGTCGATAACAGAGGAAACTGACAGCAACCCTAAAAAGCAATCAAAATGAAGTGTGTTGTGTTCATCAGTTGTTGAAGATGATTTTAAAAGAGATAAAAATAAGCAGACACTAATTAATTGGATGATCTGGGACAAAAAATGGACTGAGTGGGATGTTTTTTCAAATTGTTGAACTTGCATTGTGTTTTAAGCAGACAAATGACAAGCAATAAAAGAGATTAAATATTCTTTATTTTCTGTCTCATCATGCTGGGTTCCATCCACCGTGAAATCTCACGTAAATGCAACAGGAATATAATCTTCTGGATTTCATGTGGAACATTCACAAAGCAATGTCTGTATACTATAGATCACACTGGCAGGAATATGTCCCTTTAAACCTGCCCAGTTCATGGCCCTGTTTACTTCCATTGTAAATACTTGCTTACTCTAAAATTGCTTTTTTTATACTGACGAATGAGTCAATTGTTTTCCAATTATTCCACAAATGCTGTGATAGTGTTCTGAACCCGGAACATTCATTTAAACATGAAGCACACTCTGATTGGATGTGAGTGTTGTACAGCTTATTCCAGGATAAATTGTTTGTCACTTATTTGTCCTGGTTAGGACACTCTGCTTTAAGGGTCTAGGGTGCAGCCTGTTTTGCTTGTGTGCTGAAAACTAGAGAGAAAATCTAGAAGAAAGCATGTGTGATCTGGCATGCTTTGTTTGGTTTTGTCTAGTTTCTGTTACTTAGCATGATGAGACAGCTAATGTGTTTTTACTGTTTCCATTTTTAATTTCAATTCATCTTTCAGTGGTTACACTGCAGATGTCACCGTATTGTTTTCATCTTGTGAAACAAATGCCAAACCAGGTTTGCAATAACCAGCATGTGAAGGGTCAAGTCTGTCGTCACAAAGGTTACATACATCTGAATGTGTAATGATGGACTTTCATATATGTGATGACGCCCCATGTAAAGACATTGGGTGAACTTGTGTGTGTGCTTGTCAAATTAATATCACATGGGGAGTTTTGACAAAGACCTCTGACATTTCTCTCCCTGTTGTGTGCACAATATGATTTAATATAATGATTATTTATTTTGGCATAAATGTACAGTGTAAATAGATCTGTATATAAAAGAAAGAAACTGACATGAGTGTCTGGATTTATATGTTGAGAGAATGAGTGAACTTTGCTTAAAAAGTGAGTTATGATAGTGATTCTATGACAGACTTTTTGCTTTTTAAATATAATTTTTGTTAAATTGTTTGGTTGGTTATATCCTTACATTAAACTTACATTCTTTAGGGAGATTCTAGCAAAAAGCATTTAACAAAAGGATATGTTGTGTGTGTGTTTATGTATGTGTGTGTGTGTGTGTGTGTTTGTTTGTATGTGTAAGTGTTTATGTGTGTGGGTGTGGGGGGGGTTGTTGTGTGTTTAACTCAAAACACACAACAATTGCTCTGATGCACCAGTTTTTTTGTAACCCCTCAATTGTTTTACCAGCATCTGATATGAGAAAACAAATGATATTAATAAATGCAACTTGGTGGAAAACACACATTTTGTTTGTGAGGAATAACTTTCATCTTAGTCTTGGTCATCCATCGTCCTGCTCTTCCAGGGCACTACACCTGGCCTTCTTTACTCATAGCAGAAGGAAAAACCCCAGTGGATATTCTTTATGCTCCTATTAATTCAATTCAGTTTTATTATTATAGCGCCTTTTACAATGTTGCATTGTTTCAAAGCAGCTTTACATATAATGAAAAGAAAAACACAGAAAACAGAATACATATTGCCAGTTTATATTGTTCATTATAAGATGTATATTAGTAAAACTAATTAGTGATACTAAGATTACAGTTGGTTTATAAATATAAAGTTGACTGAAGTGATGAAACTACAACACACGTGAATCATTTGAATAAATGGATGTTCATCAGAAATATCAGTCATTGTGTGTGAAGACTCACACTTCTCTCAGTGATCTATGAGAGAGTAATGTATTCAGACTGTCTGCTAAAACAGTGTGTACTTTTTCTAAACCTATGCAACATTTAGTCAGTAAACATGACATATGACAGGTATCATATAAAGCAAGATATGTCATTCTAGCTTACATAGAGATGGCACTTACAAAGAAGAGAAAATCTTCAAGGACAGGAGTATAAGATTTGCAATAATACCATAAATATCTGAACACTGCACACTGTTGTTTTTATTAGGATTTATTGTACACATTAGTGGTTTCTTCTGCTCTTCTGAGTCTATGGCAGGCCACAGAATGATGTGCTAGAAACTTATGAACTTTGGCACCATGGGCAGTCTCAAATGTTACCATTATAAGTGTGGAGTGTCCCTGTAGCGCCACCAACAGTTCAAAGTTTCACTCATGTTTATGCTCAGAAGATTTAGTTCATAAGTCCTAGTAATGAAATGTTGTCAAAAGCTATTTGATTGACCAAACCGTTCTTGAATAATACGCAAATGAATTGGACATAAAGCACGCAAACAGCGTCAAATAGCCATATTGAGTTTGCTTGTGTTAATGGTGCTGAAACTTCACTATTATTTTCACGATAATCCAAAGTCCTCATGAACAAATACACCGCAGCCACTTTTCAAGCTGATCAACTAACTTTGAATATTGTCGTTTTTGTGTTTTTTCTATGTTATAGCAACACCAAGTGGTCCATTGCCGCAAATGTTTTGATGTGACCACAGATAACACTCCTGCACTCCTGCATTGATCACAGATAAGACTCCTGCACTCCTGCATTGATCACAGATAAGACTCCTGCACTCCTGCATTGATCACAGATAACACTCCTGCACTCCTGCATTGATCACAGATAACACTCCTGCACTCCTGCATTGATCACAGATAAGACTCCTGCACTCCTGCATTGATCACAGATAAGACTCCTGAACTCCTGTATTGATCACAGATAACACTCCTGAACTCCTGTATTGATCACAGATAAGACTACTGCACTCCTGCATTGATCACAGATAAGACTCCTGCATTGATCACAGATAAGACTCCTGCACTCCTGCATTGATCACAGATAAGACTCCTGCACTCCTGCACTGATCACAGATAACACTCCTGCACTCCTGCATTGATCACAGATAAGACTCCTGAACTCCTGTATTGATCACAGATAAGACTCCTGCATTGATCACAGATAACACTCCTGCACTGATCACAGATAACACTCCTGAACTCCTGTATTGATCACAGATAACACTCCTGCACTGATCACAGATAACACTCCTGAACTCCTGTATTGATCACAGATAACACTCCTGAACTCCTGTATTGATCACAGATAAGACTCCTGCACTCCTGCATTGATCACAGATAAGACTCCTGCATTGATCACAGATAAGACTCCTGCATTGATCACAGATAAGACTCCTGCACTCCTGCATTGATCACAGATAAGACTCCTGCACTCCTGCACTGATCACAGATAAGACTCCTGCACTCCTGCACTGATCACAGATAACACTCCTGCACTCCTGCATTGATCACAGATAAGACTCCTGCACTTGTAACACTCCTGCACTGATCACAGATAACACTCCTGAACTCCTGTATTGATCACAGATAAGACTCCTGCACTCCTGCATTGATCACAGATAACACTCCTGCACTCCTGCATTGATCACAGATAAGACTCCTGCACTCCTGCATTGATCACAGATAAGACTCCTGCACTCCTGCACTGATCACAGATACGACTCCTGCACTCCTGTATTGATCACAAATAAGACTCCTGCACTCCTGCATTGATCACAGATAAGATTCCTGCACTCCTGCACTGATCACAGATACGACTCCTGCACTCCTGCATTGATCACAGATAACACTCCTGAACTCCTGTATTGATCACAGATAAGACTCCTGCACTCCTGCATTGATCACAGATAAGATTCCTGCACTCCTGCACTGATCACAGATACGACTCCTGCACTCCTGCACTGATCACAGATAACACTCCTGCACTTCTGCATTGATCACAGATAAGACTCCTGCACTCCTGCATTGATCACAGATAAGACTCCTGCACTTCTGCATTGATCACAGATAAGACTCCTGAACTCCTGTATTGATCACAGATAAGACTCCTGCACTCCTGCATTGATCACAGATAAGACTCCTGTACTCCTGCATTGATCACAGATAAGACTCCTGCACTCCTGCATTGATCACAGATAACACTCCTGCACTCCTGCATTGATCACAGATAACACTCCTGAACTCCTGTATTGATCACAGATAAGACTCCTGCACTCCTGCATTGATCACAGATAAGACTCCTGCACTCCTGTATTGATCACAGATAAGACTCCTGCACTCCTGCATTGATCACAGATAACACTCCTGCACTCCTGCATTGATCACAGATAAGACTCCTGCACTCCTGTATTGATCACAGATAAGACTCCTGAACTCCTGCACTGATCACAGATAACACTCCTGCACTCCTGTATTGATCACAGATAAGACTCCTGAACTCCTGCACTGATCACAGATAACACTCCTGCACTGATCACAGATAACACTCCTGCACTCCTGTATTGATCACAGATAAGACTCCTGCACTCCTGCACTGATCACAGATAACACTCCTGCACTGATCACAGATAACACTCCTGCACTCCTGTATTGATCACAGATAAGACTCCTGCACTCCTGTATTGATCACAGATAAGACTCCTGCACTCCTGTATTGATCACAGATAAGACTCCTGCACTCCTGCATTGATCACAGATAAGACTCCTGCATGTGTATCTCATTTCCTTCACACTGAATAAAATCCCTAATAAAACTTCTTCACAACTCCTCAACAGAAGTGTCAGGGGCAGGAGAGAGAGGATGTCAGCGCCTCTCACCAGAGCATGAGAGAAACTCAATTCCTTCACTCTCATCACAATATTCACTCCATTATCACACCGTTCATCTGCGCAGAGCCACCTCATAATTCAGCAGTGAGATATTCAGTTTCCAGCATAAGAAAAAATGATTTCATAATTACCAGTTGTCTAAAAAAGCAAAATGGAAAAATAAGGATAACAATTTTTTGCAGTTACTGGGAGTTGGTGAAATATGAACTTATTTACCCGCTGTTAGCAGTACATTGCCTAACAAACATTAACGTATCATAACAGAAAAAAGTTACAATCTGAAATGGTGCAGTTTGGGGACCCTAAGCAAAGTCAGGACTGTCTAAAATATTCCTTTAAATTGCACAACAGAAATAAGCGTTTGGCAAGCGTTCAGTATTTGGTTTCTTTATTTTGTTTTGGATAAGCTTCGTAGTTGTTTCACGTTAATAAATGATGTCAAAAGTGATCATTAAATGCAGTAACCACTTGTGTGGTGGGTAAGATAGACGCTGCCCTGTAAGAGCTGCAAAAGCACTTCAGTTTGAGCAGTTGTGCTCTTCATAATAAATGATCATCATTAATCTCTGATGTGCTCTTCATAATAAATGATCATCATTAATCTCTGATCTGCTCTTCATAATAAATGATCATCATTAATCTCTGATGTGCTCTTCATAATAAATGATCATCATTAATCTCTGATGTGCTCTTCATAATAAATGATCATCATTAATCTCTGATCTGCTCTTCATAATAAATGATCATCATTAATCTCTGATGTGCTCTTCATAATAAATGATCATCATTAATCTCTGATCTGCTCTTCATAATAAATGATCATCATTAATCTCTGATCTGCTCTTCTCAATAAATGATCATCATTAATCTCTGATCTGCTCTTCATAATAAATGATCATCATTAATCTCTGATGTGCTCTTCATAATAAATGATCATCATTAATCTCTGATGTGCTCTTCATAATAAATGATCGTCATTAATCTCTGATGTGCTCTTCATAATAAATGATCGTCATTAATCTCTGATGTGCTCTTCATAATAAATGATCGTCATTAATCTCTGATGTGCTCTTCATAATAAATGATCGTCATTAATCTCTGATGTGCTCTTCATAATAAATGATCGTCATTAATCTCTGATGTGCTCTTCATAATAAATGATCATCATTAATCTCTGATCTGCTCTTCATAATAAATGATCATCATTAATCTCTGATGTGCTCTTCATAATAAATGATCATCATTAATCTCTGATGTGCTCTTCATAATAAATGATCATCATTAATCTCTGATGTGCTCTTCATAATAAATGATCATCATTAATCTCTGATGTGCTCTTCATAATAAATGATCATCATTAATCTCTGATCTGCTCTTCATAATAAATGATCATCATTAATCTCTGATCTGCTCTTCTCAATAAATGATCATCATTAATCTCTGATCTGCTCTTCATAATAAATGATCATCATTAATCTCTGATGTGCTCTTCATAATAAATGATCATCATTAATCTCTGATGTGCTCTTCATAATAAATGATCATCATTAATCTCTGATGTCTCTTCATAATAAATGATCATCATTAATCTCTGATGTGCTCTTCATAATAAATGATCGTCATTAATCTCTGATGTGCTCTTCATAATAAATGATCGTCATTAATCTCTGATGTGCTCTTCATAATAAATGATCGTCATTAATCTCTGATGTGCTCTTCATAATAAATGATCGTCATTAATCTCTGATGTGCTCTTCATAATAAATGATCGTCATTAATCTCTGATGTGCTCTTCATAATAAATGATCGTCATTAATCTCTGATGTGCTCTTCATAATAAATGATCGTCATTAATCTCTGATGTGCTCTTCATAATAAATGATCGTCATTAATCTCTGATGTGCTCTTCATAATAAATGATCATCATTAATCTCTGATGTGCTCTTCATAATAAATGATCATCATTAATCTCTGATGTGCTCTTCATAATAAATGATCGTCATTAATCTCTGATGTGCTCTTCATAATAAATGATCATCATTAATCTCTGATGTGCTCTTCATAATAAATGATCGTCATTAATCTCTGATGTGCTCTTCATAATAAATGATCGTCATTAATCTCTGATGTGCTCTTCATAATAAATGATCGTCATTAATCTCTGATGTGCTCTTCACAATAAATGATCGTCATTAATCTCTGATGTGCTCTTCATAATAAATGATCGTCATTAATCTCTGATGTGCTCTTCACAATAAATGATCGTCATTAATCTCTGATGTGCTCTTCATAATAAATGATCGTCATTAATCTCTGATGTGCTCTTCATAATAAATGATCATCATTAATCTCTGATCTGCTCTTCATAATAAATGATCATCATTAATCTCTGATCTGCTCTTCATAATAAATGATCATCATTAATCTCTGATCTGCTCTTCATAATAAATGATCATCATTAATCTCTGATGTGCTCTTCATAATAAATGATCATCATTAATCTCTGATGTGCTCTTCATAATAAATGATCATCATTAATCTCTGATGTGCTCTTCATAATAAATGATCGTCATTAATCTCTGATGTGCTCTTCATAATAAATGATCATCATTAATCTCTGATCTGCTCTTCATAATAAATGATCATCATTAATCTCTGATGTGCTCTTCATAATAAATGATCGTCATTAATCTCTGATGTGCTCTTCATAATAAATGATCGTCATTAATCTCTGATGTGCTCTTCATAATAAATGATCATCATTAATCTCTGATGTGCTCTTCATAATAAATGATCGTCATTAATCTCTGATGTGCTCTTCACAATAAATGATCATCATTAATCTCTGATGTGCTCTTCATAATAAATGATCATCATTAATCTCTGATGTGCTCTTCACAATAAATGATCATCATTAATCTCTGATGTGTTCTTCATAATAAATGATCATCATTAATCTCTGATCTGCTCTTCATAATAAATGATCATCATTAATCTCTGATGTGCTCTTCATAATAAATGATCATCATTAATCTCTGATGTGCTCTTCATAATAAATGATCGTCATTAATCTCTGATGTGCTCTTCATAATAAATGATCATCATTAATCTCTGATGTGCTCTTCATAATAAATGATCATCATTAATCTCTGATGTGCTCTTCATAATAAATGATCGTCATTAATCTCTGATGTGCTCTTCATAATAAATGATCGTCATTAATCTCTGATCTGCTCTTCATAATAAATGATCATCATTAATCTCTGATCTGCTCTTCATAATAAATGATCATCATTAATCTCTGATGTGCTCTTCATAATAAATGATCGTCATTAATCTCTGATGTGCTCTTCATAATAAATGATCATCATTAATCTCTGATGTGCTCTTCATAATAAATGATCGTCATTAATCTCTGATGTGCTCTTCATAATAAATGATCGTCATTAATCTCTGATCTGCTCTTCATAATAAATGATCATCATTAATCTCTGATCTGCTCTTCATAATAAATGATCATCATTAATCTCTGATGTGCTCTTCATAATAAATGATCATCATTAATCTCTGATGTGCTCTTCATAATAAATGATCATCATTAATCTCTGATGTGCTCTTCATAATAAATGATCATCATTAATCTCTGATCTGCTCTTCATAATAAATGATCATCATTAATCTCTGATCTGCTCTTCATAATAAATGATCATCATTAATCTCTGATGTGCTCTTCATAATAAATGATCATCATTAATCTCTGATCTGCTCTTCATAATAAATGATCATCATTAATCTCTGATCTGCTCTTCATAATAAATGATCATCATTAATCTCTGATGTGCTCTTCACAATAAATGATCATCATTAATCTCTGATCTGCTCTTCATAATAAATGATCATCATTAATCTCTGATGTGCTCTTCATAATAAATGATCATCATTAATCTCTGATGTGCTCTTCATAATAAATGATCGTCATTAATCTCTGATGTGCTCTTCATAATAAATGATCATCATTAATCTCTGATCTGCTCTTCATAATAAATGATCATCATTAATCTCTGATGTGCTCTTCATAATAAATGATCGTCATTAATCTCTGATGTGCTCTTCATAATAAATGATCGTCATTAATCTCTGATCTGCTCTTCATAATAAATGATCATCATTAATCTCTGATGTGCTCTTCATAATAAATGATCGTCATTAATCTCTGATCTGCTCTTCATAATAAATGATCATCATTAATCTCTGATGTGCTCTTCATAATAAATGATCGTCATTAATCTCTGATGTGCTCTTCATAATAAATGATCATCATTAATCTCTGATCTGCTCTTCATAATAAATGATCGTCATTAATCTCTGATGTGCTCTTCATAATAAATGATCATCATTAATCTCTGATCTGCTCTTCATAATAAATGATCGTCATTAATCTCTGATGTGCTCTTCATAATAAATGATCATCATTAATCGCTGATGTGCTCTTCATAATAAATGATCGTCATTAATCTCTGATGTGCTCTTCATAATAAATGATCATCATTAATCGCTGATGTGCTCTTCATAATAAATGATCATCATTAATCTCTGATCTGCTCTTCATAATAAATGATCATCATTAATCTCTGATGTGCTCTTCATAATAAATGATCATCATTAATCTCTGATGTGCTCTTCATAATAAATGATCATCATTAATCTCTGATGTGCTCTTCATAATAAATGATCATCATTAATCTCTGATCTGCTCTTCATAATAAATGATCGTCATTAATCTCTGATGTGCTCTTCATAATAAATGATCGTCATTAATCTCTGATGTGCTCTTCATAATAAATGATCATCATTAATCTCTGATCTGCTCTTCATAATAAATGATCATCATTAATCGCTGATGTGCTCTTCATAATAAATGATCATCATTAATCTCTGATGTGCTCTTCATAATAAATGATCGTCATTAATCTCTGATGTGCTCTTCATAATAAATGATCGTCATTAATCTCTGATGTGCTCTTCACAATAAATGATCATCATTAATCTCTGATCTGCTCTTCATAATAAATGATCATCATTAATCTCTGATCTGCTCTTCACAATAAATGATCATCATTAATCTCTGATCTGCTCTTCATAATAAATGATCATCATTAATCTCTGATCTGCTCTTCATAATAAATGATCATCATTAATCTCTGATCTGCTCTTCATAATAAATGATCATCATTAATCTCTGATCTGCTCTTCATAATAAATGATCATCATTAATCTCTGATGTGCTCTTCATAATAAATGATCGTCATTAATCTCTGATGTGCTCTTCATAATAAATGATCGTCATTAATCTCTGATGTGCTCTTCATAATAAATGATCATCATTAATCTCTGATGTGCTCTTCATAATAAATGATCATCATTAATCTCTGATGTGCTCTTCATAATAAATGATCATCATTAATCTCTGATGTGCTCTTCATAATAAATGATCATCATTAATCTCTGATGTGCTCTTCATAATAAATGATCATCATTAATCTCTGATGTGCTCTTCATAATAAATGATCATCATTAATCTCTGATGTGCTCTTCATAATAAATGATCATCATTAATCTCTGATGTGCTCTTCATAATAAATGATCATCATTAATCTCTGATGTGCTCTTCATAATAAATGATCATCATTAATCTCTGATGTGCTCTTCATAATAAATGATCATCATTAATCTCTGATGTTCTTAATAAATGATCATCATTAATCTCTGATGTGCTCTTCATAATAAATGATCGTCATTAATCTCTGATGTGCTCTTCATAATAAATGATCATCATTAATCTCTGATGTGCTCTTCATAATAAATGATCATCATTAATCTCTTGAGGTTTTTCATAATAAATGATCATCATTAATCTCTGATGTGCTCTTCATAATAAATGATCATCATTAATCTCTGATGTGCTCTTCATAATAAATGATCATCATTAATCTCTGATGTGCTCTTCATAATAAATGATCATCATTAATCTCTGATGTGCTCTTCATAATAAATGATCATCATTAATCTCTGATGTGCTCTTCATAATAAATGATCATCATTAATCTCTGATGTGCTCTTCATAATAAATGATCATCATTAATCTCTGATGTGCTCTTCATAATAAATGATCGTCATTAATACTCTGATGTGCGCTTCATAATAAATGATCATCATTAATCTCTGATGTGCTCTTCATAATAAATGATCATCATTAATCTCTGATGTGCTCTTCATAATAAATGATCATCATTAATCTCTGATGTGCTCTTCATAATAAATGATCATCATTAATCTCTGATGTGCTCTTCATAATAAATGATCATCATTAATCTCTGATGTGCTATAAAACTTCATTTAATAAATGATCATCATTAATCTCTGATGTGCTCTTCATAATAAATGATCATCATTAATCTCTGATGTGCTCTTCATAATAAATGATCATCATTAATCTCTGATGTGCTCTTCATAATAAATGATCATCATTAATCTCTGATGTGCTCTTCATAATAAATGATCATCATTAATCTCTGATGTGCTCTTCATAATAAATGATCATCATTAATCTCTGATGTGCTCTTCATAATAAATGATCATCATTAATCTCTGATGTGCTCTTCATAATAAATGATCATCATTAATCTCTGATGTGCTCTTCATAATAAATGATCATCATTAATCTCTGATGTGCTCTTCATAATAAATGATCATCATTAATCTCTGATGTGCTCTTCATAATAAATGATCATCATTAATCTCTGATGTGCTCTTCATAATAAATGATCATCATTAATCTCTGATGTGCTCTTCATAATAAATGATCAACAATAAACTCCGATGTGCTCTTCATAATAAATGATCATCATTAATCTCTGATGTGCTCTTCATAATAAATGATCATCATTAATCTCTGATGTGCTCTTCATAATAAATGATCATCATTAATCTCTGATGTGCTCTTCATAATAAATGATCATCATTAATCTCTGATGTGCTCTTCATAATAAATGATCATCATTAATCTCTGATGTGCTCTTCATAATAAATGATCATCATTAATCTCTGATGTGCTCTTCATAATAAATGATCATCATTAATCTCTGATGTGCTCTTCATAATAAATGATCATCATTAATCTCTGATGTGCTCTTCATAATAAATGATCATCATTAATCTCTGATGTGCTCTTCATAATAAATGATCATCATTAATCTCTGATGTGCTCTTCATAATAAATGATCATCATTAATCTCTGATGTGCTCTTCATAATAAATGATCATCATTAATCTCTGATGTGCTCTTCATAATAAATGATCATCATTAATCTCTGATGTGCTCTTCATAATAAATGATCATCATTAATCTCTGATCTGCTCTTCATAATAAATGATCATCATTAATCTCTGATGTGCTCTTCATAATAAATGATCATCATTAATCTCTGATGTGCTCTTCATAATAAATGATCATCATTAATCTCTGATCTGCTCTTCATAATAAATGATCATCATTAATCTCTGATGTGCTCTTCATAATAAATGATCATCATTAATCTCTGATGTGCTCTTCATAATAAATGATCATCATTAATCTCTGATGTGCTCTTCATAATAAATGATCATCATTAATCTCTGATGTGCTCTTCATAATAAATGATCATCATTAATCTCTGATGTGCTCTTCATAATAAATGATCATCATTAATCTCTGATGTGTCAAAGTCTCATTAATCTCTGATTGCTCTTCATAATAAATGATCATCATTAATCTCTGATGTGCTCTTCATAATAAATGATCGTCATTAATCTCTGATCTGCTCTTCATAATAAATGATCATCATTAATCTCTGATGTGCTCTTCATAATAAATGATCATCATTAATCTCTGATCTGCTCTTCATAATAAATGATCATCATTAATCTCTGATGTGCTCTTCATAATAAATGATCATCATTAATCTCTGATGTGCTCTTCATAATAAATGATCATCATTAATCTCTGATGTGCTCTTCATAATAAATGATCATCATTAATCTCTGATGTGCTCTTCATAATAAATGATCATCATTAATCTCTGATGTGCTCTTCATAATAAATGATCATCATTAATCTCTGATGTGCTCTTCATAATAAATGATCATCATTAATCTCTGATCTGCTCTTCATAATAAATGATCATCATTAATCTCTGATGTGCTCTTCTCAATAAATGATCATCATTAATCTCTGATGTGCTCTTCATAATAAATGATCGTCATTAATCTCTGATCTGCTCTTCATAATAAATGATCGTCATTAATCTCTGATGTGCTCTTCATAATAAATGATCGTCATTAATCTCTGATCTGCTCTTCATAATAAATGATCGTCATTAATCTCTGATGTGCTCTTCATAATAAATGATCGTCATTAATCTCTGATCTGCTCTTCATAATAAATGATCGTCATTAATCTCTGATGTGCTCTTCATAATAAATGATCGTCATTAATCTCTGATCTGCTCTTCATAATAAATGATCGTCATTAATCTCTGATGTGCTCTTCACAATAAATGATCGTCATTAATCTCTGATGTGCTCTTCACAATAAATGATCGTCATTAATCTCTGATGTGCTCTTCACAATAAATGATCGTCATTAATCTCTGATGTGCTCTTCACAATAAATGATCATCATTAATCTCTGATCTGCTCTTCATAATAAATGATCGTCATTAATCTCTGATGTGCTCTTCATAATAAATGATCATCATTAATCTCTGATCTGCTCTTCATAATAAATGATCATCATTAATCTCTGATGTGCTCTTCATAATAAATGATCATCATTAATCGCTGATGTGCTCTTCATAATAAATGATCGTCATTAATCTCTGATCTGCTCTTCATAATAAATGATCATCATTAATCTCTGATGTGCTCTTCATAATAAATGATCGTCATTAATCTCTGATGTGCTCTTCATAATAAATGATCATCATTAATGCCTTGATGTGCTCTTCATAATAAATGATCATCATTAATCGCTGATGTGCTCTTCATAATAAATGATCGTCATTAATCTCTGATGTGCTCTTCATAATAAATGATCGTCATTAATCTCTGATCTGCTCTTCATAATAAATGATCATCATTAATCTCTGATGTGCTCTTCATAATAAATGATCATCATTAATCTCTGATCTGCTCTTCATAATAAATGATCATCATTAATCTCTGATGTGCTCTTCATAATAAATGATCATCATTAATCTCTGATGTGCTCTTCATAATAAATGATCATCATTAATCGCTGATGTGCTCTTCATAATAAATGATCGTCATTAATCTCTGATGTGCTCTTCATAATAAATGATCATCATTAATCGCTGATGTGCTCTTCATAATAAATGATCGTCATTAATCTCTGATGTGCTCTTCATAATAAATGATCGTCATTAATCTCTGATGTGCTCTTCATAATAAATGATCATCATTAATCTCTGATCTGCTCTTCATAATAAATGATCATCATTAATCTCTGATGTGCTCTTCATAATAAATGATCGTCATTAATCTCTGATGTGCTCTTCATAATAAATGATCATCATTAATCTCTGATCTGCTCTTCTCAATAAATGATCATCATTAATCTCTGATCTGCTCTTCATAATAAATGATCATCATTAATCTCTGATCTGCTCTTCATAATAAATGATCATCATTAATCTCTGATCTGCTCTTCATAATAAATGATCATCATTAATCTCTGATGTGCTCTTCATAATAAATGATCATCATTAATCTCTGATGTGCTCTTCATAATAAATGATCATCATTAATCTCTGATGTGCTCTTCATAATAAATGATCGTCATTAATCTCTGATGTGCTCTTCATAATAAATGATCATCATTAATCTCTGATGTGCTCTTCATAATAAATGATCATCATTAATCTAATAAATGATCATCATTTTTGATAATAAATGATCGTCATTAATCTCTGATGTGCTCTTCATAATAAATGATCGTCATTAATCTCTGATGTGCTCTTCATAATAAATGATCATCATTAATCTCTGATGTGCTCTTCATAATAAATGATCATCATTAATCTCTGATGTCTCTTCATAATAAATGATCATCATTAATCTCTGATGTGCTCTTCATAATAAATGATCATCATTAATCTCTGATGTGCTCTTCATAATAAATGATCATCATTAATCTCTGATGTGCTCTTCATAATAAATGATCATCATTAATCTCTGATGTGCTCTTCATAATAAATGATCATCATTAATCTCTGATGTGCTCTTCATAATAAATGATCATCATTAATCTCTGATGTGCTCTTCATAATAAATGATCATCATTAATCTCTGATGTGCTCTTCATAATAAATGATCATCATTAATCTCTGATGTGCTCTTCATAATAAATGATCATCATTAATCTCTGATGTGCTCTTCATAATAAATGATCATCATTAATCTCTGATGTGCTCTTCATAATAAATGATCATCATTAATCTCTGATGTGCTCTTCATAATAAATGATCATCATTAATCTCTGATGTGCTCTTCATAATAAATGATCATCATTAATCTCTGATCTGCTCTTCATAATAAATGATCATCATTAATCTCTGATCTGCTCTTCATAATAAATGATCATCATTAACTCGATCTGTTCTTCATAATAAATGATCGTCATTAATCTCTGATGTGCTCTTCATAATAAATGATCATCATTAATCTCTGATGTGCTCTTCATAATAAATGATCGTCATTAATCTCTGATGTGCTCTTCATAATAAATGATCATCATTAATCTCTGATGTGCTCTTCATAATAAATGATCATCATTAATCTCTGATGTGCTCTTCATAATAAATGATCATCATTAATCTCTGATGTGCTCTTCATAATAAATGATCATCATTAATCTCTGATGTGCTCTTCATAATAAATGATCATCATTAATCTCTGATGTGCTCTTCATAATAAATGATCGTCATTAATCTCTGATGTGCTCTTCATAATAAATGATCATCATTAATCTCTGATGTGCTCTTCATAATAAATGATCATCATTAATCTCTGATGTGCTCTTCATAATAAATGATCATCATTAATCTCTGATGTGCTCTTCATAATAAATGATCATCATTAATCTCTGATGTGCTCTTCATAATAAATGATCATCATTAATCTCTGATGTGCTCTTCATAATAAATGATCATCATTAATCTCTGATGTGCTCTTCATAATAAATGATCGTCATTAATCTCTGATCTGCTCTTCATAATAAATGATCTATCATTAATCTCTGATGTGCTCTTCATAATAAATGATCGTCATTAATCTCTGATGTGCTCTTCATAATAAATGATCGTCATTAAGCTCTCCCCAATAAAATGATGTCATTAATCTCTGATGTGCTCTTCATAATAAATGATCATCATTAATCTCTGATGTGCTCTTCATAATAAATGATCGTCATTAATCTCTGATCTGCTCTTCATAATAAATGATCATCATTAATCTCTGATGTGCTCTTCATAATAAATGATCGTCATAAATGTAAAAAATGATCATATAATCTCTGATGTGCTCTTCATAATAAATGATCATCATTAATCTCTGATGTGCTCTTCATAATAAATGATCATCATTAATCTCTGATGTGCTCTTCATAATAAATGATCATCATTAATCTCTGATGTGCTCTTCATAATAAATGATCATCATTAATCTCTGATGTGCTCTTCATAATAAATGATCATCATTAATCTCTGATGTGTCTTCATAATAAATGATCATCATTAATCTCTGATGTGCTCTTCATAATAAATGATCGTCATTAATCTCTGATGTGCTCTTCATAATAAATGATCATCATTAATCTCTGATGTGCTCTTCATAATAAATGATCATCATTAATCTCTGATGTGCTCTTCATAATAAATGATCGTCATTAATCTCTGATGTGCTCTTCATAATAAATGATCATCATTAATCTCTGATGTGCTCCATATCGCATTAATCTCTGATGTGCTCTTCATAATAAATGATCATCATTAATCTCTGATCTGCTCTTCATAATAAATGATCATCATTAATCTCTGATGTGCTCTTCATAATAAATGATCATCATTAATCTCTGATGTGCTCTTCATAATAAATGATCATCATTAATCTCTGATGTGCTCTTCATAATAAATGATCATCATTAATCTCTGATGTGCTCTTCATAATAAATGATCGTCATTAATCTCTGATGTGCTCTTCATAATAAATGATCATCATTAATCTCTGATGTGCTCTTCATAATAAATGATCATCATTAATCTCTGATGTGCTCTTCATAATAAATGATCATCATTAATCTCTGATGTGCTCTTCATAATAAATGATCATCATTAATCTCTGATGTGCTCTTCATAATAAATGATCATCATTAATCTCTGATGTGCTCTTCATAATAAATGATCATCATTAATCTCTGATGTGCTCTTCATAATAAATGATCATCATTAATCTCTGATGTGCTCTTCATAATAAATGATCATCATTAATCTCTGATGTGCTCTTCATAATAAATGATCATCATTAATCTCTGATGTGCTCTTCATAATAAATGATCATCATTAATCTCTGATGTGCTCTTCATAATAAATGATCATCATTAATCTCTGATGTGCTCTTCATAATAAATGATCATCATTAATCTCTGATGTGCTCTTCATAATAAATGATCATCATTAACAATAAATGATCATCATTAATTGATTTGATGTGCTCTTCATAATAAATGATCATCATTAATCTCTGATGTGCTCTTCATAATAAATGATCATCATTAATCTCTGATGTGCTCTTCATAATAAATGATCGTCATTAATCTCTGATGTGCTCTTCATAATAAATGATCATCATTAATCTCTGATGTGCTCTTCATAATAAATGATCGTCATTAATCTCTGATGTGCTCTTCATAATAAATGATCATCATTAATCTCTGATGTGCTCTTCATAATAAATGATCATCATTAATCTCTGATCTGCTCTTCATAATAAATGATCATCATTAATCTCTGATGTGCTCTTCATAATAAATGATCATCATTAATCTCTGATGTGCTCTTCATAATAAATGATCATCATTAATCTCTGATGTGCTCTTCATAATAAATGATCATCATTAATCTCTGATGTGCTCTTCATAATAAATGATCATCATTAATCTCTGATCTGCTCTTCATAATAAATGATCATCATTAATCTCTGATCTGCTCTTCATAATAAATGATCATCATTAATCTCTGATCTGCTCTTCATAATAAATGATCATCATTAATCTCTGATGTGCTCTTCATAATAAATGATCATCATTAATCTCTGATCTGCTCTTCATAATAAATGATCATCATTAATCTCTGATGTGCTCTTCATAATAAATGATCATCATTAATCTCTGATGTGCTCTTCATAATAAATGATCATCATTAATCTCTGATGTGCTCTTCATAATAAATGATCTTCATTAATCTCTGATGTGCTCTTCATAATAAATGATCATCATTAATCTCTGATGTGCTCTTCATAATAAATGTGTTTTGAACTTTTATTCACACCATTTTATTAACTTGCCCGTGAATGCAGGAAGTTGCACTGACTGCGCATGCGCTTATCACGGCAGGCTCTGATTGGCTGGTGTGATCGTGTACGTCAGTTGTTGGCTGCGGAAGCTGCTGTCATATGATTCGTCGTGCGGATACGATGTTTTTCAAATGTGTGGATGAAAAACTTTAAAAGGTGACGATTTCTTCACGAATCACTTATTTAATTATTAAAGTTGTTTTTAATTTGAGTTATTTTAATATATATAATTGTTCATTTCATGTGCATCAGCGTCTGTAAAGTGTAGCAGGAGCTGATGTCGTGTCTAACACCGTGTTTCAGTGAGAAGTAATGCACATCTCCTGTTTTATCAATCAGATGAACTGTGTTATCGCATAAATCAGCTCCGGTTGTGCTGAATCGTGTTTGTGATGAAACCATGAGCGCTACATCTTTCTCCGTCTCACTGCAGCCTGTGACCCGGTCCTTCTGTAATCAATCTGTTTCGTTTCAGAAATGGAGGAGATAAGAGTATCTCCTGATTATAACTGGTTCAGAAGCACTGTGCCTCTGAAAAGAGTAAGTACATCTGTACTGCAGCTCATCCTGCCTTACACAAACATATTTATTTATATAACCATGCCTCTGCTGATGGACAGGGTTCATGGCATGGCACAAGCAATACTAGAGAACACTACATTCACTTTATCATAATAATATCCCAACACAGTAACTTGGTGTCAGTGTGCAGGGAATACCTTGTTTCTAAAACAGTCATTTATCTTCTGAGGTACATCATATATACAGTATAATAAAGACAGACAATGTGTATGAATTATGACTGTATGCATACATGTGACAGATGCAGTAAATGGTGTGATTTAATATTTTAGTCTGATTTAAATGATGGTTGTGAAAAGTGTTGCTGTATTTATGAGTAAGTGGTCATCGCTCCGACGCTTCATTGCTTTTAAATGCGACTGATTTGTTTCAACTCACCTAAAGTACAGAAAACTTTAAAATTAGCAGCTTTACGTAGTGAACTATGTTCTACATTTACTCATCGGATTATGAAATTATGGACTGAAAGAAAAAGCGTTTATTTGATTTGTTGATCTGTGTGGTTTAATTCACAAGTTCATAAATGTTTTCAGGAATTTCTTGGATTATTAGCATGAATACTGGGAATACTCGCAATCCTGTGCTGAATTTCAGGCCCTGTGGATAACGTTAAGAAAAAACAAACAGCTCGTATTAGTTGTTAAAACATACTGATTACTATTTAATCAAATGTCGAGGATGAAATTTTAGTTTTGTGACATTAGGTAAAGTGAGGTCAACAGAGACCTAGAATATATGCATAATTATGTGCAAATATAATTATAATTATTTCTGAAGACTAAAAGATTATATACAATATTGACCCATTCCTGTACCTAACCTACTCCTAATGTCAGGTGATTGTTAAATAAGAATGCTGTTTGAACTCTTAATCATATCTGATTGGTTGATAGCCCTGGTTTCCATGACAACACGTGTGTTTATCTTTGATCATGTCCTGCTCAGTAACATCCACTGAGCCTCGTCATTTTGTTCGTATGACACTGATGTGACCAGTTGTTTTGTATGTTGTAGATAATCGTGGATGATGATGATAGTAAAGTCTGGTCGTTGTATGATGCTGGGCCCAAAAGTATCAGGTGCCCCATCATCTTCCTCCCGCCCGTGAGCGGCACGGCTGAGGTTTTCTTCCAGCAGCTGCTGGCTCTCTCTGGGTGGGGCTACCGTGTCATCTCGGTATGTTCTGTCATAAATCAGTTTTTTGCTGGAAAAGCTGTTTGTTTAATATTCAAAAGGCAATATTTGGCAATATTCAAAAGACAGCTGAAAACACATCTCTTTTGTGAGCACTTAACCTCATCATAAAAAAAACAAATCTTTCCCTTCATTTCCTATCCCTCTTTCCTTTAAATCTCTCCCTTGTTGTAGCATATGATACTCTGAGCAATGTCTGAAACTTGTATTGTGAGCACTTATTGTGTCTAGTTGCCTCTTCAGGTTGACTCGCTTGTTGTATTCCGCACTTGTAAGTCGCTTTGGATAAAAGCGTCTGCTAAATGAATAAATGTAAATGTAATGTTTACGTTTTACTCTGTTGATTCCCATAAAACACTTGATTGGTTTAAATAGTAAGTCATTATAATTAATATAATTGTGTAATATAATTAAACAATTGTTGCTTTTCTATAGTGTCTTTTCCTTGGTATATAACTTGATTTCACTGTTTTCCAGCTCCAGTATCCTGTCTACTGGGATCTGTTGGAATTCTGTGATGGATTTAGGAAGCTTTTAGACCACTTACAGCTAGACAAGGTACAATGTATTGATCTTTTATTATGACCAATGGGGAATAAGCCTCTGTCCTAACCCTCTTTACTGCTGTTTCACCTGTTTCTGTGCAGGTGCATTTGTTTGGCGCTTCTCTCGGAGGATTTCTTGCTCAGAAGTTTGCAGAGGTCACACATAAATCTCCCAGAGTTCACTCACTCATCCTGTGCAACTCATTCAGTGACACATCCATCTTCAACCAAACATGGACAGCTAACAGGTACACACATCAGCTCTTTGTTAGTGGTAATGTTTCAGCTTCGAAACTTTGACTCGTGATTCATTTTTTTCAGCTTCTGGTTGATGCCTGCATTTATGCTCAAAAAGATTGTTCTTGGTAACTTTGCCAAAGGACCCATGGACCCAAAAATGGCAGATGCAATCGACTTTATGGTGGATAGAGTGAGTGAGACATAAGCTGTATTGTCTGTTTTAATAATATATTCTTGTTGATATTCTATTATGTTCTCTATATTGTACTATATTAACTCTCTAGTGAAATGATTTAGCCAAAAAAGATGTATTGCAATTTGGCAATTTCTGCCAAACTTTAATTTACCCAAAAATGAAAATTCTGTCATAGCCTTTTCGTTGTAATTTTGTTCCAAATTTGTGTGACTTGTTTTTTCGTTCAGCATAATGAAAGCACAGCAGGTTTGATTTTGCTGAAATAATGTGTTGTTCAGTATAAATCAAGCAGCCTTTAGTGTGTTCCTCAGCTGAATGGGTGTAGTTTGCTTGGAGTAAATCTCACTCATTGTTAAATTTACCAACAAAGTAGTCTGTTTATTTTTGCTTTAGCTGGAGAGTCTGAAGCAGAGTGAACTGGCTTCTCGGCTCACACTCAACTGCCAAAACTCATATGTGGA
This sequence comes from Chromobotia macracanthus, assembly GCA_036877525.1. Classification (NCBI taxonomy): domain Eukaryota; kingdom Metazoa; phylum Chordata; class Actinopteri; order Cypriniformes; family Botiidae; genus Chromobotia; species Chromobotia macracanthus. The sequence goes on along the minus strand of JAZGTH010000091.1, from coordinate 1,357,152 downwards.
GCCTCACAAAATTAAGGACATCGCCATTACCATCATGGATGTACGTCTGGTGCCTTTTCAAGCTTTTCAACTGCACATGACTTGATCTGTATAGTTTTTATTAAACTTGAAATGCCCTTTTTTAAATTCTGAACTTGGCAAGACAACAGCTGCCAGTAAGATATTTGACCAATGGGAAGTGTGAACTGTGCCTTTATCCTGCCTTTGCGTACTTCTGGTTTCTAGTTTACCTACTTCCCATACTGTTTTTTTCTACTGCTGTCGTAGGTTTTTGATCAGAGCGCCCTGTCACATGAGGCCAAAGAGGAGATGTACAAGCTGTACCCCAACGCCAGAAGGGCTCACCTCAAAACAGGCGGAAACTTTCCCTATCTGTGCAGAAGCGCAGAGGTTAACCTGTATATACAGGTACTTTTGATCTCATTTACACAGCTAGAGATTTATGGCTAAAAATAAAGACAACATTTTTTGTACATTTATTTCATTTGTGAAAAACGTTCATAATAATGTGATGAACTACACCTGTAGGCATTGGTACTCTGCTGGGACACGTGTGTGAACTTGAGAGGAAATTATTTACATCCACTGAAATGATTTTGACACCAGCTGGTTACAATTACCAAATGACCATAATTGCCAAGAAAAGTTAGTTGTGAGAAAAGGTTTGGTATCATTTGTTTGCAGATGCCACATGATTTGATATTTCTTTTACATTGTACTAATGCAGTGACATTCATGCTATTATTTTTTTTAAAGTATCCAACTTTGGTCAGTATTCATAGAACCTATGCCAAATGTCACCTGAAAAATACCCACATGAAGTTGCTAAAAATAATAATCATTTACAGTAATAATGATTTAATAAAAATATAAACCTTTACTAAAAACTCACTCAGAAATATTGGAAAACAGAAAATTACTGTGAATAAATCACATCAGGCAGAGTTATTGGTTACTGCCCTTAATCTCAAAATTGTGTTCTCTGTAGATTCATCTGCGTCAATTTCATGGGACACGGTATGCTGCAATCAGTCCAGAGATGGTCAGTGCAGAAGAGCTGGAGGTCCAGAGGACAAACTTGAGCAAGAGTGACGATGAGTCTTAAAGAGCTGCAAGCTCCTCATTTAATCACCTGATTCAGAAAGATTCAGAGGCCGTTTGACATTGTTTTTCTATGATCGTCAACACAATCAAATGTGAATGGACTTTAAAAAACCTATTTTTACTTTACGTAAAATAATATTTTGATAAGTATTATGGCTGTAAATCAGTGACAAAGTTTTCATAGAATTCCATATTTTGGACCCGGTTGCCTTACACAATACAAAACCCATCTCTGTTAAAGTGAAGACATTTTACTCATCAGACGTAACTTGTTTTCTGCCTTCTGTATTTCAGTGATTTTGTTTATGGATGGTTTGTTTAAATGTTGTTAATGTCATTATCTGTATTGTTCGTTTGAGTCATGCACTGATGTAAACTGAAACCCAGATTGTATAAATCTTTCACTTTTTCCAAATAATATAACAGGAATTTCTGGTTTGGAAACAAATCTTAAATGTGTCATTTATTTGCTGAAGTAAAAAAACAGGCATTGTTTATCATTAAAATAGATGCACAATATTAATACATCAATATATTTAACAAATTCGCATGTAACGCAAATTATCAGAAAATGCATATTTGGCATTCTGTCCGGAGGGAGTGCTCAGAGTACTCCCCCATCCTTACCAGCCAAGAGTATGTATATATATATTTTAGAGCCATCCTTTACCTCTGTCCCATGACAGATTTGCAGCATCCCTCCACCACCCCATCACGTATATACACGCACCCTTGCATGATGATTGGTTGGATTACATGACCGTGCTCCTCCTGAACTTTGTTAAATAAACTTTATATTGTGGGCATAATTACTTTGACTTATTTGGTCTAGGTTTTCATCATTATATACACAGTGATATAAGGTAAACAGGAACAGACCTGTTCCTAACACAAACAAAAACTGCTGTCATGTATTAACATTTACATCTAGTGCATTCAGAAAGTATACAGACCCCCTTCACTTCTTCAGTTTTGTCATGTTGCAACACTCCTGTGTTGTCTTGGTTGTGCTTAGGGTCATTGTCATGTTGAAAGCTGAACCTCCGGCCCAGTCTGAGGTCCTGAGTGCTGTTTTCCTGAGCACTGTTTCCATTTAGGTTTTCTTGGTCACTTCTCTTACTAAGGCCCTTCTCCCCTGAATGCTCAGTCTGGCTGGGCATTTAGCTCTTGGAAGTGTCCTGATCCTGCCAAATTTCTTCCATTTGAGAATTATGTGCTGTGCTCTTGGAAACTGTCAGTGCAGCAGAAAGTTATAGCCTTTTAGAAAGTTATATATAAAGTCATAGCCTTCCCCAGATGTGTGTCTTGCAACAATCATGTCTCTGAGTTCTGCAGGCAGTTCCTTTGACCTCATGGTTTGGTTTTTGCTCTGACAGACATCGTCAGCTGTGAGGGTCTTTTATAGAGAGATGTGTCTTTCCAAATCAGTTTAATTTACCACAGATGAACTTCAGTCCAAGTGTAGAAACATCTCAGCAACAATCAAGAGAAATGACACACCTTAGTTAAATTTCAAGTGTTGAATGTGAAGACATTTCTAAAATTCTGTTTTCACTTTGTCATTATGGGGTACTAAGTGTAGATTAATCAGGAAAAAATGAATTTAAATGATTGTAGTATCAGACTGCTACGTAAAAAGAAAAAAATTGAAGGGGGTGTGAATTCTTTCTGAATGCACTGTATGTAACAGAAATGTGAAAGGAAATGGGAGGAGAAAGTTATGGTTTACACTCATGTTCTAATGTAGATAAGTTCTCTGAATTTTCAAGTTCAAAGACATTTAATCTCACATGAAGCCTACAAATGTAAGTCTTTATAATCCGCTAAATACTGGCAAATACTGCATTTCACAAGCAGGTTACACTGTACAGTGAGTTTGTATCTTTTCATCATTAAAGATGGGATTAATTTGTGATCCCATACATCAGTGCTTCTCAATTGGATTGTCTTTGTACATGTCTTTAAACAGTATCAGAATTTTGTACACAAAATTGTCCTTAAAAATTATGCAAAAATGTTTTCAAAAACTACATGGACTCAGCAATATGCAAAATTATTTACATGATACAATCTGACTGAAAATTGTAGATACTTTATAAATGTCTCAAATGTTGATGACTTCAAGTTTGGATTTTTCCTGCAGTCTGTGACTATTACGAGAGACTTTCAACCTCTTTTGTCACAACCCACCAGTGGAGACCTCAAGACTTATAATATCTTGATATCCTTCTGCGAGGGTTCTGTAGGCCACATTATAATTCATTCTGGGTAATTTACTCTGTAACAATAATCTGATCTAATGGGTATGAGTCTGGGCTTAGCCCACTGAGCAGAAGTATGAATTATGAAAGAACCTTGTGATCATATTTATACGAACACTGGACACACTGTAAATGCTAAACATTATAAACTATTCATGTCTTAGAGTGGTTATATACGAATCAGTTCATTAAATAGGGTGTTAAATTTATGCAGTGCAGATGAAGGCCTCTGCCACACAGTACATCAGATTCTAGATCCTACTTATAAAAATACACTATTACCATGTTTTTGGAAATGGTATAATGGTAATATCAAATGTTTTCAGATATGTACTGTACCGTGCTAATAACATACAGATGATAAGACCATAGTACTGAAGGAGCAGTGAATTGTACTCTGAGGTACAGAACTTCAAATATACCAGGTAACTAAATATACCAGGTATACCAGGTATACTTTGCTAACAAAGTATATTCCCCAGAAAAACAAAGTACAATCATGGTTTATTTTGTGGAGTGTTGGCAATAGGATATTGGTTTCTTTAACTGGTGGCTTCACAGCTACATAAATAACTTTCCTTTGAGGAAATGTAACAGAAGTAGTAACGGAGTAGTAACAGAAATAGTAACTAGTAACAGAAATAAAGGAACTTAAACTTCCTTAAGGTTAATTGAAACTGTTTGTGTTGGTTGGGCAATATTCAAATCCTTGTAAAATACAGCGCCTGCTGGTTCCTCAAAGGCTGACAATATAGATAATATAATCTACATTCATGTTCTCACTGTACACAAAATGAGAACAATGCTGCTGCTTCTTAAACAGACACAAACAATACACAGGACCAGAGTTGACTATCTCTGGCCTACTGTTTAAAAAAGGCTGGGAAACTCTGGCCCTTGTGATTCACTTTTCTGTAGTTTAGCTCCAGCCCTGAACAAACTCACCTGCCTCTGGCTTTCTGGTAATCCTTAAAACCTTGGTTTACTTGTTTAGGTGTGTCTGATTAGGGTTGGAGCTCTGGAAAGTGGATCACTTGCCCAGCCCTGGTTTAAGATTTTAAAGTTCAGATCTCACTATCACTACAGCAGATAAAGATCTACACATCACACCAAACACCATCACACCAAACACATGAATACTGCCCTCACCTACATGAAGGTACCAAGAAGTCTGGCATGTTGCACATGGACAGTACTGTTTGTTTTTTGGACAAACTAACTAAACAAGAACTGATAAAGACTAAAACAGAAAACACCAAAAACAAGGAAACACGAGACAATGAACAGAACCGAACTGTGACGATGGTTTATTCTGGCCTTCTTTTCTTAGTGGCAGTGTTGTCAGATACAACCTGAGAACAGGTTTATGAACTGCACTTTCTGGAGAATGATTTAAAGTCAGGACCAGAAAGGTTTATTTCTCTTCCAAAGCTCTGAAGAATTGATGGTGACCTCAGTAGTATCTAGTAGTATAGTAACTGTATAGTATAGAAACTGACGTTTCTCCTAAAATTGCTTTGGAGGAAAAACAAGAGATGATTGTTAAAACATTGTGGGGCTATAAAATTGTCGACCGTAGCTAAAATAATCAGAATTTTGGTAAATTTGATGAATAAAGTTTAAAATTCATACTGAAATCTTAGAATAGTGACATTTGATTGCAGACATGGCAAATCTGAGCTCAGTTTGTGACATTGTTGAGATCTTGTCTTGACATTTGAGATTTCTGGGTCTGTTTTTCAGGAGAAATATTTGAGACACAGGAGATGTAAGCAAACTTCAACTTGCTTTCTATTTAATCTCAGTGCTCAGTTACGTTTATTTCCAGTAATCTCAGTAAAGAGATCTTATATGTTTTTTTTATAGGTCCCTGAGTCCAGGGGTGGGGATTTTCTGCACCTATAGTTAAAAATGTGGACCCACCAGTGGCCAGTTCCATAGGACAGAGCAAATGTGTTGTATCTCTTGCTGATGGTCCTGTTTGAAGCTGAGATTCATTCCCATCTGACACTCAGAGTCCTGCTGTGTCGAAATATGTATAATGTACATGCTCCCCTGTATAAACATTTTCTACATTGTAAAGAGAAGCATTGTATGACTACAGTGAGTAGATCTGTGCTTTTATAAATGTTGTGCTCTAGTGGTTTTTAGCTGCATAGATATTAAAGGTAATGACAGGAAACAATTGTCACACAAAAGCGAAGGCTCTGATCATGTAGCCAGTAAAACAAAGATGGCTCGTATAGTAGTATACTGTAACACATTACATGTGACTTTGTTACCTTTAAATCCTGTAGATGGCGTCATCACCACTTGAAATATAGTGGAGAAAAAGTGCAAATATTTATAAAAAAATTGTTAATATAAGTTGTTAATATCATTAATACTCAGTAAAGATACTTAAGCATATTTTTAATAAAGTACATTTACTCAAATACGTCACACCACTGGACTACAGTTTGTAATCAATACCTTTAATAGTTACTCATCCTTAATGTTTTCATGTAGTGACACTGGGGTTTCCCATGGAAGATCAATCACTCTGCTTATCAGAAAACCAATGAAAATTGGCTTTAAAAATAAGGAATTGGCAAGTGGGAATCTCCGGGTGTAAGAGGGAGTGATTCCACTCATTCAGGTTTGTGCTGAGGGCCGGTATGCACCCACCTGAAGATTTTAAATGTCGAAATATGTAACTTTACAGGAACTGAGAACAAACCGCATTTATTTAAAATCACAATCTTTTGTGATATTTGATATACATAACCTTACTAAATAAAAATGAATTTCTCACCTTTTCCAAACTTTTGAATGAAAGTATAAATATATAACATGGAGAGTGTTAGCTAAGACAGTGTACATTAAAGACACGTTTTGTCTTTATTAAGCAATCATTTCCCATTTTCGCACATTTAATATGATTTAGATTTAGGAAAAAAAAGTCCAGTTAGTAAATACCACATTACAAATACTGTATGGCATAAGACCATAACCCTCTTTTAAACTTCTAAAGTAATCATGAATAATTAAATTATAAATGTATAACAGTAATTGCAAATTTGATCTTAACGTTTTAAAAAAAGACAGTAAACATCAGCACATTAATAACTTAAACATTAAGCATTTCACTGGCAGCCATGTTATTACAACAATGTTCAAATATAAAAAGTCATTGCGCTAAACCTCTCAGTACAAATATTAGCTAAATGATACACATTGCAACATCAGGAAGATGCTAATGTATTCCATAAGGACAGAGAAAAAAATTAAAAATTAATCTCATTAACTCTGTACTTTATTTCTGTACTAAGCATTATTTACCTAGAACATTTACAAACTAGTACTATTAAAAACATTTCTGTTGTGTGAAATGTGATGGAGAATTTGTAATTTTCAATTCTGCTATGTCTAAAATAACCGTGCCATTTAATCTTCCTTATTCTTATTGTGGGAAATACAAAGCTGAAATGAAACTCTCTGTACACACAGCAAGAAAAACAGGTCTCGCAAATGGTCAGTAACCAAACAAACATAACAATCATATGTATGTGCCATGTGTAAGCCATGAGAAAAAGATACTGCTATACATAAAGGAACTGAAAGTGACCTGTCCAAGGTAAAAGGCAGCTATTTTATGTATATTATTAATGAACTGTGTGAACAAGGAACCTCTGTACTGGTATTACAGAAAATGTGAGACACGCTATTAACTCACGTTAAACAGTCTGTTAAACAGTCACAGTGTAAGATTCAACATTTGTTGTTCAACACACATCTGTGAAGAATGACATTCTGACAAAAAACACACTTTCCTTTCTACACGTACTTAGCAAAAGAACATCATAATGGGGTTGTGTGGGTAACACATCTGCTACACAAGTTATCATTTTTGGGACAATAAAATAATATGCTTAAAGTATGCATGGTGGCTTTGAATACAGATTAATCGCTTTGTTCTTTAAATATGACTAACAAAGTGCCATTTACAACTAGTTCACAATCACAGAGAATATCAAGGAATAAGAAACAGAGAAAGTTTTAAAACATGAAGTGGAACTTGCGACGTGAAGGTAAAACCACACTGCATGACATGAACTGAGCAGACACACTGACTGGCTGGTGGACTGGCTCATTTTGGAAGGTTTTTCATCCAACCAACCACATGACATCATCCGACCAACTGTAAGTAGACCTGTCATTATACCTCAATGTGTACACATTAACTAACTGTAAGGCATGTTAGCCTGGCAACGTTTAAATAAGGTTGCTCAGACATTTATGGATAGATGGTTACCATTGATTGTTTGTTATATTGCATTTTCAGCATGAAAGCATCCCACTCAGGTTGCTTTCACTAATACTTACCATTACAGACTTAATCTGTTGTTTTTGTTCAGCTCTTTAAAACTTCTGGCTTCTCTTAGGAACTCTTCAGCTTTCCTGAGCTTCTCCATTGCTGCATTGAGCAGGATCTCGGGACTTGCTTCCCCCTCCACTGCATTCAGCAGCTCTTCTGTCTTTGCTATCTCAAAAGACACTTTACTCTGCAAGTTCTTCACGTCATTTTCATGCAGTTTAACTGGAATCTCTATCTCCTTGCCTTCTGTCTTCTCTGTGTTTTGTAACAGCAGGTCTGCCATTGATGTGGATCGAGCCTTGGAGGAATGCTGGAGGGGTATGGTTATGGGGAAGGACTTGCTGGCACCTTGATTTGGTGTTGGATGCGTGTTGAGAACTGTGCTCTCAAGGGTGGTGGTGGTAGGGGTTTCTAAGGATGGTTCCTCCAAACTCTTAGCTTTGCTGTCTGATGGATCAAGATCATCCTCACTTGTCTCCACATCAAGACCCTGCGAATCTTTCAGCTTTGTGGTGGATGGCATCACTTCACCAATCTCAGACTCCTCTCCTGAGTGCTGACCACTGTCTAAAGACTTCTCCTCTAAGTCTTCACTCGATAAATCACCTGGCTCAGTTTTGGGTTCTGGAGTTGTCAATGTGATGTCACCTTTACCTAAAGTCTTTTCTGAAATCTGTCCTGAAGGTGTGGTGGTGATAGTAGGGTCCATAGGGTTACTTTGTAGGGGAGTGTCCTCTGTTCTGGCAGTTGGTTTAAATGGCTTCTTGGGTAGAGCTGGTGGTCCAGGACTGTTTTTAACAGGTTCAAGGGTTGCAAGTGGTGTCACATTAAACTGTTGAGGTTCTATCAAGGTTATAACTTCAGCTTCTCCAGTACTATCTGATGCTTTCTCTGAGTCTTGCCCTTCATGTTCATCCAGAGGTTCTTTTGGTGCTACAGTGGGTGAATCCCACATCACGACTTGGGGCTTCAGTATCTTATTAGACAGAGAGAACGTCCCTGCCCCTTCTGTCATCAGTTGGTTTTCTTTCTCATGTTTCTTTTGAGCGTCTGGAGGTATGTTCACCCCAGTTTCTTCACCGTCAACCCCCTCAAGCCTCTCTATAGCTGGTGTAACTCGTTGGCTGGGCTTCATATGTTTGGATGGAGGAGTTGGGGGCTGGATGTTCTTGGTGGAAGATCTTGATTCAGGAATGTTGGTGCCCTGTGCTTCAGCGTCCACTTTCCTATCAGTGGCACTCTCCTCAGAATAGTGACAGGGTTTATTCTCCTTTGAAGGAGGCATGGGTGGTATCAGAACCTTCTTTGGGGGTGTAGGTTCGTCACTTTTGGCCTCATCCACCTTATGGCTATCATTGGATTTCCTGTCTTTCGATGGTGGCATGGGCAACTTTATATCTTTCTTTTGGGGTGTGGAATCTTCTTCGACATCCTCCTCAGGAACGTCGCTCAGTGTCACAGGTGGATTCAGAGTTTCAGGATCCTTATCCCCTTCTGAATTCAAGCAATGAGTGCCATTCTGCAGGTCCAGCCTTAAGATTCCATCACTTGATACATTTGCAGCCTATTAAAACATTTAGAAAAGAACATTTGCACGATATTAATGGTTTACTTTTCTCCAGGTATAATGCATTTTGAATATGTGAAATGATCCACATGCCTCTTTCATGTGTGATCTTGTTGGTGGTCTTCTTCCACGGTTTCCTTTCGGCCGAGAGCGTGTAACATGTTCCAAAGTGCAGCTTTCATCAACTTTAACCTGAAATAAAAGAATAATTAAAACGGCATGTGAGTACTTTATCATGCAACATCATATTTATTCAGTTCATTTATTCTGTATAGATTAGTATGTTGTGTAATAGTTTAAAAAAGTTTATATGGACATAATTTTAATTGCTGAAAATAGACATCTTATTATGCTGCACCTCTATCTAAAAATCTAAAGCTGAACAATGAACAACACCTCATCAAAAACTTGATTTTTGGCCTTGTTGATGCCCTCACTCAGAGCTTTAATCCAGGCCTCTTTGTCCTCAGGAGTCTGAGCCTGAAATTTGACATCTTGGACCTGAAATGAACAAAACAACAGCCTTAACTGCAGTCATGGTCTGAAACTATTGTACACAAATGCACAACAAAACAACACATTCAGCTTTAGTGTATTTCCTTCACAATTTAACAATTCAATTCAGGGTTTTAGCAAAGATCCACTTTTATCCACTTTCCCTTTTTGTAAGAATATGTAAATCTGTATTGCTGGACTGAGAATGAAAATTAAGAGAGGTACAAAGTCAGTTCCTCGGTCATTGTCTGTAGGGTGTTGATTTGTACAGCTCATTGTTCAGCTGTGTTCGCTTTATATGAAGTGTGAGCAGCATCCTGTATATTAGCAGGCTCAGCAGGAGCCTTTGAAGTGCACAGAAACCGTATGTAGTTTACTGAAATATCTACTTGGCCTGCAAGCTATGCCACCTGCCACAATGATGCGAGTGTATTTCTGGTTAAATACTGGCCAAAGTGTAAACGGTTTCTTCTTGAATTTAAGTCTATAGGATTTTCACCCTCTTTCTTTATCCGCCTGGCAAATTCAGATTTAAAGTTTATAGAAAAGTAACAGCACGTCCAGTCCACCAGCTACACTAATAGAATATGTATGCTAGAAGCTCATTTAGCATCACAATTGCCTTTGCCCTACATGTTATCTCAGCACCATAAAAAATAAAGAATACTGTGTCTACAATGAGTCTGAAACAGGAGGGAAATATCTGGCCTGTTCTCTGTCTTTAAACTCTTTTTAAGAACTACAGTTTGTGGAGTTATCAAATAAAACACTGGGGCTGTGGCATCTGACTCATGCAGCTGCCTGATCACACAGTTCAGGAGAGGAAAAAGTGACACACTGCTCTGGCTGCTTTACACACACACACACACACACACACATTTTTTTCTTTTGGAGAAGTTTCCTGACATCTGCTGAGCTCTTTGCTCTCGTCATCTGCTAGTAATAATGCATATTTCACCAGTTAGGTGCATTGCTTCAGACCTTTCAAAACTCCCAGAATTCAGTGTTGTAGTGGCCAGCAGACAATAAACATGAAACAAAGAAGATTCTAAATTACAGGTGATTGAGTAAATATGACACGTACTGTAAGTGTACTGTCAGTGACAAAGACCTGCTATATCATGTGCTGTCAGAGTTAAATGAATCTAAAAAAACTTTCTGTGTTAAAATCAATGTGGGTGGATCCTAATGGGGTCATCAAAGAGTTGTGACCCCATATTGTTGTTACTAGGAATGCATAACATAACGGTGACTATTGTATATCAGTTTGCTACTATTAGGTTTATTTTTGTTGTTATTACTCTGAATAAGCTGATTTCTGAAGTAGATCAAATCAGAGCTTATTTGTCCATTCAAACAACGTATTTGTTTGCTTATGCTGTAAAAGTATCATAAAGAAATGTATTTTCCTATCAGATAAGATGTTTTGATACATGTACAGATCTGGATTAGAGCTTTATTTTAAATTTTGTTTTTAAACAACAGAAACATACAGATGTTTAATATTGACAAACAGGTTATTCACCATAATAAAATAATTATTGGTCATAAGAATTGGCCATAGTTTTAACAGTATCTACATTTCTGTGCTGTGCATGTAAGATTAGGTTATGGAAAAAAATCCACTTTTCACTTGAAGCAGAAAACGTGATGGCTTGTGGCTGTTTTGATATACCACAAGTATTTGCCTACTCATCCAGGAAACCCTGCCCATGTCCTCTGACAACAGTGCTGTCATCAGCCTGTTTTTCTACGCTGTAATCTAAAACAGCAAGGTTATCGTTTTTATCTTAAATTTTGCACAAGTGCGTTCAATCCCACAACAATTCTTGTTATGACATGCAGAACACAGAAGCAGTGCCTATATGAGATGCCCTTTCACATATAATTTCTGCCACTCTGGCATGAGTAAATTGGAGGCTCATCATTGGTCATGTGACCACTCAGATAGGTCTCTGATTTGATGCATTCAGCACAATGACCTACTGTGCCTCTAGTGTCCAACATATTGAGCGGCTGACGTCATAGCTGCGAGCCGGCCACCAGCACTTGTGTACTGCAGTCATACCAATGACAGACCCCCTTTATATCATATACAAAGGAAATGGTATTGTCATATGCCTGATGGGGTGCTGGACTGCAGTGGTCATTGTTACCTTGTTGCCGCTCTTTGGACTTCGTATCAGTACCAGTCTGTGTTTCTTCTTAAACGCGCTTTTTAACTCATGACATTTTTCGTAGTTGTCCAGGTCCAGCCGCTCCAGGCATGTTGCTAATTCCTGCAAAAGAATCAATACACAATCTGAGTATCACTTAGAGGTTCAGTTAGGATACTTTGTGGAGTTTTTCTGTGTTTTTAGGTATCAGTTGTGTCAAGATTCTCTTTACAGAATGATGTGGACAGCACAAGTCAGATAGAATGCGTATTCAGACATCTGCGTATCATTGATAGAAACTGCCATTCCAGAAAATCTGAGATGCTCATTGTACAATGCTGTTGACAACATAAATTTAGTTTCTTAAACATGTAAACATTCCTGATTATATTGTGCATGATTCTACAGTAATATTCCATCTTCATAACATTCTTCATAATAGTCTTCATAATATTTCATCAGGATGTAATGACTTTTCCAGTCTAATCAATTCCTCATGATGAATATAAAAATTGTTGAACCTTATGTTTCATTTGGAAAGTCCAACTGCAAAATTAAAATATGGAAATTTTACATCAGACTTTCTTTAAAGATTACAGTTACACATTGTTTTACCTCATTCTCATAGATAACAACCTCCGTTCGGTCCACTTGAATGTATCGATCCTTGTAGCTGCTCAGGAACTTTCCTGAGGACTTCTTCAGCCATCCAGCCTTCCCAGTGCATTTCACCTCTTTGGGCTCAGTTTGCTCCTCTTTCACACTCTATTTTGCACAGGAAGACAAAAATCAGCATTTTTGAGAGGACCGAAATGTCATTCTGGCTTGGAATGGGTTTTAGATATGAGCTCTGAGAGGATTCCACACATGGGAGGGTGAAGCATGCAGCAGGTGAGATGATCATTTTGGCCTTCTTATGACTTCTCTAACCTTAAACACCTGTTTTTTACTCCTAAACGAAATGATGCCCTCTTTTTAAGTCTTAAAACTGTTAGCACCGCATCTGTTATTTCTTGAGACTTCTTATTTAATTTCAGTTCCCTACCCAGCACCTATTTTTTATTTTACTTAATAAGTACAAAAGGCATCTGTGAGCCTAGATGTCAGCATTTAAAATAAGGTTTTTCAATCTTACTCTCAAACATGGCTTTATTTGGAACTCCCAGACTTGTCGACAGGAGTCTGAGAAAATTCCTCCAGATGTCTCTTTAAACAGTCATCAGACTGTCTTTCCACTTTCACTGGGCCTTTGGAAAAAGCAACTTGTGCTAGAGAAGGTGCAGCTGGCCAAGGGAGGAAAATACTGGGAATAATAGATTCTGCACCATGTCATGGGTGGGGCTGTGACTTTCTCACATTGTCCTGTCCAGGGAACCAACATGGTGACAGGTCACCACAGGCCCTCACAGTGTCTGTGCTGGAAGGTGAGGGTGGCTCTTTGTATTTCTTGTTCTGTTTTTGGCTAAACGGGAACACAGTGCACGGCACATTGGGCGGGACAGAAAATTCTATATCGTGGTAAACAGATTGGAGTCGATTTGGACCTGCACTACAGTGTCTGGACCTGCGCGGTCAAAGGCATTTGTCACCATGTCTGGTGAGAGCAGAAATAGATAAGGTGGTTTAAAAGCAGGAAATAAACTTAAAGCTTAACCATGGCTTAATAAAACAGGAAGTTGTTTTTTTCATGCTGTACTTTTCACTTAGAACTTTAAAGAAACCCTTAACTCTGTTTGTTATACTTCAGTATGTAGCATAGATATATCTATAGGCCAGAGTATCAATAATTTTGGGTCAGCTCTTTTTGTATTTGTGCCATAAACAATAACCTAAAACACTTCAGAGCTGCCCTAAAAACACAGTACGAACATCTTAGAAACTGCATATCAGTGCATTGGCAGCCACCCAAAAACATCATATCATGATTACACACCCTTCACATGTTCTTCAGTCCTGCACTGTGAACGTGAGGAGTCTTCTCAAGTAGATGATCTTTTCTGATTTATGAATGGTACCTCACCCTGCACTTTAAGCTCGGACGCACAGAAAAATTTTTGATTTTTGAAAAAGTTCAATTTTTTTCTGGGCTGAGTGGTCTATAGCCCCAATTATTTTTTTAGATAGTCCCATATGTTTCAGCACAAGCTACAACAGAAAAATATACTACATTATTTGTCAATATTAGTCTATTGTAGCCCTAAACGGTATTTCTTCTCACCATTCATAATATGAAAGTCAAAATACATTCAAAATCAACAGTCAAAGAGTTAGTCCAAAACGCAGCAGCTAGAGGTCCTACCAGGTCCAAGATATATCACCATATAACTCCAATTTTGTCAGATCTACACTGGTTACCTGTTAAATTTCGTATTATTTATAATTCTACTGCTTACCTACAAAGCCTTAAGGGTTAGCCCCTATGTACTTAACTGATCGTCTCTCACGCTACAAGCCAATGTGTGCCTTACACTCTCAAAACTCTGAACTTCTGGTCATTCCCAGAATTGCAAAGTCCACTTAAAGGTGGCAGAGCTTTTTTGCACTTGGCTCCTAAACTCTGGAATAGCCTCCCAATGCTGTTCAGGGCTCAGTTACTCTCTCGCAGTTCAAATCCAATTTAAAGACATCTCTTTAGCCAAGCATTCTCATAATGTTTCTTTTCACTTGTTTTTCAAGTAAATAAAATCTTACGCTCTTAACTTTATGAACAGTAGCTACGCTAATTATTCCGTTTTGGTTTTCTTTCCCAGGGTTTCAATCCTGGGGTAGCTACAGATTACATCTACAAATGGACTCGACATCTGACAGATCTACCCAAGCTCCAGTTCCTTCTGAAAACTGCCCCTGCTACGGTACAGTCAGGTGCTCATGCTCATGCCATACAGCAATGACTACAGAGACACCTGGCCCACCCAAAACACCGGGAATATGTGATGGACATCTTTTTTTTTATTTTAGCTTTAGCTAAGGACTGCAGCATTAGCGTGCCAGAGAAGAACTGGCCCTCCCTGCAAAGCCTGGTTTATCTCAAGGTTTTTTTCTCCATTTATACATCACTGGAGTTTTGGTTCCTTGCCACTGTTGCTCTGTTGGCTTGCTTACTGGGAGACTGCTGATCAATTTGCTCTGTACATTGTGTTATTATCATTGTTTATTAATTTGATCAATTTTTAATTTTCTTCCTTTTCTCTTCCTAATTTTCCCTCCTTCTTTCTCTTTCATTTTTAGCTTCAGTTTTCACTGTTATTTATTTTTGGATATTTTCATTTGTACAGCTGCCTTGTAACAGTGTGCCACTGTGAAAAGCGCTATAGAAATAAATTGAACTTGAACTCAAAATCACAAAAAAACTGTTCAAAATCTTGATTGCAGCATTAATAGTCATTTAAAAAAAATGAATAATAGAACTTGGGCTATAGGTAGCTTGGGCTCATGATATGGCTAAATCCTGGATGTCATCATCTTTAGCTCCACCCACTGATTTTATCAACTTGATCACAGAATAAAAACAGCACATGCAAATGGAATACAGGTGTATATTCTACCTATCACTGTATTTATCCCTGGATCTACTTGTATCTACACACTGGGTTGTTCACCTTTATTCAGCCATTCATTCACCATCATGTCATTTCAAATTCATGACTTTCTTCTGAAACACAACAGGAGCTTGAAGGCAGGAAGTCAGGGGCTGATGGCTTCAGTCACTTCGACTCACTTACACTGTATAGGACAGAGAAGCGTCGTAAATCTCTTCAGGGTTTCTCCAAGTTTTCCACAGAAGCAATAGTCACGCAGGTTTGAAATGACACGAGTGTGAGTGATTGTCATTTCTGGGTGAAGTACCTCTTTGCTGGATCTGCTGGAGGAAACTGTTAGCAGATATCTCTTTGTGGTGGAACTATTTCATGAGTTTTATTTACATGCACACAGTCTCATCAAGGTTAAAAATAAAGAGCTGCTGGGTGTCAGCTCACCACACATCTAAAAATTAATCTTCCACACTAATTTTCTCAAGACCTCATTGTAGCTGAAAGCAAACTGTCTGAACCCGTTCAAAGACTCTCAAAGTGAAGTTCTGTTGTCAATTTAACATGTTCATTTAGTCCCAGTAATGTTAATGAAAGTGAATGTCATCATATATCATTCATGACCGCGTAACATCCATGAGCACAACTGCACAGTCCTCTTGTTTTCTGAGTTACACAACCTGTCGGAATTTATAAACACTTTATTATACACTTTATTAACAAATTATAAACACAAATCTAAAGTTTTAAGTTTTATCAACTTATCACGCCATTTGCTTACATTTTTAAAATTATTATTGTACACAAAAATATAATTGTGGCAACATTAATTTCTGTTATTAGAAAATTACAATTTTATTTAAAAAAATATTTGTGAAATAGATGATTTGGACCAAATAATGAAGTAAAAGCAGCCAATAAGAGCGCAGGATAGAGGGGAACTCCTTCAAAACTCTTTAAAAAGACGATTTCTCAAAAAACTAGGTGATAAAATATCTACATTCTGTGACTACATTAAATATATCCTAGATTAATTTGAGTTTTCTTTAGTCACATTGTAATTCCCAAAGTTACAATTGTGTTATTTCACAGTTTTAATAAAGAATAATAAAGAATGTGTAAGTGTTTCCAAACTTTTGACCACAACGACTGTATTTGCATCTCTGGGTTATATAACTTGAATAATAGACAAACTTTTAATTACTGCCAGTGTTTTCACTACCTGCTTCATTATGGGGTGAACAGCGAGAGACCTTCAATACAAACATCTCTCTGCTTTCTGAAGTGCAAAAACCACAGATGCAGCCCCACAGAACCCACATTTACTGTGACCGTGACACCTGCTATTTGTCTTACTGTCATATCACTGGGTATGTTTTTCCACGCTGTCATTATGTTTGGATAAATATGGCGTCAAACTGGCCGTGCTGTACACAAATGTTATTCAGGCAGCTGTGCGGACATGGATAGATTCCCTCACACAAACGCAAATCTTTCATTGTTCATTTGTCCGTTTGAAGTTAAGGCACTTCTGTGTTATCCTGTGATATCCCAGCAACATTTCATGCATTTTTGTTTGTCAAGGCAATGCAATCTGAAAGGCCTTTTGCCTTTATCTAATCAAAGCAAAATAAAGCCTCCAGCTCTGTCTCAGTGCACCACATATTAACTATGCTGGTTTCAGCTCCTCTGTCTTTTGCCACGGGCTTGTGTCACTTCCTCATTTCATTATTTCCTGAAATGGCTTCTTCACAAAGTAAGAGGATCTTACTTCTAACAGATCTAACAGAATCTACATTTATTTCACTATATGTTAACAGCCTATTGCTTTAAGCAAAGCTACTTTTCTTACACAATTACTACCTATCTAGAGACAACAGACACAGTTGCCTGTTGAGTTAGACACATTTAGCCATGAGTATTGCTTGTCTGTAAAAAAATGGGTAGGCAAAAATGAATTTGCAAGTGGTTGCTGGTTTGTGCACTCCTAGAAAGACAGACAGATAGATACCACGTTTATGGACCATTGTAAATACACTGTATTCCACTGATATACTATAATGCATGTTCAAACAAAATGCCAATACAATACTACTCTACAACATTGAATTGTATTGTATTGTCATGCATCCATCTGTCTGTCTGTCATAAACACATTTGACAATGTGCACGGGTTTGACAG
This sequence comes from Chromobotia macracanthus, assembly GCA_036877525.1. Lineage (NCBI taxonomy): Eukaryota > Metazoa > Chordata > Actinopteri > Cypriniformes > Botiidae > Chromobotia > Chromobotia macracanthus. Next base: position 1,339,500 of record JAZGTH010000091.1, on the reverse strand, counting down.
AGAATGGCTTTGGATGCTGATTAATTAAACAGGACTGTAATTCACTTCCTGGTACCAATGTAAACTACATCATCTACATGTAAACTACATCATCTACATGTAAACTACATCATCTACATGTAAACTACATCATCTACATGTAAACTACATTATCTACATGTAAACTACATTATCTACATGTAAACTACATTATCTACATGTAAACTACATCATCTACATGTAAACTACATTATCTACATGTAAACTACATCATCTACATGTAAACTACATTATCTACATGTAAACTACATTATCTACATGTAAACTACATCATCTACATGTAAACTACATTATCTACATGTAAACTACATTATCATCTACATGTAAACTACATTATCTACATGTAAACTACATCATCTACATGTAAACTACATTATCTACATGTAAACTACATCATCTACATGTAAACTACATTATCTACATGTAAACTACATTATCTACATGTAAACTACATCATCTACATGTAAACTACATCATCTACATGTAAACTACATTATCTACATGTAAACTACATTATCTACATGTAAACTACATCATCTATCCTGATGTAAACAACCTCGTTAATTTCCAGTGCATTTCACACTGATTCACTACAGTTCACAACAGAGGCAGTGAAGGAGGTCTGGTGGAGGTATATGAGGTGAAGGTTGTTAAAGCGTTTCTCTAGGCCAGAGGTTCACATTCACAGCTGCAGACATCCAGCAGCTTCAGTTTCGCATGATGCACCACAAATCAATGTTTGCTTTATTTTAAACAACTTTCTTGCTTAAAAACTTTCGCGTTTAAATTCGATCGATATGCAGCAAAGAGAAAGATTGCTGAAATACTCACCTCATCCATGACTGATAAGTGCATGCAGGTCCCGTTACGCGACGCTGGACGTGATCTCGGCTGTGAGCGGCTGATTTCGGCACTTTCTCAGACGCAACATGACGCTGAGGCGGCGGTGTGCGGAGAGCCGGAGGAGCCGCTCGGCTGCTTTTCCTCTTTCGACTTCAGCAGCGTAACAAGTTTGAGGCTTAAAAAAGTTTGATTTCCGGAAAGTCCCCAAAAAGCCTCTTCACTGCCAAGAGACGCCACAGCATGAGCCCGTGTGAGCCGCTGCAGCCTCGACACCGGCGGAAACGCCCCAATCTGCGCGTTTCAGCTCCACATGTCGCGGAGGGCGGTGAATGCTGGAAGCCCCACACGATGTGAAGCAGCCCGGTGTGATGCCCGGTGTGATGCCCGGTGTGATGCGGGACACAGCCCGGTGTGATGCGGGACACAGCCCGGTGTGATGCGGGACACAGCCCGGTGTGATGCCCGGTGTGATGCGGGACACAGCCCGGTGTGATGCCCGGTGTGATGCGGGACACAGCCCGGTGTGATGCCCGGTGTGATGCGGGACACAGCCCGGTGTGATGCCCGGTGTGATGCCCGGTGTGATGCGGGACACAGCCCGGTGTGATGCGGGACACAGCCCGGTGTGATGCCCGGTGTGATGCCCGGTGTGATGCGGGACACAGCCCGGTGTGATGCGGGACACAGCCCGGTGTGATGCCCGGTGTGATGCGGGACACAGCCCGGTGTGATGCCCGGTGTGATGCCCGGTGTGATGCGGGACACAGCCCGGTGTGATGGCACCCGGTGTGATGCCCGGTGTAATGCCGGTGTGATGCGGACACAGCCCGGTGTGATGCCCGGTGTGATGCCCGGTGTGATGCGGGACACAGCCCGGTGTGATGCGGGACACAGCCCGGTGTGATGCGACACCGGTGTGATGCGGGACACAGCCCGGTGTGATGCCCGGTGTGATGCGGGACACAGCCCGGTGTGATGCCCGGTGTGATGCCCGGTGTGATGCGGACACAGCCCGGTGTGATGCCCGGTGTAATGCCCGGTGTGATGCGGGACACAGCCCGGTGTGATGCGGGACACAGCCCGGTGTGATGCCCGGTGTGATGCCCGGTGTGATGCGGGACACAGCCCGGTGTGATGCCGGTGTGATGCCCGGTGTGATGCGGGACACAGCCCGGTGTGATGCCCGGTGTGATGCGGGACACAGCCCGGTGTGATGCCCGGTGTAATGCCCGGTGTGATGCGGGACACAGCCCGGTGTGATGCGGGACACAGCCCGGTGTGATGCCCGGTGTGATGCGGGACACAGCCCGGTGTGATGCCCGGTGTGATGCGGGACACAGCCCGGTGTGATGCCCGGTGTGATGCGGGACACAGCCCGGTGTGATGCCCGGTGTGATGCGGGACACAGCCCGGTGTGATGCCCGGTGTGATGCGGGACACAGCCCGGTGTGATGCCCGGTGTGATGCCCGGTGTGATGCGGGACACAGCCCGGTGTGATGCCCGGTGTGATGCCCGGTGTGATGCGGGACACAGCCGGTGTGATGCCCGGTGTAATGCCCGGTGTGATGCGGGACACAGCCCGGTGTGATGCGGGACACAGCCCGGTGTGATGCCCGGTGTGATGCGGGACACAGCCCGGTGTGATGCCCGGTGTGATGCGGGACACAGCCCGGTGTGATGCCCGGTGTGATGCGGGACACAGCCCGGTGTGATGCCCGGTGTGATGCGGGACACAGCCCGGTGTGATGCCCGGTGTGATGCGGGACACAGCCCGGTGTGATGCCCGGTGTGATGCGGGACACAGCCCGGTGTGATGCCCGGTGTGATGCGGGACACAGCCCGGTGTGATGCCCGGTGTGATGCGGGACACAGCCCGGTGTGATGCCGGTGTGATGCCCGGTGTGATGCCCGGTGTGATGCGGGACACAGCCCGGTGTGATGCCCGGTGTAATGCCCGGTGTGATGCGGGACAAGCCCGGTGTGATGCGGGACACAGCCCGGTGTGATGCCCGGTGTGATGCCCGGTGTGATGCGGGACACAGCCCGGTGTGATGCCCGGTGTGATGCCCGGTGTGATGCGGGACACAGCCCGGTGTGATGCCCGGTGTGATGCGGGACACAGCCCGGTGTGATGCCCGGTGTAATGCCCGGTGTGATGCGGGACACAGCCCGGTGTGATGCGGGACACAGCCCGGTGTGATGCCCGGTGTGATGCGGGACACAGCCCGGTGTGATGCCCGGTGTATGCGGACACAGCCCGGTGTGATGCCCGGTGTGATGCGGGACACAGCCCGGTGTGATGCCCGGTGTGATGCGGGACACAGCCCGGTGTGATGCCCGGTGTGATGGGACACAGCCCGGTGTGATGCCCGGTGTGATGCGGACACAGCCCGGTGTGATGCCCGGTGTGATGCGGGACACAGCCCGGTGTGATGCCCGGTGTGATGCCCGGTGTGATGCGGGACACAGCCCGGTGTGATGCCCGGTGTGATGCGGGACACAGCCCAGTGTGATGCGGGACACAGCCCGGTGTGATGCCCGACACAGCCCGATGTGATGCGGGACACAGCCTGGTGTGATGCCCGGTGTGATGCGGGACACAGCCCGATGTGATGCCCGGTGTGATGCGGGACACAGCCCGGTGTGATGCGGGACACAGCCCGATGTGATGCCCGGTGTGATGCGGGACACAGCCCGATGTGATGCGCATTTAAATTCAGCTGTTAAAGCATTTTATGTGACTGTCACCAGACTTCATGATAATTATGGGAAGACATTGAAGATTTATGAATAAATTTGTAATGTTTTGAACAGTGTTGCCATGGTGAGGTGGTAAATTTATGGTGAAGAACTGAAAACAGGAAGTGTCTCATATCTACAGCATACATTGAGCTATTTACATCAAACTTAGCAAATATGTTTATTGTGGTGGGCTGATGATATTGATATGACTTGTGAGTCACGGTCATAGTGCCATCAAAGTGTCACTTTAAACTTTAAAATAGTCAACTTACATTTCACCAAGTCACATTTCACAAGTCACTTCAGACTTGGTCAGAATAATGTAGAGCTGATGTAAAGTATTAAAAAGATTTGTGATATCTTAAATACTGTTGCCATGGTAACTTTAAGCTTTAAAACTAAGTTCAGTTGTATTTGAGGCAATTAACATGTTTGAAATGGCATAAAATTTGGTACACACATCATGGCGGTCATTAGTTATGTTTAATGGGAGTTCTGTCGCCCCCTCTTTTACTAAAGTGATGGTGTTAGTTTTACCTACGGTCATCAGAATTGGTACATGTATTGTTCTCATCAAGCCGGACTACTTTCAATATTACACTCATTAGCTCCACCCTACAGGAAGTCAGCCATTTTGGATTGAATGTGGATTTTTTGACAATTCCAGGCTCTGAATGTTTAAATACTCCTCCTAGAGGATTTATGGGATTATTTGCAAATTTGGCAAATATTATACCAAGACATTGAAGATGTTAAATTGTAAAAGGATTATTGACAATATATTTAATGTGATAAATGGAACAGGAAGTATCTCATATCTTCTGTGTGCATTGAGTAATCTACATCAAACTTGGGAAATATGTTTGGTGTTGTAGGCTGATGTGGCTGTTGTAAGCAGGAAGTGTCAGTTAGAAAAGAGTTTAAAATAGTCAGATATTTTTGGAATTAAATGCATGTGATAACTATGCATCGTCTTGTGAGAAGCACCAGGTGGCGATGGTGTCGTAGTGTTTGGCCCTGTCCGCTGCTTGCAGCTATATTTGTCTTTGGGATTGTATTCAGACTGATATATATTTATAGCACGAGTAGCAGGTACATGAGTTTTAAATAAAAGATCACATCATAAATACTGACGGGTATATAACAGTATGTCCCTATATGCCTAAATACTTTTGCTCTTCGCAGTTGTTCTGTGTGAAGTGAATGAGTTAGTGCATTGACTGGCAATACATTTTTCCTAATTTCAGGCAGTACACATCACCTTGTGAAATCGACTCAGTTGCTTGACATGATATGCTTACCGGTGGATATATGATCCTCTCTTAGAAGCATATTACAACAAGGGGCAGAGCACTTAGACGTGCATATGATATATATAATGGTTTATGTGCTGCTCATAAAACATTCATGATTCAGTTAGGCTATTCATTTTTGCATGTTGCCATTGACTTTTGATTTCAATTCTACCAAGAAATTGTATTGTAGTTTTGAAATATTTGACTGGTTTTCGCCACAGTGCTGTCTGTTTATATTTCTGTTTATGTTTGTTAAGCTGAAGCACAGCGAGGCAGCAAGTCAGCCAAGCTTTCAGACGCAGCCTTCATGTGTAATTCCTAACTGAGAGTAAAACTTTATTTAATTATACTATTTAATTAGTATTTAATTAGACTTAGTTATGGTCATACAGTCCAGGAATGTTGTTTCCTCAACATAAAACTTTTTTTAATAAAAATATTGTCTCATTCCAGCACATTCCACCAACATCGGTCGCAGTATTTGTTCCCTCTGGAACCCAGAACCTCTTCTGTATGATCTACATTTCTGTAGCTGAATTTTAGAAAATACAGTTTGGTGATGTGAGTTTTTTCTTTATCTTGAAAACCTGTAAAAAAAATGTGTATTTAAAATAATATTTACAGTTTAAAAAACAAATCAATTCAAAACGGTTTAAATGGCCACATAATACTTTTTGTTAAATAATTCAGAATGGCATGATTCATATAGTTTTGTCATATTTCTCACTTCACAGTGGTGTAGCGTGAAGAGACAGTCAGTGTTGATGACAGTGTAATGAACTTTAATGTTTTCTTTCTATATGCTGCAGGTTAAGTGGTTTGTATATCAGCTTTATGTTGCTGTAGATTTATTCACTGTGTAACCTCGTAGTGAATGAGGCCGCACCCGCCCGCGTCTCGTCACTAATAGCGCCCCCTGCAGGTGCGTCTTACAATAACTCTGTTTTATTTTAGCTTTGTTGTTGCCCAAACCTGAATGCAGAATAAAAGCATTTACTTCCAGACTGTTTGAACATAATTCCAGTGCTTTAAATTCTACCAAATGAATAAGTACCAAATGAAGCCGAGAATAAATCCACACCCAAACAGTTTTGAATTGAGATTTATTTAAATAGGACATTTGTATAAGAATGATTATAACACCACCATAGATTATAAGCCACCATAGATGAACACGCCTCTAAATCACAGACTGTTCACTTTAAATTCATACATTCACACTTTGCTGAAGAACTCTCATCTGCCAGCACAGGCAACGCTGTTGTTCCTCAGCCTTTTATAATCCAATGACGGATGAACAAAACTGACATGAGCACAAACTCTCGTCTCGAGGACAAAATGTAACATTAGAATTAGTAGAAGCTGCTGTAAACTACCAAACCAGGACCAGACGAAATGAGAATTACTCATGCATAGTCCATCAGGTGAAAAAAATCACTCAAAAATATGAAGAACTTCCAAAACAAAAACATAAAAATTCTGAACAGGTCACATATTGTACAGAACACAATGTCTGTTGTCAGTTGTGTTATTAATGTAAATGTAAACACAGTGCTCACATTTGCCTCATTGGTTTGCAGAGAAGGCTTCATTTATAACAGCCAGGCTTGACTAGATTTCAGTTCCATCTACTCCACATAGTGCTTAATAGTCAGTACCAATAAGCCTTGTAACCGCTTGGCAGTCATGTAAAAAATACAGCCGTACTTTTAGTAGACCATCATTCTCATATCACTCTATAAAAGTGATTTTATTTATACACTTTATACATTTAATAAAAACGAAAACAGAAAAAAACAGGCAAAAGCATTTCAGATTTCAGGTGTTTGTGAGTGAATGTCACTCAGTTTTGCTCTCATGAAGCATTTGGAAGTGTGTTCAGTATAACTGCTGTCTTAATCAGCCAGACATTAACTGATACCACAATATAACACAGTCAGTCTGAGCTCTTCTCCACAACTAACTGCCAATGAAAGCAACTGGTGATTTTTCACCAGTACTTTTATGAAACATCTGGGTCACATTACACCCCAAAATAAAAAAGTTTTGAAAAAAGAACTAATTTAATTGAATGAAGGGTTAAAGTTTAAAAGTAACTTCAAAGATTTAATCTGTACTACAGTAATGACTTGTCATTATTTTCATTTTGCATCACTACATCATGGTAATGAAAACTAGGAGGATTATGAAATGTCACAATGCAAAGTATCTTTACTTTCGATTCTGGAATGCAATATGACCGGGACATTTCATCATGAGATTTGCCCAATGTCACCTTCCAATCTGTTACATTTGCATGTCATTAAGGCTACTGCTCCTATGCCTTTGGGTGTGCAAAGTCCCAAAAAGGTTTTCAATCTCCAGCCAAACAAAACAACTGAGGCAAAATTGTCACATGGCCTTTCATGTTGTTTTGAACACATTCTTGGATATTTGTAACGAATAAGTAATTTTCAAAAACCAAAATAATGACATGCATCCCACTCCATGTTCCATGCACAGGTGCTATTTACAGCTGGACACGCTCGCACACACACACTTCCTGTCACTGCAGAGAGACATTTGTATGCCACCTGACCGACCAAGCATTCCCAAAACACAGTCTGGGAAGCCAATGTTAAACTATAAAAACAACATTAGACAAATGACAAACAGCACTTTAAAAAAAACCCAGACTGCTGAAGAATCTCTGTGGAGGGTGTGGACGATGAACACACTTCTGTGCTGTGTCCCAATCAACTCTTACACACCAAAATACTGATGTAGGAGTTTTATTTGAATATTCTACCTTTAAATTCCAGTAAAATTAACATAAACTCTAAATAATAAGAACAATGCAGATGGAAGTTAAAACGGGGTGAGATGTGGAAGGTCTGTGGTGATGGCAGACACCAGAGCTGGGATGGAGGACCACAGCACCTTCACTGTTCGTTTGATCTTCAGCTTGTGATGCTCAGTCTTCAATATACTCCCACAAGTCTTTCTCATAGCCCTCGTGAACGTGCTGCAGCAGCACTCGTCGTCGGCTCTCACAGTATCTACACAGCAAGACAAACGCAGGTTACACTGAGAGTTTACTGCAGGATCACAAGCCAAACAAAAGAAACAACAGCAAATACTATATATATACACTCACACTGTGCTGTAAAACTATCGGAAAAAAAATCACAACTTAATCCATGCTGAAATCACAGATGGTGATTCATTTCATATGAATTGATAAAATATTGCTGGGATGCTGTCAGCCAAAGATCGTAGTGTACACACTGAGTTTATAAAAACTTTGCTTAAATGTGTGATATGAATAAACAGTGCTACTAAGAAAATGTATAACTTGAATGTACTGTAAGTCACTTAAAGCGTCTGCCAAATGCATAAATGTAAACAACAAGTGGATTGGAATTCTACAGTTATGGAGACGGGAGGTCTATGGTGCATATTCTCTAGTCACGCTGTAAGACACTCCTTACCAAACATGAATTTGTTACATCTACAACAAAACTTGTGTTCATATCATTATCAGCACTTCAAAACTGGTAAATGAATAATGACTGGTTGATTGATTTTCCATATGGTTATTTGGTCCTACTGTGTTTAAACATTAACAGCGAAACCTGAGAATAAAACGTAAACCTGCCACCTAAACACCTGCAATAGCCAACATTTCATACAATTTAAAATACAAAAGCCACAATCGTGTGTTTTCATTTTAGGTAAACTCTCACCTATACTTATCCTGAACTTTCTGTTTGATATCTTGCAAAGAATCCTGGGAGATATCTCTCTCTAGATAACCTGAGAGCACCTCTGTAGCATTCTCCAGATCAGCCTGATTGTTCTGCAACACAAGAGATATTCACTTAAACCTTACATCTTTTAAAATGCTTTCTAAAGTAAAAATACTCATATCCCAAGTTAATGTGCAGTCTTCATTCTCATATGCTGACTTGATTAAAGTGTTTTAACACTGCTGTTTGAGTCTGACATTCAAATTTAGTTTTAACCAATAGAGTAAGTTTGGGGTGAGACTCCATCCAATGTGGTTTGGGGTTTTTTATCCAATGAAACAGGGGGAGTGTACAGAAAACCTTTAGCCCAGGACACAGCAAACCAATGATTAGGTGTCAGCACAGTTGGGTGGTTTGAGTGTCAGTCAGCTTTAGTTTTGTCAGCATGTTCCACACTATTGGCTCTAGTCAGATGCTGTCATACGATTATGCATGTTGAATTGGAGGCTCATCTGCGAGAAAGAGAGAACAGACTGGTTGTTCAGCTTAGTGAACAAATGCAAGAGAAAAAAATGGAACTTTTCACAGGGCTGACAATGCCAGTGCCATTTGAAACAGCAGAAATGATCTACATGCATCAGTCAAGACACAATGGTAAAAGCAAATGCTGTTTCCTGCGTCTATCCACAGTTCTAGCTCTTCCAGTTTTCTGGTTTGAATGCCACCACCTGCTGCTATGGGAGGGTTGTCTTCCCTCACTCAGGTGCAGGGCATACACGCTGTTTGGTGTGTCCCTACTCTTTAGCTGGAATAGCAGACTTTACAACATCATCTTTACAGCAATTAAAAAAAATAGCAATTACATTTTTTCAGTTGTAGTCTGTCTGTAGTCTTGCAGTTCAGATGATATGCAATGATGCAGGAAATACGATTTCCCCTCACCTCAAAGATGATGGACTGGTTGTTCTTTCTGAGGTAGAAGGCAAAGACGTAGGTGAACATGAGTGTGGAGCGGCACTGGCACAGCACATCCACAGCCTTCTTCAGGAACTGCACCTCGATCCACGACATGTTGTGCTGCTGCATCTCCTCCATCTTCTGCTTGACCTGTGAGTACAGCTTGTGCTCAAAGCGCAGGCTCTGCATGTGGTTCATGTAGCGGTTGCAGTAGAAGAGGTAGCGCTGCAGGGCTGCGCGGGAGCGCTGCAACAGGAGAATGAGTGAATTATCTTCCGTTAGTTGCTGCCCCTTAAATGTGTGATGTGTGTTATAAAAGTTTATCCTAACTAGTTACAAACTGAAGTAAGCGGAAAGGTTTCTGTTCTCACTGAAAGTGGGATGTTTAAATGGGAATTTGAAATAAAATTTAAAACAAAACTTCTGATATAAAACAAACTATTTATGATTCTGCAATATTGCTGGTTAAGGTTTGATTTTCATATCTTTGGAACATTCTCAAATCTTGCAGGGAAAACAAGAATCATCAGGTTTTGTTTTCCCAAACTCAAAGTGCCACTGACATTACAGCCAAAGGAGGCAAAATACCAGAGAAACCCTGTTATAAGTGCTCTCAGATCTTTAAACCCACTGTACAGGGAAAGTGTTGTCGACCAGAGACTTCACTGTGGGCAGGGCTACATATTAGAACACAACAAATGTCTTGTCATGCATTGCTTTGCTGTGGCTGGTTAGAAAAAAACATTTTTTATTGTTTTATGCTTTAATCATTGTATCATATCATGTTACTTGAAGGCATAAATTTGCTCCTGCAGTAAACAAAGGTACAGGAGTGAATGGTGATGATGGTGTTAAATTATGAGTCCCCCTGGATGACAGATTATAAAGATTCTCCCTTAGTATTGCCAAGTTAGTTCTTTCCTCCAGCTGTGTGGGCCTCATTTCCATATAAACTTCTTGATATCAAAGAATGGCCGAATAAATGAGTGCTGATCCTCCTGGAATCAGGGGCAGGACTAGTGTTGTCAAGATAAAAGTTTGAGTGAAATATTTCAATACAATACTGAACTGATACCAAAACAGTTACAAGAAGTAACTTATTATTAGGTGACTGAACACATGAAACATACGTGCTAACAATACGAAACAAACTTAAAACAATAATAACAAAAACCACTGAAACCTAAAGCACTTAGAAAGCTGACACTTTACAGTGAAGTTCATAATATTAACACATTTACTAACATGAACTAACAATGATCAGTATATTTACAACATAAATACAGAGTTTACACCAATACAATTACTTATGATCTGCTCCCATTAGTTCCTTAATTAATGCATCAATAAATGTTAGATTACCAGATGGCAACTTTAGATTTTATTGTAAAGACTGTTTTCAGATACAATATATTTTCACAGCTGGCAATCTTTGACGTATCTGAGGGCATGTGCATCATGAAGGTTGTTATCAGTCACATTCGCTACCTGTCACAAATCTGTGAAGGGTCGGGATGTCTGTCAGAGATGCTTTGCTAAGTCGGCCATGTTGGCTCTCTTGGTTTGGACTCATTTTAAAACATCTTTAACAGATGGGCTTTGTCTGTGTGCTTGTCCTAGTAGTTGGTTATGTAAGCAGAATAAAATTATATTTGCCGCCAGGACTCACCGTTAAAGCTGCAGTGCATATGAGAGGAAAGTTTGACGCGTCAAGTGTGACTACACGCGCTCACACACACACACACACACACACACACACACACACACACACACACACACACACACACACAACAGGCAACACACACACGCACACAACACAGGCAACACACAAACGCACACAGGCAACACACAAGCGCACACAGGCAACACACAAACGCACACAGGCAACACACAAACGCACAGGCGCAGGCGCACAGGCGCAGGCGCGCAGGCGCACAGGCGCGCAGGCACAGGCACAGGCGCACAAACAGACAGGCACAAACAGACAGGCACAAACAGACAGGCACAAACAGACACAGGCACACAGACACAGGCACACAGACACAGGCACACACAAACAGACACAGGCACACACAAACAGACACAGGCACACACAAACAGACACAGGCACACACAAACAGGCACACACACACAGGCACAGGCACACACAAACAGACACAGGCACACACAAACAGACACAGGCACACACAAACAGACACAGGCACACACAAACAGGCACAGGCACACACAGACAAAGGCACACACAGACACAGGCACACACAGACACAGGCACACACAGACACAGGCACACACAGACACAGGCACACACAGACACAGGCACACACAGGCACACACAAACAGACACAGGCACACACAAACAGACACAGGCACACACAAACAGACACAGGCACACACAAACAGACACAGGCACACACACAAACAGACACAGGCACACACACACAGGCACACACACAACAGGCACACACACAACAGGCACACACACACAGGCACACACACACACTGCCCTGTTGTACAGACACTGACGCAAAACAGAAAATAAGACTCTTATTTAAGTATCGCTATTAATTAAATGTGAAATGGTACAGTTTTTAACTGCAGGGTAGCCTGCAGGGTGAAATCAGAACTCTGTTCCAAAAGCAGTGTAATCATGCTACCTACCATGAACAGCCTTCACATCCGGGCCACACGTTTGATGTGTTCAAATGATGCCTATGTTGGTAGCTCACAAGGTTTGGAACAGAGCCCAGCAGTGTAAAGGATTTAATTGGCTGTCATGCAAACAGTCACTTAGAACCTTTTACCCAAAATCCTTACAGTTCAATTTTATGAGGACAATCCTCGCAGAGCAACATAAGATTAAATGCAAGGGAGGTTTTTTTTTTCCAGAAGTACTTTTTTGTTAGGCTGGTTTAAAGTTTCCTCTTGAGCAGGCAATCTCCCGTCATCACTCTGAGGGGAGGGCGAGATCTTATGTTTTCAAAGCTAGCTTACTATTGCTAGCCTCTCTGAAAGTGCCTACCCTGCCTTGAACTGTCCTGATCAGGGGTAGGATGGAATAGTGGGGCTCAAACAAGCACCCCTCATGATTCTAGCCCTGAACAACAGCCTCACAAGAACCACATCACCCCAACATACCTCAAGCTTTTTGACAAGAGCTCATTTTGGTTTAGACATAAAGTGGTCAAATCAGGTAAGTGTCTATTGGAGATATATAATTACTAGCATTACCTCCTGAGCATCTCTCGCTGCCTTTGCGTCATCTTCATTATAGCGGTTGCAGTTATACCTGTAAAAACACAAGACATATTACTGTATTATTACTGTATAATTCTGAGAGAGACATGCCACACAAGAAAATGTGTTTATGAGAGGTGAACAGGACTCACCAAGCAGAGCCATGGGGCTCCCAGGGGCCGAGGCAAACCCAACAGAACTCTGCTTTACAGTTCTGGTTTCGACACACCATGTGATTACAGCCGCCATCCTTCTCAATAGTTACGTGACATTTGGGGCATTCCTAAGAAAAGAAGGAATACCCAGATAAATTAAAGGAATATTTACATACAGTCCTACTCAACAGTATCTGCAGTGTGCTGTCAATTACCACAGAAAATATGATCAACTCCTCCCTCAGTTTATAATACAGAAATGCATAGTAGATCTACGGTATGGGATCTGTAGTGAAGCTGATATGAAGTATACCCTTGCAACACAGGTATTACTACATTTGAACTCTTTTGGCAGTCAAATAAGACACATTTGTTAAACAAATGGCCAGACCTGTTGGTTTAACTTCAGGTGAACTTGAACTTCTATATGTGACACATGCTGGCAAAATGAGGTACAATTAGCACAAGTCATTGAGAAGAGACCAGAACAAAAGACACAAAAAGAACAAGTTTTTCATGAAGGTTTAAAACAAAGGAAAGATTAAGAGATACACCACTCAAAAAACACAAATAAAGATAACGTTCGCTGTTTAACTGCTATTTGGAGCATTGGGATCACTAGATAATGTTCTCATTTTTATAAAAACCTCAATTTAGACCAAAATTAACATATTGCACTTGTTCTGCTTGTAGCTCGTAATTAGTCCATGCGTATGTTATATGTTAATTTTCCAATATACACCACAAGCACAAAACATGCAAGCTTGCATTATGTTCTGGACAAGAAATGCAAATATAGCTGCACGCAGCAACTATCAGAGTCCAAACAGGTCTGAAGAATGTGAAACAGGCCAGTGACGAGATGGTGACTTTTCATTAGCTTCATTGTTATTAGAAATGTATCTGAAGTGAATACAAATGACCTGACTCAAAAACTCAGAAGACACTGTCAGTGTATCATGGTTTCATAAGTTAACTTCTATGAATTGAAACACTGATGCCAGTGTTGGACTATCACTATATTCTTCAGGATTCTGAAGAAACAAAAAGTTTAATTTTATCACACACAATTGTGGCGTTATTAACAAAATGTAAAATTACTTCTTACTGTGCCACTGTGTGGCCAATTTCCACAAAATCTGGAACACATCCATTTTCGTAATGGTAGGCAATTTAGATTTGACAATACTAGATGCTGAAATTTGATTGATTGCTGGCAGCCATGTTTTTAATGTGTCTGAGTGAAACCACAGAATATGTTAAAACATTCACCAAATACACTAATTTTGTACCAAATTTTAACTCCATCAAGCATACGTTTATGGCATTAAGGATTTTCTGTTGTCGTGCCCCCATGGGACAAATAGAGCAAAATTTGACGTGTGTCCATAGAATGTCTTCATGTTTAGTTAAGCCTGGACTTTGCATTCGATGAGATTTTGACAAATGTGAATTTGTTTGGTAAATGTGTCAGTGTAGCAGGGTGGGAACCAAGTTTGGGCTCTCTGTGACTTGTTTTTGATGCCCAGACAGTTTTAGGCCAGAAAAAGGATAAGAAAATCCTTACAAAAACGACAGTGTTCCAGCACTTGCTGGACATCTAACAAAACAGCATGTCCACCAAGAAATATGATCTGATTTGAGGTGGCTTTGTGGGGACAATTTTCATGAGAGTTTAGCTTTATTACATCTCAAGCTCAACTGAAAGCATTACAATGCTAAAACCGCAACCATAATACATATTAAGTAGACACAGGACAATGTTAAGGCATTCTGGGTAGTTGACAGGGCTTCACTATGCAGTTTCTAGGATCTTCTTGATGGTTTCTCAGTAGTTACTCTGTAGTCTTAACAGCACCCCACTCAAGTTAGTATAGCAGTATCTTTGATAATTCCATATATGTTTCCTAGATATGGCTTTATGAAACTTGGTACTACCTTGGTATTTGCTGCAATCCAGTTTGATGTTTCACTGTCGTCATCACATTTCTTTATCCACTTCCTCAGCCACTTCAGGAGGAAAAAATAATTAAAGAGGAGGGAAACATCTAATCATCTAATACAACATCACTGCATAGAGATCAATTGCACTATGATGATGAAAAGAGAAACACACCTTGCATTTCACAGGGTCATGCCAGTTCTCTCCACAATTGAAGCTGGTCAATGAGAGTGAAATAACAACAGGAATGAATTCACATTAATGTTAGATACACTTTCAATGGACTCAATGATAATTTAGTATTTTTTGTAGTTAAAACGGTAATGCGTAAAATGTCTTTGTAAAATCTTGAAAATCTTTTATCACACTGTCCCCTCCAGCCACAGCTCCATTATTGTGTAATGAGCACATTTTCAATCTAATCATCAAGCCCCACTCCACACTTTCTGTTCACTGTTCACTACATCAGAAGAGCTCTAAAACAGGTTTCTTTGATGACTTTAAAGATCCAAGACTCAACAGGATCTTACCAAAACTGCCTCCCACATTTGCAGCGAACGGGCTTGGCATCAGGATACTGAACTTTGATGACATGATGGCAGTCAGGAGCTGGACACCATTTCAACAGTCTGTTACACTGCAGGAGAGACAACCAGAGACTTCATCACACTCCTAAGCAACTGAACTATACTGCACTGACAATGAAATGACAGCTCACATATTCATGTTACTGGAAACGCTCAGCCACAGATGAACATTCTGTCTTCATTTACTCAAACCTGTATGACATCATTTCCTTCATGGAACACAAGAGGAGAAATTCTGAAGAAGGTTGATGCTTCTCCTGTTCCACACAATGTGAGTGAAGGGTGACTAACACTGTCAGTCCTTACTAACATTTTCTTCCAAAGAAGAAAGTGACAGAGGTCTGAGTGAGTGAATGAGGCATCACCCTGGCATGAACTGGTTTGCAGATCCCTCAGACCCCACATAAATGAGATGTAAATCAGATCAATAGTCACATGATTTGTGCAGCTTTCTTTTCTTTTGAAATTTCACGAAACAAGCAGATATGATCTTTGACATTGCCAGCCAGAGTCAGCACTCCACAAGAGTCGGCTAGACGTTTCCAGGCATGTCTGGAGGCTCCTTGCCACATGCAACCCACAGGTAAGGTCACCATTGCTGGATTGTACAAGCATCTATATCTGTTTCTCAATATGTGGACTAATGCAGGTTTGCTGCAAAACAGAATGACTCTGTCAAAACACAGTCAATGACTCTGTTCTAGAAACTGGTGACCTGCATTCACATGCAGCATTACACCCCAGATGTAAAGGCTTCTTTAAAAGGAGGCAGCATGATCATAAAATCAAGTCTCTCATGTGTCTTGCATATAAACCACCACTTCTATGACAAAGTAAGTTGATGCTTGTGTAGCAACCTGCCAGTTGTGGCCTACTGGTAAGTGAGTCCGGCTTGTGATCAGAAGGTTGCTGGTTTGGTTCCAGCGCTGGCAGGTAGCAACTGAAGTGCCCTTGAGCAAGGCACCTAACCCCCAATTGCTCCCCGGCAGATGTGCTGCCCACGTAGGGTTGTTGTTCACGCCTTGCAGTGTGTGTTCACCACTTGCAGTGTGTGTTCACCACTTGCAGTGTGTGTTCACCACTTGCAGTGTGTGTTCACCACTTGCAGTGTGTGTTCACCACTTGCAGTGTGTGTTCACCACTTGCAGTGTGTGTTCACCACTTGCAGTGTGTGTTCACGACTTGCAGTGTGTGTTCACCACTTGCAGTGTGTGTTCACTCCTCACCAGTGATGGTTGAATGCAGAGGTCACATTTCAGGTATGAGTTACCATATCTGACAAATATGTCACAAATATGTCACTTTCAATTTACAATTGTAAGTAAAATGAAGAACTCCTTACCTCTACAAAACTATTTGTGATTAAATGTTGATACTTTAACTTCACTTTAGAATCTGTGATCAGTCGCCTGCAAACACAATAATGACACATCATACTCACATCCTCACACAAATAATTACACAAAACACACAACAGGACTTACATTACAGTGTTATCGTCAACCAAAATATCACAGTTGTGAGCAGGACACGAGATGGTCTGGAAATACAAAAGACACAATTCCACAGAACCAGATCAGATCAGTTGAGGACCCAATTCTGACTTCACAGAGTAACAAGTAATGAGAACCTACCTGTCCCATCCCTTCCTCAATGATCTTGGTGGTCAAGTAGTCACCCCAACACTGCAAGCAGAACTTGTGCCCACATTCTAGACCTGTGAAATACTACAAAACAGAGCGCACATTCGTCAAGAATAATTCATAGTCTTGTCATAGCTCAGTGTCATATTCCTTTCTAAGGAATTAATAAAGCTTTAGAAGTGGTAAAGTAAGTGTACCACTTGAAGACTTCTGTGAGAAACTGACCGAGTTTGGGTAGTTAAGATAGCAGATCTGACAGGGCATATCTTGACTGGAAGAGCGTGTGCTCATTGGTCGTGTCTTGGGCTTTTTACTAGGGTTTATCACATGGCACTCTGAAAACAACTTATCCAGATTTCCATCAAAGTACCTGTAGCACAACAACAGAACATGAATAAGAACACAAAAACACATGCGTTTTGTGCTAGATCATAATTGTATTGTATTGTATTGTATCATAATTGTAATAATCATTAAGGTTGATGGGTTAGCCATGGAAATCTTTAAAGCAAAATGAATTATGTTTGAAAATAACTTGCCTTTCCATAAGCTTCTCTTTGTCCCAGTTGAAGTGACTGAGCAGTATTCTAGTTATGGTTGCTGGGTTCTGAAAGAGACACAATAATGACTGACAGGTGGAGATCTGGTTTAACTCTGACTGTGTACATGATTGCTCACAAATCAAAAGCCAAAGTCAAGTCGCAAACCAACATCTACATCTTGCAACTACTGAAGCTTTGCTAAGCACGTGGTTGCAGTTGCTCACTCAGACATGTTGTACAGAACATCCCATCGGAATGAACTGGAAAACTTGCAGAACAGCACAGCCTTCAAATATTCTCATAAACTGATTTTAAAAAAGCTTATATATGAAATGAAGCTTGACATAGATCTGCCATTTTCTATAAATAAACTGCTAATTTCCTCGGAAATAATACAATTATAAACTGTGTTGACAGTGAATTTGTGTTAACTGTGAGGCCATAGCTTAATACAGCTAACCAGACAGAGAAAAGCCTTGTTTAATAACAATGATGACATTAGTGTAAGTGAACAGAATATAACATTGCTAATATACTCTCCAGATTCCTGTTGTCACTATTGTAAATGCTCGGACAAAAATCAGGGGAGAGAGACATTAGACTGTCCAGTGTTATAAAGACTCATTTTAAGGGCTAATTTGACATTTAAGGTCCCAACAAACATGCAGTATAGAACAGTTGTCTCCAGCGAGGTCCACAGACCTGCAAAGTTCAGCACACCTGAAGCAAATCAAGGTCTTTGAGACTGCTGGAAACATCCAGGCAGGTGTGATGGAGCACCGGAGCTAAACAGTTCTGTGGACCTCCAGGAACATGGATTGGAGACCCTGTTATACACTAAAACTACAGTGTTTTATATTGAATTATTATTATAATTTATGATAACAAATGTACAATATTTTATTTTCTTGCATTTCAGTTAGTGACACCTGTCAGTCATGGTTCTCCTATAGCAGCTTTCTTCTGAGGTGGAATAACTATTTAAAATCTCAACACAAAACTGGCACTGACAGCTGTCATTTGTCCATGTAAAAACACGTGTGAAATTAAAGTCTCGTGTAAACAATGCTGCTAGTGTTTTAACATCAGATGGGTGTCACCTCATGTGACAGGGCTAAACTTGAGAGTGCTTTAAAACTGCAAGAAATTAGAATCATCAGACAAGCTTTAAACATGAAATAAACATCGCTTGTTTACATTTTATTCAAAGCTGTCAAACAAACTCTGAACTGGTTTATGATAGCAGCCCTATCCTGAAACAAATTTATTTCAGTGAGAACCCAAAAAAACCAAACCAAAACAGCAGAATGTACAGAAACAGCGTTAATAAAACACCTTTACATACAGTACCAGTAAAACATGCGAGACAGAGACAGCAAGCTCAAATCGCAGCAGTGGAAGCGACTGTATGGTGGCAGAGATTTATTGAGGTAGCTGCCACTGTTTGTGTCAGCTGTCTTTGACTTTCTGCAGCGGCAGTCGCTGTTCGTGGCAGCTGACACTGTTGTCTTCCACCACTGCTGCTGTTTGTGGGTACTACCGCTGACCAGTAAACATAAATAGAGGTAATGTTGTACTGTAATCATATATACAGTGCATTCAGAAAGTATTCAGGCCCCCCTCACTTTTCAATGTTGCAGCCTGATACTACAATTGTTTAAATTATTTGTTTCTCATTAATCTACAATTAGTACTCCATAATGACAACGTGAACACAGATTTTTAGAAATGTCTGTACATTTATTAAAAAAAAAAAACATCCTCAATGTATCAGGGCCGGCCCTATCATTTGGGGGCCCCAAGCAGATTTCAAAATGAGGACGCCATCCTCCAATGTACACAACATACTTATCTTCCACAGATTACATCAGACTGCTGTAAAGAGGACAACGTTAATTTAACAATACAATGTTGTGCTTGAAAACATATTTAACATATTAAACTTCCAATTTTAACTTGTTAATGAATAAATATTTAAAACACCTCTAAGACTGTGGAGTGCAAATAAAAAGGACACCAACATTCAGATTACAGATTAACAAAATACATATTAAACACTTTTACAAAACACTGAAACATTTCATAACAGTGCAAATGAACAACATTGTAAAATGAATTATGCTATCAAGGAATCTCCTATTGTTGTCAAGGCCAACATTAACTAAATCATCTACATTAGTTAAAATAAACTAAGAAAATATTGTCCTAATGTAAAAGACTTCTATAGTATTTGTTTATCTTAAATGTTAGTTTCAACAATATTAAAATCAAAGCAGCTATATGTTAAGTAAGGAATAATTGGGGATAAACCATTGAATTAACAGAAAAATAATCCACGCTTGAGGAGGTAATGTGGAAACAATGGTAAATGAGTGCATCAGGGTGTGCATTGTTTTTCTAATAATTCAGGCAATCAGAGCCCAGAACAGATTGAAATTCCTTCAATAAAAAGCATATCAGCATGAAATGTCAAGAGAACATTATTTTGTAAATTCTGGGCCAAGGGTGACTACACTGAAGATCCTCGACTACAGAGAATATAAACCTACGTCACGCCGCGTTGCACGTTGGGCCGCCGCCGCCAGATTCAGCCAGATGGTAGAAATATCCAAATAAATGTGTGTTCAACAAGCTGACAGAAGGTGATCCATTTCTTTGTCAAAACATTTCAATGTAACTGTTGTTTATTGTTGTCATTGTATTTATTCACTTTCCCAATGACATTGAGAGGAATCAGATATGGTATACTTTTATGCATGTATGTAGATATATATATATATATATATATATATATATATATATATATATATATATATATATATATATATAAACCAAACAAATAGAAAACAAACTTATAAATACACTCAGCAGTGTGATCTATTAAGTGATAAGCAGTGTGTTTAATCACATGACATTAATAGATTTGCTATCCAGTGTCTTCTCGTCACCTCCTTAACCTGCTTCCCTGGAAGTTAACATGTTGAGGAGGTGAAAAACACATCATATTGTGGGGTTTTCAGGTTACTGTGACTGTTAGGTTACTAACTCTAACCCTAATGCAGCAGGAATGATCTACAGTGGTGATATTGTTCATAATCGTGACATAAATCAAAATACTGCCCTAAACTCAGCAGCACAAAGGCAGCACGATCCTCCTAATATGGTGTTGAAATAAAACATTTACCCAGAATTCAACACAGTGTGACATCAGCTTCAGTCTCTGTAACTTTATTTTGAACCTGTTATTTATCTGTCATACAATCTGTTAATAAATAACGCTATTTAATAGCGGTTATGAGTTTGTTATTATTCTACAATGTGAAATAATACTGATAAAGCGTTACTAAACTTGTGAGTGGCACTGTGTTAAAATCATCGCCTTCATTCTGCAGCTCTTCTGTTAGCCAGCCGCTAACAGCAGCTTCAGTCCTCCATATAACAAGCTCAGGTGAACTGTCATCAAACATCATCTACCTGTATCACCTCGTTCACCTCCCGGATGCACTCCACCATGTGCTGGAGGATCTGCTCGGTGCTCAGCACCTCAGAGCGGTAGTCCTCGTCCTGCTGGCCGGGCCCCAGGCCGCCGCCGCCGGTGTCGCTGCAGCCGTCGGGATCTCCTCCGGCCACCGCGGGGTCCAGCAGCTCCACCTCGCCCAGGTCCAGCGCGTCCTCCTCGTCGTCGCTGTCCTCGCTGCAGTCGCCCTCTTCCTCCTCTTCCTCCTCCTCGTCAAACTCGTAGTTGTATCCCTCGTCCGAGTCCATGTCTCAGCGCGACGGTGAATAACGAGCGGCGCGCGCGTTTCTTCTGCGCTTCAGACGCACAGCGGAACCCCGCGTCACTGCTGCGTCATCAAACGCATCCGACGCGTTACTGATTACAACAGACTGTTATTTACTCATGTATTGATGTGCTTTATTATTATTATTTTAAGTACAATTATTATAACAACTACTGGATTAGACCGACGTACAGTGATCGTATCCAAATGTAATACGGTCATATTCTAATATACACTGTTACTGAACAATCATATTCATGTACCACTATATCTAAAGTGCACTGTAAAGTACTTTAAAAGATAACTTAGTCTTTTTTGCTACTTTTTGGTTACTGCCAAAAGTTATAAGATTCAAACTCCCAATACTTCATGATCATTTTCATAGTGCACAGCATCATTTGTAGCTCATCTGTAACTGTAGTGCAAACTAACCTAAATGCCAATACCATTTTTTGAGTAAAATGCAATGTCTACGGTATATCAACACAACACTTAGGACTGCAAAGTTATTTATCTCTGTATGTACTGCAACTCTTATGAAAAATCATGTCCTTTTTGTAAACTTACAGGTAATAAATTGTTATATATAATCTTTAGTGTCTTCATAAGTATTGTGCTAAATAAAGTCAAGAGAAACATACATCAGTCTGAGATTTGTACGGTTTATTCTGTAACAGGCAGGACAGTGTGTGTGCATTTAAATACATTCTCATTTTTGAATGGTAAAAGACTGGCAGGGTTGTGACGTTTTTTAATTTAGATAACTGAATCTATATTTATAGTCAACATGGCCAGACAAGTATCTGGTCAACAAGTATCAGATTTTTGTTCCTGAATAGTCATACTTTTTCTCTTTATAATTTACTATAGCTATACATTTGAGTCACTATGAAACATGATAGAGCTTGTTTGTGTGTCGTGTTATGTCCCACTGATATCTATTATAAACACAAATAGAAACAAAACATCATTTATACTCAAACAAACAAGGCTATACACAACCCTAGTGAAAAAGTACAGCGGTCACAGCTTACAAAGTTAGAAATGCTTTTAACACATCATTTAGAAGCAATTTGTTAAAGAGGAAACAACAAACCCTGGATTTGTTTTGTTTTTGCAAGCAAAACTCAAATGTTTGGTGTTATGTCACATGCTGAACTTAGTGTTAACCTGTAAGCAGAAATTACTACATGCAATAAAGTATAACATTTATAAAATGTTTTGTCTGAAACAATCAACACCATACAAAAGAAAACACTCGTCACCTGACACGTTTGGGCCTGCGCTGAGAGCTGTGTGGCGACAAACCACTGTACTTTTTCACACAACCACCCAGAAGTCAAACATTTCATTCTGAAAACAATATATAAAAAGCAAGTCCAAGCTAGTAAAACAGTTTTCTGTTGAGATAAAGCACTATTTATTGTAATATAGCAACAGTAGAAATGATTTATTTAAAAATGCTCACTGTTTTTTTGCTACTGATTGCACTCCATACATATACTTATTGAATGAGATGAGACTGTACTGCTGAAACTCATCACAGAATCAGGCCAGCCATTTAAAGGGTGTGTTTTGTGATGGTGCATGCCTGGTTCCTCTTTTTTAAATCATTTGCATTTTTGAGCAGTGGTTAGTAAAAATAAATAATTATTATCATTAATTTCACAGATTTCGAACATTTAACTCATATAGTTATTTTTTGGCAACTGTGTGGAAACAAAGTATAAAATTTGCATGCTTAAAGTAAATTTTTGTGAATAAGAGATGACAAAAGTTAGCAACATAAAACGTTTACATGACCATACAGTATTTTTCATGCACATCAAGAGACAATCTTAACTTAAAAATGTTTACCAACCTTCAGTGCCACCAATTACACAAACTCAGCAGGACATTCCACACAATCTTTAATTAAATAAATGAAAGTACAATAAAAATGCATTTTTGCTAATAATAAACTTTTGTCAGAGATGTTGTTCTTCATTCTTGAAAGTCCTGAGGAAATGAATCCCACAGCCTGTTGTGAGCACCCCTCCCTGTAACTCATTAAGTTAGTCTTCCCTTTTTACCTGTCCCAGCCTTTCTCTTACATACAACTCCTAACCTTTGTGATAGCTTGGTGTTCTGTGGTGTTCATGTAAACATGAATGTGAAAGTAGGGTCATTTGTGCAAACCTCTTTACATGCTAGCAACATCCTTAGTGTTTGAAGGAGCCACTCAGCACCTTGTTGCAGGCAGTGAATCGGACAGTTTGTAACGGTGATGCACAAAACCCAATGGATTCAGCAAAGATATGTTTAACAACAATACAAAATGAGGTCTTCTGTTCCTGATGAATCCTTTGTGGTCCATAAGTCTGGAAGTCCTGGGCTGAATGTGTTTCTATGCATGAACGTTCAGAATCTACAATCGGTTCAGAATGATTGGGCCACTGAGGCTTGGGAATGGAAATCACAGGTTAAATGAAATAATCTGACAGAAAGGGAGAGTGGTACATTTTATTTTTGACAGTGAAACACTACACCACAGAAAACAATGAAGTTTCCTTGCAGTTGGGACTAGCAGCAGAGATTTGTATAGCAGATGTATGATTGACGGGTAGCGTTCCATCTGGAGGAGACATATCATTGAGTTCTTCAGAAGAAGAAAGAGGGTAAGATGGAGTAAGAGAGATGCCAGAAGAGGGGTCAGCTGAGCCCACAAAGGTACGAGGGGGCTTGGGAACCAAATTAGGCTCTATAGTGGCTCTGGCCAATAGCTGCCTATCCTTGTCTGAGTTTTTTGCATGTTGGTCCTCATAGTTTCCATCAGCCTGATTGTAAGATCCCCGTCCAGACTCAGATTCCGCATCAGACAGCTCTAGACGTGGAGAGCTGTTGCTGTCAAGTCTAAACAAAGAGTCCAGGTATTGGGCGAACTCCAAGACCACCTGACTGGAGGTTTCACTGGACAGGGATGAAACCGGTGCAGTCTGGGACAGCCTGCTCTCGAGTTCAGCTTTGACCTCTTCCCTCCCTGCATGCTTTTCAACCTTTCTTTCCTTGGCTGTTTGACCAAGTCTTTCTTGCGATGAACCAGTCCGGGATGCTACGAGGCAAGATTCTTGACTGCTAGGAACTACCGATGGCTGACAAGCCACAGGCATTTCTGAAGATCGCTGGAGGTTCGTGTTCTGGCTGGCTGGCTGATATATAGAAGCTTGTCCAAACGAGAGGAAAGGGATGTGACTGCTGTTGAGTACATTGACAGGGTGATGATGTGAATCATTGGATGGTACAGCTAGTTCCGGTGGGGTAGGGCAATATGGACCCGCCTGCCCCAGCTCACGGTCCCCTGCACCATGGCTCAAGCCATCTGCTGCCAGCAGCTCTGTGCAGGAGCTAAGTGAAGGGTTCTCTTCTGGTATAGGGGCATCCAAAGGAAAAGGTAGACTTCCAAGACAAGGCGAGCCCCTCAGTGCAGCAGAAGACCGCCGAGAGTCCAAGCTATAGATGGACTCTGCATCAGAAAGGCTTTCCATGATGGCCAGAGGAGCTTTCCGCTCCCGCAGATCCACGGCCAATTGCTCACGAGCTCCAGTGAGCACCACAGGCACAGAAGGTGGCGGACACTCCGAGAAACCATCCAGCGAGATCTCAGAGCGGGCACAGGAACTACAGTGGGACAGGAGCAGAGGCGGCCACAGGGGGAGGGTTGAGCCAAGGGCAATATGGAGAAAAGAAACACAGAAAAAAGAGACAAAACATACAAAAGGAAGATGGCAATAGCAATGAAAGGGTTATGGTTTAGTAAAAGATGACAAAAAGAGATGAAACGGGGAACAAAAAAGGTATGATGGAACAAAACAGAATAATAGGATGTGGCCATAGAAAAACAATGAATTAACCAAGCGTTCAATGCATAAATCATAGAATGTGTTTGTAGAACAATTATAAACATTCAACATATTTAAGAAGAGCAGAGAACAGGGGAACATGGGTAAGCAGAAATGAAAATGAAAAAGAAAAGCAGAATGAATGGGAAAGAGAGAATAAAAGGGAAGAGTACGGTTAGGCAACAGTAACGTGACTAACATCTGTTCTGCGCTGTTCTACTGAACCAGAGTGGGCGGGGGGGGAACTGTATACTACCATACGTGGTACCTCTGTGGTCGGCATGAGTGAGAGGGACAGGTAATAGTGTTAAAACAAACCCATATGACACACTTAAAAACACTAAAAAATGCATTGCAGTGTTCAGATGAACGGAGGTGATGCCATTATCATATCTGCTCACTTTTTTAGCTGTCTGGGTAAAACAATATTTTTCTGTTTATTATCTCCTTAGACATTTTAAATAATTCCTCTGTAAAGAGTGAATAAAGCCATAAACCTGTACAACCTGCTCAGAGGTAATCCACAGCATTACCAACTTTGTTTCAAAGCAAAAGTATATGAAAATAGGTAAACACGCAGAATACTGTGAAAATTAATTTATGAAAAATGAACTATTCATCATATAAACACATAAGTACAATATAAATCTAATTACTATAAAATCATATCATTCATTATAATATAACCCTACTGCCTGTTGGAATGTAATGTTTATTTGAAAAACAAATAATAATAACACAACCATACTGATGTGTTGCCTCTACAGAGGCATACAGTATCTTCACCTAATCATCAAGTACTTTGTAGGCCTATTTTAAATTGGAGTATGTTATCTGTGGAGAAAATGAACCGTACAACAACCCTGCAGTTGCATTAGCATATTCTGACTGGCCAGTCATATTGTTTCAGAGTCTCACTAGCATGCTCTGGTTGGCCCTTGCGGAACTCACCGGACACTACTGTTTCTGCGGTGATGCGTGGCAGGTGTCGGCTGTGGTGAGTTAGAGGCATCCAGGAAGATTTTTTCTGGATTTAGGTCGACTTCTGTCGGACTGACCATTATCATAGCAGCAGACAATAAAGCAGTCTTCCCTTTATTATAGTTTTCCAACACCTGCAGGACACAGAGGAAGAAAGAACGAGAGAGATGATGAAAACCAACAAATAAAGAATTAAATGTTTAGAAATATATGAATGAATTGACAGAGAAAAGTAGGTCTCATAGCCTATTCGAAAAAATGAAAAATGTACAAATAATTTTACAATAAATGATAAATACCTCAAATATTGGCATAAAGTGAGCTGTACAGCACGATGTATACAAATGAGCCATTACATTATGACAATCCCCAGCCTAAAACAACGAGTCACCTGGCAACCGAACAGTGCCGCAGTTGCAGTTCTCAGAGCAGTATATATATACCATCCTGTTTTCAGTCAGTAGAGTTCGATCAATTCAGTTTTATTAATATAGCACTTTTTACAATATCGCATCGTTTCAAAGCAGCTTTACATATAAGAAAACAGGAATATTATGAAATATGTATAACACACAGAATACATGGTATCACTGATAGTTTATATTGTCCATTATAAGATGTATATTAGTAAAACTAATTAGTGATACTAAGATTACAGTTGGTTTATAAATATAAAGTTGACTGAAGTGATGAAACTACAACACACGTGAATCATTTGAATAAATGGATGTTCATCAGAAATATCAGTCATTGTGTGTGAAGACTCACACTTCTCTCAGTGATCTATGAGACTGTCTGCTAAAACAGTGTGTACTTCTGACACTATGAGACGTTTGGTCAATTAACATGATAGATGACCAGTATCATATTAAGCAAGATATGATGATCCAGCTTAAATGGAGAAGACGCTTAGAAAGGAGATAAAATCTTATAGTACAGGAGTATAAGGGATTTGCACTAACATCATAAAATATCTGAACATTTCATAATGAAAGAGAATGTGAGAAAATAAATTATGAATAGTGGATTGTGGATTGTTCACATGACGCTGTAATTAGTATGCATCAAAAGTGGTCCACAGATGGCCAAATGATGAACTGCTGTCTAGTTGTGTGATGTCCACAGCTAACATATGAACATGTATGAAGAGACAATATTCACATCAGTAAACACATGCAATGAAAGTAATGGTGTAAAATTAACAAAATTAAAGGTGTACATGTACCATGCAAAACTACTACAAGAACAATTAAATAATCACACAAGACACAAAGTACAAAAACAAAACTCTGTTAACTTAAGAGTTGCATCTACATTTATTCATTTAGCAGCCAATTCTATCCAAAGCAACTTATATATATATAGAGAGAGAGAGAGACGAGAGAAAGAGAAAAAGGGAGAGAGAGAGAGAGAGAGAGAGAGAGAGAGAGAGAGAGAAAGAGAGACAGAGAGAGAGACAGAAAGAGAGACAGAAAGAAAGAAAGAGAGAGAGAGAGAGAGAGAGAGAGAGAGAGAGAGAGAGAGAGAGAGAGAGAGAAAAAGAGGTTTTTTATATGTTAGTCAAGTGATGAAACCATGAGGACACTGCTAGACGCATGATGTAGTCCACTATAAACAGACACTGAATTGTCTGAACTGACACTGAACTGTTTAAAATTTCCTGTTGCATGTTGAATAACTGTTAGTCATTCCAGCATTGACTGCTTGGTCTGTACCAATGACTGAAAAGTCCATGTAATTCCAGTTAGTGGAACACAATTTCTTCTATCATATGGCATTGAAATTACATGGCGAGTAATAAGTTCATTTTTTACAGGATTATTTTTCACACATTTTCTGAGGTTTATACCACCCTGTATTAGCCCACCACCACCAAAAGTGAAAGACAACCACCAAGCAGGGCAAAAAACTCTGTGAAAAAAAAAACTCTGCCCACTACTGCCACAGGGGTTAATCCACCTCTGCCAGCAAGAATAACACAAAGCATGAAAGAAACCAGGCGTTAAAGACATTGTTTCCATGATCACATAGGTAATAAACCCAAGGCACATGAAGAAGAGAGAAACAGAGAGAGGCTGAAGTCCTGCTGCAAACAGCTTTAAGACACCAGACACCAAAACCAAAAAGGCAGAGAAACCAGGCAGAGGAAATGGACCTGCAGAAAGGAATAGGATGGCACCTCAAATGCCCAAAACTGAGCAATGATTTTGGCATAGATTGTTTAACATAGATTGTTTGCTGCAAAGGACCAAAGCAGATATGTTTGTCTGTACATGTGTCTGTGAGAGCACTGTCACATGCTTGAAACATAATATGTGGCACTAGAAGGCCTAGATGAATTGTTGCGGGTTAAAACCATTGTCATCTCTTCACACGGTTGAGGGGAGGGACTTAGTCTGGGTTGGGCATGGTCTTTTGGCAGGGGACCTAAAAATTTGTTTTCAATGACTGGGCGTTTTGGAGAAAGGTTTTCCATTGAGAGCTGGGCTAATGTGCCTTTAACCATCAGCCAAGGTGATGAGTTTACGGAAGGCGTATTTTGTACAGGACAATGTAATGCTCGACTGTATTCTAATGCATCACATGCAGATGCTGGGGAATCAGGTCGAGAAGGACATGATGTCGTCTCTGGAAACAGTGACTGCACAGAATTGTTATCTGGCTCTAGAAAGGTAAAGCAAAAGTCTCCTGGCCAATCAGAGAGCTCTGAATCTGAACCAACAGGAGATTTATCTACAGTAACAGATGTTGTGGGGATTGATGTGGAAATTCCCAGAACAATGTTTTGAGTGTTTGACGTCTCTGCAACACCTTCCAAAGTTGCCATTAACAGACTGATGGTGTTATTAAGAGGAAAACTGTTTTTTTTAGTGTCTGAAGTCTGTGTTTGGAAAGAAGGCATTTTGCTGTGAGTTAGAGCAATAGGGTGTGTTCCTGGAACCACGAGATAGTCATCTGAGACTAGATGTGTGAGAGGAGAATCTGGAGGTGCGTTAGTGACAGAAACATGTGCTTGGATGCTAGTTCTGTGGCTTCCGATCTGAGCAGCAATCAGTTCTGAAATGAAAAATGGGGTTTCCAGCACCTGTAAAGACAAACCAACAAATTACCACACAATGGACACACTGATCATACTTTCAGAAGAAAACCGCAAAGTCAAAAGAGCCAATCCTGTATGATAAAAGTCTGTATGATATTGTGGTCTCTACCCAAATTCCAAATTTATGGAATTTCTTCCACCAGACAGAAAACACAAGTCTGATAACTTAGAAAAGTAACAGCACATGATCTCAGGTGTCACTCTTTTCTGTAATACAAATGATGCAGGACGAGTTATAAAACAACATTTTTAACAGGAAGTTACACCAGAGAATGCCTTTTGTATAATCATTCAGACGTAACGCATCATAATCAATGTTGACAGAGACCTACAATATAGGTAATCCCACAGCATCCCACAGCAGCCTCAAAGATTTACAAGTAATTCATTCCTGACCAAGAAGTCATGAACCCCAAACCACTCTAATAGAAATCTGTAAATCAGAAATCTGGTCACACCAGCAGCTTTGGGTACATCAGGTAGAATTAGATGTTACTATAGAGTAAGACTGGGTGTAATAGCTAAAGAAATCCTAATACTCTTCAGCCTTTTGACAAAATTCAATACATATTTTGATATTTACAGTATGTATTTGCTTTGAAATGGCCTAAAATTTATTAAAGAATATTCAAAAGGTTTAATGAACAATAAACCTCTACTTTTAACCTTTGTTAAAAGTAATCCAGCCTAATCTGTCACGCATCAAGCATGCATACTGTGACAATTTGTCACAGCACTGGTGAAAAACTTCGATCTTAAAAATGAAATGACATGGCTAAATGTAAAAATGCTGGATCTCATGTTACCCAGATTGGCCTGGACTGACATTTCAATAGCAACCCAATCACTGATATTTCCTTTGTCAAGAGCTGGACTGCAAAGCAAGCACACAAACACAAACACAGACACAGACACACACACACACACACACACACAAACACGGACACACACACACAAACACGGACACACACACTGCATACGCATAGACACACACACTGCATACGCATAGAGACACACACTGCATACGCATAGAGACACACACTGCATACGCATAGACACACACACTGCATACGCATAGACACACACACTGCATACGCATAGACACACACACTGCATACGCATAGACACACACACTGCATACGCATAGACAAACACAAACACAGACGCACGCTGCATACACACTGCACGCACACAAACACGGACACGCTGCACGCACACAAACAGATACGCTGCACACAAACACAAACGGCACACACCTTATTGAGGCCATCCATCACTACATGGGGCATGTGTTCATTCAGCATGGCTGGAGAAATGATGACCTCATCAAAGGCCTTGTTGTCCCCCCACAAAGCAGAGTAAGTGGGCTCTTCCTGACCACAACTGCAAAGGCAGAGAAAGATGGGTGATGTTCAAATGTAGGTTAACTCAGGGTTAACTTATACAGACCTCTGTACAATATAACAGAGCATCTGGAATATTTCAATATATTGGACACATTAAGTTCATTGCTTATGTTATAAAGCAGCACTCTTCTAGGACTGGATGATTTGGTAAAATTACATACATTACATTTTACAAATACTGTGGCTACAGTTTCAGCTGCAGTGTAATGAGCATTTAACATCATATATTGGTGCTGCTTCAAAAACAAAAAAGTATCAAAGCCTCATGCATCCAGTTATCATCTAGCTAAAAAAAAAAAAATCAAAATAAAGCTAAATCAAAAGCTAAAAAAAAGGTAGTAACTAGGGCAGCATGTTCCTCTCTGCTCACCAGGTCTCAGGCGGGTGGTTGTGCACCACATGGATGACCCGTCCCGGAAGGTACAGAGGGGTGGAGGCAGACAGGGCGATGCTCAGATCACTAGGGTGGAGCCACAGGCAGGAGTTAGATGGGGTCACACCCTGAGACGCAGGGGCTTCATCATCCATGGGCAGCTCTGATTTGGGGATGCACTTTGTACCACCAGCAATGATTCGCCACTGGTGGAAACAGAAAATGAAATAAACACATAGGCTGTGTTCTC
Source organism: Chromobotia macracanthus (assembly GCA_036877525.1). Lineage (NCBI taxonomy): Eukaryota > Metazoa > Chordata > Actinopteri > Cypriniformes > Botiidae > Chromobotia > Chromobotia macracanthus. The sequence goes on along the minus strand of JAZGTH010000091.1, from coordinate 1,308,022 downwards.
AAACCTATTGAGACACTTATACAGGCATGATTTTGAGGCATCATACGATGCTGTAAGGTGTTTGTTTGGGTTGCATCTGTGTTGAGTGGTGGTGAATTACATGATTTTAGAAGTGCTAGTTCTACTGTACATGGGAACAGCAGGATGGAAATTTCGCTGTCCACAAAGTACAGCAGTGTATTTGTGTCATTCAAATATATCTTGAATTATGCTGAAGTAATGAAGTAAAACTTGAGCACTTTACATTGCATGTTAAGTGAACCATGCTCACAAGACACTTGAGACATCAGCATGCCTCAAAAAATCTAAGACGACCACTCTCATAATTTCTGATGAAAAATTTCAACGGTTATAAGCAAAAATATCCAGTTTTCATATCCCTGGACCAATAAGTGGCATTTTAACAAAGCTGTACATGCTCCCTCAGGTCAAGCCTGTAAAGACACCTAGTTTCGTGTTAATACACAACAGCGCTGCCAAGATACAGCCTCATATCAACTTGCGCACTCAACAAAAAATTTGTAGACACGATATACGATAAGGTCAATCAACATAAATGACAAACTTCCTTTCCTGGATATTTCTAGATGCTACATACCATATTTTGTGCAAATCGTACAAACACTGTAGGAGGAGTATGTTAAAAAAAGAAATGTTTTTAATAATAATTTAAAATGTTGGAAAAATGTTCATGACTGAAAATGACATCCTAGGGTGTGTTTAAATTAGCACAATCCAAGAAATCAAAAGAGGGGAAAATAATTTTGTTTCTAGGATCAAAAGTCAAATGTTATAAGCATAAACATGAGTGAAACATTGAACTGTTGGTGGTGCTAGAGGGTTTGAGGTGGACACTCCAAATTGGCTATTTTAACATTTCAGACTGTTCTCTGTCCGTGTGCCAAATTTCATAACTTTTCTATGTTTCTATATCTTTCTATGGGCTACCACAGACTCTACCAGCAGAAGAAGAAAACTCATGGATACAATAGAGGTCTTTGCCTTCGAGACTTGACCCCTAATTACAAATGTTACATTCTAAATCTAAAAATTGAAAGCAGAAATTAACATGACTAAACTGACAATGATAATAAACAAAGCACAAAATGTTAACTTCTGCGAGGAATGAATACATTCACTCGTGTGAAAACTTATATTACATGAACAGGTCATTCCAACTGTGTCTTTACTGTTACTGCTCTCACAAACATCATTACTTGTGTTATATGTAAAATTTTAAATCTAAAATTAATTTCTAAACTTTAAATTTTAGTGCTTTTCTACTACTGCGCTCCGTCTGTTTGATGGGCATGTGCCCACTGGCGCTTGTTCATTAAAGCTGAAGTTTAACTCGCTTGTTGTCAGAATATGCAAAACTTAAATATTTGGAGGACCAACATTTACAACTATAGAAATAACCATTAAATATAAGTTGAGCACTGGGAACATGTCAGAGTCATTAAACAACACACACATCTTTAAAAGCACGATTTGTTTGTTAAGCATTTATAAATATACAGCATTCTCGTGTTTTGAACAACTTGGATCAGCTCCTTTCACACAGCAGCTCACTCCGTGTCCTCCACTATTTTCCTTAAGCGTTTTGTCTACAGAAATGAGTTCTCTACTGTAGAGACACGACTGGCTTATGGTTTCCTTCCAAAGCGCACAGACGCGACTAAACAATAATCAAATACCTTTTTTGGTATTATACCGTATTTTCTCGATGATAATCAATTTTATAGTTTAAATGTTGCAGCCCTAATTTCATGGATACTTCTTCATTTATTTGGTAAAAAGCAAAGTAATAAGTGTACAGTCTAAGCATAATGCAGCAGGACATTATGGCAAAATAACACTGGTGATAAAAGCCCTTCCAACCACTTCAGGGTCCCAAATGCCATGAAGGCTTGTTTTGCATTGTGCACTTTACGCTTGAGGAAACCAGACAGTTTAAAACAGTTCACCTTTGGTTTATCACTCTTCTGTAAGACTTCAAGCAGGTGGCGACGGAAGCCCTCGAGCTGAGAAAGGCCAATCCTGAGTAAACACAACAAAACCAAAGTTAAATGGCCGCCGGCTCATTCTGAACGTGGTGTATATATGTATATGGTACATATATGTATATGGTACATATAAAAACCACTCATTTACCTGGGGACCAAGTCTTTTCCCAGCACAACTGAGGTGACAAAGTCTTTGGAGTACTCCATTGCATCCTCACTGTGAAGTCAGACACAGAAGCAAACAGTTGCTTTAAGTAGATTTACAATGTTGGTCATGTTTGCTTTTCATCACTTTACATGCTGTTGGAAGCACATTTTAGAGCTTGAAAATTATAATTAGTGCATTGCAAATTGTGTTTTTGTGAATTTGTGCATCATTGAATTGTGCAAGCTTTAATGGGCTCTTCTTAGAAAAATGATGACGAACGCAGGGCTGATGTGGCCACAACAGCTTTTAAATGTATGAAAAGCCAGGAATTAATTTAGCCTAAGAATTAATTTTAGGGTAATGAATTTAGGTAGATCCACCTGTGCTATCAAGACAATTTGATAATGGGGTAGTATGTCCCTAGACTAGTATACTGTTCAGTGACTAGTGTATACTTAAAGGTGTGTACTTCACCATCACCAAAGTTACCAGAGTGAATTCTAAAGGTTCTGTTATTCTAATCTACTATTCTGCTAAAGTGACACATTTAAACAAATATAAAATATATAGTAATAGTAATAATACTAATATTATATTACTATTATAATACTGTTATTATTATTACGGTAGTTTTGATTATTATAGTAGTATTATTATAATAGTATTGATTTTTATCAGATAACATATTGAAGTAAATCTCTGCATTTCATTTGTCGTCCTGCCTTAAAGACAGAAGTGGAGAAACTGTGTGTTCTATAATGCTGTGTAAGACTGATTCTAGAGCGGCAGAGTAACACTGACCTGAGGAGGCCACCGGGAGGAGAGTAGGAGTAACACTGCAGTGAGGGATACTGTGGCCGAAGGAGGAAGGAGAGTATGGCGGCCGTACCAGCACCCAAAGAGTGACCCACAATCACCAGCCCATAGTGCATTGTGCCCTTACCCTAAAACACAAACATACTCATCCATCAAGAGCTGAATTCGTCTGATATCTTAGGCATGTTCCTCAGTCAACATCTTTTGTTGGTTCTTGGTCAACAATCCTTATGCATAAATGAAGTTTAAACCCAATCACTCAACGTAACCCTTAATCTATAGGCTATTAGTGTAATAATAGTTTAGGATGTAAAGCCAGAAACGTATAACACTCAGAAATCTGAGCAATTCCACATGAATCATAAATAAAAAATAATCAAATGATCTAAACATTAAGATTAGCAAAATAATATCAATTATGAAAAAGCATTATTACTGAAGGCACATTGTTCTTATTGCACAAGACAGTGTATTAGGGAGGAGAATGCGATCAGGTAAGGACTCAAAAGTTTTAATGTCAGCTGATAAAAAAGAACAGATGCATTCAGAGTCAGAGCGCAGTGAATGTTTACACTTACTAAATCCCTCCCAAAAGCCTGCGAGAGGATCATCTCCTGCTCTAGTTTCTTCTTTATGTATTCAGCTGAATACACCATTCCCTACAAACAGTCACAGAGACAAACTGTCACATCATGTGCATATCTGTCAACATCTGTGTCTGTGTGTGTGTGTGTGTGTGTGTGTGTGTGTGTGTGTGTGTCTGTGTGTAAAACCTTGTGCCCGAGCCACGTGCCATGCTGCTCCTCCACGGGAAGACGCTCCGAATCCCCTGTAAGATCCGTCAAAGCGTCCTGAGAGAGACAGAAAGAGAGAGAGAGGAACATATTCAATGGAAAGTGAACCACACATAAATGTACAGTAAGAGATAATGTACAGCCATCTGATCATCATCACTAAACTGTCAGGTTTATTTTGCCATAATGACTGGCAGGCTGTAAAATAAACTACTTACTGCTTTTCTACCAACCAAGTAAATAAATAAACAGAATTACTGTAATTATGTGATGACAATTCAGATTCTGCTCTAAGCTGTTGATGACAGCACAGCATTTTTACATATTAATTATTGAATACATTAATTCACCACCATATTCTTTTGCGAAATCCTGAAGAACAAAAATCAAACAGAAATGTTCTTAGAGATTCTTAATGACATTTAACTGGTGAGGCTTTTGTGTCAGACCTCCCAACAATCACGCAAGAAAACTTTCATAAAACTCAAAGTTTCCGAGTTGGAAAGTTGTAACGGGTTTAGCAAAGTTGTTTAGGGTTCTGCGGTCAACAATTTTTACCATGTGGAAAATCGTAATTACAGCAATTTCAACATGACATGGAAGCAGCATAAAAAATATATTTTTCAAACATTACATTTAAAATTCAATGAGAAATAACCTCAGTGTAATTGAATGTGCGTTAAATGTTAAATCAGAAGTGAAGTTGCGTGGTGATCTCACCTTAGGTGACAGTGTCCCTCTAATGCTTATTACAACTTTTCTCTTTGCATGATCTACTGCTACAAAGAAGGGCGTCTCATAAACCTACAAATCACATCAAAATGTAGACAATAGTTTATTTATGATGATCTCATCCATTATACTGTAGGTTTCTCACATTTTTAATGAGAAGACTGATGTCAACAAACATTCATCTAACATGACAGCAATGAAATGTGGGAAAATACACCTTGGGTTGTTTTAAAGGTCAGGGGTTAAGAAGTGATTTAAGGTGTCATACCGCGTCGTGGCAGGATGTGTAGACGATTTGAATTTCTTTAAGGTCTCGGTCCAGAAATTGCCGTCGGATGGCGAGAACATTGCAGCCGCAGCAGTTGTCTTCCTCCACGGTCACTGACTGAGACAGACGAGAACCTGAAACTGACGTGTTACAGCTGACGAGAGAGAAGAGTAGATAAAGAGATTGAGAAATGAAAGTCTGATGTCACTGATGTACTAACTTTAGCTCTGCCCCAGCTGGCTACCTAGACAGCATTTATAGACATCACAGGCAACTAACATGAAGGTTTATGGTCCTTCTAAGATATCTCATTTTGGCCAAATTCTAAAGCTGTACTGCATTTATTCTGTGTGGAGAAAGCAATTCCAGAATGCACTGCAACAAGATCAGTAAAAATTTAAGATGATAGATGAAGCAAGACAAATGTTGACTCTAAATACACTTGTATTTCATTCAGTGCTAGAAAGTTTTAATAAAAAAATAAAACATGACAAGTCATTTGTCTATGTTACACAAGATATTTTTAAACACTTAAAAATGCATAATGTGACCTAATGTACTAAGACAATGGACTTAAACAAATGGACAATTTTTTACACATTATTAATCATAAACACTGTCTACAGATAAAGTGATGAATCTCATTGAGGAATTGTACATTTACATTAAGCTTGTTCAGGATCAGTTATGTAAGCAGAATTGATCCTCTTCATCTCTTTGCTATAGTTTCACTCGGGTTCCAGTCTTCTCTAGACAGCCCCGCCCACAACAACATTTCATTGCCCCAAAGTCCAGCTTCATATATGCATGTACTCATCAGATACGCTCTGACTGGCTGTGATTTTGCTTTAAGCAAGAGAAGAAACCTGACATACAAAACTTGACATGCTGGGCCAAGTTAGGCTGATGGGTTTTGGTGAAAAGGTAAGCCTGCCAAAATCAGATCATAATCATAAGTTTAAAATAAGTATTCTGTCTTATCTCTGCTTCACATCTAGTTTGAACTTACGAGCAGGTGCTGACCAGTCTGCAGAGTCCACACACTGGTTTTCTTAGGAGATATACGGGCCAGCCATATGCCGCCATGGCAAACAGCATGTAGTAACACACTTCTTTATACATGGACATCTCAGCCTATGAACACAATTATGAGCAATCATGAGTGCTCCACAAATACTGACAAGGCACATTTTTGTACCTTTTTCAATTTTTCATACCGAGTTCTTCAGGTCCAAATACTTAGTGTTTCGAGTTACAGGTATCCCGGATAGAAACGCTAAAACATCATTGTTTGCCTGAAAGAGAGAAATAACACAGACATTGTGATTACAAAACAAACCATTTCCCTGTCTATTATACTAACACACTCTCATAAAGACCAAAAGAATCCTGCTAGCATCGGTGCTTGACTGGCTCTGGAGACTCTGAACATGACCCCACTGAACTTTAAGCTGTTGGTATGATGTCTCAACAGTCAAATTAGAGAAACCTTTATAATATTAAGAGTTTTCAACTTGTAATTATGCGTTTCACAGACACTAAAGCGCAGCGTTGATGTCTTGGCTCATACCTGATCCAGGATGGCTGATCTTTTGGCTCTTTGTCTCTGTCGCAGGAGCACCAAGCCAGCAATGATGTCACTCGGTACAATGTCCAGATCCCGGAAAAACTCAGCAAACAGACTGGCCACTTCCGAATACGCATCCTGAAAATAAAGAGCATCTTATACTGAGAATACTGTATGTGTGTGAGTCTCATAATAACTGTTATATTTGTGTCTGTTGGATCTGTGTCCTACAGATTGTGTATCTTGTGCTCTAGTGCAGCACATGAAGAACTTGAGTCTCCTGCTCCAGCTGCTGGCCTGACCCTCTTCTAGTCTGTGTCTGAAAGAGAGATACAACTGAAACTCCATGAAGAAATACCTTGCTGAGATATGGCAGTTTATGTCGACATATGTCATTTGATGAATGACCTATAAATTATATGTAATGATAACAACTGAGATGAACAAAATAATACAAAATACCTAAAAGTAAACCATATTGGAAACTATACCTTAAACTATTGGGAACTATAAGTGAGGGTTTATGTTGCGAGATTGCTCTGTACCTGAGGGTGTATGTTGCGAGGTTGCTCTGTACATGAGGGTGTATGTTGCGAGGTTGCTCTGTACCTGAGGGTCTATGTTGCGAGGTTGCTCTGTACCTGAGGGTCTATGTTGCGAGGTTGCTCTGTACCTGAGGGTCTATGTTGCGAGGTTGCTCTGTACCTGAGGGTCTATGTTGCGAGGTTGCGCTGTACCTGAGGGTGTATGTTGCGAGGTTGCTCTGTACCTGAGGGTGTATGTTGCGAGGTTGCTCTGTACCTGAGGGTCTATGTTGCGAGGCGCTGTACTTTTGCCTGTACCTGAGGGTCTATGTTGCGAGGTTGCGCTGTACCTGAGGGTCTATGTTGCGAGGTTGCGCTGTACCTGAGGGTGTATGGAGGTTGCTTGTACCGAGGGTGTATGTTGCGGGTGCCTGTACCTGAGGGTGTATGTTGCGAGGTTGCTCTGTACCTGAGGGTGTATGTTGCGAGGTTGCTCTGTACCTGAGGGTGTATGTTGCGAGGTTGCTCTGTACCTGAGGGTGTATGTTGCGAGGTTGCTCTGTACCTGAGGGTGTATGTTGCGAGGTTGCTCTGTACCTGAGGGTGTATGTTGCGAGGTTGCTCTGTACCTGAGGGTGTATGTTGCGAGGTTGCTCTGTACCTGAGGGTGTATGTTGCGAGGTTGCTCTGTACCTGAGGGTGTATGTTGTGAGGTTACGCTGACGGCGTCGTGTTGCTTTCAGCTTCACAAAGGTCCGTCCAGTGGGGTCAAAGGTGCACATCATGGTGAAACACACACTGAAGATGACTAACCAATTACAGGCCACAATTCCTAAAAAAATCATTAGGTAATGTTTTCAACTTACTGCTGACATTATCGCTGTGTACATTAGCATTCATGCATTTAGCAGATGCCTTTAATCAATCAGTCACAACAATATAAAAAGAGAATCTGATAAATATTATGTCTATGGGATATGTCTTACCCAGTGCAAGGTTTTTGGCAGTGATGTCAGAGCAGGGCTGGTAATACTGCACCAACCAGGCGATACCGACCACTGCATACACCAGCTCCACCAGCAGGATGGCTGCACAGAAGAATCATTCAACCCCACATTTTCTATGCAAATTTGTGGAGCAACATGATTTTACAATGGGTCAATGATATGACATCATTAGTCTCTGCTGTATGTCTGTTTTGCATATGTATGGTTTCTGCTGTATGTACCTCCTCTACCTGGAGGAGTAACTTGAGGAGTACATGGAGCCTCTCAATAGTTTTCAGAAGTTAGCACCAGATACCAGCGGAGTTGCAGCGGAAAAGTTCATTTGTGATGAGATTTTAAAAGATTTATGTTTAGAAATATAAGACTGTATATTATCACCTGATATGAATTAAGTTAACTTGTGCACGGAAGCATTTTGGCAGACTATTCCTCATTACATTAGTAGATTTAAGGGATGTTATCAGGACAGATAGGCTACTGGATAAGTTAACAAACCACAAACTGTCTATTTAATTTTAAATTATGTTCTCTTACTGTAGTTTCATTCATTGTTCTGTAATCAAAGATAAAAGCTAATAAACACAGCCGGGGAATGCATCTTATTTATATAAATTTAGGGTGCATATTTAAGCAAAAACTTTGTTTCTGAGTGTTTCTTCTGATTCTGTTAACTATTGCCTGTCTGTATTATTACTGTATTATTTATAATACAATAATTACTGTATTATATCGTTCATATCGTTATCGTTCATTTTCCAGTAAACCAGTTTAAACTATTTTAGCGCTCCAGCAAATTTGTGGGCGTTTACTCTTCATACAACATGATGGAAAATATCTACGAAATATCATGTTTCAATACAGAGAAATAATGTTTTGTTTTTTATACACTTTCATACACACAATTCACCCAGACACCAGTTAAGTTAGTTGAACACATCAATTGTCAAAAATTCACAGATTTTATTTTTTAAAATGTCATTATTGATGACTGCCAAGAACCTTCTGGAACTCATGTGAACGTGAGTCTTACCCAGCCGTATGTACAGCACGTACTGCACCGCCTCTCTGGGCTGTGTGTACAGGATGCTGCCTCTCATGCTCAGCCACATGATGGCGCTCTCACAGATCAGACAGCTGACCAGGATGCCCAGGTACCCGCGCCCGTGGTCCACCAGAGTAATAGAGCATGACTGCTCTGAATTGTACGGCAACCCGAAGAGGACCACTGACAGAACCACCAGCCTGCCAACAGAGCACACGCGGTACATCCAAATAGGCCTGTCACTGGGAAGTTCATACTTTTACAAGTTCAGAAGTACGTTAACATGTTGTGATATGAACTTAAGGGTTTTTGGTTATAAAAATAGATATTGTATTTTATTTTTTAACTTCCCAACAAACATGAAAAGTTTTATAGTTAAATAAATTACAACAGAGAACAATAAAATAAAATGAAGTGCTAATTATCATTGGCATTTAAAGCTAAAGTGTGTAGTTTTTTAAAGTTAAAATAATACCTTCTCCTATCCCAGAAGAAGAAAAATTATTAATACTGAAAAAGTTTTTAAAAAGTTAAAACTAAAATATTTGACATTGTAAAGTACTGCACACACAACCATTAAATATGTTGCAGAATTTACTGTATATTTTGAAAAGTTACCGTTACTCTAAACTTCAGGGAAAGCATTAACTAATTAATTAATTAAAGGTTCAGCTGCTGTTTTGCATAAAAAAATTCACCTATAAAGAGTTTCAAGAAGGCTGTGAACTGGTTGTTACAGCTCATTTTCTAACCCATATAAATATTTTATGTATGCATTATGTAAACATTGCATGCAAAAACATATGCATACACACAGACTCACCATATGCAGTGTAGTATGAACAGGAAGAAAGCTGGCAACACCAGGTCATCACTGCCAACCGACCAGCGTCGCCGAAACAACACCATGCCCGGCATCACTGCCCTGAAACACACACACAAACACACACAAACACACACAAACACACACAAACACACACAAACACACACAAACACACACAAACACACACAAACACACACAAACACACAGTTAGGAAGCATCTTACACGTTCCAGTTGAGGGGAAGACAATGTATCTTATAATATATATATATTATAATGCCCTGTGTGTACGAGTTATGTACCAATGTAATTAATTTAAAAATTAAACCATGCATGGTAACTAATGCAAACCCCACTGGCTACAAGATGAAAACATAAAGGACAGACACACACACAGAGACAGACAGACAGACAGAGAGAGAGAGAGACAGAGAGAGAGAGAGAGAGAGAGAGAGAGAGAGAGAGAGAGAGACAGAGAGAGAGAGACAGAGAGAGAGACAGAGGTTCTGTCAACCTGTGGTTGTCAGTGAACAAGGGCTAATAATGGTTTCTATGGCTACTACCAGTCCGGAGTGTAATATTTTAACCCAAACTTTAAATGTGTAAGATTTTTAACATTGAAACAGTTACATGATAAATAGATACTTTCAGAGTAAATAGTTTGCCAGTGTTTGTCTGTTTTAGAGGTGTGATGCTTTCACAGTTATTTTTATGGGTCTAGGTGAAGGGAAACACCCTGTCAATCCACTTCCCCAAATATGTGTATCTTTGCTTTAGTTTTCTCAGTGGTGAGTTCAGTTAACATTAAATCAACTCTCATTCCTGTGAATAATTCATCAGTGTGTTATTTTATAAAGTCATACCTTCATCAGAGTGTAATAATCAGACATTTGAAGCATCAGCCCCAGCTCCATGACTTTTCACACTTCTTTCAAATCAGCTGTTTAAATCCATCATTCTCTATTATAGGTTCCACCCCAAACTCACAGCATTGACAGAGTCAGAGGTTCAGTGGTCTCTGCACATTAAAGGCAGGGCAGACCATTTTTAGAGGCCAGCAATGGCAAGCTAGCTTTAAAAGCATAAGACCCCGTCCTCTCTTCAGAGTGCTCTCCAAAGCCAAGCCTCCTCCAGCACATGAACACGCTGATGACGGAACACTGCCTAAGCACATAGTATGACAGGCAAGTAGGACATCCTAGAACGCAATGACTGGACGGACATTTCAGAAGATACATATTTAAATAAAGATAATTAGACCACTTTACTTAGCCATTGCTATCAGAATGTAATAGGCTTTCAACCAGCATAACAAAAATGTTTCTGGAAAAAAACTGCCTTCCCTGCCTTAAATAACCTAGGGTATGCAAAAGTACTTCAACATAAAAATGACACACCTAACCTTTTCAATCTAACCTAACCTTAAAGCAGTAGTTAATCATTACCTTCCCTATCAAACCTGCCCAATAAAACCACAGGCAGCGAGCGTTCACACTGCAGCTGTACAATAATAAACACAGTCAGTAACTTTATGCTGCAGTTCTGCTAGTTTAAAATCTGTATCTCTTCACACCTGTTTCTCTGTTTCCTTATTCTCACCAAATCTGTTCATGGTGACAACCCTGAAAATCAAACAAACCCACAGAGCCTGGGAACTCGAGACCAATAAAATAAACATTAAAACAAACATAAGAGATCATAATGAGAGATCTTGACGCCACTGTAAACTATACAAAAATCCATAAAAGTAAAATAAATTTATTTGTGCAAACCGAGACTAACATCTACTGTAAAAGATAATAAATGAAACATTTTGAGACGCAGGTGTCATTATATGCATTATATGTTGTCCAAGAGTGTAGATAGCCCTTTATAATCTGATCTTTTATAGCTAAAACTTTAAGTGACCATTTTCACCATGTTATATTTTATTCCACTAAGTTTACCGTAAAAGGAATGCACAAAATAAGAGTACTACTGCTGTAATCATAACTGTGTGGATAGTCATGTTGCTGATGAGGTGTCATTAAATTTATTCTGCACCTCTGAGAGGTCGACAGTATTTTCACTTACACAGCCATTCAAAAGCTTACATAAACACGCACACGCACGCGCAGACACGCACGCGCAGACACGCACGCGCAGACACGCACGCGCAGACACGCACGCGCAGACACGCACGCGCAGACACGCACGCGCAGACACGCACGCGCAGACACAAACACACTGCAGGTGGAGCTGGAAGATGTTGAAAGGACCAAGTGGGCGGCTGTGAAAGTGTAACATGAGGAGGATGCTGGAAAAAGAGGACTAGCATGAAAATGAGTTATAAAGCAAGAGTGAGTAAAGGAGAAAGAAAGAGGGATGGAGAGGAGAAGGAAGAAAGGAGAACGAAGGAAGAAGGGAACGAACTGGGAGAAAGAGATGTGGAGAGGCAGGGGAGAGTGGGTGTGTGTGTAGCACACGGTCCTCAATCTAAAAACAGAAAGAGAGCAGCTGAAGCCCATCTCTGAGTCTGCTGGATGTGCTAGTTGAAGGAGTGAAAGACAGAGCTGCATAATGAAGCTCTAGAGTGATCCAGCAGTGCAACAGTTCACCTACAATCATTTGCTTTTGTGACACCCATGTGACACTTTCATAATTACCAGAATATCAAGTCATGGAGGGCCACCTTCCTACAGAGTTTAGGTCAAACTCTAATCAACCATTTAAGACAAGGTTCCAGGCAGAGGCAGAGTTGGAGCTCAACTCTGCAGGAGAGTGGCCCTCCAACCCAACATCCCTGCTATAAATCTAATGGTTTCCCTCCATAATGAAGCACTAGTACACTGATGTGCAGCTGTCCCTCACCTCTGTCTTCTGACAGTTTAGCTACATTCCTTCACCACCCCATCACCTCACCTAGGCTGGGGTCATCCCAGTCAAAGATGGGGGAGTACTCTGGGTTTGGGACAAATTCCAAACTCAGAGCCCTCAGACAACACACCAGATATGATTTTGTTATTGTATCTGATTACATGTTCGTGTGAACTTCTGAAACATGGGTTAAATCTAATAGTAAGACTCACAGACTGGCCTTTGCTGAGAAGAGTGAGTAACACGAGCAATTCAAGAAGGGCTGCTGGATTACACCAAAAATCATAATCATGATTATTTTGGCCAATACTAATATAATGATTATTAATAGATTAATCACTGACTTGTGTCACTGACAACATGTTTATTGAAATAAAAAATATAAAAAACAGATCAAATATGTTGTGGTACACTATACTAAACATACTGAATATAGTTTCACAGAAATAAGTTTGGGCTTTCAGGGAGGGGTGAAAGTGCATCGCTGTAAAGGAAAGGAGTGTGCTGTGATTGTACAACACAAGAGGAAATGAGAGTTAACAGTCATTTTACCTTATCTTGTTTTTGTAAACAATGGAAGCCAAAATTGAAAATTGCACAACCCTAAATTCAAGTCAACAGCCATCTACTAAAGAAAACATCTGCATCAACTTCTTCCATCCACTTCTGATATTAAACCAGAAATATGTACCATCAGAAGGTACCTCTCCAGATCTTTACATGTGAAACGTGGAATTTTCCTCATCATTTCTTTTGGCAGTTTAATATAAGAAATAAGTGTACAAAGTCTCACAGAGTTTCAGAGAGGAACAAAGACCGGTTCCTGTCCTCTGTGTGTTTGTGACAAACACTCACAACTAAAGAAAGTTACTAACTGCCTGGATACCACAATTCCTTTATTACACAATTCCTCAATTCCTTGCATTATGCATTATGTGCATTATGAGAACTGTCATAATGACAATTTTCTTTAAATAATGCAAAATACAGTTTCATGGCTGGTAAAAAAAACTCCAGTGAAAAAACTCCTATAACAACATCATCTGATCCATCCCTAACCAAATATCCCTACAGCACATGATCTTAAAGAACACACAGGCAGGAGAGGACATATGTTGGTAGACTGGGTAAAATGACGGATGGTGTAATGGTCAGAGTGAAGAGAGATGGGTAACACATGGAAACACATTCAGTGTTTGGCCTGGAGCGCATTAAATGAAGTGTTGACTTCATAATGGAAAAGAGGGATTATGTATTGGCATACTTAGGAATGAGCTGGTGGTGGAACGACAATGAGAAGGGCAGAAACACAGCATCCCATGCAGAGAAATAAATAGGGCACGACAGGGAAAGAAAGGGTTGAGCAAATGGCAAAGAGAGAGAAGACCTGGTATCTTGCTTTAACAATGAACTTGCCATAGGACTCACAACTCAAAATTTGCCTTTGTGCACACAGTTTGGGGTTATTCACACAGCAGTCGAGTTTTCAGTTGTCTGTTTATAAAAACATGCCAGGCAGTCACCTGTACAACTGTCTGAACAGGTACAAGATTGTTTTTGGCGGCAGAAGGATGTCATGTCTCGCTGTTCTTTCACTGAGCCACGAATGTCACATTTTTCAGACACTGCGTGACATTATAAATAGTTTGACTGCAACGTCAGTTTTGAAACAATTGACCAATCAGACAATCTGGGGATGCTCCTGGCTCCAGGCCAGTATGATTTGAAAATCGTTAAGTGTTTAATTGCCAAATTAGAAGAACTACATTATCCACAATCGTTAAGCAAAATGCACCAATCAGAAAAGTCACTGCTGGAACCATATTTAAAAGCACCGTCCTTATCATGCTATCCTGTAAGATGTGAAAAAATGAAGGGTAAGGGTAATACTAAAACATTTCCAAACGGCCCCAAAAAGAGCTTAAACACTTAAAATACACTTAAAATGTATGTCATTGTATCTAAGACCAAACAATAGCTATTAAAACACTTAAATATACATCTCACGTTACTCTGTGGCCTTATTAAAATTATATGCTAATGCTTGCATTTTGAGAATGTTCAACATTTTGTCACAGTAAATCATTAATGAAATGAATGTGTAAGTTCATGAGGTTTAATATCACCCAGGTCACACAGCTGTCATCCAGGTTTATTTGAGGCAAATGTATTCCCAGAATAGCACAGGAGATTTCTGGGACCATTTATGAAGTACACAGTTTGTGTCCAATTTTTTTTTAAATAAATAAACTGCCTGTTGTACACTTGAATAGAGTATTGAATAAAGAAGCCGAAGATGTGTGATGACCATCTGTGTATGTACACTATAATTCAGACACATCCTGTGTGAAAAGCCCCTCAATCTACCCCATCACACCAAATGAAAAAACTGCAACATTACTAATCAAGAACTTTTATTCCGCATGACGATCACATCCAAGAAAACGTCAATCAATAGACTGATTCATATATGAATCACTTTACAACTCAAAGATGCACTGAAAAGCAGTGATAGAAGAGGCAGCACCAGTCAGAAAAGCAAACATTCACACCCGCTGTAATGAATGTCAGGCCATGATTAACTTTCAGAGTGCATGCATTAAAAAAAATACACCAATCAGCCTGGACAGATTTTTTGCTTTGTGTTGAAAAAGGTGCTGAAATAGTTTTGTTTATACAACCTGTTGAACAAAGAACAGATGAAAATTATTATACAAAGCAAATGTCTATATAAAATCATAAAAATCAAAACTGACCCTTTTTACCTTTTAACAAAATGTACAAAACTGACAACAAATGTCTTCTGTCACTACCTGGATAGAACATATTTCAATTATTTTAACAGTGGCTCTACATGACACATCTACACATCTCTTAAAAATGTACAGATAGTACAGATGTTAATACAGTTTCAAACAGCACAGGCTCTGTGTGTCTGTAGGCCATCTCTTGATGTGCGTTTCTCATGACAGCTGTCAGGATTGAGAGGACGACATCTCTCTTGTTCTTACAGAGAGCAGATTTAGGAGAGAATCTGCCTGTCTCTCTGAAGCACTTCCTGAAGATGACATCCACATGCCATATTCTGTGCTATCTGTGTGTGAAGTTAGCATCTCTGAACGCAACAGTGTTACAGCAAAAATAAATGATCTACAGACACGGAACAAGTTGGGAATTGTTCGGAAATCCTCATGTAAAAAGCCAAACTAAAACAATTCTTAAAAAGTTTTCCATTTAATGCAACAATTTGCAAAGAAATGTTTTTGTTTAACTTACACAGAAATGAATTCTGGTTCCATTAATGAGCCTTAATTACTGAATGCATGACTCTATGTCTTTTTTCATCTGTTCATTATTAATATAACAACAGGATACATTTATTATTGCACGCTAATCAATGTTAAAAGGCAAGTAAAAGCCTAAATTAAATCTGTTCATCAAGTGATCATGTCTCTTCTAAAGACTTGGATTAAATCCGCTTTGGTGTTCCTGCCCTTTGCTGCCATTTCTCTGACACTGGACATAATGCTAAAGCTGTACAATAATTATGGTTATCTGAAACAACCACAGTCAGTTCAAGCAATTGCGGGCAGATGATTATTTAATAATCGCCACAACCCTATGTACCTGCTATGTAAATAACATCAAATAAAAGGCTTTTCTAGGCCACAGAAATGGCTCTGACGAAATCCCAGGAGAGTGTACAACATATTTGATTAGTACTGTGCATCTTTTAACGTGTAACGTTCTAATGTGTGAAATCAAAGATCTGAATTTTCACAGTTACTGTGAGTTTAACATTTTTGTTATGGGAACGTACATACATTTTAGTGCGTAGCAAAAGAGTATGTACTGGGATATACATACATAACGATAGTGCCTGTTGTTGCCTAGACAACAGTGTGATGTTAATCACACACATCAAAACAAATATATATATATATATATATAAAAAAATAATATTTGGATGGATAGTATGTGAACTGGGACGCAGGTATCACTGTACAGGAAGTGGCACAGGATGTGCATTTTTCAAGGGTGACTTGCATTGCTGTGAGGAAAGACTTCAGGGCAAATTCCAGTCCCTCTATATAAACTGTATTATCTATCAAATGACAATCTTTAACTGAATGCTCGTTTGTGCTGTGAGTGGCCAGACTACACAATGAAGACACAGGCGTGTTTAGCAAAGTCCAATACTGGTGCTCAACAGAGGTAAGCCTGTTTTAACAGACTAGATGGGGCCTGCCATCCATCCCAAGACCCCAAATCACACAGAGTGGTCAGCTTCTGACTGGAGAACAGGTAGAAGACTGAGAAGGTATGGTTGCTTGATTTTGAAGACAAGTGCGATACACAATAACTAATCTAAATAATGTGAAGCCGCAGTGCAATATGATGTGTGAAGTCTGAAAAATCAAGTTTAATTATATTACAATAAATTTAAAAAGGGCCAATTATATAACAACATACATCCATTGTCCCAATAAACATTTATGTGCTAGCCTTTCTGGTATCTGCATGAACCTATAAACTTAGACAATACTTAACTTTTTTTTTGAAGTATTAAAACGTAACTTAATTATAGTTTAGCTATTGCAAACCATTGCGATATGCACATTTGGGATAATTTAATAATTTGGATATATCATGCAACCTTACTTGAGGGTTTAACAGGGTTCTTGGGTGCAATTAAAACTGCATCAAAACTTGTGTAATCTGATGCATTTTCAGGTGAATAAACACAGAAGACCTTTCCATGCACAGCTCAGAAGTGAAGTCATAAGAAGATAAATGGCACATCATCAACATCAACACACAACAAAAGCAGTTTTTCTGAAGGCAAAAAGGTGCACAGGAATTAACACCCATTTCCAATGGATGCAGTAAGCATGAATTTACAGTCCCTGATCAGCCATATCCAGCCCTGGAGACCAACCACAACTTCTCCATTAAGAGCTGTGGATTGAGAATTACATTCTGTTATATAGCTGAGAAGATATCCTGATCATATCCACAGCCAGAAAATGAACAGACCCACACCAGCTGTTCAATTCAATGTTTGCGGTAATTTAGATGTTCTGCCTCACAACATGCAGCAGACACTTGGCCATGTGTCTGTATGCCTAACTCCTTTAAAACAACTTTGTCATTTATACAGAATACAAGATTAATGACCACGAATCAAAGTTGATCATCAGTTTACAGTGATCACCATTCTCTGCAAAAACACCGTCAATGAAGTTTCTCTCTCCAGGTAAAAAGCCACCCTGTATGTCTTCCCATACATGTTTTTGGATATAGTGCCATGAAAACCTCATGTTTCTTGGCGTTTGTACTTTAATGGCATTCCCATACTGCTCTTCTAAAAAACACTGGAGTACCGTGTAAAAGCACAATCATTCAGTACTGTAGCATATATCACACTATCACGATGTTTCCATACGACAAACTAACACAGACTAACACGGTCCAAACATCCTCTATGTTTACATGTTTACATGACACGTCGGAGACTGTTCGGCGATTGAGATCACTGGTACGTTCAGTGTGTTGAGGACATCATATGGTTTCATGGTGAATGTTCAGCTGTGTACCTGTAGTATGAGCGCGTCCGCCGGAGACCTTCTTCAGCATGCGCTTTCTGATCTCTCCCATCCTCCGCAGAACCGCAGCGTCGACCCAGCCGCAGGTCTCAGATCAGCCCGCTCCCGTCTGCTCACTGTAAACCGGCTTATGTGAACGAGTGCGGCGGCGTTTAACGCGGTTGATCCGTTATTCGCTATCGATCGCCTCCGTTATATTGACACCAAACGTCATCGATATTTCCACGCCTTTCCAAGCGCGCGCTCCGTAATCCCGTTAAAGCGCACGGATGTTCAGTCACACACGGACTGGCTTTTGTATTCCGGGCTTGGGCGTGACATTTGCTTATCCCGGAGTAAATCCTGCCGCGGGTCCCGGTCCCGCACCGCCCGCAACAGCCTCCAGTGAAATGGATTGCTATGCCGTAGATGCTTTTTCCACACGAGCGACGCCGTTGCGATTCTGGGTTCCAGTTGCGCAGGTTTAACCCGGATCCCGCTTCCCGTCTGCGCCGCTGGCGTACCTCACGTCATCTGGTCGGTGCCGGAGACGCGGCGGCGCGACTGGCGTAAGACGATGCAGCGATCCGCTGCTTAGAAACCGCGGGCACGGTGACGGGCGGGGCTTAGTGACGAGCGGAGAAACCGAAGTAGTGTGCGGCCCGCGGAGTGACGTCACTTCCTGCGTTAAGTAAAACAGGAGGGAGGGCCCATTGAAGATGATCAATCAATTAATCGATAAGTGTATTTATACAAACCACAGCCGTGTTGTATGACACTGAAGTCCCCCAGACAGACAGACAGACAGACAGACAGACAGACAG
Organism: Chromobotia macracanthus; assembly: GCA_036877525.1. Lineage (NCBI taxonomy): Eukaryota > Metazoa > Chordata > Actinopteri > Cypriniformes > Botiidae > Chromobotia > Chromobotia macracanthus. The sequence continues at coordinate 1,289,032 of JAZGTH010000091.1, read as the reverse complement.
GCAGGCAGAAAGACTGACAGGCAGAAAGACTGACAGGCAGGCAGACAGACAGACTGACTGACAGGTCGGCAGACAGACAGAAAGACAGACAGGCAGAAAGACTGACAGACTGACTGACAGGTCGGCAGACAGGCAGGCAGACAGACAGATAGGCAGACAGACAGATGGCTGTACATTGATGGAGTACATGAATTATTTCCATAATGTCCTTAGGACGTAAATAGGCACAAACCACACATTCTCTGAGGTAAGTCTCTATGTGAAGCATCTAATGCATGAATGCCTTTACAGTGCTATTGGAAATGTAAAACGTGTAATATTCTTGGTTTGGAAACCTGCTCTAGTACTCCTATGAACCAGCTAGAATATGAAAATCAGAAAAATGAATAAATTGAATGCAATACCTAGCATTGTATCAGCCTGAGAAAAATAAGAACAGAGGCAGGCCAGCTGCAGTACCCCCCTTCTTTATAGATAAAGTGGTATTTCCCAGTGGCTCTCCTCCCTTCTCCCTCCTGTGTCCTCCATCACTCCATTTCCTTTCATTCGGTTTCTCCTTGAGGACAGATTCGGGCTTCGTACAGAGCATCTCTTTGTTTTCTTCTGTGTCTCCACCCTTCTTTAAAAAAGAGGCAAGGACACAATTACAAGGTCACATATAGAAGGTAGGTTTAATCTTTGACAACAGTTTTGAATATGCATGAATCTGTGTATGTGATGCAGTACTGTGTGATGCAGTACTGTGGCCTGCGAATCCTGCAATCGCATCACATCTGCAGATCATTACAGCAGTCACATCCATCAAATCCTCTGCCACCCTGTTTTTCAGTCTGTATTTCCTGTTTATTCATTTTCTGCTTTCTGGCTTATTTTGTTTTTTACCTTTCTTCATTAGCTGTTTCACAAGGATATATCTACACACTGTAGATAAATGTGTGCTGGCCGCATGATCAGGCATTCTTACTGTGTGTAATGGGTGTTAAATGCACCAGTCACTGTTAGCTTTGTCCCATGTTCTCTTAAAAGTTATTTTTTTTTACAAAAGACAAAAACGTGTACACACACACATATTCACGTGCTTGTTATAAAAGCAACCACAAATGCATGCTGCTCTTTGATACAAGCAAATACAGCATGTCATTGCTATACATAGGTCATTACCATATCAAAGTCAGAGGTAGTTGGAATGCTGTAAAGATTTCCTGTGACATCATTCTTCTTGGGTGATGGAATGTAAAAGAATGGAAAATTTTAAATTCTATAGTTTCTTACCCCTAATGTCATTCTGTTTTGGTGTCAATGCAAACTTGTTCAAACCTAAATGAGATTTCAGAGATTTAGCAAAGAGGAGCATTATCATCGAATAACAACTGCTTCCACAAAGATCTAATACAGGTTCATGGCTTCGGGAAACTTAATATAACACAAACATTAGTTTGCAACAATTTCTACTACATGCAGGATTAGGAGACTTTCATGGTGTTTATTCACTCTCTTCTTTATAATTGTATCCCAAAAGAAGCTCACACCTCCTGGATTCTTTGACTCCTCGATCCCACTCCCACATGGAAGCAAAAGCTAAAGGGGCACCAAAGTCTGCGTCCAAAGCAGAAAAGAAGGAGGTGGCACCAAAGCCAGACCCCATCCCTGCTGACCCAGCCCCACCTGCAGCCCCTGAACCCAAGAAGCCAGCAGAAGATGGAGCTTCCAACCAACAGGGGGCAGCAGAGGCAGGAGGGAGCAGCTGTGAAATGTTAGAAAGCTTGAAGCCTTTCCTGGTTGGAGGAGCTGTAGTTGCCCTTGGAGCTCTATTGGTCGGTGCAATCTTATTGGCTAAGAAAAACTAAACTCAGACCTGTGACTGGGTATTAAATGGTTGATTAGTTCACAGACTATTAAGGACCAGAATTTATATCAGGGGGTGGGGAGTCACTAGACTGCTTGATTTTATTCTGTACTATAATTTCTGTGCTTGTGGTGACATCACCTCCAGCTTTTAAAGAGAAACTACAGATGCATTTAGGCAAGAACATAGTCGAACACAACCTTTGTTAGGAAAGTCCATCACATTTTTAACCCTCACAGATTTACAGCACAACCATAGAAAGTTCTGTCATCATAACTCTGCTCTGTATGAATGACATCATCATTCATACCATGATGAAAAGTACAATAGCATAGGCCAATCTTTCAACAGCTCAACAGCCTTAATTTCGTAACTGTCAGCTGTAAGACAAGATGATATCACAATGCACGATTCCAGTTAAAATGCTGCATTTATCCGGAGTGGGTTTAAGGAAATAAAATGCTATTTATATCTTGTAGAACCAATTTATTTCATACTCAAATATCAGTCCAAATTCATGTATAATAAACAAAATCGTATATGTGTGCATGTATTGCAGTTTGTATATTACAAGAAAGTGTAAAAATGTAAAGAAATTCTCAATTGTAATTTTCATAGGTGTATAAATGATGTTTTTGTGATCATATTTTCATATTTTGTTGTTTACTATTTACAGTTAGTTCTAACAAACAGTCTGTATTTGAAATCACCCCAAACCAAAAACTAGCCATTCAGTCACCATCAGCATACAGACATCTTGCCTGAACAGCACATACTGTAGAGGATCTGTGACATTTCAAATTCTCACTTTTTTTCTGGGTGTTTATCACATAGCAGACTAATGGAAATAGAGTAGCGTGTAATGCAGCACAGACTTTGACGACCCTCGGCCAGTGGCTTCAATTTCACAGTTTTACTAAAATGAGCACACAACAAAAAAAAATCACTTATGCATGCAGACACAAACAATGTACGCCCACATGTCATGTTGCATACTGTTACAAAAAACATTTTCTTTGAATTGCGTATATAATGCAATAATTCAACTAGGATTCTGTGATTAGAAATTAAGAAGACAGTCAGAAAAGATGGTTGTGTTGGCAGTGATGTTGAGGATGTCTTGATGATGCAGCAGAGATGGTGGTTGTCATGGTGATGATGATGCTGGTGATGACTGCTTATGATTTTACTTGTTAGTTAAAATGAGGTTAACGTACTCTTTTTGGCCTCTTTCTTACTGCCATATGTATGTATTCTGCACATAACTTCACCTGCTGCCTTCCTGCTGTTCCTTCTGACTTGATGACTTTATTAAAGGACAATGAACAGTGAATTCCTAGACTGTGTGTTTTATTCAGAAGACACTTTCATTTTTGTTTTTTTGTGTACATTTTTATGTAAATTTTCCCACAGTTCTCCTTTTTTGAAGAAATAACTTTTTGAACTCATCCCAGCCTCTTCATCTTTTTCTGTTCATCTGATTTGCATGAAACGTGACATGTATCATCCCCAGACCCTCATGACTAAAATGTCTATACCTGTGTACAAAAAAGCTCAGGTTTACAAAGCTTTTCCCATGTGGAAAACAGAATCCTGACCTAACATGCTAAGCAATATTTCAATATTTTAACTGCTTAAATTTGATTGGCTGTTAGTGGCCATGTTTTTAATGTATGTCAGTGAAATGATAGAATCTGTCTGGACATCCCTTAAAAGATGTGTACTAATTTTCGCCTTCATCAAACACATGTATGGCATTATTACTGAACTTCTGTTGTAGCGCCCCCTATAGGAAGAAATGAAAAACGTGACGTGCAGACGAATTAATTTACAGATTAGAAAAACGGGCCACACTCACAGATTTCATTATCTTATATCTGCTACACGGTTTGACCAAGTGAAATTCTTCTGAACTTGGACCTCTTGTCATGAGGGTCTCTAGATAACTGATGCCAGATTTCGAGCAGGCCCTGAAGGAGCTTGAAGCACAGAGCCACAAGAAGAAAAGCAGCAGAAACAAAACATGAAACAGGCTGAGAAGTGCAGGCGAGAGTTCAGAGGAGAACAAACACACAACAAAACATATTTCTAATCCAGGAGTAAGACAGTTCAGTACACTTATGTGAGTAGTCAGAATACATACTACTCATCTTTACCTTTTACAACACTCAACCAAAATGATGCGAAATGACAGCTACATATCAACAGAATCGCATCAATCAGGCACTATAATGGCGGAGAAAATCAGTCATCACAACGAAGCGTTTTGGTCAGAAGGTGGAATGATCAGGTGGTGGCACTGTCCTCAAACCTCTCATGTACCTTCATGACACCGACACCTCTGTGTGTTATTTAACAGCGGCTCTGTGGGGACATCGGACAGACGCAGAGTCATGTTGTCCTCATGAAGTCATTCAGTCGATTCAAACAACACACAGTGTTGTCAGAATAACGCTAAATGATTATATATATATGATTATTTATTTATTGTAGTGAGGCCGAACGGGGCGTTTCTTCGCCGAAATGAAAGCTGACACGACACGGGGATGATCCATTAAAGCGAGTCTTTGAGTCCGGTGACTCCCGAACTGATCGACTGACTCGAGTGTCGTCGGTGTTTACTTCACGATCACAGCGTCGTTAGATCAGTTACATGTATTACATATGCATATATACAAATATAAAGGTGCCTGACTGACTTGTTTTATTCACCGCTGTACTGAACTTTGGTTATCGCTCCTCACATTCACCGTGTAAGCGAGTGAAACGCGACAGCACGCAGACATGTCGTGTCGTGCTTCAGCGGCGAGAAATCTGCTCCACTCGGCGAACAAAGGTCAGAAAGAGCCGCTCTCTCCTCACCATGTCTGCTTGATAGCTGCTTAGGCTAATTACATTGCCTAGCATTAGTGCTAGGTGGCTAACAGCTACATAAAGGTTTCCATTGCAAATTAAAATGACAAGAAGACATAAATAACGGGAGCATCCGGACATCACCACACGAAGTTAAATACAACACACAACTCAACTAAATACATCATCACTTATAAACAAGTCAAGACAACAGGCTCAAGAGTGCTAGATGTGTTAGAAGACTGAGGTCTGAGATCTTCTTTAAGGCAGAAATAAAGGACTTTATATCCGAGGAAGACATTCTGATGTTAGGTTTACAATGAATGGTGAAGATGAAATGTACCCAGAAAACAAAGTAATAATGCAACACAATCTCAAGAATAACATCCCTAGAAAAACATGCAGCAAAGGTGTAATGATATTAATCATTAGTGATGTAAGAAAACTGGTAAAGGCAAAACTGTTTATACAGTCAAACTGAAAAGTTATTGAAAGTCATTTTGAAATAAACACTTAAAATGTTTGGAACATTTGATCGCTTAAGTTCAGGAATTTCTGTAACGTGATGCAGTTGTGCCAAAAATACATTATAAGTCATTCAAATGAATTGTCATTAGTTAATTGACTTAGTTTTATGTGTTGGTTGTTTCTCGAAATCAATAAAAGTAACATTGACTTGCTTCATCAACATATAATATCATAACTGTTTTTTGAAGTGATAAAATTCCTCCTTTATTCTTTGTGGTTGTGGTACAGGACTGTACCGAGTTCAGTTCAGAGTTCAGTTCAGAGTTCAGTTACTGACACTGAGTCACGTGGGGACACATGAGGTTCGCTTGGCCCGTTGGGTCCCGGTGAGGTCATTCTCAGACACGGCTGTGTGTTACGCTTCGAAAGACGGAATCAAAGATGGCAGTGGTGGGAAGGTAGTTATGATAAATTGTACTCTTTAAATGATACTTTTCTCTCACAGCAAGGGGCAGAGGAGCAAGAAATAACCCTGCTGAAGCAAGTAATTCATACTGTACAGGAAGACAGATCAAATTGGACATTTTTGCTTTGTTTTTCCTTGTTAGAAATCAGTTGGTGAAGGAAGTGGGAAAAAAAACAGCTCTGGCAACTCAGGAAAAGGAGGAAGTCAGCTGCGATGCCCCAAATGTGGCGATCTGTGCACACATGTCGAAACATTTGTTTGTGAGTATCAGTTTTATGGTTACATGTTCTAGATAGTTCTGGTTTCATCTGGCCAGAGTGTCCACCGGACTAACTGTTCAGTGCTAAATATAAAGCACACACACAAGTTGCTGCTTCTGGCAGTCTCTTCATTAGTAACCTGGTTTAGGTCGTTTGGTTAAGTGTGTTTACAGTGAGACGTTCTGAGATATTTTGGTACTTATTTAAAAAAGCAAGTAAAGCTTCTTTAAATGTAGCCATTAAGGGGAGTCAGAAATATCATCAAAGTTACATGAATGTGAAGCAAATTTGGGTGTATCTGTGGTAAACTCTGAATCATTACTGATACACGGTTTGGCATTTAAATGGGGAATGGTAATTCTGCAGTGATAGGAGTGAACCATTAACCAAGGTTATATCAGTTGTGTGAAAGTTTTGCGGGTGTAATTATTTTTAAGTATTCATACAACTGAAACATTGATTATTGTTTAGGTTTACTTTACATATTTTTTCCTACTTGCATGCGATGCCATAACAAGACTCAGAACAAGAACACAGGAGGAGTTTGCGGGTGCATTTGAAGGCAGGATTTTATAAAATCATATAAACAGTTGGCACTGTGTAAAGTGTTTTTTGTCTTTGGCAGCATCAACTCGCTTTGTGAAATGTGAAAAGTGTCACCACTTTTTTGTGGTGCTTTCGGAAACTGACACTAAGAAGAGTTTGCGTAAAGATGCAGAGTCAGCCGCGGAGGCTGTTAAGTTGGCATTCCAGCAGAAGCCCCCTCCACCACCTAAAAAGGTACAAATCCACTAAACTAACACATTTTTACTGTGGCTAGCTAGTGCCCCTGGTCATGGTATCATGTCATCTCTGTTTTTTCCCTCTGCAGATCTATGCTTATCTTGATAAGTATGTTGTGGGTCAGGATCATGCTAAGAAGGTTTTGTCAGTGGCTGTGTACAACCATTATAAACGCATCTACAACAACATGCCGGCAGCCTCCAGGCAGCAGCAGGTGGAGGTGGAGAAACAGGCCTCTCTCACCCCTCGAGGTTTGTACTGAATTAATGCCCGCTGGCTGAGTTCTGTGTTCTGAATGAATGTTTGCCAAGTAAGCTCTCTCAGGTTTCTGTAGTATTTGGTATTTGCACATGCCTTAGCAAACACCACCAGTAATTTTATAGTCAACTTTTACTGATCCAAACAGTGATCAAGTCTATGGTAGTCCACAGATCCATGTTTAAAATAAAGGTTAAGAAAGTTTCTCCCCACAGTATTTCTCACTAAATATTAAGTTTTACTGAGAAATGTGATATTTAAATTATTACATGACAGTTGATCGGTGACAGTTTTCCATTCATTTGATCCAGAAGCTAATATATCTAGTTTGTGTGCTGTTTTTATCTTCCTAATAGAGTTGAATTAGCATCCTATTCTACATTAACATTTCATATGAGATCTGTTTGTTGGTTCTCCTCATGTTTTAACATTTGTGCCATTAACAAGTTTGTTAAAAAAGCTTTTTGTCACCAGGTTTACTGAACTGTTGTGGCTTGTTTTTGGTACAAGGTTTGTTTGTACTGTGATAATTGGTAGTGACATCATCATGATGTTCATGCTTTCCCTGTAGAGCTAGAGCTCAGACGACGAGAGGACGAGTACAGGTTTACAAGTAAGTGTACAGTATGTGTCATTTAAAACCATTTACTTTCCCAGACAAACCTGCTGTTTTTTCTTTCAGATTGTTTCATGTTGGAATTGCTGTGCCATGTTCCTTTAATTCCTTTTTTTGCATTGTGCATGTGTTCAGTTAGGAGGCTGCGAGCGACAGTTTGCATATGTAAGATTTGATATATTAGTATGAATTCAGACATGTTTCCCCAGGGTCCCAATAACCCTGTTTTACTGCTGGCCCGATCATCTGCATGGAGGCAGTTGTTTGCTGTTGTATGTGAAGCTTGCAGAGGTTGTAACAGGAACTCACTTTAAACAGAGCAGCTGTGCATGTTAAATTGTTTAACGGCAACAGTTGACAGTGCACTACTCAAATAGTACACTAAATGAAGTACAGAGTTCTCAGTTTTGATCTCCACCTGTATTATGACTTATGTAGCAGCACAACTTGTCCCTCAGTTTAAAAAACAAGCTAGTTTTTACCAGCTAATACAATAATGTATTAGCTAAATGTTTGGTTTGATATTTTAAACAGAACATTCATTAATAATAGTAAGGTACTGTAGAAGTATGTTTAATTGTTTATTCTATCAGTTGTAACTCTCAGAGAAATCACTTATGCTATATGCCCCAAGCTTTATAAAACGTATGCAGTTGAAATGTTTGTCTAATTTGTGTAGAGCTGCTGCAGATCGCTGGCATCAGTCCTCATGGAAACGCTCTGGGCGCCTCCATGCAGCAGCAGTTGAACCAGCAGACGCCTCCAGAGAAGAGAGGAGGAGAAGTGCTGGACTCCACACATGCTGATATCAAACTAGAGAAGAGCAACATTGTGCTGCTGGGCCCCACCGGCTCTGGTGAGACTAAAGCACACTTTCACATAAGATCAGATAATACATAAGATCTGGATTATAAAGTCCTCAACAGTCAGTCAACATGAAGTGCACACAGTTCTTTTCACAGTTTCTACACTGATTGTAGAAGATCTGTAGAAATCTGTCAAATGGATTTACTGGTAACATTATCAAATCACCTACAGTTTCATTAAATAATATCCAGGAGCAGGGGATTCATATAAGGTTGTGAATAACAGAAAGATGAGAAGACAAACTAAACTGAATTATGTTACAGGGAAAACACTTCTGGCCCAAACGCTGGCCAAATGTCTGGATGTTCCCTTTGCCATTTGTGACTGCACCACCCTCACCCAGGCTGGATACGTGGGCGAGGACATAGAGTCAGTCATTGGCAAGCTTCTGCAGGACGCTAACTATGTGACTGAGAAAGCCCAGCAAGGTAACAGCTGTATCGGCCTGCAGCGGACTGCTTTGTCCTGACACCAGGCTCTGTTCTGTGGTTTATTATGCCTGTTTAAAATGAGGGGAATTGTTTCAGGCATTGTGTTCCTGGATGAAGTGGACAAGATTGGCAGTGTTCCTGGGATTCATCAGCTGAGGGATGTGGGAGGAGAGGGAGTACAGCAGGTTTGTCATTACAAATGAACCAATGAATTGTTCTTTTGCAGGTGATCAGATATGATGTGTTTAAGTTATCTGTGTAAATATCTGGGTACCTAGAGACTTATTTCCACTAAAACGGTTTTGGTACAGTTACAAACCACATATAGTCAGATTGACTGTGTGAATAAAACTGTCCTTAAACTTTGGTAGGGTTTACTCAAACTCCTGGAAGGCACCATCATTAACGTTCCTGAGAAGAACACAAGGAAGCTGAGAGGTGAAACTGTGCAGGTCGACACCACCAACATCCTGTTTGTAGCATCAGGAGCTTTCAATGGACTTGACCGAATTATCAGCAGAAGAAAGAATGAGAAGGTGTGTAAGTTAACCTGAAGTTAACCCATGACTAGAGGATAACACATGACTATAGCAATAACAGCCCTGCTTGGTCATAACAAATTCAAGAATTATCATGTACTTTCAGAACTTACCTTCAGGCAGGTCTGAAAATGATTGACATTTGTGGACATTTGTGTGCCTGTTACACAAGCTTAGATCAATCACGTCATTACTACTTTATGTACAGAATGAGCTGTCCAACCCAGCACTTGTGTGGTGTTGTGCAGTCTTGGGCTCTGTTTTTTGCCTGTACATTTTCTCATTAGCTGATGTATTTAAAGGGTTAGTTCACTCAGATATGAACTCACCCACTTGTTGTAACCCCATGGCTTTCTTTGCAACCAAAGTGGACCATTTTAAAAGAATCTGCGTGTGTTTTTTCTTTTAATGGCATTAAAAAGGGCACAAAAGCTTCATAAAATAAGTATATTACATATTACAATTGTTCTGAAGAGGTCTTGTGAAAAACTAAAAACATGTAACAACTAGAACTTAATTGTAGTCTTTTTGTCTTTTTTGTAGTCTTTTGTCTTTTTATTGTTGTCATGATTGCATGTAATTATACATATGAAATGCATGGGAATATATATGACACTTGACTTTATATTCCATGTGTAGTACCTTGGATTTGGAACTCCATCTAACATGGGAAAAGGCCGAAGGGCGGCAGCAGCAGCTGACCTTGCCAACAGCACAGGTGGAGAGGTGGATGCTGTGGCTGAAATTGAGGAGAAGGACAGGCTGCTGAAACATGTGGAGGCCAGAGATCTCATAGAGTTTGGCATGATTCCAGAGTTTGTGGGCCGTCTTCCTGTTGTGGTTCCACTGCACAGTCTAGATGAGGAAACGCTGGTGCGGATCCTCACGGAGCCCCGCAATGCTGTGGTGCCTCAGTATCAGGCTCTCTTCAGCATGGACAAGGTTGGTACCAAATATCTAAATGTTTACCTATCTGTATAAGGGCTGGGGGTTGACCTCTAATTCCGAAATAAGCTACTATTGTTTCATACAGCCCTTTTAACCCTGCAATACACCTTAAAGCACTGTAAACAGAGTTTAACAGGAACATTAGTTTTATTGTCCTTTCGTGGTTATTATTTCTTAACAGAAGCAGATATTTATTGTGTTTCTATTTAGGTGAAGTTATAATAAAAAATAGATTTATGTATGGCATATATTTAAACTGAATAACTGTTTGTGAATGTGCGTCTTTAATTTCGTATTAGTGTGATCTCAATGTGACCCCTGATGCCCTGAGAGCTATTGCCAGATTGGCTTTGGAGCGTAAAACTGGTGCCCGTGGCCTTAGATCCATAATGGTAAGAAAATGCCATTTACAGAGAAGTTCTCAGTTGCTCTGCTGGAATGAGAATCTTTGTAATATAACTGGCCTCTATTTCTCACCAGGAGAAACTGCTGCTAGACCCGATGTTTGAGGTTCCTCACTCTGACATTGTGGCTGTGGAGGTGAACCAGGAAGTGGTTCAGGGAAAAGCACAAGCCCAATACATCAGGTAAGAGCACACACGATGATATCCTTTCTGAACACTCTGAACTATTTACTGATAACTATTACACTATAACAAATATTGTTTTGTAAAATATAGCCTTAATCCTGGCTTAAGGGAAGGGTGTGTGGTTTTCCAGAAACATTTTTGTCATGCTGGTTGAAAGTCTAAATATGAAAGTGGTCTGAGTATACTGGCAAATATATATATTCTCGAAGGTGCATCTTTTGTCCAACATTTGCTAGGATGTCCTACCTGCTTGTCAAACTATATATTTATATCTCAGGCGTGGCTTTGCGCACTCTTAGCACTCTGAAGGGAGGGCGGGACCTTATGTTTTCAGAGCTAGCTATGAAGCGTGTGACTTCAGTTTTCAGTTTGCCTTTAAAGTGAATGTACCGCCTAATTAGCAAAATGCCACCTTGTGATGGATTTGACTCATCTTGATTTGCCCTCCTCTCAGAGCCGCAGCTAAAGACTCCTCTGAAGAGGACTATGATTCAGGAATTGAAGAGGAAAACTGGACGAGACAGGCTGACGCAGCTAAAAACTAGGAACTACACACCTGGTTTAAGACAATGATTACTTGACCACAATTTAAGGATCCTAAAAAAAAAAAAAAGAAATTCCTTAACCCACCTTTACCTTCATTGTAAGGTATGAAGATGTAAAGAAACATGTTTAAAATCAGCCAGATGCCTCTTAGAGAGGCTGTTAATCATTGTGAAATGTAAAGAGCATTTTATTCTTAATCATTTGATGTGATTTTTATGAACTGTTGGATTGTTTTTGCAGAAAGTGATGGGGCTGATTAATATATTTTTGATTTTAAGTGCAGCATATGTTCAGCAGACATATGCTGTATGTCATGCTATAAGTACACGTCCTGAATAATGTTAATGTCTCTGGTCACAATCACTCAGTGACTGTACAGAATGCTTACCAGTATTGTCTGGGTTTATCATTGTATGAACTGCATGTATCATTAGAGCCCCTCAGTCTGCAGTTTTGTTTCATATTTAGTCAGGGTCTGTTTAATTAAATAAGGGTTTCTGAGTGAACTGACTTTAGGTTTAGTACTTTTTTAAATCAATGCCATTGACTGTATCCAGATTTTTTCAATGTCTGGTTTGCCATCATACTCAAGCTGCTGTTATGTCATGGGTCAAGAAAAAACAGTTAATGGGTTGTAGTAGTGGTTCGGGGACAATTCTGTTAAAATCTGATCAGAATCTCATTTCTGTTATGCACAAAAAGGCTTTATAGGCCAGTTTATAAAGTTTAAACCACTTTGGATCTCTTTATAAAGTGTCACTGTGGTAGCTCTGTTGCATCTATTGTGAGCTATTCACCAAATTTCCTGGGTAATTCATGATCAGTATTTCACTATGGAAATATGAATAATGTTTCCTCCACTTAAATTGTAATAAAAGTATGTATTGTTTGCATTTTGTTGTTTTAGTACATATTAAACTCTCAATAAATACAAAGTGCATAACTGCACTTACTGTGGATTATCTGTGCATAGAGAGAACCTGAAGGTCGGTGGATAGATGAACAAGGACAGACTGAGCTAAAAAAAAAAACATGTTAATAAAAATGTTTTTTTAAAAAGGCTTAAGTCAGTAGTGTTCTATCCTAAAACTAGTCTCACAGAATTAAATATTGTAGTAAATGTATGCATTTGGCAGACGCTTTTCTCCAAAGTAACTTACTGTGTATTCAAGGAAACGATTTATCAGTACTTGCTCCCTGCGAATCAAACTCAACTTTTGCGCTGCTAACACAATGCTCTGCCATTGTGTTAGCAGCGCAAAAAGCTACAGAAACCAAATATCTATGAATATGACAGGAATGTTTAACTCCGTAGACCTGACATAAAATGAAAGGTGTTCATGATGACCAGAATGCAGCTGATGACTTTGATATGCTTTAATAATCATGTCCGGGAATATCTCAAAACAAATCACAAACAAAATCCTCAGAAGAAAGATAACAGGATAGATAACCTTATAGAGAATGTGAAGCTGATGTGACACTGTTGAATTCTGGGTAAATATTTTGTATTTTCAACACCATATTAGGAGGATCGTGCTGCCTTTGTGCTGCTGAGTTTAGGGCAGTATTTTGATTTATGTCACGATTATGAAAAATATCACCACTGTAGATCATTCCTGCTGCAACGAGAACAGTCACAGTAACTCATGTTGAAATATGCTAGCATCATACTAACTGAAGCATGACAGCATCATATATTCATTTTAGAAGATTAATCTGTATATGATTGTTGATTTTTACATCAAATGAAAACCCATAGTAATCATGCCCAGCATACTACAGAAAGTTTCTGGATAAAATAGAGGTTTTAATCTGTGACTGTTCTTGAAAAACTATAACAAAAACGTGGATTAGACATGTTTAAATGACCATGTGTATTATACAGTATATAGATGAGAATAACTTACAATACTATACTTAGCAATAATACTATAGCAATTTACTATAAATTGCTATTATTTTTATTTTAATGCCTATGCAAGCTTATGATCAAATTTGATGAAGCACTTCCACATAAAAAGTTTTTCATTTGTTTTTTTGTATTATTAAAATAAAATATTTATTATGATTATTATGTTTTTATTATAAATTAACTTTCTCTTTATAAATTTAACATAACAAACCTTCACTTCAAAAGCAGAACAAAGTAAACTATACAGTACAAATGTAGATATTGGTCAGCTCGCCCTTCATAAAACAAAACTGTATAAATTTATATGTGAATGAACCAATCAGATGGCATTCTGGCATTTTGTATACAGTGTGGGCTCTTTCCACATTCCAGCTAGTTAAACGTCAAATGGATTTCTATTACAAATGAAGACATAAAGGACTTTGATTAACTTTGATAAACTACAAAAATGTAATAGCTTCAGATTCATTAGAGAGATTTAGGGAATGAATTTCCACATCTAAGCCCTCATGTAAGATTTTGTCTCAGTTTTGGACCTCCTCTTCAACCTCCCCATTCACCACTGGTTCAGGATACAAAGTTGACACATTGCCATCCTTCCAGGTCACCATGATTTCTCCAGGCTTCAGTTCCTCTGAGTTTTTACCCTCGACTGAAGGCTCTTCCCAGTCTGTATGGCTGTTCTCCATGAGGCTTTTCCCATCTTTGACCTCTGTCATCTTCTCTGTGAAGACCCTCAGCTCTTCCGATTCAGCTTTCACTGCTGTCAGTTTTGTGGATGCTCTGTACTTGGCTATTTGCTTCCTGTTCCTATATGGAAGTTATAGACAAATAACAAAAACAATAACCTTGTTGACTAACAACATCTGTTGATACTGGTTCTGTCCAGTCAGAAAATATCTGGCTCAAATGTTTTATCTTTCACCATTCAACAGACATAATGTTCAAAGTTTGTCACAGATGGTTCTAAAATTAGATACAACTAGACACATTTAACGATTAGACATTTTTTGACATAGAGTAAGATAGTAAAGCTATAAAATAATATAATCAGGTCTTGGCAGAAATGGATGAGAAGTTTTTTCATAAACTAAAGGTATTTCACAGCCTTATGTCATTGTATCTGTCACTCACCTGTTACCCATCATACCCATGACCATCAGCATACAGCCAATAAGAAGGCCCAGAAAAGCAAAACCAAGCATGGCAAACTCCCATGATGTTGCTGTAAAACATGAGCAGTATTCATGTCATCCACTTTCTGGATGTGGCAAAATCCAACTGCATTTCAAAGTCATTTCAGGAGTGGGGAAATAACATTTCAGAAGCAAAACAGAAACTGTTTTCTTTATAGTTTCCTGACAATTTATGAAGCAGATCCCTGTCACATTTTTTCACACAGTTTAAAGTCCCTTTTTCATTACAGGCATTTACATTTTTAAGGTTTTCTATATCATCACTGCCTTTGAAAAACTTCCTGGTATATCTTTATACTACTGTTATTTTGTATGTTTAAAGTGAAATTTACGAAAAGCATGCTTTTGTCTTTGTAATAGCAATGCTTCAAAAAAAACATTTTTAAGTTCTGTTCTTTGTGTCTTCTCCTGTGTGTTGGGTTTCCTATTCATTTAGTCATTATCTTTTGTTTCTCTGTATATTTACTCCCTGGTTTTGTTCTTTGTCATTCCTTGTTTTGCTATAGTGTTTTGTGTTCTTCTGGTCTCTTGAGTTGTGAGTGTATTTTGAGATTATCTCCCAGTTTCATTGGATTACTCCTACAAACACCATTAAATCAACAAAAGCAAAGATTCTGTCATTTACTTGTATAATTCCAAACGTGTGTGTTTTATTTCTTCTGTGGAACATGAGAGGAGAAATTCTGAAGAACGTTGATGCTGCTGTTTTTTCAATACAATGATAACATGGATGGTGAAGCAGTCGATCACTGACATTCAAGGTAAATAACTGAAAAACTTAGATTTTTGGGGGAACTATCTCTTTAAGAATGAAACGTGTCACACTCACAATCCTCTGTGCGGTAATACCACTGTAAAAATCTCTTTGTTCCTCTGTCATTTTGCCTTCCGACTCTTCATATTCAAAATCTGCTTCACTATGTCTTCTAGATCCTGTGAGGAACAATGAAGATGAGATATGAGGTACTGCCGAACAATACCATGAGGAGCAGGTGAAGACTGCCAGAAATGTATTGCATGTTACAGCAAAGTTCCGACAGAAACTGTTCTCGTCAATTATTTGTGAATGACTATGAATGTTCTAGTCTAATGGAACATTTCATTTGAAAGAATGTTTTTATCTTATGGCAGACTGCTATGATACATCATCAATAAATCATTTGTTTATTATTGATTAGTGGCAAAAGCTATTTTTTCCACTGGGTAAATAGAATAAAGTGTCTGGATCATAATTTATAAAAAACATATATCCAGGATCATTATAATTTTATGTTGACTTGAGAAAGCCTGAGAAAGAAAGGTAGAAGCAGAGGAAGAAGAAGCAGAGGAAGGAGCAGAGGTAGAAGCAGAGGAAGAAGAAGCAGAGGAAGGAGCAGAGGTAGAAGCAGAGGAAGAAGAAGCAGAGGAAGAAGCAGAGGAAGGAGCAGAGGTAGAAGCAGAGGAAGAGGAAGCAGAGGAAGCAGAGGAAGAAGCAGAGGAAGAAGAAGCAGAGGAAGGAGCAGAAGTAGAAGCAGAGGAAGAAGAAGCAGAGGAAGAAGAAGCAGATATTGCACTCATGAACATGAGGTTTGCTTTACAGTAAGGCTACTCTCAATGGGCTGACCCATTGTCATATCAACCCATATCAACAATTATATTAACAATTCACATTGTTCAGTTCTTTTATAAAGCTAGCTTTAGATGATGTGGTGTTAATGATTTCCTACTCAGGTTGTCTTGGCAGATGTCGCCTGCATCCAGAGACATCCACCTGTGTTCCCCTGTGCTCAGACTGAGCCTTCCGTTCTCTGCACTCAGTGCCAGTGAGTTCCTCACACTGATCATCTGTTGAGCTTTGCACTGCCATTTAATATGTTCACCAGAATCACAGGAAACAGTCTGGACGGGGTCGCTGTGGATGCCGGAGAGACACCTGGAGGTGCCCGAGTTCACCAGGAACCAGTGATCTGACCACATCCACTGCTGGAGGTCTGAGTCCAGCCTGCAGGTCTGTAAGTGAACTGTTCCTTCAGGTGAGTCCTCAAGACACAAACCTTTCTTAACACTGCGGACTGCAAAGCCCATTGCACCTTGAGATTAAAAAGACTAGTTAGATTATCCCTTTACCATAACTAATTTGCTTTAATATTATGTATTTAAATCAGGCAATATTTGTACATTGTATTTCTAATTTGTATGCCATTTTATGTGTTCAAAAGACAATGAAAGAATTTTAATAATTCTTTAGGTGAGAAAGTACTTGGGAAATCTCATGAAAACGTGCAGGTCACATTTCACACCAAAATGAAAATAAAATAAAAATGTTAATTACACTTTGCACAAAGAAAATGAAGCTTCAGACAGGTTTTGTGAAATTGATTTTTGAGTGTGTACTGTACCAGGCCATGTGAAGCATAATGTTATCCATAACAGCAACATTGTGACAGTAATACAGCATCAACATAGCCTGTGTAGACACAAGTTTTAAAAACATGTTAATACTTCCACATGTATTAACACATCTATAATACATATTAGATTTCATTACGCTTGCAGCTTCATTCTTGAAACGTCCTCCTCCACATACACGTTCAGTGTTTCATCATGTCACCTGCCCACAGTGCAATAATGCAATACAGTGTACGGTCTAATTGAGGGAAGTGGTGGATATTATTGACACAGATATCATTACCTTGACAAAAAACTGAAACCAAACCACCCCAGTGTTACACATTCTCTTCCCACCTCCACAAAAATATTGTTTTAAATTTGATGTATTACTGTAAAACCTTTTAACTATGCTTAGCTTCTAACTAATGAACTATGCTTCATTATTACTATCTTAATCAGAAGCTTAATAAGTGTTTATCCAGTTTAATAAGTGTCTAAGTGTATTACTGATTTTCAACGGTAAAAATGACTTAGTTATAATACTGATATGATAGTATGTGTGTTATAAAACTAATAAGAACTTTCAAATGATACTCTGTTGTAAAAATGATGACAATTTAAAAAATCATAGCAATTCTTATCGCCTCTCTTAGAGGGATAGTTCAAACCAAAATGACATTTTTTCATCATTTATTCACCATGTCATTCCAAGCCTCCTTTTTCTTCTGTGAAACACAAAAGGAGATATGAGAAAAGTCTGAGTGGTTTTGTGTCCATACAGTGGAAGTCACTGGGTGCCACTGTTGTTTGGTTACCAACATACTTCAAAATCTTTTGTGTTCTTCAGAAGCATAAAGGTAAAGGTACCCATTACAGGTTTGGAATGACATGAGGGTGAGTAAATGATGGAAGAATTTGTATTTCTGGGTAACCTGTCCCTTTCAGACAATCACCAAATGCTTCTGTTTATCAGAGTTTAATAATAATAATTCACACTGACTCATTTTAGAAGACATGCAAGAATTCAGCTCACCTGAGGATCAGAAGCTTTAGAAGCTGCTGTGAGATGGACCAGAAGAACGATCACACATGTTGCAAACATTTCACTACAGCAGAGAGTTTCCAAAGTTCAAGTGGGAGGAGTTTCAAGTAATTTGTTTCATTTTTCTCTGCAGTATGATTTATTGAATGTTTTTATGAGGGAATGCGTTATCAAGAAATGTGTTAGCATCTCATATTCTTTGACTAATTTAATAATGTTTGTCATAATAATTTGCTTTGAAAGATCAGGGTTTGAAACAGGGCACTGTTCACTACAACCAGGAAACACAGAGTCCTGAACAACAAGAAGAAGACTGTCTTCAAATTAACATGCATGCAATAAAATAATTATCCAGTCAATATCTCTCTAGAACAGACTGTTTATGCTCCGCTCTTTAAGGATTTTGTTAATGGCAGTGTTTGGATAGCCTTGCTTCAGCCTTGTGATGTTAGTCCAGCAGAATACAAATGAGAGAGCAACAGTCTGTGACTGGTCGGTCATGTACCTGACAGCTGGGTGGCTGTTTGCTCATGTAAGCAGAAGGTGGGATTTTATTTTTTTACAGCAAGTGCTTCAAGCTGCTCTGGGTGAATGAACTAGGTGTCAATGCCATTGTTGCATAGGTGAAATACCAAACAAATGCATCATCACTGTATGTGAGGATATTAACAAAAGGAGCATATACTCCTTCCTTCAGTCATAGCAGAATGCCAAATCCTTATCTGGAACCAATTCTGAAGTGATCAAATAAAAAGATCCACTAAGAAAAGAACTCCATTTGCCTACCTGGTAGGCAATAAACATAATATAAATGTATGTTTATAAATTATATAAATGATAATAAATGAATAACATATTCTTACTGTATTCAAATGTGCTTTAAGCTGATGTCTTTATTATCTGACAGAAAAATCACACCTTTACCCAATCAGAAATTTTTTTCTAACATTTGTAGCAGATGTCAGTAATTTTGTGGGCTGGATCTGTAGAAAAGTGTTGTGTTCAGTTGATAAAATGTGCTAGTATAGATTAAGTATAAAAATGGGTGGTGTGAAAACATTCCTCTAAATAAAGTTTCATTATGGTTGTCACAACAGTCTGATTGTTTCATACCAGCACAGATCAACATCATTTTCTAAACTTTTCCTCTGATATTATCTATAATTACTCCAGAGAAGAATATTGGTCGTATTGTATCATGTTTGCTCTCACTGATAAAAATCTTCATAGTGATCTTATGTTTTTCTGAATACATTTCTGAAATACACTTTCATGTCATTTCACAAGGTGGATCAGGGATGGATGTGTAGTGTGTGTAGTGTGTGTAATATATGTAGTGTGTGTAGTATATGTAGTGTGTGTAATATATGTAGTGTGTGTAGTATATGTAGTGTGTGTAGTAAGTGTAGTGTGTGTAGTGTGTGTAGTAAGTGTAGTGTGTGTAGTAAGTGTAGTGTGTGTAGTGTGTGTAATATATGTAGTGTGTGTAGTATGTGTAGTGTGTGTAGTAAGTGTAGTGTGTGTAGTATATGTAGTGTGTGTAGTAAGTGTAGTGTGTGTAGTGTGTGTAGTAAGTGTAGTGTGTGTAGTAAGTGTAGTGTGTGTAATATATGTAGTGTGTGTAGTATATGTAGTGTGTGTAGTAAGTGTAGTATGTGTAGTGTGTGTAGTAAGTGTAGTGTGTGTAGTAAGTGTAGTGTGTGTAGTGTGTGTAGTATATGTAGTGTGTGTAGTAAGTGTAGTATGTGTAGTGTGTGTAGTAAGTGTAGTGTGTGTAGTAAGTGTAGTGTGTGTAGTGTGTGTAGTAAGTGTAGTATGTGTAGTGTGTGTAGTAAGTGTAGTGTGTGTAGTAAGTGTAGTGTGTGTAGTGTGTGTAGTAAGTGTAGTGTGTGTAGTGTGTGTACTGTGTGTAGTGTGTGTAGTAAGTGTAGTGTGTGTAGTAAGTGTAGTAAGTGTAGTGTGTGTAGTGTGTGTAGTATATGTAGTATGTGTAGTGTGTGTACTGTGTGTAGTGTGTGTAGTATATGTAGTATGTGTAGTGTGTGTACTGTGTGTACTGTGTGTAGTGTGTGTAGTATATGTAGTGTGTGTAGTGTGTGTAGTGTGTGTAATATATGTAGTGTGTGTAGTATATGTAGTGTGTGTAGTGTGTGTAGTGTGTAGTATGTGTAGTGTGTGTACTGTGTATAGTGTGTGTAGTGTGTGTAGTGTGCTGCATGCAACAGCACATGATGCTGCCTTCAGGAACAGTGACTAATAACAGGTCGAACATTAACAGCTTATGGGGGGTATATATAGAGTGTAGCTAGTGGTTGTCCACTTAAATCTTACAGCTCCCCTAGTTTTCTAGAGCTCTCCCTAACAGTCCACTAATTACACAAAGAGAAATTTAGTCAAACACATTTTAATTAGTCTGTTACGAATGGAAGATTCATTAAAACTAAGCTGTCAAAAGGCTTGTTTTGATAAATGCAGTAGCACCAACTGCATCTGTTTACAGACCAATGACACCCCTCAGTGTGGACTGTGAGATATTAAGGAGAAAGCTGGATGGATACTATCACTCAACTAGCAGAGTAGATGTGGGAATATCTGTCAAACCTTGTGCTGCTCCTGATTGTGTGTAGTAATCCCAACATTAGAAACGAGCAGCTGAAAATTATTTTTAACAAGCTCCTTGTGACAGTAATTTGTGAAATGTGCACATATTTTGTAAACCTGTTAAGATCAGAGATGATAATGCAGTTTTTGGCAGGAAGTTATAGACTAACATTTTAAATAGACCTCTGGGAAAATCAGTTGCTACAAACATGTTTGATGTGATTTGACACACATTTGACTTTAATATCAATTACAGCTAAATTCAAAAGGTGCATTAGAAGGGATCATGTTGAAAATGATCTCGCTGATAATCAGCTTCAGGGTTTACAAAGCCAGTAATCCTGTCTGAAGGGAGAGAGAGACTGTTTGGTAACAAGCTCACACAGGTGCAAGTCCGCTGACACACAAAGCCCAGCGGGCCATAAAAAATAAGAAAGTTGTCAGCCTCTTTCCAGAGCTGCGAAACCATCATCAGAAGCGTATCGTTTGACAGTAATGTGCGACAGTTTGTTCTGCATTTATTTGTTATGCCTGTTGCTAAAACTTTATTTAGGACCAGAAATGTAATTTTCGGTAAGCGTTTGCTTTATTTGCAATTTGAGCAACTGCCTGTTGCAAAATACACATGCAGTGCATTCATTTCAGAAGCATACAGTAATCCTGCCTCCGTAGGCAGCTCAAGAGAAACTGGAACAGAGTGATTGTCAGGGAACAGAGTGACTCAGTAGTGCACTGTAGCCCTGGCACATGCTAACACAGCACAAAACTCGCTCCTGGTTAGTGCGGTTCTCTCCCAGGAACTTGCAAACAATGTTTCCTCCCAGACTGAAGCCCACAACGATAAGTTTGGTTTGGGGATTCACCTTCTTAATAAAGCCCACCATTGCTGCAAACTCCCATGTACAACCTGTTCACAAATAATGAAACAGCTTTCATTGAATATATTGGACCAATCCAGCTGCACATCAAACTGTATAATTTAGTTAACTGTGTAACATTGTCACACCAAAACTGTATAAAAGTAACTTGCAGAGTTTCTTTCTTAGTCTGGTCTTCTATCGGTTTATGGACATGATATCACACCATCACACTGACTTTTGCCAAGAGATGGAAGCTGACAGCTTAAATTGTAACTGATTTTTGTTCATTTTTTAAAAAAGAAAGCAACGTTTTATAGCTTTAATGCTTGTAATGCTTTATTGTTTGTATAGTATTAGCAAACTAGATAGGTACATTTTCTAAAGAAAATATGAGTGGTGCTTGCCGTGGCAAAACTCAAGAATATTTAAACAATGTTAACATGTTTTAACATGATGCTAGTATGACTTAGCATGATGCTAGCATGACTAAGCATGATGTTAGCATGATGCTAGTATGACTTAGCATCATAGATATACTAAAATATGGCTTATTCATGATATTAAGAGGTTGCTAGGGTGATCTAAATGGTTGCTAGGGTGAGGTCAGGAAGTTGCCAGGGCAATACCTAAAGCCCACTGACAGTCCAAGTCAAATAAGACCAGCCACATGTCTCTACATTGTTCTAATGTGAGATGTGGCTCATTCATTTTATTATATGGTTGCTACAGTACAGTAATTGGTTGCTGGGGTAGAACTAGACAGTTAACAGTGTAAAACCAATAGACGAACGTGTGTGTGAATCAAAAGAGCCAACTCTCATGTCTCTGTAATATTCTGGTGCTGAGATATATAGCTAATTCATGCTGGTTGCTATGGTGCTCTAAACAGTCGCTAGGGCATGGCTGGACAGTTTCCATGGTAATAACTAAAGACTACTTGGCAGTCTGACTCAAAAGAGGCCACCCATTTGTCTCTATGATGTTCTGATCCCTCGCACGTTTTTTAAATGGAAGTCAGTGGGGTGGTTGCTAGGGTACTGTAACTGGTTGCTAGGGCGTGGCTATGAAGTTGACCATTTGTTGCTGCTTACTAAGCCGAGCGATATAAACGGCATACTATGCATCAAAAATAATGATTCTCTATAAATGCTCCTTTGTGATATGGTGAACAGGTGTCACAGCTTTTACTGTACTGTGTATTTTAACTCCCATGACTAGAATGCTGCACTGACCAATCAGCATCCAGCACCAAAAGTAATCATTTTAAAATTCTCATTTATTTCAATTAACACTGGTGTCAATGTTAACCACTTCACGATGTGCCAACAACATCCCGTGTTTATGGTTAAATCATATGCTTCATGTAATAATTGTTTTATTTATTAAATGAAATGTGTTTACCCTGAATAATCACTCATCAATAATCAGGCATGTCGTACTGTAGGTGAACATGCGAGGGGAGGTGAGCTCAATGTCTGGTAAGGCCCCGAGGTGACTGAGCACAGCACAGCGGTAGCCCTGCTTCTGTGAGTGATCTACGAACGTGCGGATGTAATGTTTCTCACTGTGATTCCCTATATCAGGACAAATGACCATGGTGATGTCCTCTGTAAAATAAACACAAAACACTGAGAACAATTATTACAAATGAAATGTAATGACATTTTTAATGCCTGATGTGCACTTCTGACCCCCAGTGCACACTGCGTTACGCAACACTGTAATAACAGGCATTTCTCTTTGTGCTTAAATAATATTTCTGTTTCCCCAAAGTAAGCAAACCATTTAAATATCATTCACATGACACTTCCATCTGCTTGAACTACAGCCTCTCATTTCTCAGCTTTCACACAGTGCTAGTGTTACAACAGCCTGGTCACACGGCACTGACCTCCGGTCTGATGATCCACCGGCGGTTCAAAAAGGTCGAAAGTTGCCATTGACGTGGCCCCGTCCTGCATGGGCAGATATTTGCGCAGGCTGTAGGGGTGCAGAGAACTGACCCGACCCAACTTTCCATACAGGGCTGTCTGGAGATGACCACTTTTACCCCACAGCAGAGGAGGAATGTACCTAGAAAATTAAACAAAATCTCATATTTCTTTAGAAAAACTCCAAAAAGACCCATTTGAAATTGATCAGGATTTTTTGTACTCGGATGAGAATTGTGTCAAAACACAGACAGATGAAGAAGATCGAACAGGTCAGTTTGAAAAACTGCTGTTGATGCAGTTGTTAAAAACACGTAACTGGGTTCATATTTCATCAAAGTTAAACTGAATATAACCGACTGTGCACGTTGTTTTGTTTTCCTTGTCTGTGGAGTTTCACATCATAACTATAGTTAAGGGCTTTAATTAAGGGCTTCAGCCAGTCAGTGTTGTCAAATTAGTCACATGATGTTTATGGCTCAGGTGATTGGCTAATGCCAATCAGTTCAGTGTACTGCTGACTTCTGGCTTTATGCAGAATGCTGCAGGTTTTTTTCTATTTTTTACATGGAGGTTAATCAAAAGGAAGCTCAATATAATTATAATTTCCACCATAGAAGGTAGACCTTGAAATTTCTAGAAAGTGGAAGAGGCAGTAATAATGCCCTGTCTATTCTCTGTTCTGACAGCAGGAATAAAAGAAAGACCTGCTTTGAATTGCATAAAGTCAGGCTGATGTCTGCAGAACATCTGCCCTCCACCCCGCCTCATCGTTACTGCAGTCTATTACACAGCACTCATGTATTACATAAGACCTCTCATTACACAAACATACCGACATACATAACCAGCATCTATATGTATATGATCATCCTTAAAACAGTGGTTATGAGGATGTCTAATCGGGTCCCCATGACTAACAGAATCAGAAGCACTGGAGTGAAGTGCAGAAATCTCTGGTGTAAATAGCACTGACTGCTCATCCTGTCTCGTGTGTTCATGTCTTAGGGCTCAGGAGACGTTTCTACAGTGGGACCAGTGCCATCGCTTCTATAACTTCCTGATGGCCGACAACATGAAGAAGATCATTCTGTCACACAGGTAATATTACAATCTCAAATCTTCCAGATGTGACCGTGAAGACTATTGACAAGTTCAGTGTGATTCTATGTGATTCAACAGATGTTATTAAACCGCTATGAACTGCTGAACATTTTCTTTTGCAATCAAGTCATCATGAGACATCCGAATAACTTGATAACTTAATGACACAAACAAGATAAATTTCCATCCTTCTGAGTGGTAAGAGAACACAACTCTAATTCGGGGGCTGCTGTTAGACCGGAGTCAGCAGAAAGGTTGTGTATTTTTCTGTTTCAACAGGAACGTCTTGTTTGGGGTGGGCTCTACTAAAATGATGGACGCAGATTTGTGCCGACTGTACACTGCCACATCTCTCATGCAGATAGATGACAACATCATGAGGTAAGTGCATTTCATGCTAAAAGTGCTTTCCTCAAACAGAGACAAGTAAACACAGTTCATATTATAGGGCTGGAGATTGAACGCACTATGAATAGATGACCTTTTTAAGCCTGTGTCAATGGGGGAAATTTATAATATTTAAGTCAATATACAACTGAATAGTTACTGTAAACAGTGTTTAAATGTGTTGCCAGCTAGTGTATCGCTTGTATTACACAACATCAGTTTGTATTTCCTAGAAAGTTCCATGGACACAACTCTCTGAAGGAGTATTACGAGAAGGAGAGCTGCGTACACTACATTCATAACGTGAGTACAGTAACAGACACCTTGTATAATAAGTTAAAAATATACTTTTGTCCAATACTGAAGGAAGTTGTGTGGTTGTGTGACAGTTTGACATGGTCCTCCCTCTGTGGTCTGTAGATAAACGTGCCTCTGCTGCTGGTGAACTCTGGAGATGATCCTCTTGTGCACAATTCTTTGCTCACCATTCCTCGCACACTCGCAGGTACAGCATAAACAGTTTTATACTAAATACTAAAACTAACTTTATTTCTAAATGGTAATTGGAATTGGTCCTAACTTAATATATACTTTAAATGCTTTAAAGAAAAGTATAATTTTGTATTTTTCCTTTGGTTTTGGGGTGAATAATGACATTGGATGTGTTCTCGACAGGTTTCGAGGTTTACTAGCTTAGTAAAACTACACTGCTAACTTCACTGCACATACAGATGGAAACTGTGGCTGTTATGTTGGCACTGTGTGCTTATGGATCTGACAGGATTGCCGCTCTGGTGCTTATTATTGCATCTTAAGCAATTAAATTGGGTTGGGTTGGGCATTTTAGCACAGGCTAGCATTCATGTAGGCTATAGCGTAGATCACCCACGTGATCCTGATCACCCACCACACTTGTGGTGTGTGTAGTGCATTACCATGTGTTACAGTTATCAATCACATTCTGTAAAAGTCTCACTCCTGTGGACACAGCAAAGTTGCTGGTGCAGTATTGACTCTATTGACTCTTGAGTCTGTATAAAGTGCCTGTTTTATTACGATGTTTTGAATTGTAATGTTACTTACATGACAAATAAGCACAAAGCCACCCTCAGGATTCTCCTCAGTCATCGCAGAAAAGACATCTGGAGGATTTACTTTTGAGTTTTTTGAAAACGTTTATTATGATTGTGGTTTTACTGATTACTGTCATTTTACTGTAATACAGTGTTTTACTATGTTTCAGTACATATACATTATTAAGGCTCTTTTAATTATGTCTGATATACATACTAGTAAAAAATGAACCCCCCTTTTATGTAACTCCTGGTCCACAGTTAAGGTAGGAGAGAGTCACAGTATGTTTACCTGGATCATATTAATCTAATTGTTGACCTGATTCTGAATACATGACTGTTTACATGAGTTGCTTTTTTTGTGTTCCTGTTTTACATGTTACAGAACAGACTGATTATTGTCCCCATGCCTCACGCTGTCTGACGTTCTCTCCAGAATTTCACATATCAACATTCAGTTTTGGGTGTTCAGTTTTTATTTTAACAAAAGCAAATTAAGTGCAAATTAAGTATAAAAGGTATGAACGCGATGTCATATGCTTTAATGTTTCCCAGAGACTAAATCTTTGCAAAGTATCAAACCACATGTGTAAATTCAGTGTTATTTCCTCTTATTTCTTTAATTAGATGAGGTTTTTCCTGTTTTTTTTCATCAGATAAAGTTTGTGTTGTCTTTGTTCTTGACTTCGTTTTTTCAGAAGGTGTTATTGTAAGTGTTGATCTAAAAGCTGCTAGTTGGTTATCAGCTGTCTGGCTTTTTCTGCTGATCTGATCTGTTTACACCAGCACTAATTCATTCTGCTCACGCTGTATCTCCATCCAGTTTGCCTTTCAGAATGTCTTCCACCTTCTTTTGCACAGAAAATACAGGCTTGTGATATTACATCCTAAGTGAAAGTTAACCAAATTTTTGTTTGCTGTTGTTTGTTTGTTTGTTTTGTATTTTGCATTTATTACATTGCTGTTACACAATACAATCCTGTATGATTGTATTGTGCGTCAAATGTTTGCATCATATCACGACTTCTAAATGAACTGAACTAGAAACAAGATAAATTGTGATGAGCTGTTGTGTAGAAACTGTGTTTTATGTTTATGGAAAGCAGGAAACATTAATGTCTGACAGAAATAGTTTTTTCTTTTTTCTCCAAGCCAATGAGACGATTAGCTCATAACAATATTGTGTTTAATGCAGCTTTGAGAAATGTAAGGGATTATTTCACAGAAGATGACTAAATCTGTTCATACAGTTCTGACCCACTTTCTTACGGGATTTATTTTGCGTTTATAAAAATAAACGCAAACGTTGCAATATCGAACAAAGAAGAATAAAAACAAAAACCTCAGTGGCAAAAGTGTAGCATGGCTTCCGAACAAACATGTTTAAAGTGTTTTCTACTTTTGCTTGATCACAAATCAAAGTTTTCATTCACGCTTTCACAGTTTTCGTTTTCAGTTCACAATCCTCGCGTGTGGGCGGGGCTTAACTGCGCTTTACTCTCATTGGCTAGTTAGATTGTGATGAACAGCTGATCTGGATGCGGGTGTCAGTATTGCTGTAGTGTTTGTTCTGTGTAGTGACTGTAAATCTTTATTTAATGAGCATTTCAGTTCGTCATTCATGTTTAAGGTTTGGGTAGTCTCATACAACTATTCCTTCCAGATAAGCTCTCCTGAGCATCTTCATCATCCTCCTCCTCAGCTGTACTCCTGTCACCCTCAGGAAAGTTAATGTATTTCAGATTATCAATAAAATTGATTACATTTGATAAATTGATAAAACCTGCAATGGTACAGTGATTCCATGGTACACTGCTGATGTCCCTTTTAAGAATTTAGTTTAGATGCTCTTAACATAAGCTGGTTATCTTTGTTTTTAACTTGTTGTGAATGTATGTTGTTCCTAGTCTTCACTTCCAGCCCAAATGATTTATATTTTTTCAAATACTGCTACAGCAAAACAATGTATAAGGTGACACTTACCGTTGAAATAATGTTTTATTAAATTTTGTCTGCATTTTGCAAATAATCTTGCCATTGTATGACAATGTTTAAACAGATACAAAAATGGTTTGAAGAGAAGCAGAAAAGAGAGACTTCTTTAAAGACAAACATGTAATACCATTATTTTAAGATTGATAGAAAAATACAATCCACACCTTTAAATATATAGAAAAAAATAAAGAAAACATGAACATGTAAATAGCTATGAACTATTTACATAGCTATTGGCTTGTTAGCTTGTTATTGGCTTGTTATTTATGTAATTTATTTATTTAGCCATTTATGTCACCATTTAGTTTTTGCATGTACATTTATTCATTTAGCAGATGCTTTAATCCAAAGCGACTTACAAAAGGAAGAGAGCATTGAACATTTTGCCTTGGGAGTCAACAAGTCAAGTCTACAAAGCTACATTTACAAGCGGACATTGTATTCTGCTACTAGAGAGCAGGGGATAGGGCATTGAGGATAGGATAGAGCATTAGGGATTAGTCAGGTGTGTTTTGAGTTGTTTTTTAAAGCTTGTGATGGTCTCAGTGGATCGGATGGAGGCTGGGAGTTCATTCCACCACAAAGGAACAGAATAGGTGAAAGTTTTACAGATTGATCTGATGTCTCGTTGTGGGGGAACAATCAGACGTCGCTCATTGACTGACCGTAGCTGGCAGGAGGGCACATATATCTGGAGGAGTGAGTTGAGGTAGGAGGGAGAGGTTCCAGTTACCGTCTTAAAGGCAGCCAGTGGAGTGAGGTCAGGAGGGGTGTGACATGGGCGGCTTTTGGTTGATTGAAGACCAGACGTGCTGCAGCATTCTGGATCATTTGCAGGGGTTTGGTGGCATTGGCTGGAAGGCCAGCCAGAAGGGCATTGCAGTAGTCCAGCCTTGATATTACGAGTGCTTGGACTAGGAGCTGCGTTGTGTGCTCGGACAGGAAGGGTCTGATTTTGGGTCTGATGTTGTAAAGTACATACCTGCAGGACAGAGAGATTGTTGCAACGTGTGGAGTGAATTTCAGCTGGTCATCAAACACCACTCCAAGGTTTCTAACAGACAGAGTGGGTGTAAGAGTGGATGATCCAAGATCAGCTGTGAAGTGTTTTAATGATGGGTTGGCCGGTATTATTAGAAGTTCTGTCTTGCTGAGGCTGAGCAGGAGGTGCCATTTTTTCATCCAGGCTGAGATGCCTAGAAGGCAGGCAGAGACCTGGGCAGCAATGATGGGGTCGTCGGGCTGAAATGAATAAAAAAATTTTTTTTTTTTTTTTGGGGGGGTTTAAGGGTCATTTTTTTTTATTTTTTCACCTAAGAGGGGTGGTTTTTTTAAAAAAAAGAGGAGGGGGGTGTTCTTGGGGGGGGGGTTTTGTGGGTTGTTTTTTTTTTTTCCTCCCCCTCTCCATAATATTTTTAAAAAATCAGTGGGAGTTGGGCCAGGCCCCCAATTTATTTTTTTCCCCCTGATTTACTTAACGCTTATTTAATTTCACGTTTGTGTATTAATGAGGGGTTCACTACAGCAGTGCTGGTGTACAGTGACATCTGCTGGTTGGGCAAAATGACAGACAGCATGAGTGCCCAAGTGACGTGAACGCGCATGTGTGTCCAGGAGATGGCGCGAGAGCCTCGAACATGGCGGCGTCATCCGCTCAAGTGAGCGCGTCTTGACGTCGCTTCTCTGCGCGCGCTGTGACGTATTTCCTGAGAAGCGGCGCGTGTGTAGAGCACCTCTCCAGCCCTGTCCCCGCAAGGCGGCGTTTCCTCTCCAGCCCTGTCCCCGCAAGGCGGCGTTTCCTCTCCGTCGTGTTTCCTCTCCGTCGGTTCAGACGGGTACAGTGCGATGGTAACTATGCGGCCGCCTCAGTCCGAAGGTGGCTCAGAGGAAGCGGGTCCCAGTGACGCCTCAGCGTCGCGTGACGTGACACGGAGCGTGACATCCTGTCGCAAAGTTTCTCTGCTGTCCGTCAGATGAGAGTGTGTGTCCTCAGATGAGAGTGTGTGTCCTCAGATGAGAGTGTGTGTGTCCGTCAGATGAGAGTGTGTGTCCTCAGATGAGAGTGTGTGTCCTCAGATGCGAGTGTGTGTCCTCAGATGAGAGTGTGTGTCCTCAGATGAGAGTGTGTGTCCTCAGATGAGAGTGTGTGTGTCCTCAGATGAGAGTGTGTGTGTCCTCAGATGAGAGTGTGTGTGTCCTCAGAGAGCGAGTGTGTGTCCTCAGATGAGAGTGTGTGTGTCCTCAGATGAGAGTGTGTGTGTCCTCAGATGAGAGTGTGTGTCCTCAGATGAGAGTGTGTGTCCAGCACCTCACCGACGACTTCTCGCACCGGGTGTCCAAGGAAACAGAGGAGGGAGCTGATGTGCCGGAGGTGAGGCGTTCAGCAGCAATGCTTTGTTTTTGTTTGGGGAAGTGTTCAGTAGTATGCAGACTTTTGTTTCGCTCACCCTAGTTAGTTGATTACCACGTAAAGTGTTTGACTAGCTTAGTTAATTTCGTGTCTTCATCTGCTTGCATAATATAATTTGCTTATTGGGGTTGTTTGTCGACTAAACATCAGGCGTACGGGAAATGCCTTAATGGACAAACATGCACCCTCAGTATGAAGAATATTCAGACACTCCACCCTTAAAGTCAGTGAATAAAAATGGCATTGAGTTTAAAAATGATTGCGCACACACGTCTTAAGGGTAATGTTTTGCAAATAGAAACGAGTCTGGTTCTGCATGAAACGCTCTTTAATATTGAGACTTGAATATGAAGTGATAAATCGTTTACACGTTATTGAACGTCCTGCGTCCACTAAAGACACACAAGCACTTTAAACCAGCCCAGAAGAGTGACAGAAAAGTGCTGCTTGTGTTACATGTCTGACGTCTTTTGGTAGCAGTTGTCACTGTTTTGTATTTGTATCTAATGCAGGGACATGTCTACGGTTTAGACGTCGTTTTGTCGTAGATGTTTTGTGGCCACTGTACATGGTCTGTTTTGAGATTAATTAACTTCAGTTATACTGTATTTCATTGATGGACAGAAATGAATATCCATTGATATTGTTATTGTTGTGAGTTATGACATTCAACAGTGTAATAATAACGTAAATAAAACGCTATTGGATAGCTAATGGCAAAGTTGAAAGTTTGTCTTCTCTGCTCTTGGTTTCTCTCTTACCCTGGAACAAGACAAAGTTAAATTGACCATGTACTTGTTTCTTTAATTCTTTGCATCGTGAGACTAATGTTTCCACCATTACCAACCCCAGTGTTTTTCTTGCCAGGACAGAATGTGTCTCTTATTGAGGAAAATAGAGCATTTACTTGTGCGTTCTGAGTTAAAAAATAGATTTCATTACCCATAAGAATATGGCTGCCTGTACGAATATGTGTTTTGTTCAGCAGTGAGGGAAACAGTCCAAAAGGCCCAACGGGTTGTCGCTTGTCTTGTGTTTCTTTAGGTCTTTAATGCCTTCAGACTTACGGTCAGATCTCTCCATGCAGGTTTCCTCTCCCTTTTAAGTATTAACCATATAGTGATGTCATGAATGTGGGTGTACTTTGAAATCAGGGTTGGCACAGCTTTAAATGGCTGTCAAGAAAGTTACACACTTCTCATTTAGTACTGACTTCGGCAAGATTAGAGAGACCCTCTTGCTTAAGTGAGTATTTGTCTATTTGTTTCCTGTCCTGTCTCCTGTCCTGATAAAGATCATTGTTACAGACATTAGGACATTCTTGGAAATTTGTGGTGGGATAAGCTATGTGTGGTTTTTGTAAAGCCAAAATGCATTGCTTTTAAAGTTAACTGAAATGTTTTTTATGTTACATGTTGCTTATGAAGTTTTTTTTTAAAGTTGTTTAAACTTAACTGCTTGAAATATACTAGGGTTAGTTTTTCTTCTTTTTTAGTTGTTTCAACATTTGTTAACTATAATGTGGCAGTTTTTGAAAATGTAGCCTAAATGGTGTTATGATCGCACAAATTATTTTTGTTTTCTTAAGAACTACGTTTACTGATTTGTGGGGATCAAAACAGCCTTTAGCTTTACTGTGAAGAAAAATGCTTGTCAGTCATACTTAAAACTCTTACAGTTTATTAACAAAATACTAACAATCTCAGATCTTATGTTGTACAGTTTCTATTAATAATGTTGTACAGTTTCTATAAATCAGTTAGATTTTTATTTCCAATTTAATTAGTCTGATTTTGTTTTATTCTTTGATCTGAAGATTGTTTATGCTTGTAGTTCAGAAATTTAAAGTGTAGGTTTAGGCATACATCAGTATGTGTATCATCTTATTAAATATTTTACATTCAAATGCCACGTAGATGCCTCAGAATGTTTTTGGACAAGCCTTTCTACAGCATATTGAGCTAATTTATGGCTCTAGTAAATTCAAAAGTATTAGTGGAAAGTTCAGATGTTTCAGAATATACATTTATTTTGCTGAATTGTATTCTTTGACATTGTTATGGTGATAATTAGATGTGTGTGTCAAAGAGTGAGTAAACATGGACTCATGAGCCCCACATTTGTCAGGCAGAATAAAATTCTGTCCTGAAAGAAAATGCCAGCAGTTGTTTGTAGAACTTCCGTCGAAAGGAACTCAAAAGATGATGGGTTTCCTTATCAGATCTTGGGATATAATTTTCTATTTCACTTGCTTCTCTTGTGTACACAAACTTTTCATCCAGCTAGACTTAAAAACAAGCATTTATGTGAGTATGAAAGAGGCCATTGAGGGTGTGGACAGATTGTCTGGTTTCAGTATGTAAGAGCAAGAGTTTGATAATTAAAGTCTATGATTTTCTGCCGGTGAGATTAAAAATGACAATTTAGATTCTAGCTAAATCACCCCACCACCAAAAATAAGTTTAGCTACTGTGTTCTGTAATACATGGGATTAAGTTTATTGCATGTTGAGCCCAAGGTCAACAAGAATCTTTTGTTTAGTGTTTGTTTGGTTATTGGAGAGGGGAAGCAGTAGGATTGTTTTGCAGTATAAAGTTAGTTGAGGATGCAGGTTTACAGTGGAAGAATAAGTCAGCTCAACATTGGCTGTGCTGTTGTCTTGCAGGAAAGATGCTGATTTTTCCCATGACTTCTGCATGGCCAGAAGCTTCCTTCAGTTATCAGACAGCAGGATCTTGTGAGACTGCAGCTGACTTATTTTAAAACTGTGCAAAAGTTTGTTAGTAGTATAATATTTACTTCATTTGGGTGTTTTGTCTGTTTTCTATGTCACTAAACTTTGGTCAGGATAGTAACCATAGTTAATTGAACATAAAACTGAGAATTAAACTGTACTTTTTTTTTTTATTTTTTATTATTTGAACCGCTCCTTTTTTTTGGAATTGCTGCTTATTTGCATAAAAGAACATATTCTGTACTTCTGGTCTTTATGATATAAGGTTAAATATGCTATCCTCTCTGACTGTTTCTTTTAATCCCAGTGCTGCACGTAGCTGCCACCAGCAGAAGGAACCTTTGCTCTGGGTGTGCAGTCCATCTCTAACCCACAAGTTCATCTGTGACGCATGTCCTCAATTATACTCTTAAATCTCTCCCTGCACCGGTGCCTCCAATCATTCATTCTGTAGTCTCACATGTCTTTCCCTCCCCAGGTCACTCCCGAACTGTTCTGGATCCAGCTGTCTTTCTCAGCTCTCTATCTAGATGTGCCCGGGGCCGTACAGAAATCACGCTGGTTGCTGTGTTTTGAAGGACTTGGTGACATTAGTATCTCCTGCCTTGGTTTCTTCCAACATCTTCGATGGATCTTTGGGTCGCCTCATTGACACTTACTACACTACTGATTCTCCTGAACCCTGGCCTGTCACAGTCTGTTTGGCAAAAGGTTTACACAAACACGTGGGCTGTCCACATCACAGGGGGAGAGGAGGAAGCTAACCGCATCGCTGAGAAACACGGCTTCATGAACCAGGGCAAAGTAAGTGCAGTGTTCAGACAGGTCATTTCTGTGCTTTAGAGATGCCACAGAGTCTGCAGTGGTGGAGCAAGAAGAGTTAAAAAAAAAGTGAGATTAATTAATCTGCACTTGAGAACTCAACAGCAGCGGAGCTGAAAGATTGTAAACATATATGGATGTAAACAGGTAGGTTAAGATGTGGAATGTTCAGATCGGTGTATTCCTTCAGTTTATATTTGTGTATGTGTGACTGGCAGTGTTCAGCTCCCGTATGCTGCTGAGCTAGAAGCTATTCTTGAGTTTATTGGTCCGCGATGTGATGGACCTAAAACATTCAGAGGGCAGCGATTCAAACAAGTGATGTCCAGGATGGGAAGGATCTTTAAGAATGTTTACTGCCCTTCTGAGGCATCAGTGGTGAGAAGTACTTTTAGGGAAGGCAGAGGGCAGATGATGATTTTTTTTTATGCTGAGGTGATCTCCCCCGGATCTTTGTTATTATGAGAAATTTTAAAATATTCTGTTCATTTTAAAACTATGGTGGGACAGGTTAGTCTGTGGTGGGCCACTATAAACTCTGCTGTCATGCTCTCCAGCCTAACACACATAGTACTACTGGGAAAACACCATAAAATATCATACAAATATTATATTCATTGTATTATAAATAAAACACACATGTAACAGTTACAGCATTGCTCATGAAAGGTCTGTCCAGGAAATAAACAAAATAATAAAGCATTATGCTCGGTATATTATCTGGATACTTCAAACAATGAGGCAGGGTAATAGTATTTTTATTGATGTTACACAACACTGAAGATTTCTGAATGTTACAGAAAAGACATGGGGTCCTCTCATATCCCATTCAGACCATTTCAGCTCATGAATTTTAGAGCATTCTCCTGCTCTCAGCTTTTTCACATTCTTGTTCCTTTACTCTAGATACGTGTGGAATGAGCTGCTACTCAACTTCTTGTCCAGTGTGCACTCTACTCCATATGTTCCATTAAGCAGAACCTGGACTTTTTATTCCAGTTCCCTGATGTGTTTGGTTGCAAAAACAACCTGCCTCACTTTTTTATGTCTGATGAGTGCACTAATCATTATGAGTGACTGAGAACTAAATATCAAAACACATTACTTGAATGAATAGTCAACTCATTAGGTTAGATGATTTATTTAAATAAATATTGTGGCTGATCCTTCCTGTAAAGGATGTGGTTCACTTTAAAGAACAGACAGGTTAATGTCCAGATGATAATGTAGAGCCAGGTGATGAGTGGTCCCCTGCACATGTTGCAGGGAGTATAGAATATGCTGTAGCTAGTAATTGCTTGAAATGAATGCTTCAGGGGTGACTCTGGCATATAGGTGGGTTCAGTCCTGTATCTCTAGAGAGAGGAGCTTAAAAACTGCCACGTCAGTATATCAAATGAGCTTTCTTTAGTAGGAAGTAGTTCATTATGATAGACCTGCTTTATCCTTGACAAAACTTGCCTTAGAGCAGCCAAATGATTTCTAAAGTACATGTGAAAATGTAGTTTTTTCTACTGTACTGGTTCAGGTTCGATCAGTTCATATAGTGTTCTGCTTCGTAATTGCTTAGCAGAACGCTTAAGAATGAAGAAGTACACGTGTCATTTGCTCTCATCTGAAAATTAAAGGCCATAGGTCGTCTTTAAAACTGTGTTGCTTGCTGTTTAAATATTATTTCTCTGTAAGGAGCATAGTTGACTGAATA
The DNA here is from genome assembly GCA_036877525.1 of Chromobotia macracanthus. NCBI lineage: Eukaryota > Metazoa > Chordata > Actinopteri > Cypriniformes > Botiidae > Chromobotia > Chromobotia macracanthus. The sequence continues at coordinate 1,253,416 of JAZGTH010000091.1, read as the reverse complement.
TGACTTTTCTAATATTTTAGAATGGGATATTTGAAATGGCCTGTAGTTTGCCTGTAGTTTGCCAGTTCATTTGGATCTACTTGTTGTTTCTTTATAAGAGGCTTAATAACTGCCAGCTTGAAGGGTGTTGGTACATAGCCTAGACATAGAGAGCAGTTGATAATATTGAGAAGAGGTTCTTCAGCTACAGGTAGCAGCTCTGTCAGTAGTTTAATTGATATAGGGTTTAATAAGCATGCTGTAAGCAGGTTTATTTAGCTATTCCTGTCCTATGTTTGTAAAGCAGTGTAGCTTTTCTTAAAGGGCAATTATTATTAAGGTGAATCGTCAGGTGCAGTCATAGGTTGTATATTTAGGGGTCAATTAAAGCATATGCTTGGCTTGATTTTGGCACAAACCCTAAACCCTACGCATTAAACATCGATGTAATGCCAACTATATTGAGGCTGTCTTTGGTAAACTGTAGTATTAATGAGAAAATAGCAGTGGTGTTGACTGAAAATTAATTGTTTTGCTGAAGTGCCTGCAAAGTCCTTCAAGCAAAATTGATGATTTGATAATGCCGTTTAATATAAAACTTCACAAGCTCACCTCTAACTAATTTTATTAAAATGTTTAAAAATGGTCTGACAGGACAGTAAGATTGTGATTTAATAAATGAAGAGAAATGTTATGTTATGTTATTGAAGAGTGGCATTATTAGATTTAGGAAGGAAAGTCTTAAGTTCCTCTTCTCCAGTTCTTCAGAAGTGGGTTAGAGGTGGATGTCTGTCCTGGAAACCCTCCAGATATCTCATCTCATTATATTCCTGCTTGCTTGCTCGGGATTCAGTTTGCTACCTCCCCCTGGGGTTGGAGTTTGGGCAGCTGATTTGACTTCATGGTTTCACTGTGAAGTCTTTAAGGATTGTATAAGTTTGCTCAAGACAGAGCCATCTGTTCCATTTTAGTTATCTGTGTGCTCACTTCCTTAAGATCATATTTCAAAAGCTCTAGGGCCAGGCAATGGTGGAAAAGCTCTAGGGCCAGGCAAATGGTTGGATTTTAATTTGCTGTAGTGTGTTGCAAAAGCCAACTCGTGTACACGCCACAATTGTGCATCCCACCCAGAATCACTCAGAGTTCTGCAAGAAACTCCTTGCTCCATTTATTTGAATATTATGTTGATGCAAAACAAGGGGCTTGGATTCCCAGAAATTGATATATTTAAAAGATTTCACAGCTGTTACTTGCAAGTGTTTATGCTGAGAGAATGCAAGATCCCGGCCGCTGCTGATGTTTTATGGTATGTAATTGTGCCAAGAGTACAAAGCAGTTACATTTGCTTTAAGGCATTAGTTGAATCATAAGGGCATGGTACAGAATTAAGATAATGAGCCATCACTGTGGGCTGATGCAATGTGTAATGTTGTTGCAGTGGGTAACAGTCGGGCTGCACAAAGATAATTTAATTTAGTATGTGTATGTACTGTATACCATAATTCCATAAAACTGTCTGACTGGTTTGGTGGGTTACAAATATGGCCCCCCTTTCGATTCATTCTGCGATCCATGTTAGTGAGCTCTTACTATTTTCAGAAGCACCCTCAGTGAAATGAACCGGGCCTGCCACATTGTTTACTGACACCCTCAGCCTGTATTACCCTAGAATAGATGTGAACTCCATCAGTACTGTTTAAAAAGCATCTCTTTAAAAACACTTCAGTGTAAATCAAATAACCAACATTATTAGTTGCAATTACAATATCAAAGTAAGAATCGACAATTATAGAGTTGATCATAATCGTGCAGCCCTGTCATCACATATAACCTCTGTTTTATTAATAAGACAATCTATCTATACATCATCTATATATCTGTACACACACACACACACACATACACATATAGGATCATCAGCATGGCTGCTGCTCATCTTGCTGTAACGCTCACTGAAAATCACTGTCACGTTGTTGCAAATTTCTGTATGTGTGAACACTCATTTAGAGTATTTAGCATTAGCTGATATGCACCATAGAAGAATGGTCACACGGTGGCTTTTCTCTTTACTACACAAATTTATGGAGTTTGCCTGACTTTTAAAACTCAAGTTCTTATCCCCTATTCCTACAGAGTGTCGTGTCCAGGTGTGATGTGATGGAGTGGCGAGTGATAAGCCGTCTCAAGTTCTTGTCCTAATTATTCAACTGCAATGAATGACACATTTTGGTTGTAGCTTGGTTTCATTGCACAGCTTTTTCACTTCAGTACAAGCAGACAAATTACTTTAATGCTGCGTTCTAAACAGGCACAATGCAATGTTTTAATTCCTGACTGTTTCTGTGGCTTCTTTGCTTTCATATAATGTTGGGTTTAGTCATTGTCAGTGACCAGTCTGGAAATATCTCACTGTTTGCCTTCAACGTATTTCTGTACTTGGAATGCACTTTAATGCCAGATGCAGGTTATTTTTGCTCTGGATGCAAATGTTATTTTAGTCTATAACCTTATTTACCTTCCTAGGTGCAATATGTGCTTTATGAGGAGTGGATTGAGCAACATCAAGACAAAGGAAAAACAAAGTTTGTTTTGTGCCCTTATACAATAATAATAACACTATTTTGCAAAGGAATGTTTATGTGCAAACTTTCCTGTAAAATGATTTATGGCTTCTGATGGGTTCCCATGCCTCTCTTTGACACTGTGGGGATCTTGAGTAGGAAAACAGTGCTGCATTTATGAGAACCATAAACATGTTTCAGGCTGGTTGGTTTTTCCTGTAGCTGTAGTGCGTGTATTCCCGTGGTCTGTGTATCACATTTAACCCTTTCAGTTTGCTCAGATTCCTTTTGCTCCTTAAAAAATTTTTTTTTAATATTTTAAAAGATTATATAAAGCTAAGACACCTTGGGGCCACAAATGACCCAGAAGGAGACACAGAACTGGCCCCTGGAGAAGTTTTATGAAGATTTATGAAGAAGATTTATGAAGGAAAACGGCATGTTGCACGTCAGACCGTGACAATTAAGGTCCAAACTGACTTTTTTTTTTTGTACTTGTACAGCTGCTTGTTTCCTGGTTTCTCAGTTCTTTATGGGAACAAGACTTCTCTATTTCACAAAACATCCACCCACATGCTTGTGACTGTTTGTGTTCATTTGTTACACTTGTAGAAACATTCACATTCTTCCACGGATGATGTAGACTGAGCGCACTTGTAATGAACGTAACGTCCGTCACCCAAAAAATAAATCATCATTTTATCATTTACTCACCCTCATATCATTCCAAACCTGTATGACTTTTGTGGTTTCTGAGGAACACAAAAGAAGATATTTTAAAGTATGTTGGTAACCAAACAACAGAGACACCCATTGACTTCCACTGTATGGACAAAACCACCAAGGCACTTCTCAGAATATCTTTCTTGTGTTCCGCAGAAGAATAAAAATTCTTTGGGTGAGTAATGATGGAAAATGTTCATGTTTGGAAGCTTTAAAATCCCTTTAACATGTAGCACTACAGTAGCACCTCATAAAACAGCTGCATTAAACAGCTGCTGTTGTTGTCTATTCTATTTGACGTGTATGTTTTCCAGACTGCCTCTGATGTTCAGTAGCTACAGTTTGCTTCTCTAATTGGTTGTTCAGCTTAGAGAAGGAGTGCACAAGAAGGCTGACAAGGCTAGTGCCATTTGCAACTTAGCTACACATATCAGTAATTAGTGAGCACGGCTGGTGTAAACAGTGGTAAAGAGCTGCTTGCTTTGTATCTTTACAGTTCTAGCTCTGCACTTTTTTTAATACTTTTTGCCCCATCACAGATGATGAGAGTCGATGCCACAGCGGCCTTTCATCAGCGCTAGCTCTTTGGCGTTGGTTTGGTGTGTCCCTTCCTTTTAACAACTTAAAATAACTTATTGTATCACCGGTTGTGTTTGCTTAAGAGATGGAAGTCTGTTATTTAAATGTTTAAACATCTGATAAAGCTTTTTTTATATTAGGTCACATTTAAGACAATAAGCGTGCACATCAATGTTCATTTATGTAGAATACATTTTTTTTTTGTCATTTTATTTTTAGAACATTTTGGTAGAATGTAAGGAATTGGTGATGTGAATGTTTCTCATACTACTCTGTAGTACTTAAAGCTTTTCTGTAGATTTCTGTGATTCATATGATGGACGGCCTTCTGCGGTGTCACATGGGAATCAATGTGCCTGTTTTAATTTTATTGACAATAATTCCTCAGCCTTTTTGTGATTTCTTTATTTAATGAATAGTTTGTTTGTTTAAACCATTAAACACTACAGACTAATGCAGTGTACCTTTCCAAGCATTACAAAATGTCTAATGTGTGTTCCAGTTACCCTGCGCTGCAGTTTAATTAAGTGAGAAGTGGGATCACAACCAGAAACTCTAACAAGAAACTCTCTACTGCTGTTTACTGTACACCGACCCAGTTAATTTGCTCATCTTTCATCTCGCATTCATATATGGAAAACACCCAGTGCTCTAAATGTTGTTGTATGGTGCTATTTCTCTCAAAGTAATCTTCAGTGTGACAGCTGGATGTTGAAAAAGCTCCAACCTCAAATATTAAGCTTCTGTGGGAAACTTGTTTTGCACATTTTGCCACATTGACATGAATGATTACTCATTTCTTGCTTCATGAGGAGATTTTTGTGGGCTATTATTTTTTCAAACAATCACACTTTAGATTTTTACCTGACAGATGATAAAATGGATAAAAAAGTTGTCTTGCGCTGACAGAGTGTCAAGGACAAGGTTTTTATGCTAGGCCAGTACATAACCATCTAGCAATCTTAGAGAATACCTGGTATATTACAGTAGATAAATAAATGCACTTTCTTGTAGCGAACAAAATGACATTCAATCTTTCGGCCATGTTGTAGAAATGAATGTAAGAGGATGTCACATACAGAGTTGTTCTCACCCAGTGGGAAACCACAGAACAAAGGATTAGCTTCAGGATAATAAGTGGTATGTTTAGATTTGTCCAGTCTGTCAGTACTGAACAGTGATAGCCCTGAGAATCTTGGACACGCCTTAGATTTGACAAACAAGCTTTAACTTGAGCTTGCAAACATTAGCAGGGTACTGATGCAACTGTCTGGGTTTGGTCTGGTCTTTAACCACACCTCAACACCCACACAAAACATCTACAGTTTCAAAGAAATAACACCACTGCTGTTATAATAAACTATTACAAAGCTGCAGCAAATGTCCTGATAGGTTCAAAGCCATGCTCACAGAATGTCATTCATGTTTTAGCTGCTTATTTTGTTGTGTGTCTTAAGCAGTTTCTCAGATTAATGCAGCTGCTGAGGTTGAGCGGAGGAAAAGATTTCCTCATAAATTGGAGTCCAAACCTGAGGCAGGGTTTGTAACCAAAGCCAGATGTGTTGGAAGTGCGAGCTTAATGTCCTGTCGCCCACTTTGGCTCAGTTTCTTTACAAACACTATAATTTAATCATGCCATAGTTTGACATGCTTGAACAGAGTGAGATTTCATTCGATTGTCTGCATTTTTAAGGTGCCTTGGCTTAATTTGTCACGGATAGGCTGGTGTACACGGCATGCCCCTTGGCCTGTCACAGAGATAAATCACCTGCAAATAGAAAGGAATTGCTGCAAATGAGCAAGCCCTTGAGTGAGACTGGAAAAACGCACTCTTAATATTGTGCTCAGTTAATGTGCTGATGAAGTACTTGTGCTTCATAAACATTAGGCTGATGATAATTTGTAAGTATCAGTTATTTGTATTGATGTTAGCAATAGCTTAAAAGGATGGAGCAGTGTTTGGAGACGAGTTTTGTCATTGCGTCCTTTTGTTTCCATTACGTTCTGTGTGCGCATTTGTGTGTGCGCATGCATGTGTGTGTGATCACCAGATAGTGGACATATGAGATATGAACAGTGAGCATCACATTTATCCTGGCAACATGCTCACAACATATCATATTGTACTGCAAGTATTTTTACCATTTATTTTCTCCATGCTAAAAAAACTCATCCCATGAAACATACATGCGAATGTCATAAACGTACCAGAAATGACTGTATGCAACTTTTCACTTTATATACAGTATAATGTAATCCTCTCTACAGGACTGAGGCTAATGTAGTTCTTTACTAAAAACAGGCTTCTGGAAATTATGTCTTTAAGGTTTATACATCATTGTTAAATCCATTTCTGATTGAGATTTATGATGGCAGAACCCAACTTTTGCAGTACATTAAACTCAATACTGATTTGGGTATTACCTGAGAGAAGTGCTGTTTGAACAGTTACTGTCTAGTGTTCCAATACAGTCACTTACATGGTTTAGTTCCTGTTGCACACCAGCAGGTAAACGGCAGATAAACAGCAGATCAGCTCACTGGGGTGTTTGGTACAGATCCCATTTGTTCTGATCTTTGTGGCACTAGAAGGACATTCATTTGCAGGTGTGTTTGTGTAATTTTGAGGCTTTTAAGGGGTTATGTCTTGGCAATTAGGTATGCTGCAATAAAAAACAATTTAGAATTTGTCTTTGAGACATCTAGCTAGTAATCACGCTGGAAGAATAGCTAGGGGAATATGATATGGTTTCCATTTTTAAATTGATTAGATGTGATAACTGATTTTATTAACAGATAACAGCTATGATTTGTAACATGCATAGGTGTTTATCAGTTGTCTACATAACAATTTACTGAGAGTTACCAGGCATGTGCCCTGTGTTTTTATTTTTTGAAGAAAAGAGCTGCGCTTAGACTTTGATGTTCTCATATGTGAAATCGATCTTGCTCAGTCGATGCTAAAGTCTTTGGCTGCGATCACAGTAAATGTGTATTTGCATTGCAAATTGAAGCAATGTGTGTTTTATAAAGACCTGTTCATTTGAGTTTCTGAAGAAAGGTCCCAGGAGAATAAGTGACCTCTGCAGAACCAACTCCATTAACAAGAACTTGCATTTATAAGCACACACTATGTGCAGCCCAGATTTGATGGTATGCAGGCTTTGGTTGTTTGTTGTTTTAAGTTCATGGTAATTAAGGACTTATTTTACATGCTGATTCAAAAAGTGAAAGCATATAAAACTTGTATATTAACTAAGATTTATAAATGCTGTAGAAGTATTATTCATTGTTAGATAACTCATGTTAAAATTGGAACCTTGTGAAGTGTTCTAATATTATCACAGCTTTCAAACTACCTGTTAGACTCAAAAGGCATGAGCATTATAGATTAATGTTATCAGCAGATATCCACAGAAATCACTGTTGAAGTTCCATGGAATGTAGCGCTCATGATTGTTAAGTACACATTACCGCGTGTTGTGAGGAGTGAGCTGTGCTGTTTGCCGCGACGGTATTCTAATGGAAGCGAGCACTAACAATTGATATCAGTTATTTGAAATGTCTAAAGTAAAACTTACCGGGGATAATTTAAAGAAATGCCTCTGTCGATTTTCTGAGACAACAGACAGCACTGGATCATTTCAGATTACAAACCGAAAAGTGAGTTTTATACCTGCATTATAAAACTGTTGAAGCGTCTTATAAAAGTCTTATCATAATACATGCAATATTCCTCACGAGAATGTAAAAATACATTTTTAAAAATACATCTTTCTGTTTGCTATAATATATTATAAACAATAATATTGTAATATTCTAATAATCTAAAGTTATATATAAACTATAGTTTTTATACATACTATATATTGTCTTGACATGCACGTCATTCACACTTATTTTGATGGCATGACACCTCACCGTTAAAGCTGCAGCGTGTCTGAGATAAAAGTTTGACACCCTCTGTGCGAGAAGCACTGCGCATGTGTACAAACACACACAATGCCACACTTAACTTAAAATATGCATTTAGTTCATGCAATGTAATGTATTGCGTAATGTCTGGTTTAATGTCAGTTAATTAAATTATATATATCTGCCATTGGCCACCTATTAAAAGAATCTCTATTGGTTGACCAGTGATATATTATAGAGGTCTGTGGGATATAATTTTCTTCAGATAGGGTGCATTTTTCTGAAAGCTTGAATTTAACATCTGCCCTTCTAAATCTCCATGTCTGTGTTTAAATATATCTGCTGTCTGTAACTCAAAGATGGAGAAAAAATAAGCCAACAGCTCTGGCTTGCCATGCCACTGCTTGGTTTTCTTCATCTTCCTCCTTCTTGGAGATTTCTATTTGTGTCAGGAGCAGAGATATTACCTCTGGAACAAATTGCAGCCTGCTGTTTGTTTTTGAGGACGAGGCTTGGTCAGAGGCTTGCTGTCAGACATATTAATCTTTCTCTGCAGCAGGAATGATCTACACAAACCATCGATTAATGCTGCAGTATACAGTTATGCAACGGGTCTAACACCTGCTGGGCATTTATTTGCTTTTTTGACACCTCAGATAAAGCTTGTCTCGCTGTGATTACACCAGGGACAACAACACAGTTCTTTGGGCTCTGATCGCTTGTAGGTAGGCCTATCTGTTTCTGTCCTGGACATTATCTCTGAGGCAAACCTCCTGCTTACTCCACCTTTGTTTGAGAGGACGTTTCAGTCCTGGTGCTGTAGGTTTTATGTTTATCTGTGCTTGTTCCTCAGAGGTTTCCATAACCTTGAAACAAGCTTAAGGCTTCAGTATCAGATGAATAATGAACCTAATCTGTGTTGAATCGCTGCGATTACGTGCAGTACTCACCAACCATCTTAACTTAAATTGTTCATTTAAGAGTTCCCAGACTGACCAACTGTTTGTTATTCCGCATTTCTGTAGTGAAAATGAAAATCTGATTTACTGCTTGCAATGAATTTGAAATCAACATGCCCTTTGCTCATTGTTGGGCCTAAAAATAATAATGAATTTCCTTTGTCCTTGGAGATTAAAAGGATGGTGTACAATGTCATAATGTTCTGTTCTTCCAGATGGTGCTGTAGCTGAGGTGAAGGTTTATTTTAAATTCTGTAACATGTATTCAGCTTGGCTCAAGGGTGATTTCGGTCAGGAAAGAGTTGACTGCGCTCTCAGGCTGGACACTCTGGGAGGTTATAACTGAAGAGCTGGGGCAGGCCAGATTTGTTACGTGCATCTTGTTGACGTGCCGGGTTCAAGGCAAGGCATCTTCATTTGGATCGTCTCCTGTGGTGTTTTGGAGTCTACTGCTCTGGTTTTGTAGAAAACCTAACTTTTCCATTCCCGAGTTGGTCTCTACATGGCACAAACCACATGGCATGTGAATGCAGTCATTTGGAAAAAGTTGAGCTATGTGTTGTCTGGGCGATTCAGTGTTTTGTCCTCAGAACACAGCCACTCAGCATTGTATTCACATCAACAACCATAGCAATGATGACTTCCTCTATCTTCCTTATCGTAAGTCTAATCACAGTCAGTGCAGAATATTTTAATGAACCAAAAATGCCTATAATATTTTAAAAACATTACTTTGTACTGATTGCAGAATTTGGGTTACATCCATGCAGGTCAGTTTGGTTTATAAAATGTATTTGTTGCTCTTTTGTAACTGAAGTGTGTGAACAGAACTGAAGTTAAACTCGACTGACAACCGCATTGTGTTGCTGTGTGAACGCAGACATTTTGAAGTTGGCATATACCTAGCATGAGATGTTTAATGTAATTGGGTGTTGAACTGTTTAGTTAATTATCTCATTTTTAGCAGAGGACATTTGTCTTGTGCAGTCCTGGAAGTAGTGCTAAAGCAGCTGTACAAACTGATGTTTATTAGATCTCACAACATTGCTCATGCAGGGACCTGTAATGGTGTCCATTCCCCAGGATTTTATAGAAATTTCAAAGGGTTCCCTGTGGCCAAAGAGTTCCCCGTGGCCCCTTGTGCTGTCATCTCTCATCACCAGTCAGCAGTGTAGCTGGGTTGACCTGTGACCTCAGAACTGTCGCCATAATGATCATCTGACCTTCCCGCAGCTACAGAAGATGGGAGTTGAAGTGGCCTCTTGGGAGAGAATGGAATGTTCCGTGTTAGAACTGAACGGGAACAGCACAGTGTATTCACAGAGAACTGCTGGATCATGTGCAGCCTGTATGTAAGACTACCCGGATTGTTGTGAGACTATAAATTCGATTCACAAAAGGGCTTGATAAGAAAGTCTAATGACTGTTCGTGACAAACACTTATCTAAAAATGATTAAAGCAATATGAGAGCCACAGCACCAGCAGAGAAACATCCTCAGTAAAATGCCATAACTGAAGTCACATAACTTTCTGAACTGTCTGAAAGCAGTGGTGATTATACAAATACAGTGTTCCAATTTTGAAAATCACAGACAGCCATTTCCAAAGAAACTAGATTCCATATTGTATAAAGATGGAAATGAAGGAAATGGGAGATGTTTTGGGAGTGTACAGACAGTATTTAAGACATGGGAGATCTGAGTCCTGATGCACTAATAACCAGAGGCATTGCAATTAGTTTTGCTGTAATTTACGTAATGAATCATTTTCTTTATTTGTCAGAACATTATCTAAATTGACATGGGTTCAGTTTTAACACTTGATTACAGGTTTGCACAAGTCTTTAAGGACACATTGATTTTTGTATATGTGTGTATATGTTTTGTAAAAGGGATTATTCTTGCAGTAAAATCTGATTTGTGTGGCATGCTGAGAGTTTTAACTGCTGTAACTTACACTACCAGTATGCTAAACCCCTCTTCATAAACATCAAGATGTTACGTTAACCCACAGAGTAATGGATTTTGAAAATGTTTTTCTTTCTGGAAAGCAGAGCGCGCTATTGATCTTTATTTATAGGTAAACTGTTAACAGACTACATGTTGTTTAATGAACTATATCACATGGCATCACACTGTTTATAGTGATTTTTATTGTTAATAACGCAATTTTCGTTTTTAATTAAACAGGGTCTTTCATCACACAGCAGTTGCCTCCATGTTATAAAAGCTGCACTGTGTGCTGTGTGTACATACAGCCGTTAGATGTGGTGAAACCACTATAGCTCAGTATTGTGTTCATTTCCAGATCTGTCTGCCTTCAGTTTCTGAATTACACAGTGAAACGATTTTACTTATTCACTTGTCCTACTATTGGGAATTCTTTTGACAGACCTCAAACGGTCCTGACCCAATTCATGCACATTTTAATGTTTTTTCCCCTCACTGTGATTTCTCATGAGAATGGTGACACTTCAAAGTCAGGTCATTTTTTTCTAATGTTGGCAAGTAATTTACCCTGTATGGTCTTTGTAAACTCACTTTGCTGTCTTGTTACAGGCTGGAAAATGTACACCTTCATTCCTAATTAAATTCATTTATTTTGTGTTATTGATGCATTTCTGGTGTGGCCCATCTGTAATTATCAGATGTTAAAGTGTTGAATAGTCTTGCCAGAAACGAAAGTTGTGTTCCAGCTTCAGGCTAGGCTAGGACCCTGGGTGAGTAGCTGGCTTGCATTCCACAAGGTCAGTAGGGTGTTTCATTCATGCTAAATTTTAAAAAGTTAAAAATTGTTTAAAGTTAAAAGCATGTTGTTTTTTTACTGTGGGCTTATTGAGGATAAGGAACCAGGTGTACCATGTTGGCGCATTGTGAGCATTGTGTTAGCAGCGCAAAGGTTGTGGGTTCGCTTTGGGTAAAAGCGTCTGCCAAATGCATAAATGTAGATGTTTTCTGGGCGTGCAAAAAATGAATTGTGTTATAGCGCCGCATCAGAATGTCATAAAGACTTGGGGGTTGGCTCATATCGCTAGGCTTAGTGGCATAGCAGCTGCAAATGGTGACATTACCATTTCATAGCCACGGGTGGCCTCTTTTGACTCAGACTGGCAAGTATTTTTTAATTATTACCAATTTAAAAATTGGGCTCTTTTGATTCAGACACACATCTACTGGTTTTACCATGTGAACTGTCTACCTACACCCTAGCAAGCATCTACTGTACCCTAGCAACCATGTCATTCTACGTAATGCTTTCTTTTCTATATAATTATATAATTAATTCTTTCTTTCTACGTTCCCCTTGAAAACTGAACAATCATATATTTCCTTTTTCTGTAATTGGTACAGAGCCCAGGTGGGATCACCAGAGCTGCGTTTCTGTGCAAATTAATTCATCTTTGACCCAGTCCATTTCATAACGCTATTCCAGATGTACCATCTCCTGGGCAACAAGGTCCTCTTTAAAAATATTTTTTAGATTGTGGATGAGATTTTGGATGTGGTTTTAATAACTGGATGACAATTACTTGTTTAGGTTTTGTGAGATGAAGAACAAAATTTTTATTACAGGGCAAGTCAAGTTGGTTTTAATAAAAAGCCGTGAAATAAATGACTGCTTGCATAACTTGGTCCTGCTTCTCGCTTTGACTTAATGTTAAGACCTTATGTTGAAATCTCTTTGAAAGTCCAGCCTTCAGGCATTCTTCTGGTCTCCTCCATAAATAAAAACCATGTATGGAAGCCTGAAAGGAAAGTTTAGTTTACCATCACAGAAGATTTTTCATGTCTCAGAAGTTACTGTATAAGGCACTGTATTAAGGTGCTGTTCTGGAAGAATTAAAGTCATCTTGTGGACCTGCTTCTGGAGGCACTTAATAAACTTGAGCTTGCCCAAGCAGGAAGCAGTGCACGTCTTTCCCTAAATACTTCCTTTACAGGTTTAGATGGTACAAGTATCCACATTTGATGGGAATTTACTACTTTTTTTATGTAGATGGAAAAAGTAAAGACCTTTGGGAAGGAAGACAGAAAGTAAAACAGAAAGTGTAGAGAAGGTAAGAGTGATCAGAAAAGAATTAATTAAAAGAAAAATATGTATTTATGTATATGTACATATCGACCTAAACAAGTTTTGCACTGACACTCATTAGCTCCACCCAACAGGAAGTCGGCTATTTTGGATTTTCTGAAAAGCGCATACTGTAAACTTTTAATTGCTCCTCCTAGGGATTTCATGTGATGGTCACCAAAATTGGTGAGCATCATGCCAAGACATTGAAGATTCAAAACTGTGAATGAATTTTTGATATCTTAAACGGTGTTGACATAGTGAGGTGGTGTAATTAAGGCGAAAAATGGGGAACGGGAAGTATGTAATATTCCGGAAGTCGTTAATTCATTCTGTATACAAAAATGATTGTTGTATGCAGATGCCCGTGACAATTTTTCTAAACTGTGTTAGTGTAACAGGTATTCATAAACTCCACCTGTCTTATCTGCATGGACGGATGGATGGAAACAAAGTGTTTGTTTTCTTCTGTGTCCTGATTTATTTCTGTGATGCTCCTGTGCTTTTGTTTTTACTAGAAGTCTGTAGGATGTGGTGAGCTAACTGTGACTTTCTTTTCTTAGATATTTGGAGATTATTATCACTTTCAACATCATGGGGTGGAGAAGAGGTCTTTATCAGAGCACAGAGAAACACACGTTCATCTGCAAACAGAATCGCAGGTATGTGCGAACTGAAGGATCCAGATCCGACTCTTAACTACCCACACATTTCAGCATTTCTTTTGTAAACTAATAAAAACTAGTTATAAAAAACTAAATAATGAGGCCTTGGAGATCTTGAAATGTTTGAAGGATATAAAGGAAAGAGACTACAAGTTGGCAAATCTACATTGAAGAAATGATGCTAGAAAACAAGAAGAGAAGTTTTTGCTTTTCAAGTGAGTTTGTCGTTTTAAGGATGTTTAAATATTTTAAGGAACAGTTCACTTGATAAAGAAAAGTTCTGTCTTTAGTTACCATCAATCCAAATCCACTTGACTTTTTCATCTATGGATACAAGAGAGGATTTTTTTAGTATGAATAACTCACTTTTTTAGTATATGAAAGCAAATAAGAACTGGGGCTGTCCAGCTCCAGACACATGCAAATACCACATTTTTTTCATACCACATTTTTGTCGTAAGGTTGTAGTTTGAGTGCCCAGTTCCCATTTTCTCTCATCAAATGGACAAGAGCAGCCAAGGTGGTCTATAGGATTTTTTGTGTTTCTGGATTTTCCCCAGGAACAGAGTGTAATCCTTTATCTTCATCAGAAATAAAGTCCTTCATCTATGTTATTGTTACAGCTGACACCCTCTAAATCTTTACAGTTTTTTTTATTGTCTTCTCTTGTTGTTACAGATACTTTCCCTTCAGTTTCTTGCTGGTTTATATTCTAGGGTCCTCACATTCTCCGACTGGATTGTGAATTTGATCTTTTCATTCACACTATGCGGAAACGTATATAAACTTGAGAACTTTCTCATATTTCACATTTTTCTCAACACCACCAAATAAAAGCTTTAAATCATCTCGTGTCACAGTTTAAAATACAAGCATGTAAAGTTGCATTACCTACAGTGCATTACTCTGACATCTGCATTCCATCAGAACAGCCTCAGTATTTGCCGCTCTCCGACTGCTCCGATCCAGATGGCAAGTTCTGAGGTTGTATGAAACACAATCCCTGTTATTTTAATGCCGGAGGACTGAAAGGGCCACGGGCCGCCTTAATGAAAATCACTGACTGGACCCTCATGGCCTATTACTCACTTTCTTCGGGCTTAAAAAGTCTTGAAACATGGCTTCAGCGGCATGTTTCATCAGCCCAATTGACTTCCAGAAGCAGCACACACTTCCCTGAAAACGGGAATGCCCCCTATTATCTGGTGTACCGAGCAGGGTTTGCCTCATTTCTTCCTGTAATAAGTGAGCGTCGCTCCTGCTCATGTCCTGCTTGTTGATTTGTCCTTGAAGTGTACAATGCTAGTCAATGTCATTTTTATTGTGACACACAAACTCTGCTTGCATTCACAGCAGGAGTGATCACAAGTATTCAGGACTGACACTGATGATAGGTCTTAAAATGGTCACAAGGTTGACATTTTGGGTGACATATTTTAGTCTTATTCTCATTGATGTACAGTGTCCTGCTGCATGAGGTGGAAGATCATGGGAGCTCCACTGTCTGCTCTCCTAACAATGTTGCTGCGTTGCATTGCATCCTTGTTTTGACACTGTCAGTGTGAACTCATGGTGAAAGCTGGAGTTGTGTTTCTCTTGGTGACCGTCTCTGCCCTGATGTCTTCACTCTTAACAGATCCCTGTGGCATTTCTTCTGACGGCCCCACTCCATGTCCTGCAAAAACATTTTAACAACTGGGAGTTGAGTTCTCAGATAGCCAGAGTCTAGTGGTGAAGATATTCAGGATTACTGCCATCCAGACTCCATAAATAATGGAGATTTGATCAAAACTCTATCTACAGAAATCCATTTCCTGTTTCAAAGTCCTCTTTAAAAACGTTTTACTCCAGGCAATTATGGGAATCACAGGCTACGTGAATCATGAGGATATTAATAGGAAGACGGCTGATAAATAGAATATAAATGCTGTTTCACATTCCAGAGCTGAAGGTGGCGTTAATGCACCTATTGCGCTGGTTGCCAGTCATCGCTATAAACCAGGAAGGAAAGGAACTGGAAAAGGAGGGCTGGATGACTATGTCCAGCATGACCTTTCCAAGAGGATTACGTAATGCATGAGTTCAGGGCACACATCGCAGAGCCAAAACAAGGCAAACATTTGTTGTTATATGGTAAATGGACAAATTTTTATTGTTTTCTGAAAATGACTGATCGTTTTGCTAGACAAGACCCTTATTTATCAGCTAGAGTTGAGAGGAGCCAGTTGAAGCTACACTGAAATATTATTTTGGATCTTCAAAATGATAAGTCCTATTGAACTGCATCAATGGAGAAAAATCCTGGAATGTTTTCCTTAAAAACCTTCATTTCTTTTTAAGTGAAGAAAGACAGACAAGCATCTTGGTTGACATAGGGGTCAGTAAATTATCAGAAAATTTTGATTTTGGGGTGGACATTTTTTAAAGTCAAACATATTAGAATTGGCAAAATACTGTCTCTAATTGAGCTTTAAAAGTTAGAAACGCTTATGTGTGCTTCTAATTATTATATTACTCTTTGTAATTAATCAGCAGGGAGCAAGGATACTGTTCAGACAATTCCTAATAACCTGCCAAATGGATTGTCCCAGGTTAGCATTCCGGTTCTTCTCTTGCACTGTGCTTGAAGTTATCATACGTTTTCATTAGCCTGAATTCTAACGATAACATCAGTAGATTTTTAGGTCGACCATATCTTGCATGTCTTTTAAAAGCTCTTACCACAAAGAGACTAAAAACTGAATCTGGGTTTGGTCAGAGTGAAGGGTCATCTTATTTAAGAGCTGAAGCTCACCTAAACCAATCATAGTCAAGACCATCATCATTGATCTAGTGAATAAATCCAGAGTATTTGTGTCCAGAGTATTTGTGTGGTTTTCTATAAGAGAAAACCACACATTCCCCTTAACTGCTTTCTGAGTCAGACTGACCAAATAACCTAAACTTTGAACAGTAGTCAGTAAACAGTTGATTGGTTAATTATTAACCAATCCGTCTAAAGAAAACTGATATAATTAATCTCCGTCTCTTTGCTAAAATAAGCATTACCGTTACTGTTGCTTGCACTTGTATTAAACTTTAGCAAGTTGTTTCATACCATTTGCACTAAAACATAAATGATACCCTTTAACAGTGTACATTATTGAGTATGGGTGTGCTGTTACTGTGCTGTAGCAGTCACAAACACACAATTTTCACCTGGCAGATCAGATAATAAAATCATATCCAGGCACCAGAAAATTGTAGAGACTTTAGGTGGGCTATTTGAATTGGGTCAGTAAGCAACCATTTAAAACACCTTAGCAACCATCACTCATAACATGTCAGCAAAACCACAGCCATGCCCTGAAATCCACCCACGTCATATTTTTCTTTAGAAATGAAAAACTCTAGTTTCATCAAGTCAGTGAAGGGTGAACTGAGGAAAGTAATGTGACGTTCGCTTTTAGATTATGACCGTGTCTTTAAAGACTTTTTTAGGTTGGTTCAGATTGGTACACAGTGAGGGCAGTGACCATCATGTTATTTACAGGTCTAACACTCATGCCAGACGGTGAGCCGTAAGAACTGGCATGGGCAGCACTGAGCTGTCAGTCAAGCGATCTTCTGGCATCTGCAGTTTGTCTCCTGCGCTCAGCTGCAGCAGTTTCAGCCAAGAGAAGCAGCTTCACAGCATTTGTGTTGAGATGTGCATGTAGAGAGCGAGTGCTGTCTGTTGCTGCAGTGGTCTCTTATTTAAGGTCAGAAGATCGTCATTTGTGTTTGGCAGAAGCAAAAAATCATATAGATTTAAAATGACATGACGGTGATGGAAAATAGTTCATTATTGGGTCAACTATGCGTAGTTATCCAAAGCTAAAAGCTTTGCAAATGTTTTGTTTTATTAATGAAGACCCTTGTCATTTATGTGGCATTTTCTGGGTTTTGGGCCACTTACCATGCTCAAAAACTTTTGAAACTTGGCACACATGTCAGTCGTTGACCATTAGAGCCTGGCAAAGGCTGGAACATGGGCAGAGCAGGGGGGCTCTGTAGCACACCCTGGTATGGGGCACAAAATGATGGTGCATATATCATGCATAAATGTTTGCTGATGGCAGCAGGAAGTGCCAGTTAAAATAGACTTAAAATATCCCACTGTTATTTACAGAGTTGAATGTAAGTCTGCACTATGCATTGTTTTCAGAGAAGCTGCAGGTGGTGATGTCACTTGGGCCCGTCCTTGCTGCTTGCAGCTCAATTTTTAATGTTGTTCTTTGTGTTACTGATTTATAGAATTAATCTGAATCTGATTCAGATTCATTTAGATTATAAATCTGCAGAGATGAACTGTCAGGAAACCTTGGAAAGCTGAATTTCCTGTATGTTTCTGACTGTTTGTTGGTTTTCTGAAGGTGCTGTGGGCGGAACAGCAGGTGGTAAAACGAAGGAAGAAGAGAGACATTTACTACGAGCCAGCCGATCCCAAGTTTACACAGCAGTGGTATCTGGTGAGTAAACAGCCGATCTGTTTGTGCGCTTGTTTGTTGCTCATTTCCAAACATTTCCGGCTCAAATCTGAAGCTCAGGAAGAGATGTCATAATGTTTTGCTTGGATTCACGGAACTCCCTTTGTTCCCTTTGTCCCATTACATTTGAAGTTTTGTAACAGTGACCTCTCATATGTCTCATGTCTCATTATGGTCATCCGGTAGAACTTAGTTTAATCAGCCAGTTGTGATTTGACTCCAGGCATGCTGACGTTCACTCACTCCATCATCTTTACAGATGGAAGCAGGAGACAGCAGATATATTTAGTCTGTTTTGTGCAGCTGGCATACGTGTGCCTACAATCAAATGTAAAAGCTCAACAGAATGAAAAGATTATATACACATTTTTAATAAGCTGTAACATGCTGTATAATGAAACATGATGCAGAGGTCATGGTTTGTCAGGACAGCTCTAATGAAAATGAGTGATAATTACAGCAATCTGAGCCTTTTTTGGACCGGAAGGATTACACAGGACACCTATGTTTTCATATTTTGAGGTCACTGTGTGTTGTTCTTTTTGTAATAGGACAGTGAGGTTGATAAACAGAATAAAATGAGCACTCCTAACCACCTGCCTGATAACAGCCTGATAACTGCAGTGTGCTCAGTGAAATGATAGACATTATCTGTTCTTCAGTCATATAGATGTGGAGGTTGCCATGACATATAATAACTGTATATAAAAGTGTATAAGTGCTGACAGAAGTATTCTGTGGATTTTGTGGATTTTAGGCTTTCATTAGAGTGTAATTTAGTTAAAATATATTTTTATTTTGGCATCTGCTTTGTAAAAGTCACATATGAGCTTAAATAGTCTGATATAAATTGTCCAATAAAGTCCTGACTTAAATACTCCTGTCAAGGAAAGTTAAGGAAATAATTACTTAAAAGGCCATTGTAATAATGTATATTTAATAAGCCAGTGAGGAATGACATATAAACCTTTAGATCTTCTCATATTTGTTTGAAAGGCCAGCATGAGTTTTTTTTATCTTGCTGTGAAATTGAAACTTTTTCCAAACACTGCTCCATCATCTTGTGTCCAGAAAAGCAGGACACTTCATTTTAGCTAATGAATCAGAGAAACAATAGATGCTGTTGGGGAATGTGTCAAAAAAAACATTTTATTGGCTGCTCTGAGCCACAGTCTGTTTTCAACCTTTCATTCACTGGTGGTGTTAATCATGTTTACCAGTACAACAGGTAGAAGTGACAAAAACAATGTTTTCCTGCTATTGCAACAGTTGACCAAAGGTCATCACCAGCAATTTATCAGCCCCAGCACTATTATTACTGGACCTCTGAGGCAGGATTGCATCATTTGGTCTGAATCCCGGTTTGCAATTCCATTTATCATTTTAGGGTCCTCTGACCTGACAGTGCCTTACTGGACTCTGCTTTCTCCCTCCGACCTCCCTGGGGAAAAGTGTGACTAAGAGGACAGCCAAGGAGCCATCCTGTGAAATAGATTCAATTTTTTGCTCAGATAAACTCAGGCGGCTTTGCTCTTAGAAAATCAGTGTTTTCACTTTTCAAAAGACAAAGTAGCATTATCATAAACTTGAAATATCACCTAAGAACATAAAACAAACCGTTTCATTACAGAGAGTGAAACTTTCTGAAACACGGAACGTACATAAGGTGTTGTTTTGATTTCAGTATCAGTTTTAAAAAAAATTATTATACAAACAATTTACATGCATTAATTAAGCACAGATTGCATGAACGAGACCCGGTATGAGAGAGAGAACAAAAGAGGGAACAATACAAACATTTACATTTATGCATTTGGCTGACACTTTTATCCAAAGCTACAGGTACATTCAAGTTATACATTTTGCATGTGTTCCCTGGGAATCGAACCCACGACTTTTGTGTTAACAAAATGCTCTACCAACTGAGCTGAAAGGAACAGAAACAAACACTGAAAGAGAACCAGAAATATTTAAGTATCCAAAGTCATTTTCATTTAGCAATTTTACGCCATCACAAGGTGGTTTTGTTGTAACAACCAGCATTTATTAAAACACAGTACTAATATCAGTCATATAATAATAAATATGAAATGTGACATTATGTGTGTAGTAGTATTTCATAGACATTGAATGTAATGGTTTGAGATTAATTAAGATGTTGCCGGTGCTGAGGCAGAAACAGTGCGAGGAACAACAGTAGGTCAGGGCATTAAAAGCATTAAGAAAGCACAGCTGTGAAACCCAGCAGAAGATAGAAGACCACAACCTTCCCCACAGAGCTGATGTTGCCTTTAGAAGTGAAAGATGGATGAAACATGATCCTTAGTGAGCAAACACTGACTGATGCTCTGTGTCAGCTCAGTGATTAACAGGAGGAATCTGTTCTGTCTTCTGTTCCACACAGTACAATGAAGAACATCGTGACCTCAACGTGAAGGCAGCCTGGAAGCAGGGTTTCACTGGACAGGGGGTCGTTGTGTCCATTTTGGATGATGGGATTGAAAAAAACCACCCAGACCTGATTCAGAACTATGTGAGTCCTAGAACACTCACCCAAAACACACATCATTTACTAGCCCTTTTTGTTCTGAACTTTTGTATGAGTGCAAACAAAGAAATATTGAAGAATGGATTGGTTGTTTTTCTCATGCAGTACAAAGAATGGGGACTTTCAAAATGTAAAAAGGATTTATTTTTCTTTGTTTTACAATCTAAATCCTGACAACCTTCCTAGCTCATTTATGAGATCAGTACTGATGGGAATTTTAAGTTTGACCTTAAACAATATAACAGTAAATGTGTTGATTCTATTCACTAAACTAGTGAAGTTGGATTGATTCAACACAATTACTAAATGATCCAGTCAATGTGGTTAACTAGTCACTAAATGGAAGATTTTCTACACAAAATCTCTTCCTCGCGCTATAGTTACACAGCCAGTTATTTGTACTTCAGAAACCTGGTATACAGGAGTACATTTATGGTACTTTATCTGATACTTTTGCATCTTTTTTTAAAGTCAGTTTTGAAGAACATAATGAAGCATTCTTTTCTATAATTATGTTCTTCAAAATTCTCCTTTTTTGTTCCATGGAAGAAAGTAAGTCAAAAAACTTTGGACATAACATTAGGGTGAGTAGATGACATTGAATTATATGGTGGACTGTTTCTTTAAGACTAATTCTCTCACATTTCGCCATATCTGTCCAGGATCCTGATGCCAGTTATGATGTTAATGATGGTGATCCAGACCCTCAGCCTCGATACACCCAACTCAATGATAACAGGTGTGTAGACAGTATATCAGTACACATAACCAGATCTGACTGACGTGAGTGAAACCATTCTAATGGAACAGGCTTTGTGTTGGGCAGATAAGTTCCTCTTTGTAAACCCAGCGCTTTGTGCGTAGTTTTAACCCAAACTCTTGGTATTTGTTTTTCCTGGGAAGCACTGGATTTTGTTGCTTAGGAGTGATGTTCTTGGCGTAAAACTAACTGAAGTATGAAAACTACCCCACATTTACTGCTTTACCTATTAAGGCCAAATGTTCCCCCTGCGGAGGGTAGCAGAAATATCCAGTTCTGAACATGATTAGTGCAGTTGCCATACCCCATTTCTTTTGGTTATCAAGTGTGTTTACTGATGAGTATTGACTTTCCAAGCGAGCAAAAAGACTCATTTTAAAAAGGCATCTGCAGTTTTGGTGTGTTACGAAGTAATCACTCATTTGTCGCACCATTTACATAGTAAATGGCTTTGCACATGGTCACTCCAACCAAAAGCTGTTTACTCTCTAAATGAGTTAGTATAAACTATATACTACTACTATACTTTTCACTTATATGTACTCTTCACAAACAGTGTTGCAGTTTTTGTGAATTTGGAATCTGCTCCAAAAAATAACTGGGCGTGCCGATTTCTATAAAGGTTCAAGTGGTTGAATTCATGGGTCACCAAGCACACTCATTGGTAGTCACTACAGCACATCACCACTCATTTGCATAAAGATTTGCTGTACTTTACTTTGTTAAAAAATGACTATCCATACCCTGAACTGTCACGCTAAAGTGACTTATGGAGAAGCACCAGCAGATGGTTTGAAACGAGTTGGTTGTGCCATACTCGTATCTGATTGAAACATATCCACGAGTTCCCTTGACATTTACTCCCAAATTACATTTTTAGATTAAATATTCTAAAAACGTTAACATCTCAGCACCCTGCAGAATTTAAACCCTGCAAGCCCTGATTGTAAAGCTATTTAAATGCTTTTGGAGGTGTTTTCTGTCTGTCGTGCCAGACGTGATGTGTATTGCTGCTGGGAAATTAATCTCTCTTTGATTGTTGTTTTTGAATTCTCTCAGTGGATTGTGTTTTGTTGTCTTGGTAATAGCTGTCAGCAACACTGGGCAGTTTCGTTTCCTAGTTCATAAATCTGCAGAGATTTAGCAAAACCTGTGAAGAATCAACTTCAGCATTAGAATGTGATTAATTTAAGGTTTGCCTCACTGTTCTCCAGACTGATTCAAGCATCAACATTTGTGAAATAAGACAACACTGTGGCTGACCATTGTCATTGTACAGGCTGAACTCTTGTGGTCCTGTCCTGACATCACTTAGGGATTTTCCTCTATTCTGTCTGTTTTGGGAGACCAGCCAAAGAGCCATTTTAATCTTGAGGCTAACCATGATTGGTGATGACAGGCAGAAAAGCTTATAGTTACGAGTGGTCTGGAATCAAAGGTCGTGGGCTGAATGGCTGTGCTTTGTAGTTTAGTGTGGTGCTGTCCCCATGTTTCCCCCACAGAGTATGGTGTTAACCCGACTCCTGTAGTGGACTGTAATGAAATGTGTTTGGGAATATATGAAACACTATCAGGTTGAACTGACTCGTTTCAGGAATGATTTTGCGGATCAAAAACTTTCTTAGCACCGGCTAAGTCACTACAAAAAAACACTTAAATGGGACATTGAATGCCCATTTTCCACAAGCTGGTCTGTAACATACTTCAGATTCCTTAATGGTTGTGCTTAAAGAGTTGCTAAATGTCGGCGGATGATATAGCATGTCACTGTGCTATAGTTTTATTCTGTTTAGTGTCGCAGTTAACAAAAAAAAATACATATCTGTGGATATTTATTGTTTGTCATTTATTGTCATGATTTGTGTATTTTGCCAATGTGTATAAATTATGACATTATTCATAAATGTGACAGATGCATTATAAGGTGCGATCATGGAGTCTTTATCAGTAGCTGTGCGCCCCTGGGAATCGAACCCACAACCTTTGTGCTGCTAACGCAATGTTCTACCAACTGAGCTACAGGAAAACATAGCTCAGTCACAAGTTAATAAATGTTTGTGGAAATTTCTTGGATGATTAGTGCAAAACTTGTGGGAAAGAAGAAAATGCGCACAGTACCTGCAGTCCCATGCTGAAATTAGTGTACTAATTTCTATTTAGTCACATGTCATAGAAGAAGGGAAGGAGGGGGCAGGGCCGTTCAGTACATCATGAGAGTACTGTGGTACATACCATGCCTGTTTTAAGTCATTACTTTTTCTCAGAGGGATTTAAACAAACCACTAACCCTGAGTATTTGAGATACAAACATGAATGATCCCTTACGACTTGATGAGAGATGTGCTGTTTCCTTTTGTGTTTCTTTTCTTTGTGTTCATACTTTGGATTTTTGTTTGTTCGTTTCTGTTTGTTTGTTTGGCTGGTAAAGTGCAGCTATAAATGTGTCTATAAAATATATTTTGTTCATAGTGACTAAAATGGAGCTGTGGTGCATGTTCTCATGAGATGTTTGAATCCATCTTAGTATTTCAGAATTTCTTCAGTTTTAGCTAATGATTGACCTTGAGTGTTATAATCTCTGGTAATCTGTCAAATGTCAGACACAATTACAGGCCATGATGTATTTTAATTCTGAGTATCCTGCAAATGTATTATTTTGACTGTCATAGGACCGAAACATTGTTGATTATAAATGTTTGATTTTTGTTTTTGTTTAAATAGTGTGCAGGACTTATTTTTATACATTTTATTTTTCTGGTAATAATGTAAAGTTTTTCTATTAATTAAACTTTGTCATAACAAGGGTGTGTCATGAAGAATCTTTACAGTGCAGGGATGTTGACATTTTAGTCCACATTTGATTATTAGTACTGAATCACAGTGCCCTCAATACTGTGTGTGCTGTGTTATGCTGTAAAACAGCACAAAAATAAACAAAAATAAACACGTTTGGACTTGAGCTGCATGATTTGGTCAAAAAAGCCTGTAGGGATTCTGGTTTAAACCCTTGGCATTTATTTTGGTTGAAAACTAAAGAAGAAAACTTATTTTTCATTGATTTTAATTAAATGCTTGGAGCAAGTGGCATATGTAAGAGAGTTCTGCAGACTGCGAGGTCTTTGTTACTTACCTAACATGAGGCTGGTGTGCTGGTCCAACCTGCCCCCTTATCAGCAGACTGCCAGGCTGAGCAGAACCCTTCTGTTTCTCTGACAGCACTGAAAATATCCAAAATGAATCTTACAAGAACACAGTAATCCCAGTTTCATATTTCCCTCAGTTAATACAGTGAACAAAAAAACAAGAAGTTCTTTGCCTGTAATTTTATGCCTAATGCACACAGGTTCACATGCCAATACGGAGAGCTTGCCAGTTGACCTAACTCTAGATGTCCCAGGAAAAGTGCTTACCTGGCTTTTCAATGCTTCAGTTTTGCTGAAAGGGAGCAAGAAATGAATCCAAACAAACTTGGTACTGCTGCCTGCAAAATGTAAATTAGGTGTAAAGAACTGGACAGAGAAAATTAGGTGTTTCTCAGCAGGTGATGGGAATGACTTGCTTTAAAAAAGATGTCCTAGTTTATAAAAAATAAACTTGGACCTTTTTTCCTTTACTCTTTGAAAACTCTTAAAGACATGTAATGGAAGTGTATAGCTAATAACAGATGGTTATATTCTACTCTTATGGTGTCGTACAAATATTTTTTAACATTTTCTTTTTTTATTTTAGTAACAATTGTTCTTGATCATGTATGAATGTACAGTGTTATACAGCGCATTATTTAGACAGATGGATGAATGTGTATTGTATGTGTATTTTTAATCATTCTTGTATTTAAAATCTTACATATTGTAATTGTATTTAAAACTTCTTTACTTTAAAACTTCTGTATATATTATTTGAAACTTCTGTATGCTTGACAAATAAAAATAATATGTATTGGGGGACACAAATAATGAGCATTGTGTTGGTAGGGGTATGAATTCGGGGTGTGGTACAGACTTGAGAATTCAGTCTCTCTCTCTGTGTTTCGAAGACATGGGACTCGCTGCGCTGGAGAGGTTGCTGCTGTTGCCAACAATGGCATCTGTGGTGTCGGGGTGGCATACAATGCCAAGATCGGAGGTGAGTCGGCATGTTTAACTCTGTCATGTTCTCCATGTTTTAACACGTACAGTCTGTTCTGTCACCACAGTCTTTATAATTTGAATTGCAAAACACCTCCATGAAACATCAGATGATCTCACTCAGTTCATTACACCATACGAGAGCTCTTCCTGCTCTTCCACAACTGTGGAAAAGGAGCTTGCATTAGTGTTGTGTTCATACACACACATCAGGGCACAGCAAAGCAGCTCTGCTGCTTTAAACTGCTGCTTTAAAATGCTCTGCTGAAGAAAAGCTCATCGTAGTGACATCAGCATGTCAACAGAGATGAACCCAGCTAATTACCCTGCAAGAAGTCATTAAGCCAGAGGATTGGACTTGTAGAGCAGGAAAATGTTTTTCAATGATTCTGAGGGGAATTAAGTATTACTTGCATTTACGCCAGTCTGTATTTACCCAAAATTAGTGAATCCGCATATGTCTGAGTTCCTGAAAGATAATCATTGCCACCTTTGTCTTGGTGTTAAAGGAATTTAGAATGGAGATATGGGAAGCATCCATCGTCACCATTATGTTGTGCTGCAGCCTTGGGTTTGTTTGCAGTGCTGTCTGCACCAGAACCCTTTTTGTTTTTTTGGAAAACCTAAAACAACTGAACTTTTGTTTATTTGCATTAACCCACATGAGGGTAACCTTTGGTAACCTCACCTCTTGTGAATCCAATGGCTGATTAACTTTGTTTTGTAGAATAACTTTCAGATCTGAATCACAATAACTCAACAATTCTGACATTTTGGTCCAGACACTCTGGCTTACTCCCAAACCTCTTGTTTGGTTTAAGATTCCCTTTTCTAGGCATTTTGAAAATATATTTTAAGAAATATCTTAGTGGTTTCAATGGTTGCCACTGTTTGGTTACCATGTACTTCAAAATAACTTTTGTGTTGCTCAGAAGCAAAAAGGTCATACAGGTTTAAAATGCCATGAGGATGAGTAAATGATGAAAGTTTTCACTTTTGGGTGAACTGTCCTTTTAAGATCTATCAGAATAAAACAAATCTATCAAAAAATTAAATAAATGTGGTGTGACTGTACCCTGCAGGTGTGCGGATGTTGGATGGGGAGGTCACTGATGTGGTGGAGGCTCAGTCCCTCAGTCACAACCCACAGCACATCGACATCTACAGTGCTAGCTGGGGACCTGAAGATGATGGTAAAACGGTGGATGGACCAGCAAAGATGGCCAAGGAGGCTTTCCTGCACGGTGTGATGGAGGTTTGACCTCTGTTTAACCTCAGCGTATTAGGACACCTGCATGCTGCTGCATCCCAGAACGTTGCCAGTCTATTGATGCCAGTCTATTGATGTCAGCTGGGCCGTGTTTCAGTTTGCAAAAGTTGACCAGATGTTGCAAAAATTTCACTTCAAAAATATAATTTTTTGCTGGAGCGTACGGTGACGTAGGCATTAGTTAATCAATTTATAGCTAGATGGTAGACAGACATCAGACTTCTGTAGCATTTCATTGTTTTCCAGAAGTCCATTTACAGTCATTGCTTCTTAAATAATTTTTTCTTTCATTTCAAGAGAGCAAAAAAGTTCCTGTTTCCATGACATGTACAATTGCATCTTTGACTCATTGGCTATTTTTACTGCTTCCTGACATTATCTGCCTCAGTTGTCCTGTGATGTGACAATGAATGTGCCTTAATTGATATTCTTGTGGCTGAAGCGATCTGATGTGGATCTGAGCCAGAGCATCAGGCCTCTTAACCTTCAATTGCAGCATTTAACGTGTATTGAGCGGGTAGTTTTTTATTTGTTTTTAAGGCGGAAATGGTGGGGGGGCAGTCATGCTC
Source organism: Chromobotia macracanthus (assembly GCA_036877525.1). Taxonomy (NCBI): domain Eukaryota; kingdom Metazoa; phylum Chordata; class Actinopteri; order Cypriniformes; family Botiidae; genus Chromobotia; species Chromobotia macracanthus. The sequence goes on along the minus strand of JAZGTH010000091.1, from coordinate 1,226,181 downwards.
TGTATTTGATTTTGCCACACTTGGTTTGTGCCTTGAATGGTAAAGGCAGTTATGGTTTTGTTTCAGATTGATATAAATTGATTTGCATTACTCTCCCCTGCACACTCCCCAGTATGCTGTCTTTTCCGGGCTTTGATTTATGTTGGTGAATTTGGAAGGTACAGTAAAGCAGCATACAAACGAATGAAACGATTAAAGGTAAAAAGCAAACAGCAGCTCTGTCAGATTTTGCACTGTCAACCTTTTCTTTGCGGCCGCATTGTAAAATGAAAGTCATGCGGCCATTCAAATACATCTTGTAAATCTGCTGCGTATATTTTATCAATATCAATTTTAATTGTTTGATTTTGCATTACTGCGGTTCGTCTGAGAAGCAGACCACCATTATAGCGCCTCAGTAGTCCACAATGCTTTGAAAAGTCCATTTGGAGGAAATTCATCCGAGACCCACTCAAAAGAAATGTTTTTTGGTTGTTTCGAGTGTTGTCATCAGTAGTCCTCCCATCTTAGTTTGGCAGCACAGCTCTGGCATCTGGCCCTCAGATGGGCAGGTGAAACCCTGTAAGTCTTACTGAGTGTCCTTTTCTAGGGTCGTGGTGGGCGGGGCTCCATCTTCGTGTGGGCATCAGGGAATGGCGGACGGGAGAAGGACAGCTGCAATTGCGACGGGTACACCAACAGCATCTACACGCTGTCTATCAGCAGCAGCACGCAGAATGGCAACGTTCCGTGGTACAGTGAGGCCTGTTCCTCCACGCTTGCTACGACCTACAGCAGTGGAGGCCTCAACGAGAAACAGATTGTGAGTGTCTCTCTAGGCCCCAGAAAATCAGCACCTATTATCCTTTAGTTGAAGAAGTGACAAATGTAATCCTTAAATAGTGGATCTCAAAGGCTGGAGAGCCTAAGTTAAAGTTTTAAGCTTTAAAGATCTGAAAGGATGTCTGCAAAGACTGCAGGCCTAAGTGGGAAGAGATGAATGGTCTCATCTTCAGAGCCATATTGTATTTTATAACACTGGTAATTGATATATAACATGCTGTACAACAGATCTCAAAATTCATTAATAATACACCTCAAAACTATGACCTTGATATCATGATGTGACTTTATTAGTGGTGTAAGCTAAGACAAGCGCTACAATTACAGTTGCTACTGCTTAGGGATCTTAACAAGCCCCTGATCTTTAGTACATTTTGCCTCATGATACCCCAAATTGTACAGCTGCCTCAGATTGTACAACACCCTAGCAGCCATTTAGAACAGCATTTTCAAATGCATCCTGGTAACCACCCACATCTCCTGGCATCAAATTTCACACAGGCAAGTGCCAGTCACTGTTTCTTCAGAGAATGTAATGATATAGCTGGCATTTTAAAAACACAAATATCCCTGTGAACACAAATCTGTCTCGTTGATGTCTTTTCCTTGTTTGGTTTTGTTCTTTTACCCACACTCAACATCAGCTACGGCATTCCATATATTCTTTTCATAGCTGACGGAGTTATGCGTTCTCCCCCACACAGGCACTAGAGTTTATCTTTAACTCCTGAAAATACCCCCTCTTTCCTGCTAGCAGAGATTGTCTCCAAAAATCCATTTTTCAAATGCGCACAATTCTTTTGTCCCTCAGAACTGTTACTCCACCTCTGTCATTTTTAGCAGTTGGTGCAGGAGAGGTCTAAGTCACAGCAATTCTATGATGCCTTGCTTGTCTCAGTGATCACCCCATATATTTTTAGTCGTCACTCTCCCTTTTTACGGCTGTCTGTGTAGCCAGTGAGACAAATGTCAAACATTTAATCACTTAGCCCGTTTGCCCAGCATCGACTGAGTGACAAATCAAAATTGTTTTTGATATTGTGCGAAGAAAAAGATGTTGTTGGTGTAAATATTGTTTCATCTGGATAACTACCTCCTTCAATGCACGTCTGTGGGATTTTGTTGCCTAGATTTTGTTTTTTAAATTCTTTACCCTTAGTGATGCTTGTTTTAGCAAACACTAATAAGATTTTTGCCAGTGCTTTTTTTGTCTTTTCTTTTTCTTGTGAAATGCTGCTCTGAGGTTTTAAAAATGTTCCCCTCTGGAAGAATGTGATTCTGCTGTGATTCTGCTGTGATATCTGATTGGTCTTGTTTCAGGTCACTACAGACCTCAGGCAGAGGTGCACAGACTCCCACACGGGCACCTCTGCCTCGGCCCCTCTGGCAGCTGGAATCATCGCCCTCGCGCTGGAGGCCAAGTGAGTCTTCCAAAATGTGTCTGGACTTCTTCTGGCCTTTATGTTTGTATTGGTTTTTAATTAATTTACCTGCAACATTATAACCTTTATGACTCTGTCTGTAGCTATTTGTGACTTATGACTCTATTTGTGACCTTTAATGAATGTCAGAAGAGATTATAACCCATGCAGCTGGCTTGGTGTTTTATTTGCATGTACAGCACACGTTTAATGGGTGCTAACGCTTCGAATGCCTCTGTCTCTGTAGTAAAAACCTGACCTGGAGGGACATGCAGCATCTGGTCGTCAGGACCTCCAACCCTGCCCACCTCTCCACCAATGACTGGAAGATCAATGGAGTGGGTCGTCGAGGTGAACGCTCTCATTGCTTCTCATTGTGCCCTCCCTTTCCTGTCTCTCTGGTTTATTTTTCCATGTTTCAGCTACTTGAACACTTTGTGATGGTTCAATAACATTATCATTGGCTAAACCAATCAGCAAACAGCTCAAGATGTCAGCCTGTTTATTCACCTATTTACTTATGTCAATCTTGTTATAGGCTTTTTAAACCGACTTTAGTTACTTTAACAGTATTGATTTCTCTGTCTCCTACAGTGAGCCATTCATATGGATACGGGCTGTTGGATGCTGGGGCCATAGTAGCTCTTGCAAAGAACTGGACAGATGTTGGACCTCAGCACAAGTGTGTCCTCTCTATGTTGTCTGAGACCAAGTAAGTTAAACCCTCACCTCTAGATCAAACTGAGCGTGCTGAATCATTCGTCCAGCACAAATGATGTCTGGTTTTTGGTAGCAGAATACATTCCCATTCTCTTTGACAGCATACATCTCCATTCTCTGTCATCATATGGAAGAGGCACATGAATATTCGACCTAACGTTTCTCCTGTTGTGCTCTGTAGAAGGAAGTTATACAGGTTTGGAATGACTTTAGAATGAGTAACGGATGACGGCATTTTATATTTGAATGAATGAACCCTTTTGACCCTTCATACTACATTCAACTGTTTTAATAGATTCGTCACTAATGCTAGTAACACTTCATGTTTTCTACTTAGTGCTGCTAGAAAAGGTCATGACATGCGAGAAGAAACATACATAAGAAACAAAACATCCTGTGATGGTCTGTTGCATTTAAATTTAGAGGATCAAACTGTTCGACTTGGGTGATGCTGTGGTGAATTAAGCGCCTCTCCCGCTTCGTGCAGAACGTGTTTTGAAGGCAGTAATAACTTGCAGATGAGTGTGTTTTCCATGTTCCTCACACTTCTGTCCCTGCTGACATCTTGGGACTAAAGTCTAGACGCCTTCTCAGAGTGGTTCTCCATCAGTCGCTTTCTCTGTACTAGCAAATTGCATCTCTAAAAAACCTCCTGCCTTTTTATCCTTTCCTCCAGTCATCCTTTCTGCTCCACCATCATTACGGAAAGATCAAGGGGTTTTGGATCAAAGCCCAGTTTAACATGCTGGTTGCAGCAGTCACAGAGCAAAGTGATCATGGCTGCCTTGTATTAGCTCTGCTGTGTGGTTCTCTGTTTTGCCCTGTCTTTGACTTGAAGCCCTGCATTATTGGATGCGTGTGGATGGATTTACGATTCATTGCTCATGGACTTGACAGGGGCTGTGGCCTGTCATTGGTCTCCTGGCTTTAAGCCCTTCTTCCAGTTGAACCCTGTCTGTGGTGAGCATGGCTGGATGCTCTAAGCTCCTTACAGGATTGGCTCTAGAGCACCAAGAGCCTGGCGGACAACCTAGAGTGGTCACTGGTGGCACAATCCTTAACCTGGCTGAACCAGTTGTGGTGAACTGTTTTTAGCAATGGTTAGATATAGCACATCTGATTCAGAATTTGTTTCTTCCTTAAATTTATATTATTAAAATATGTTCTACACATAATGTTTGCCACATTAATGTGCAGTGTAAACTAGCCATTATTTTTGTCAACATTATCAACATATTTTGTCTGAATGAGGCCTGGACTACCTGGATAATAAACCTGGAGTGTTTATTAAACCTGTAATGCATGTATATTTACTTTATTTAATTTCTAGTGCATTCTGTGCTTTTTTTAAGGCCTGTCTATTTCTTCTGCCTATCTTCAGAAATATTGGGAGACATTTGGTGATCACCAAGAGTGTGGACGCATGTGCTGGGACACCCAACTTTGTGAGTTCATTGGAGCACGCTCAAGCCCAGCTCACCCTGTCCTACAACCGCAGAGGGAATCTGGCCATCTACCTGATCAGTCCACAGGGGACCCGTTCCACACTGCTTGCATCCAGGTTAGATTCTGAAGAACATACATCCACAACCACAACCTCTTAGAACTTGAATATAAGTTGCTGTGTGGGTGGTCCAGCGCCGCTTCATAACCCTTTGTTTAGGTGCTGAAACGTTTCTTTCTCTCTCAGACCTCATGATTACTCATCTGAGGGCTTCAATGACTGGGCCTTCATGACCACTCATTCCTGGGATGAGGACCCTCGTGGAGAATGGAGTCTGGAGATTGAAAATGTGGCTGGAACCAGCGACTTCGGTAGCAACTTGTATATTGGGTTGTTTCTGCTTACTACCAAAAAACAACTACCTCACAAACAGCACACATTGTCTGACATTCAGAGGATGACGCATAAAAGAGCAGTATAGCAGGGCTAGCATTTGTTTTGCAGGTTTACTTGCATCAATAGAGAAGATTATTTGCTATGTCAAATTGTCTCTGCAAATATAACTTTGATGCTTTATCTGCTTGAAGTCTGTTCTTTATTTGCTGATAAGGGAATGTTTATCTTTAACTTTAAAGTTCTCCCCTGGTGCCAGTATGTTCTTGTCCTTGCCAGTAAGTTTCCTAGTTGCAAATCTAACATCAAGTGTCATTCTGTTGCATTTAGAAGCTAGTAGAATATAGACTCTGAAGTCTCTTCAACAGAAGCCATCACAGATGTTGAGCAATTACAGATTGCATCTTTGATTAAATGTGATCTGTCAGACCTGTGAACCAGCGAATATTCTCCAGACATGTTGTGCTATTGTGCTGAAATGGGAAATGCAGATTCATACAACCCTGCAGTTTACCCAGAAGCCAATGCCTGCCTCTCTCTACCCAGTGTTTCACTGTCTGTTAAAATGGCATAACCCAAAACATTCAAAATGTAATATGTGGTTCTAGAATGTTTAAAGAGACATTTGATTGTGATACTAATAACAACAGCTGTTATTTCTCACTGCCATGTCTTCCAGTGTTGTGCAGGAGTAACTCCTCTCCAAATCCACCTTACTTGCCCATATCCTTTTTTCATCTCTTTTATGTCACGGTTTGTTTTCTTTCACCACACTCTGCAGTAAATCAGATTTATTAAATCTAGCTAAGTAAATCAGAGGGTTTCGTTTTTCCACTTTCACGCTCTCCAGCTGCCCCTGAACACTGGGACTGTAGACTGACTTCCAGCCAAAGTCCATTCATTTGTTCTGCTCAGATTCTGGCTTGGTCATTTATCTAGAGTATAACCTGCTTCATTTCTCTCTGTTGCTGTAGGAATTTACAGAGCTACTGACCTTATCATTGGCCGGTAAAGAGAGAAACTGGGCCGTCTAATGCATGTGGAAGCAGTCACTCAGAGTGATTGAGAAATCTGTGCTGTTACAGGGCAATATGAAGCACACAATTCACATGGCCTGTAGGTGATTGTGTACAGTAATGTACAGTCACTCATTCAATATTCCAAAATACAAATAAGGCCATTGGAAAATAATGGAAATATGTACGATAGAGGCTGTACATCAGTTGAATTCTATATATGCCCAGATCTATATAATAGTTTTGAATGTATTGGACTGACTACTTATTAAATCATTTTGATCTGGGTTAAATTGTTCTCTCTCTCTCTGTTCTCTCTCTCTGTTCTCTCTCTGTTCTCTGTTCTCTCTCTGTTCTCTGTTCTCTCTCTGTTCTCTCTGTTCTCTGTTCTCTCTCTGTTCTCTGTTCTCTCTCTGTTCTCTGTTCTCTCTCTGTTCTCTCTCTGTTCTCTGTTCTCTCTCTGTTCTCTCTGTTCTCTGTTCTCTCTCTGTTCTCTGTTCTCTCTTTCTCTCTCTGTTCTCTCTCTCTCTGTTCTCTCTCTCTGTTCTCTCTGTTCTCTCTCTCTTTCTCTCTGTTCTCTCTCTCTCTCTGTTCTCTCTCTGTTCTCTCTGTTCTCTCTCTCTGTTCTCTCTCTGTTCTCTCTCTCTGTTCTCTCTCTCTGTTCTCTCTGTTCTCTCTCTCTGTTCTCTCTCTTTGTTCTCTCTGTTCTCTCTCTCTGTTCTCTCTCTGTTCTCTCTGTTCTCTCTGTTCTCTCTCTCTGTTCTCTGTTCTCTCTCTCTGTTCTCTCTCTCTGTTCTCTCTCTCTCTGTTCTCTTCTCTCTTTCTTCTTTCTCTTTCTTCTCTGTTCTCTTGTTCTCTTCTCTCTCTGTTCTCTCTCTCTGTTCTCTCTCTCTCTGTTCTCTCTGTTCTCTCTCTCTCTCTCTGTTCTCTCTCTCTGTTCTCTCTGTTCTCTCTCTGTTCTCTCTCTCTGTTCTCTCTCTCTGTTCTCTCTCTTCTCTTCTCTCTCTCTGTTCTCTCTCTCTTGTTCTCAGGTACTCTAACAAAGTTCGCTCTGGTTCTGTACGGTACGGCGTCGGGTTCGTCCGGCTCTTTCATCGCAGGGTCCGGGGTGACAGCCGACAGCGGCTGCAAAACCTACGACCTCGATCAGACCTGCACAGGTGAGCGTCATACTGTGATGCTGAAAGTGCGCCCTCTGCCTGCGACTCCCGGTACTTCCTTATATGTACACTCCCATTTTTGTTTCCGGATGAATTTAGCATGTGTTCAGAATAGCGTGCTACTTTTATTTTTATCATACTATTTCTGCAGCATGCTAACTAGTGTGTGTCCAGTATGACAAATTAACCAGAATAATAAGTATTAACATTTCTACAAAAAGTTGAAAAACAAGACCTAAACACTACTGTTTGAACTTAGGGTTAGGGTTACTGTTTAACCTAACTGCAATGTTTAAAATGTCATATGGGGAATATTGGATACACGTGTTTATATGTTTCCATTACATGTTCTCAAGTGAATATATACACAAGTAAAAATAGTTTTTGTCTCACAGACACCTGACCAAGTCCTAATGCTCTGATGTTTAACCTCCTTTCACACGTGTAAAAAACTTCTACTGTTCATCCTGTCCCCAGAATCAGAACTATTCTCACATGTAAATGCAGCTTTGTAGACTAAACTTGTTGGTTCTCTCTCTCTCAGTCTTATCTAGATGCTCTGCTATGGGTTGCTATAGTCACCAGAGGCCTGGTTCGGCTTCTGGGTGTTAATTGCAGTTTGGTGGCAGTTCTCCATACACCTCAGAGCATAGTTAGTTTGTTGGTGAGGTGTATATAGTTATTTTAATGAAATATAATTAGTTATTGTGTGTCTGATCTGTCTCAGGCAGTACACACATAGACAGATACATGTTATTTATCTACTTCCTCTCTGTTCCTCCACTGCGGTCTCCTGCTCTCTGTTTAATGACACATTAATTACAGCCTCTCATCTTCCTATCCTTCACTGCAGATTCACCCTCTCATTCCTTTACCTGCTGTGACTTCTTTCAGTACTGTGATTTGGACAAAAGGGAATAGAAAGTTGTGTAGATTTTCGCTGGACTTAATGAGGTGTGTGCTGTATATCTTGTAAATCTCTTTCATAAGCGATTACAGTTTACTTTCTCTTCCTTGTGCAGAATGCAACCCAGGGTTCTACCTGTACCAGAAGGGCTGTGTGAGAGACTGTCCAGCTGGTTTTACCGCAGGCACCCGCTCCACTTTCCTCCCCAACAACGAGGTGTTTCCAGTCCACCAGCCCGCCTGCCTGCCATGTCACTCTGTCTGCCTTACCTGCAGTGCCACAGGACCTCAGGACTGCCTCTCCTGTCCCCCTCACAGCCACCTGGACCCTGTCACCAGCACCTGTTTGCACCAGAACCAAATCCATCGAGAGACTCAGGACAGCCAATCTCAGGGCGACGGTTCTTCTCGGAAACTCCGCCCGGACTTCACCCCTCACCTGCCCACCACAGTGGCGGTGCTCAGCTGTGCCTTCATCATGGCTACGTTTGTGGGTGTGTTTGGATTACTACAGCTGCGTACACGCAACCAGAACAAGCTGATCTCTGCAGAGGCGGGGTCAGGCTCTGGGTTACTGGTGGGGTTTGGCTTGAACCGTGCCACCGTGGTCTATAAGGGCATTCCCAACGTTTGGCAAGAGGATGGAGTCAACTCAGAGTCTGAGAATGAGGAGTTTGATATCCACAATGACAAGACTGCCTTCATCAAAACACAAAGTGCTCTTTAACCCCACAGACTTCCCTCCACTGCACTGTCGTCTCTTCTCATGACCAGCAGCGTTTCCCTCCTGGGGTTTGTCTAAACGTATCTCACTTCCTGTTTCTCTCTTGAGGGTTTCTTGTGTTTCTTTTGCCACCTCTGCTAGTGATTAGCCATAATTCACATTGATTTACCTGTGGGTCCTCTGTATCTCTTTCATACGAGAGGGTCCTCAGATTACCCAGTGAGATTTCAAAAATGAGGGTGAAATGTTTGCATGCAAGAAACCATTTTCACAGAGTGAGGGGTGTTTAAATGAAGTCCGACTGCATGGCAGTAATTTAATGCTAGGGCTGATTTGCAGGGAAGATGGTAGAGGAGAATCATTATTTGTTCATGGTCAGGACCTGAAAAGGAGGCCATGATGTGTGTTACACTCATTTGTAGAGCGTACTTCTCCCCCTAGAGCATCAACATGACTACATACTTTTTTCTGTGTTGTGGGCAGTTAAATGATTAAAATGGCTGTAAACCAGTGCTCTGTCTTTGACTCTGTAGTGGAGACAGCTCTATGGTTCCTGCTCAGTCCAAGCCATCTTAACAACATCTCTTATAATTCTGTTCTACAGACTTGAGTGTAAAATGCTAGAAAAGACGCCTGCCAAAGGCCCATCAAAAAAGAACTTACTTCTTGTCTGTAGTGGTTATCCATGTGTTACATTTAGAGTTGTTGGAGGTTTTGTCTGCACAATCAGAGTATTTTTTTAAATGAAAGTAATCAGAGAAAGGGCTCACATGACCCCTCTACTGGAGCAGCTATTGGATAAGAGTTTTGTAGAGGGTCGACTCTTTTAATCTGCTGAGATTGCTAAACAGTCCATCCATCAGGATTCATCCTTCTTGCATTTGTCCTGTTTATTGTTTTTATTGTTAATAGTACGCTTTGTCCATCTAGTGCATCAGTGACTGAATATAGTACTGTTAATAAATGTTAACTTTCATCATTAAATTCATCATCACATGTTGCACTATATTGTGAAGAAATTATGTAAATGAAACAGTGTGATGCATTAAATGTGTGCAATAGAGACCCAACAGAGGCATGAGTGTGTATGTGAATACATACATACACTGTAAGAGGGTTGTGTGATGTTCTCATGACGTCAGGCATCCTTCAGCGTGTCATCACAATCATATGAGGTAACTTCTGAGTTACCGTTATCAGCCTTTTCAAAACCATCCTCTAACAATGTTCTTGTAGTTACACAAAACAAATGAAAGAGAAACATTATATACTGTGGCCAGTTTTTAAAAACAAACTAGTTACACATCTAGAGCCATTTAAAAGTTGTACTGAACTGTACCTGACTGTAGTTGATGTGCGGTAGCCATAAATGATTACAGGTGATGCATCAGCTTGTTTAGCAGAAGAGTAATATTGACCCCACTGAGCCTGTTTAACACCCTCTGCAGTGCTGACATGCTGTTACAGTGATTATTTTAAAGCCTCAAGGAGTCGTAACATAATCAGAAAAATCTGTTTTGTTGTGCTTTGTTTGAAGTTAGTTTAACAGCCCCTTCTGGACAGTCTTGGAAATGTCTTTCAGGGGCTGTTGAAGCTTTGACTGTTTTTGTCTTGTCAGAATGCTGCTGTGTAACAGCAGTAGTTTTTACATAAGCCACACAAAGTCTGGCTTCATGAAACTCACCAATCATTTGTATGACTACCTGAAATGGGGCCTGTAAAAGTAACTATAAAAATAGGGCCTATTTTTGTACTATATATGGTGCATTGTCATTTACATGTAATTTAAAATTATTTTGCTCTTTTTCATTTTATTTAATTGATGTCAATATGTGAATCAGATAATATACAACAAAATAAATCTATGCAAACCTCAAAAGTTTGTTTTGTGAGTTTCCTGTAGGTAGTATTTTAAAAGGTCAGGCACTTCACTTGAATTTAGAAAGCGTTTCTGCTTGGAGCTCTTTGCTATATTAAAACAGCTTCCTGTTGAGGTTTAAGTGTTGCTCGCTGCTTTCACAGCTGCTTTGACTGTTGGCTACAAATATACTGAGACAAATGTAGAGCTGGTCAGTTTCCTGGCCTGGATTCTCATAAACAACTACAGCAGATTTCCTTCATCACTTACAATTCTTGGTTTTCATCATGACTTTAATGGCTCAAAAAACATTTTACACTGTAATAAGTTCTTAATCACAGGAGGAGAAAGAGAGAATTATCATTTGAAACGAGACGCAATGAAACTTGAAAATAAGAAATGAGGGCACTGCCTGTTTAGCATCATCAGAGACATCCAGAGTAATATTACATCAGTGTGACGCTGTACGTCAGTGTGACGCTGTACGTCACAAGCGGTACGTCAGTGTGACGCTGTACGTCACAAGCGGTACGTCAGTGTGACGCTGTACGTTACATGATTAATCCTCTTCATGTTCACATATAATTTTATTAAGACACTGACCAATTAAATCGTGATTGTAAACAGGTATGCGTCTTAAAACACGGCAGAATAAGTACGCATTATTCGGAGTATTAAACGACAGATATGTACGCATTATTCGGAGTATTAAACGACAGATAAGTACGCACTATTCGGAGTGTTAAACGACAGATAAGTACGCATTATTCTGAGTGTTAAACGACAGATAAGTACGCACTATTCGGAGTATTAAACGACAGATATGTACGCATTATTCGGAGTATTAAACGACAGATAAGTACGCACTATTCGGAGTGTTAAACGACAGATAAGTACGCATTATTCGGAGTATTAAACGACAGATAAGTACGCATTATTCGGAGTATTAAACGACAGATAAGTACGCATTATTCGGAGTATTAAACGACAGATATGTACGCATTATTCGGAGTATTAAACGACAGATAAGTACGCATTATTCGGAGTATTAAACGACAGATATGTACGCATTATTCGGAGTATTAAACGACAGATAAGTACGCATTATTCGGAGTATTAAACGACAGATATGTACGCATTATTCGGAGTATTAAACGACAGATAAGTACGCATTATTCGGAGTATTAAACGACAGATAAGTACGCATTATTCGGAGTGTTAAACGACAGATAAGTACGCACTATTCGGAGTATTAAACGACAGATAAGTACGCATTATTCTGAGTGTTAAACGACAGATAAGTACGCATTATTCGGAGTGTTAAACGACAGATATGTACGCACTATTCGGAGTATTAAACGACAGATAAGTACGCACTATTCGGAGTATTAAACGACAGATATGTACGCATTATTCGGAGTATTAAACGACAGATATGTACGCACTATTCGGAGTATTAAACGACAGATATGTACGCATTATTCGGAGTATTAAACGACAGATAAGTACGCACTATTCGGAGTATTAAACGACAGATAAGTACGCACTATTCTGAGTGTTAAACGACAGATATGTACGCACTATTCGGAGTATTAAACGACAGATAAGTACGCATTATTCGGAGTATTAAACGACAGATAAGTACGCATTATTCGGAGTGTTAAACGACAGATAAGTACGCACTATTCGGAGTATTAAACGACAGATAAGTACGCACTATTCGGAGTATTAAACGACAGATAAGTACGCACTATTCGGAGTATTAAACGACAGATAAGTACGCACTATTCTGAGTGTTAAACGACAGATATGTACGCACTATTCGGAGTATTAAACGACAGATAAGTACGCATTATTCGGAGTGTTAAACGACAGATAAGTACGCACTATTCGGAGTATTAAACGACAGATAAGTACGCACTATTCGGAGTATTAAACGACAGATAAGTAAACGAGCACTATTCGGAGTATTAAACGACAGATAAGTACGCACTATTCGGAGTATTAAACGACAGATAAGTACGCACTATTCGGAGTATTAAACGACAGATAAGTACGCACTATTCGGAGTATTAAACGACAGATATGTACGCACTATTCGGAGTATTAAACGACAGATAAGTACGCATTATTCGGAGTGTTAAACGACAGATAAGTACGCACTATTCGGAGTATTAAACGACAGATAAGTACGCATTATTCGGAGTGTTAAACGACAGATAAGTACGCATTATTCGGAGTATTAAACGACAGATAAGTACGCACTATTCGGAGTATTAAACGACAGATATGTACGCATTATTCGGAGTATTAAACGACAGATAAGTACGCATTATTCGGAGTATTAAACGACAGATAAGTACGCACTATTCTGAGTGTTAAACGACAGATATGTACGCACTATTCGGAGTATTAAACGACAGATATGTACGCATTATTCTGAGTGTTAAACGACAGATAAGTACGCACTATTCGGAGTATTAAACGACAGATAAGTACGCATTATTCGTGGTATTAAACGACAGATATGTACGCACTATTCGGAGTATTAAACGACAGATATGTACGCATTATTCTGAGTGTTAAACGACAGATAAGTACGCACTATTCGGAGTATTAAACGACAGATAAGTACGCACTATTCGGAGTATTAAACGACAGATATGTACGCACTATTCGGAGTATTAAACGACAGATATGTACGCACTATTCGGAGTATTAAACGACAGATATGTACGCATTATTCTGAGTGTTAAACGACAGATATGTACGCACTATTCGGAGTATTAAACGACAGATATGTACGCATTATTCTGAGTGTTAAACGACAGATATGTACGCACTATTCGGAGTATTAAACGACAGATATGTACGCATTATTCTGAGTGTTAAACGACAGATAAGTACGCACTATTCGGAGTATTAAACGACAGATATGTACGCACTATTCGGAGTATTAAACGACAGATATGTACGCACTATTCGGAGTATTAAACGACAGATATGTACACACTATTCGGAGTATTAAACGACAGATATGTACGCACTATTCGGAGTATTAAACGACAGATATGTACGCACTATTCGGAGTATTAAACGACAGATAAGTACGCATTATTCGGAGTATTAAACGACAGATAAGTACGCATTATTCGGGGTATTAAACGACAGATAAGTACGCACTATTCGAGTTATTAAACGACGATATGTACGCACTATTCGGAGTATTAAACGACAGATATGTACGCACTATTCTGAGTGTTAAACGACAGATATGTACGCACTATTCGGAGTATTAAACGACAGATATGTACGCATTATTCTGAGTGTTAAACGACAGATAAGTACGCACTATTCGGAGTATTAAACGACAGATAAGTACGCATTATTCGGAGTATTAAACGACAGATAAGTACGCACTATTCTGAGTGTTAAACGACAGATATGTACGCACTATTGGAGTATTAAACGACAGATATGTACGCATTATTCTGAGTGTTAAACGACAGATATGTACGCACTATTCGGAGTATTAAACGACAGATATGTACGCATTATTCTGAGTGTTAAACGACAGATAAGTACGCACTATTCGGAGTATTAAACGACAGATAAGTACGCATTATTCGTGGTATTAAACGACAGATAAGTACGCACTATTCGGAGTATTAAACGACAGATATGTACGCACTATTCGGAGTATTAAACGACAGATATGTACGCACTATTCTGAGTGTTAAACGACAGATATGTACGCACTATTCGGAGTATTAAACGACAGATATGTACGCATTATTCTGAGTGTTAAACGACAGATAAGTACGCACTATTCGGAGTATTAAACGACAGATAAGTACGCACTATTCGGAGTATTAAACGACAGATATGTACGCATTATTCGGAGTATTAAACGACAGATAAGTACGCATTATTCGGAGTATTAAACGACAGATAAGTACGCACTATTCTGAGTGTTAAACGACAGATATGTACGCACTATTCGGAGTATTAAACGACAGATATGTACGCATTATTCTGAGTGTTAAACGACAGATAAGTACGCACTATTCGGAGTATTAAACGACAGATAAGTACGCATTATTCGTGGTATTAAACGACAGATAAGTACGCACTATTCGGAGTATTAAACGACAGATATGTACGCACTATTCGGAGTATTAAACGACAGATATGTACGCATTATTCTGAGTGTTAAACGACAGATAAGTACGCACTATTCGGAGTATTAAACGACAGATAAGTACGCATTATTCGGAGTATTAAACGACAGATAAGTACGCATTATTCGGGGTATTAAACGACAGATATGTACGCACTATTCGGAGTATTAAACGACAGATATGTACGCACTATTCTGAGTGTTAAACGACAGATAAGTACGCATTATTCTGAGTGTTAAACGACAGATAAGTACGCATTATTCTGAGTGTTAAACGACAGATATGTACGCACTATTCGGAGTATTAAACGACAGATATGTACGCATTATTCTGAGTGTTAAACGACAGATAAGTACGCACTATTCGGAGTATTAAACGACAGATAAGTACGCACTATTCGGAGTATTAAACGACAGATATGTACGCATTATTCGGAGTATTAAACGACAGATATGTACGCACTATTCGGAGTATTAAACGACAGATATGTACGCACTATTCTGAGTGTTAAACGACAGATATGTACGCACTATTCGGAGTATTAAACGACAGATATGTACGCATTATTCTGAGTGTTAAACGACAGATAAGTACGCACTATTCGGAGTATTAAACGACAGATAAGTACGCATTATTCGTGGTATTAAACGACAGATAAGTACGCACTATTCGGAGTATTAAACGACAGATATGTACGCACTATTCGGAGTATTAAACGACAGATATGTACGCACTATTCTGAGTGTTAAACGACAGATAAGTACGCATTATTCTGAGTGTTAAACGACAGATAAGTACGCACTATTCGGAGTATTAAACGACAGATAAGTACGCACTATTCGGAGTATTAAACGACAGATATGTACGCATTATTCTGAGTGTTAAACGACAGATAAGTACGCACTATTCGGAGTATTAAACGACAGATAAGTACGCACTATTCTGAGTGTTAAACGACAGATATGTACGCATTATTCTGAGTGTTAAACGACAGATAAGTACGCACTATTCGGAGTATTAAACGACAGATAAGTACGTGGCTGTGGATAAAAGCGTCTGTTCAATGTAAATGTAAAGCTGTATTATTTTATTTTGGTATTTCTGTAGCTTTCTGACCTGTATAAAATAATTTATATTGAATATAAATATTTAAATGTGTCGGTGTGTACGGACTGTCTCCTCCCTGCGCTGTGGCTCGATCTGGTCTTCCTGGTTCAGCTTCTGTATATGCGGCTGTCCTCACGTTGCGCTCCTTCTCCTGACGCTGTACTCTACTCTACTGTACTGTTACTGTACTGTACTGTTACTGTACTCTACTGTACTGTACTGTTACTGTACTGTACTGTTACTGTACTGTACTGTACTGTACTGTTACTGTACTGTACTGTACTGTACTGTTACTGTACTCTGTTCTGTTCACACCGTCATTCATTATAATGGATCTCTACTGAGAGGAGACGATTCACTACCTACAAATCTGAGGTGAGAACTGACACGTTTAAATTCTCCACAAGGTCTGTGAACGGCGTTTATTTGTTGTGTTGTGTGTGTTGTTGTGTGTGTTGTTGTGTGTGTTGTGTTGTGTACTGTATACAGAGTGCAGGACTTCTGATGTCTGGTGAATCATTAACTCTTGGACGTTTCAAGATGTTTCTCTATATGGCTGTTTTACAGTAGAGCTGTCAGCTATCAATAGTCGTTCACGTTTCAAATTCCGCTGTGATATGGGAAGTGCTCATCTTTAGTTCACATCCCTTTTTGTCAAGAATTGGCCCCAAGGAAGTGAAAGTAGCGGAAAGCTCCCACGTCAGTCAGACAGAGACTGACACGCACACGGAGCTGCTGAGGCTCTGCTGAGGCTCTGCTGAGGCTCTGCTGAGGCTCTGCTGCCTTTCACTGCAAGCGTCTGATGCAAATCTGTCCGCTTTCTTCAAGATTGTGGTTTGTGGTGGTCTCATAGACCTGACCAGAAAAGTTAGTTTACCAGCTTACAACATTTGTGTGTTCACACATACACACTGTAGGAAATACAGATATCTAGGTATTGTTCTGACAAATGTTCCATCTGAATCCAAAATGTTTAAACACTGTTTAAACGCTCATATTGTATCCACAATATGATATTTAATTCACTCTTTCAGAAAACTTCATAAAGCAGCTTTATGGAGGTGTGTCAGTGATGTGTTTTCTGTGGTACCTTCTCCAGGTTCCAGTGTGCTGCAGGTATGGGCTTCGCAGAGGATTTGTGGTGCCCTCAGGGTCACGCAGCACTAATGAAACTGCAGGACTCTGAGTTGCGTTTGATGGAGGTCATGAAGAAGTGGATGACGCAGAGGGCGAAGTGTGATCGTGAGTTCTCCATGCAGCTGCATCAGATGGCAGCTATGGTGGAGAAGTTGGAAGGGTCTCAGCATGGTGGAGGTCTGGATTACATCAGCCAGTTCAATAAAGTAGGAAATGTTTCCATTTTCCCTCGATGCTGCCAGAGAAACCTGAGAACACTGTCACTGAGTAACTGCTCGATCAACAGTGTGAAATTATAGTTAATTTCAAGAATCTTGAAATTTCAAGAGTCATTTCATGATTCTTACAGTAGCGTTGTCTCATGCTTAATTTCAACTGATACTGGAGAGTTTACTCTTTTTAGTTCTGCTCAGTTTAGTCAGTCTTAACCTGTATATCCACAATATGATGTTTTTAAACTACCTAACTGTTTTTAAACTACCTCTATTCAAGGGCATGTCCAGGATTTTATACATGGGGTGGTAAGGGATGGGCAAGAGCACAAACAGGGGTGGCAGTATAAAACACAAGTCTGCATTATAGCAGCTGCATTGTCAGAAATAACAGCATTAATGAACAGGAACCTGCTCTGCTGTTCAGGTCAGTTTACTGCGGTGAATGTAAACTGCTTTCAGTTTAGTTTCTGAGTTAAATCAATTAAAACAAACTGACAATTCACTGTGAAAAAACAGGCAACTGTTTAAGTAGCTGTAGCTCTGAAAAAACACAGACTCTGCAACAGTGCTGTCACTTCAGCCTGTAGATACACACTTCTGTTCTGCCTGTCTGACCATAAGCGAGGTCAGATGTTTTTTAATATTGATCGATTGGGGTATTGACCGAAACTGACACTATTTTCAGTTTCACTATTTTTTAGTTTGCGAGCCGTGAAGGTCAGTGTCACTAGGGTGGCAAAGTCAAAAATCTGTATTTTATACAAGATATTAGTTCTTTTTGTCATTTTAAAAAGACAGAATGGAGACATATAAAGTGCAATGTAACATGTTCTAAGATGCCAAAAGCATTCTCTGATATTTCAGACACAACAACACACACCAGCTAAGTGTGAAAATTTTTAAATGTGGAAACATTTAGAATCCACATTCTTTGAGTTTGACACTCCAGGCATGTTCCTGTCACCCGGGCCACCTTCAAGAACAAATATAATTAAAATAAGTATAATTGTACCCCAGTGTTTAAACACTTAAATACATGATGTTTAGGGCCACTCTCTTTCTCACAGTCATGGAACGTGATGGTTGGTCAAACGCAGAGCCTCAGTCGCATCCTGCGCAAGCATTCAGAGGAGCTGATGATGGGTCCGCTCAGCAAACTGACCCTCCTCATTCGGGACAAACAGCAGCTGAGGAAGACATACGGAGAACAGTGGAACCTTCTCAATCAGGAGCTCTGCAGGGTCAGCGCAGCACACAGATCACTCACAGATCACCTGATCTCACACACAAGTTCACATCTAACACTGTTTACAGCAGTATTTCTCCATCCTTCTTATTTCTCAGTTCTGCATGTCTTCAAGTGTTGGTACAATGTGATACTAGCTAATCACATGAGCACAAGTGCGTTATTGCTGCATACAGCATGGACATGTGGTCATAACGCAATTGTGAGTGTGATGTTGCTTTAATACAACAGTTAGTTAGGACAAAACAAATCTGTAAATAAGTAACAAAAAATACTGTGAAACTACTTTCTTAAAGGGATAGTTCACCCAAAAATGACATTTTCGACATTTACTTACCCTAATAATGTCAGTCCAAACCTGTGGGACTTTTTTGCTTCTGAGGAACACAAAAGAAGATATTTTGAAGTACACTGGTAACCAAACAAAATATCACCCATTGACTTCCACTGTATGGACACAAAACCACTGAAACATTTCTCAAAATATCTTCTTTTGTGTTTCAAACATTTATACAGGTTTGCAGTGACAAGGATGAGTAAATGATGGAAAAGTTTTCATTTTAACTATCCTTTTCATGTAAACTATCCTTTTAATTATACTTTTCTGTGTCACTGCTCATATTTGGATTGGGTTTCTTACTGATTGTGGACTCAAGCTGAAACAGGAAATTGTCTGCAGATCTTAAGATGTTCTCTGTGACTGTTTGGATGATTTACATTTTTTTGTAATCGCAAAAATCAGAAAAATTCTTGTTCATATCACTGTTTTAGGTATGTGCCTTAATCACATTTGACCCACATACTTTTAGCTAAACTCTTATTAACAACCACTAAACCAGGCTAATAACGTGTTGGGTTCATTTTAGCAATGAGTATTTGTGACAAATTTGTCACTTGTTTGCAAGTGACAAGTGACAAATTTGGTTTGATTTTCTCACACGTGAGTCATGTTGATGCCCCAAAAAGGATTTTTTTTTTTTTTTGATTTTTTATTTTGTGTGTGTTGTGGAGAGTTAGGTCACCCAGACCGAGTTGGACCGACTGAAGTCTAGTTACAAACAGCTGGTACGAGAGGCAGCTCAGGCTAAAAGAAAGTACCAGGAAGCCAGCAAAGGTAGATGGCAACCATATTTATAGTCCTCTAAAATTGAATAAAGCCACTTTACATTTAACTTCCAAAAAACATCAGTTATTGGGATTGATCAGTGATCAGTGTTCTAAAGGCTTTTCTGCAGTAAAAGTTTATCTGCTGATATTTTGGTTGAATATCTGTTAATATTGATTTTATTAGAGAAAACAATTTGATCAGGATCTGGTGACACTGTCTAATGAAATATACAGAGATTTCTTTAATGCAGACTAGTGGTTCAAATGACCCATGTGCACATGCTTAACAGATACACAGATGCAACCGGAGGACGTGTTTAATGTTTAAACCCTGGATGAGCGTTTGATTTTGTGCTTAAAATAGACTTTGACTAGCAGGTGAAAAACCTGTTTTTAGACTCCTAGATGACGGAAATATCGCAGCACAAAGTCATGCTGTTGTTTTCCTACAGATGAAAAGGAATCTAAATGTGCTGTTTCCAGTGACCATGTTGCATATGCTCAGTGGAAACCATTTCTGGAACGTATCAGCACAAAAAGGGAAACGTGAATTCAATATTCACATACTGGCCACAAACAGTATATTCAAATATTATGAAAGGATGACAGATATGAAAAGCAGGGGAAATACAGTTCATTTCTGCAATATCGGAAGAGTATGAGTTACACAAGAATTATTGTACTGAGTTATGTATGTACATTTTATCACAATAAACGATCTAAACACCAGCTGTAAGCGCAGACAATTCATCTGTAAAGAGGTTTGCAAATATACATATGTGGCACTATTGTATACACACCAATGCATCAATTTCTTGTCCAACACCTGACTGGATGAACTGTGTAAATGGGGCTTTAGAATAAACCCACATCTGTATATAAACACACGTTTTTACCTGTGTGTGTGTTTGTGGATAACTTCTGTATAGACAAAGAACGGGACAAAGCAAAGGAACGCTACATCAAAGCTACTCTGAAACTGCATGAACATCACAATGAGTATGTGCTGTCAGTGAGAGCTGCCCAGGTCCATCACCAGCTCCACTATGGCCAGAGTCAGCCCGCCCTGCTGTCAGCCCTGCAGACTCTGCAGGAGGAAATGGTGCTTATTCTGTGAGTTACACACCACACAAAACTTCCTGTCATCATTCTGATTCATAATTGCTATGCTTGATTCGTTTACCCACTTATATTAGTTCCCTATTATTAAATTCACTTCCATGGTAATCATATTTTCCACCAAAAGTTATTTTCATGTGTGATTATCTGCTGTGACATGCTATAAAAATCGTGTTTCAAAAACTGAATCAATGCTTTGTCAATTTCCCACGTGTATGTAAATAGTCATTACTCCTACACTCACTGTGGGTCTCTGTGAAACACAAGACTAATGTGGCATGTTACTTGTCAGGAAAGAGATTCTGCAGGAATATTTCGATCTGTCCAGTTTTGTGCATGATGAGGTGGTGAGCGTTCACACTGAGATGGCTGATGCCCTGAAAGCCATCCAGCCCCACAGAGAGTATGAGAACTTCATTCTGCAGAACAGGTATATTGTTCACAGTGTGTATTGAATACAACAGGATCCCTGAGCAAAGAAAAATGTTCCAAACACTGTGTGAAGTACCAGGAAACATTTTTGTAGCATTTGATACACGTTGTCTTAATGACATTTGGCTGATGCTTTTACCCATATTTTCTGGTTTCTGGTCTTTGTGTGCATGATTCACCAGTTCTTCATCAGTTCTTGTTATTTACAATCCTTCTGCAGACACTTTAATCCAACTAACATCTGAGGAACCATCCCAAGCATTGTATTATACAGGAACTAACAATATTAACAGTACCACAGCAACAGTAGTACATACTATATATCGTATATATATATATATATATATATATATATATATAATAAGGACAAAATACATATATATTCAATGTTAATATTCTTTTGACTATGATTAAGAAGTCTGTGTGAATCTGAACACATCGAGTCTTTCATTAGTTCATGCTTTAATGTTTCACTTTGAAGAGCAGCCCATTGTGGAAGTGAATGATGTGACCACTGTTTCATGAGACTCTGATTCTGTATGTGCAGATCCAGAGGAGAGGTTCCTGCATGTGTGGAGTTTGACAGCAGTTTGTTAGAGGAGGCTGAAGGTCTAAAACCTGAAGATCTGCAGCTCAATGAACTTACAGTGGAAGGAATCCAGCATCGGTTAGTTTGTTTTCCTTTCTGCTTACTGGAATACAGAAGTGAAATGAAAAGAATGAGGAATGATGTTTACAGGTCAGTAAGTGCAGTTCTAGTAAGAGAAATCCACAGGCCAGAACCTCACACTGTTGAGGTTTTCTAAATTCTCTTGCCAGGATCCTGTGAGCCCATGTTTTGGTGTCAGTCCATGACGTTTGGATCCTGACTCTATTCTTATCTTGATTCTTGTATTTTAGAGTCAGGATCTAGACTCATGCTCTGTGTCTTTGTGATCTGTGGAAGCACATGGCCATTGTTTGTTTACTTTGTGCCATGTGCGCTCCTGTCTCTTTCCTCATTAATTATCCCATTATTAGTTCATGCCCCTCACTTTGCCTGTCCTTTTAACCTGGCTTGTTTGCTTCCCTTTTTATTGCCCTTGTGGAAAGCTGATCTGCGACTATGTTGTTCCCTCAGCGTTCATGACACGTTGTATCAAGAGCCCAACAGTATGTGTAACCACCAGATGGCAGAACTTTTCTGGACTATTTCTTTTAGTTATTTATTGTATTTATAGATTTTTACTTTGTTTTGTTAAATGTGCTGGGGGTTTTTTACATATCCCATTTGGTTTGATATTTTGTTGTTTAACTGCTGGGCCACTGGGTCTTTCCTTTGGGTTTTTAGGCTGCTGTATTTCTGTATATAATCTGTATATAAAGGATTACATTGTTTCTCTTCTAAACTTCTCTATTGTGGCTTCTAGACTCACAGCTGTAGAGGAAGAGCTCTTGAGTCTTGCTAGTACTCTGGGCTCTCAGCAGGCTGTTGTCAACCAGCTGGAGTTGGACCTGGAGGCTGAGGAACGTTCAGCAAACATAGGCCAGAGGTGAGCCTGCCCTCAGACAACAGTACTCTAGATTAACCATTTAAAAGCATCATAAACCTTTTTTAAACACTAAATAAATCTCTCTGTTGACAATTTGATCCAAAGTAACTTACAGTGCACTAGTTTTTGGTACAGTTATGTTTGAACAGCTTATTTTTACTGGTGGCAAAAGTATACAACTGAAGCTGTTAAAATGTAAGTGTCGCTGCATGTGAGATTCAGCCCTGTGGTCTGTTGGTCTGTACATCTGCACCATACCACCAAGGCCAACAGAAACTGAAAGTAAACAGGAAAATATCTGAAATAGAAATGAAAGTGTAAGTCCCGTACTAAATAGACTCAGTCTGAGGTCTCTTTTTTCCACATAAGTAAACTCAAATCAATTTCTTTGTTCACTGGTTTATTTGGTTAATACTATAGTAGTGTAATAAATGTCATAATGTGTTACTGTGGTCACCCTGTTAGGGTTTATCTTGCAGATTTAATTTGTTTTTTACAAACTGTACATTATCTCTTACATACTGTTTATTACTCACCTTGTATATTTGTC
The DNA here is from genome assembly GCA_036877525.1 of Chromobotia macracanthus. Classification (NCBI taxonomy): domain Eukaryota; kingdom Metazoa; phylum Chordata; class Actinopteri; order Cypriniformes; family Botiidae; genus Chromobotia; species Chromobotia macracanthus. The sequence goes on along the minus strand of JAZGTH010000091.1, from coordinate 1,203,091 downwards.
AAACCCTGCTCCAACCACTGTGAAGATCTAGATTAGCTGATTAAAGCGTGTTGTATTCAGGTTGGAGCTGTATCAGGAAGGTGTTCCTCCAAGAGCAGCTTTGACACCTCTGCTCTACAGTGGCAATAAAGAAAATGTGTCCAGTCAGATTGAATCAAGTCGAGTATGAATTCACACATTCCAGTCAGCTTGACATGAATGTGAATCTGTCTAATGTTCTTCAGGGTCTACCAGTTCAGCAAGCGTAATGCTCTGGAGGACAGCAGACAGCAGGTGGTTCTGTCCATGGTGTCCAGGGCTCGACTAGAGGCCCAGCGGAGGGTCCTGGCTGATAAACTTCAGTCTCTTGGCAGTAAGGAGGCTCCGGGTCTGGGCCTGGATGATGATCGGATATCCGTGACCTCCAACAATTCCTCTGTGAGCCCACACTCATCTCATGAAATTTGTCGGGAGATGTGATGTTTAGCTCTTGTTTATCATGGTGGAAAATACACACTGAAGTCATATCTTGCAGTTTTATTCAGTCATTTATACAGTCAGGAACAGCAAAAACTTGGTTTCAATACATTTTTGAAATCGGATGGACATTTTGACTGTAAGTGAAAGTCACAGTATGTTTCATAGTACATTGAGATTTTTTATACTAAAAGAACAAGCAAAATGTGATTCTTTATGAAATGACACATTTAAAAACGTCAGTAAACTCTTGAGAATGGTCTGGGATTCAGTGACAGTGCTGCAGAGACATACTTTAAGGGTATTTTATGGCCAGTGGTGCTGTGTTGTAACATAGGCTTTGAAAGATGAGAATTGCATAACCTTGTTGACTCAGAGAACTTGCAGGACTCGTCTGTTGGCAGTTGTAGCTCTTTGACCTTTCTCTGTAATTGCACGTATAAAAAACTACAGTATAAAATACACCCCTGCTTTAAATCATTTAGGCCATTTGTTTAGCTTCTTTCCAACATAGAGATTCATGTTGTGTAAAGCTACATGTTTACTGTATTAACGTACAGTATTTAACTCACTTTGGTGTCTTCATTATAATCCTAGTTCACTGTTAAACGTGCAGGTTAAGTGAATGTACAGTGCTGTATTTGTGTACATTATGGACGGTTATATTTAAAGCAGAGACCCTGAGTTTCTCATGGACTGCAGTGTTGTGTTGTCCTCTCGGGTCAGTGAATAATAGTCTTTACTGTGTGCTGTTAGTCTTTGTCTCAGTTTATTAATTCAGGGGAGTCACATATAATTCTTCAGCACACAGAAGGAATTTTACTCAAAAGAAGAATGAAGTAACAGTACAGAGCATGAAAATGCTCGTGCTGTTGGTGAGTCTGCTTCAGACTTAGATTAAAGCAGATCCATTCCCTGATGGATAGAACGAGACATTGTGTTCCTCCTGCCACAGCACTGAACTGACAGCCGGGCACGTCTCGGCTCCTTAGCACAAACTTGAATGAATGGTGCACGCCATATTTCCCTTTTATACCAGGATATCCAGGGTGGAGATTGTCATGCAAATTTCACTTGCCAATTCCTATTGGCACTTATTTTTAAGGTAAATTTTCATTGGTGTTTTATATAAAAAACAGAGCGATTGGTCTCCCAAGGTCAGTGTCACATCAACACAATGTTGAGTGAGTGACAGAAAGAGAACAATAAATAATTAATATATAATAAATAATTAATTTACAATAAAAATTTTGCATACAATAAAAAATTAATATACACACTCTGGAATATTTGGTTTTGTTTGGTCAGATTTAGAATACTTGGTATAGTATTCTATACCAAGTATAGTGAATACTGGTCATATTCTTTTTTATTTCTTAAAGAAAACATTAATGTCATTTAGTAGTTAGCAAGTAAATAAATGATTGTACTTTTGTTTATAATCACCAGCTGACTGTATATTATCTCCTCTATTTACCTGAGATGTTTTGCTGTTTACACCTGGTGTTTGTTTCTAGCTGGAACGTGAGAAAGATCATAAACTGCTTAACATGGACATGATCGTTAGTCACCTCAGCAGTCTGTTCAAGCCCAAGTATACGGTCAGTGACGTCTGACTCTGTTCTGCTTCTCTCCTCTGACGCTCGTGCTCTCTGTTCTCTGCTCACTGCTGTATCTGTATGTCTCTCTAGAGTAGTGTGTTTTATGCATCTCAACAGGTTCCTCCCGCCCTGGCACCCGTACCAGAGGTGGAGAAGCCCCTGACTCAGCAGGGCTGGTACCATGGTGCCATCCCGCGTCTGGAGGTACAGGAACTGCTGAAGAATGATGGGGACTTCCTGGTTCGAGAAAGCCAGGGCAAGCAAGAATACGTGCTGTCTGTTCACTGGGGTGGCCAGTGCCGCCACTTCCTCATTCAGAGCGCAGATGTAAGTGTGTGTGTGTTACACTGTAGGTAGGCAAGAACGCTCAAGTAAATGTTGTTGCAGCAGCGTTGTTTTTAATATAGTGCACGCAAAGCAGCAAGTACTATCACATTCAAGTTCTTTTTCTTGTATTTTTTTGAACAGTGAACAGTGATTGACCTGTTTTTTGATCTGTTTAACTATCAACATCCACCTCCACACAGCTGTTAAAATGGCTGTTATACTGTCCAAATGGACGTGTGCGTTTGTGTGTCTGTGCTCAGGGTGTGTATCGTCTTGATGGTGAAGGTTTCCCCACTGTTCCCCTGCTGATGAATCATCTCCTCAGCTCTCGTAATCCTGTCACAAAGAGGACAGACATTGTGCTCAAGAGACCCGTCCTTAAGGTGTTTACCAACCACCATCACTGATCCCAGATCAGCCTCACTGCAGTAGAGATAGACTGATTTAACGGTAGAGTTGGGTAACCTTAATTTCCATAGAGGCTAGCAATAGCAACTAGCCTCCTCCAAGACATGAAGGCATACATTTTCACAGACGAGTAGGACATCCTGTCATTGCATTCAGACCAACAAAATTAAAACAGCGTTTGTGGTAATCATCAACATATTCAGATGAGATGGCGCTGCTTGTGCTGTGATTGGCCAGCCTCTGTACAGTTGCAGAGATTCATTTATTTTACTGGCTGTTTTAGGACAAATGGGTTTTGGAACATGATGATGTCATCCTGGGGCAGAGTATTGGTCGGGTAAGACCGCCATTTATTCATATCTCTTTACTGATGTATTTTTTCATACACAACAACAGTGCTTTAAAATTTACTTAATGCCTTTTATATTTCTGAGAAATTGATCATGTTAAAAAACATAAGAGCCGTGGCCTTGTTTACGCACATGGTTAGAACTATTGTGCTTTCTCAGGACAATTTTTAAATCTCCAGTTCACACCTCCATCATTTCCTGTCCTCTCTCCACTGCTTCTGCAAAGTAAATTGGTTAAAAGCCAGACATTTAATACAAGATTTCAGTGGTTTGAGAGCACATTGTACTTCTCAATTTGTGAAATATTGCTAAAGAATATAAATATAGCTAGTCAAGTAAGCTGTTTTTATATTGCTTAGCTATATGGTTGTATGTTATTAGGGAAACTTTGGTGAGGTGTTCAGTGGCCGTCTGAAATCTGACAACACACCAGTTGCAGTGAAGGCCTGCCGAGAAAATCTGCCAGTAGAGCAGAAGAATAAATTTCTAATGGAGGCCAGGTTTGTATATAAACCACACAAATATATACATATGACCTCGTATTAACTCACTCATCTGAATCTCATGTCCCAGGATTCTCAAACAATACGTCCATCCAAACATAGTGAAGCTCATTGGTGTCTGTACACAGAAACAGCCAATATATATAATCATGGAACTGGTGCAAGGTACAGCCCAAGTTTTATTGACTGTCATTTGAAGATTACTTTTACAGGTTAAGCCATAAAATGAATGTCTTGATGGCTTATTGTCCTGGCAGGGGGAGACTTTCTGACATTTCTGCGCACAGAGGGACAAAATTTGAAGACCAAAATGCTGATCAAAATGGCTGAGAACGTGGCGTCTGGCATGGCCTATCTGGAGAGTAAAAAGTGCATTCACCGGTGAGAGAGAAACCAGAATATACAACAATATAAATGACATATTGTCGTACAGGATTTTGTCAAGTCAGGAACATCACAATGTTGGAAACCACACCACTGTATAGTGGATATAAGCTCACAAACTCCATAAAGAGCCCACAGACGGTTTTCATTGAATTGAATAATGAGACTCCTGGTATTTCTTTGTTATGGCTTGTTAAGGCTTTTTTTAGAGTCTCTGGGTAAAACCGAGCAGTGGTTTGCAGGTGATGCCCAGTGGGAAGATAATGAGCAGAAATTAAACTTCATTGTTCCATCTGATGGAGTCACGTCCCTCATGCTGTGTCAGATGGTTTGTGTAGAAGAACATGTCTCAGAGAGGCCTGAGTTTTAAAGCTGAAGTGTTTTTTATATTAAAGTGATTCACCCACACATTTAAATGTCATTTGCTCATGTTGCTCAAAACTCTTTCTTCTGTGGAGTACAAAAGCAGAATGATTGTCACTGACAGCTGCAGTCCTTATTCACTTTTATTGTAAAGAAACAAAGAGCAGGGTTAAAGTCCCTGCTGTCCACAATAAAAGAAAGTCCCATGGGTTTGGAATGTTGAGCAAATGAATTTCTGTGCAAACTAACCCTAGTACTTTTTCGTGTCCTAGCTTAATATGCAGATATGTAAGCCATTGTAGGTTGATTTCCCTAAAAACTGTAATCGTGACACAGCAACAAACAACAGAGTGAGTCTGAGGCGGGACTACCTGTTTGATCAACCAATGACAGAAGGGGGGAGTGTTCAAAATATGGCATATTAAATACACACTACACCTTTGAAAGGGCCACTGTGCACTTTTAATTTTTCTTTTTTTCTGATTTTGTGTCATAATTTTCCCTCAGTCTCTGCATCAATATTAAAATTGTTTCAGAGAAACATGTAAAAAATCTCTCTCTCTCTGTCTCTAGAGATTTGGCTGCTCGTAATTGTCTCGTTGGAGAGGAGAGTGTGGTGAAAATCAGTGACTTTGGAATGTCTCGTCAGGAGCAGGATGGTGTGTATTCAGCTGCAGGAGGTATGAAGCAGATCCCGGTCAAATGGACTGCGCCAGAGGCCCTCAACTACGGTACCATCACACTTGTGTTTGTCCATAAAACAAGAATCAGCACACGTGTCCCACTGCATATGCTTAGATCTTCTCAGCTAGACAGATAAGTCTGAACGCTGTCTTCTGGTGGTTTATCAGGGCGGTACACCACGGAGAGTGATGTGTGGAGTTTTGGAGTGTTGTTGTGGGAGACCTTCTCCAGAGGAGTCACTCCGTATACCATACCACATAACATGAACAATCAACAGACCAGAGACGAGGTAGAGCGAGGTAGGACCACACTGATGTCTTCTCCAGGACACATACATATCCCAAAATGGCATTCTGGCTTCATTTGACTACAACATATGTAAAAAGTGAAAAGTACACAAAGTAACCTGCAAACCTGCAGAGATGACGATAGAGAGCCAAAGGTTACAGATTGCAAAATGTAATGCCTTATTGATTTTTTCACTTGTCTCTTCATGTTTGTTTTGTGTTTTTGGTTGTTAGGATATCGCATGCCAGCCCCCAGTAACTGTCCAGATGAGATTTATGCACTAATGTGTCAATGCTGGCAATATGATCCAAGAAAACGACCCTCGTTTCACAAACTAAAGGAAGATTTATATGCTTTATGTCAGTAACACATACATGCTTGGATGTGTGCAGAATTATCCAGTAATGGGGCCAAAACAAATGATCATTTAAAAATGTGTGTAAACATTATTGTTCATATCAATGTAAAGAAATACCATACATGCCCTCACACTATGTAGTGTATGAGATCTCTGATGCTGGTTTTAGATGCCCACTTGAAGCTGGGTGATGGGTTTCCTTTCATATAGTTCTTCTGAGGTTTCAATTAATCATTTAAATTCTTGCAAAGGCCAAATAATTAACTCTCCTGTCTGTATGTTTATTGTATGAAAATAACGTGAATAAAATTAAAAAGAAAACATTTAGATAACAAAAATAAAAATTCTTCCATCATCTCACTATCAAGCCATTCTAAACCTGTGACTTTTGCTTCTGAGGAACAACAAAAGGATTTTTTAAAACTATGTTGGTAACAAAACAACAGTGGCCCCCATTGACATGGACACAAAACCACTGAGACATTTCTCAAAATATCTTCTTTTGTGTTTCACTAAAGAAAAAAGTCATATACGTTTGAAATGACATAAGGGTAAATGTTGGAAAATGTTTGGGTGAAATATCCCTTTAAAACAGGCAGATGCTGAGCGTAAAAATGAACCTAATAAGCCTTAATATCCTGTCATATTTATCCTGTCATATTTAAGAGGATCTTATAAATTGCTCACCAGTACAGTGTGATATATATTGCCATTTACACACAGCATCTGTTTGATAATTCAGAAGCCTCATATGGTCATAAATACAGCATAAATTGAGAAAATAATATTAATAATGTTCATTTATTAACATTTATTAACTTTTTAATACATATATAATACTTTATAATACATTATTTTTTGTCAGGAAACTTCATAGTGTTTATACTTGTTATATTTAATAAATTATGTGATGTAGTTGTTCATTAATTTTTAAACGCTGCTCTGCATTGTGAAGATTACTTTTGCATTGAGCTTTAGTTTAAAACAGCTGGAAACTTCATATACAAGAAATGTCCAGATACTGACGTTTCATCTCATTCTAATTCACCTCTAGATGACCTTGAGTTGTTACACAGAAACCTGTTGCACAGGACTGTAAATGTTCATCTGTTTCACAGTTTATCAGTTTAATCAGAATAAAACCCCAGCTATGGACTGCCCACTAAACTCTAATCTGATTGACTGATTTCACCTCTAATTTCTGCAAGGAAAATATTTCCACTGTTTTCGCAGTGTGTATATATAGTCTTTCACACACAGCGCTGGCTGGTTTTTAGCCAATTTAAGGTACAAAAGGCACCGGACATTTGGCTCCAGTGGGAGTTTTAACAGTTGGAACATGCAGCAATGGTTTGTTCTGCATGACGAAACATAAATGAATGGTCAGTCTTTTGATGTATTTGACTAATTTGCTAGATCAAATATAGTGCAAAGTCAACAAGCCCCTGCAACTTTAATTTTCCAAAACATTTTCAGAAACTTTCTGCATGGTGTCATTTTGAGTGTGAATAGGCAGGTCTATCTGAGTGTTCTTATCTGCCTGAGAGATGTAACGATATTGCCCATGACAAATAACTCAAATGAAGCCAGCATATCACATAAACTGCTCATAGTCCTTTACAGAACTGACAGTGAGTTTTTCTGTAGATCGTCCATGTGTCAGCCCTCACACTGCTCTTGTAAGAATCTCCTGCACATTCAGGATCTATTTTGCTTCAGAGGATTTACATAAATGTTCCTAATAAATATGGAAATATTCCTGGAAAATGTGGAAGCAAACATAGAAAGATTCCTTTACAGTTTTAAATGTTCTGTCATTATTTTAACTCTGTAAATGCAAAGCCAAGTAACCAACTAATTTAATTTACTATTACCATTTTTATCTGTTTGTAAGCTGATGTTCTAAATTGCTCAGTTTAAGCTAGTAAAGAATTGGTTGGAATTGCTGTGGTCATGGGCATAAATTTCACCCAACAGTTGGGGGGGCAATAAACAAAATTTCTCAAGAGCAATTTTTGAAGGGGACACAAATAATACAGCCAAAGTTATACTTGTAAGGAGATGTGTACACAGAGGAAAGCCTTAAGCACCCTTTCTTATAAAAATGTTTGCCTTCACACCAAATTTCTATAAAATTGTGACTTTTGGTACTTTGTGTTTTGCACTGGAAAATGATCTTATGTCTGGTTTTCTTTGCTCTGTCATTTTATCTGGACAAAAACACAAAGTGATTGTTGTTTAAATATATGTATATATATGTTTATCTAACGTCTCTGTTAGATTATTTAGTTCCCCACACTAATGAATATAGTCAACACCCCTGAAAGGTTAATGAGTTTTGACATCTCCTTTGAATGACATATACTCTGTTGCATAAGGAAGTCTAGAATGCACCCTGCAGCTGTTGTTTCTAACCATACATGGCAATAAAATATGGTCCAGCTGTTTGATTGCTTGAGACAGATTTAGGCACATCCTGTTCTGTTCTATATAATCTGCTTCTGTTGAGGAAATAAACGAGCTTGATTCATTCACACTCTAGTGTCTCTCGCTCTCAGAGCTCTGCTGAAGGTACCTCCTCACAACATCCAATTGATCTGGTATTGAAGAAAACTGATGATCCACAGCAAAATAAATTTTCTGTTTAACATTATATTGAATAACACAGCAGACTCATGAGTTATGATTATTTTACATCATGACATCATCTGTATTAAAGAGAAAAGCGTCACTTCATCTGCTGTTTAACATTATAATGAATAACACAGCAGACTCCTGAGTTATGATTATTTTACATCATGACATCATCTGTATTAAAGAGAAAAGCGTCACTTCATCTGCTGTTTAACATTATAATGAATAACACAGCGGACTCATGAGTTATGATTATTTTACATCATGACATCATCTGTATTAAAGAGAAAAGCGTCACTTCATCTGCTGTTTAACGTTATAATGAATAACACAGCGGACTCATGAGTTATGATTATTTTACATCATGACATCATTTGTATAAAAGAGAAAAGCGTCACTTCATCTGCTGTTTAACGTTATAATGAATAACACAGCGGACTCATGAGTTATGATTATTTTACATCATAACATCATCTGTATTAAAGAGAAAAGCGTCACTTCATCTGCTGTTTAACGTTATAATGAATAACACAGCAGACTCATGAGTTATGATTATTTTACATCATGACATCATCTGTATTAAAGAGAAAAGCGTCACTTCATCTGCTGTTTAACATTATAATGAATAACACAGCGGACTCATGAGTTATGATTATTTTACATCATGACATCATCTGTATTAAAGAGAAAAGCGTCACTTCATCTGCTGTTTAACGTTATAATGAATAACACAGCGGACTCATGAGTTATGATTATTTTTCATCATAACATCATCTGTATTAAAGAGAAAAGCGTCACTTCATCTGCTGTTTAACGTTATAATGAATAACACAGCGGACTCATGAGTTATGATTATTGTACATCATGACATCATCTGTATTAAAGAGAAAAGCGTCACTTCATCTGCTGTTTAACGTTATAATGAATAACACAGCGGACTCATGAGTTATGATTATTGTACATCATGACATCATCTGTATTAAAGAGAAAAGCGTCACTTCATCTGCTGTTTAACATTATAATGAATAACACAGCGGACTCATGAGTTATGATTATTTTACATCATGACATCATCTGTATTAAAGAGAAAAGCGTCACTTCATCTGCTGTTTAACATTATAATGAATAACACAGCAGACTCATGAGTTATGATTATTGTACATCATGACATCATCTGTATTAAAGAGAAAAGCGTCACTTCATCTGCTGTTTAACGTTATAATGAATAACACAGCGGACTCCTGAGTTATGATTATTTTACATCATGACATCATCTGTATTAAAGAGAAAAGCGTCACTTCATCTGCTGTTTAACATTATAATGAATAACACAGCGGACTCCTGAGTTATGATTATTTTACATCATAACATCATCTGTATTAAAGAGAAAAGCGTCACTTCATCTGCTGTTTAACGTTATAATGAATAACACAGCAGACTCATGAGTTATGATTATTTTACATCATGACATCATCTGTATTAAAGAGAAAAGCGTCACTTCATCTGCTGTTTAACGTTATAATGAATAACACAGCAGACTCATGAGTTATGATTATTTTACATCATAACATCATCTGTATTAAAGAGAAAAGCATCACTTCATCTGCTGTTTAACGTTATAATGAATAACACAGCAGACTCATGAGTTATGATTATTTTACATCATGACATTATCTGTATAAAAGAGAAAAGCGTCACTTCATCTGCTGTTTAACGTTATAATGAATAACACAGCAGACTCATGAGTTATGATTATTTTACATCATGACATTATCTGTATAAAAGAGAAAAGCGTCACTTCATCTGCTGTTTAACGTTATAATGAATAACACAGCAGACTCATGAGTTATGATTATTTTACATCATGACATCATCTGTATTAAAGAGAAAAGCGTCACTTCATCTGCTGTTTAACGTTATAATGAATAACACAGCGGACTCATGAGTTATGGTTATTTTACATCATGACATCATCTGTATTAAAGAGAAAAGCGTCACTTCATCTGCTGTTTAACGTTATAATGAATAACACAGCGGACTCATGAGTTATGGTTATTTTACATCATGACATCATCTGTATTAAAGAGAAAAGCATCACTTCATCTGCTGTTTAACGTTATAATGAATAACACAGCGGACTCATGAGTTATGATTATTTTACATCATGACATCATCTGTATTAAAGAGAAAAGCGTCACTTCATCTGCTGTTTAACGTTATAATGAATAACACAGCGGACTCATGAGTTATGGTTATTTTACATCATGACATCATCTGTATTAAAGAGAAAAGCGTCACTTCATCTGCTGTTTAACGTTATAATGAATAACACAGCGGACTCATGAGTTATGATTATTTTACATCATGACATCATCTGTATTAAAGAGAAAAGCATCACTTCATCTGCTGTTTAACGTTATAATGAATAACACAGCGGACTCATGAGTTATGATTATTGTACATCATGACATCATCTGTATTAAAGAGAAAAGTGTCACTTCATCTGCTGTTTAACGTTATAATGAATAACACAGCGGACTCATGAGTTATGATTATTTTACATCATGACATCATCTGTATTAAAGAGAAAAGTGTCACTTCATCTGCTGTTTAACGTTATAATGAATAACACAGCGGACTCATGAGTTATGATTATTTTACATCATAACATCATCTGTATTAAAGAGAAAAGCGTCACTTCATCTGCTGTTTAACGTTATAATGAATAACACAGCGGACTCATGAGTTATGATTATTTTACATCATGACATCATCTGTATTAAAGAGAAAAGCGTCACTTCATCTGCTGTTTAACGTTATAATGAATAACACAGCAGACTCATGAGTTATGATTATTTTACATCATGACATTATCTGTATAAAAGAGAAAAGCGTCACTTCATCTGCTGTTTAACGTTATAATGAATAACACAGCAGACTCATGAGTTATGATTATTTTACATCATGACATCATCTGTATTAAAGAGAAAAGTGTCACTTCATCTGCTGTTTAACATTATAATGAATAACACAGCGAACTCATGAGTTATGATTATTGTACATCATGACATCATCTGTATTAAAGAGAAAAGCGTCACTTCATCTGCTGTTTAACGTTATAATGAATAACACAGCGGACTCATGAGTTATGGTTATTTTACATCATGACATCATCTGTATTAAAGAGAAAAGCGTCACTTCATCTGCTGTTTAACGTTATAATGAATAACACAGCGGACTCATGAGTTATGATTATTTTACATCATGACATCATCTGTATTAAAGAGAAAAGCGTCACTTCATCTGCTGTTTAACGTTATAATGAATAACACAGCAGACTCATGAGTTATGATTATTTTACATCATGACATCATCTGTATTAAAGAGAAAAGCGTCACTTCATCTGCTGTTTAACGTTATAATGAATAACACAGCAGACTCATGAGTTATGGTTATTTTACATCATAACATCATCTGTATTAAAGAGAAAAGCGTCACTTCATCTGCTGTTTAACGTTATAATGAATAACACAGCAGACTCATGAGTTATGATTATTTTACATCATAACATCATCTGTATTAAAGAGAAAAGCATCACTTCATCTGCTGTTTGAAGTGAATGAAATACTCTTGACAGACACTTACTGGAGCTCCACAACTCCTGCAGAACTTTCTTCTCTCACTGAGTTGGAGGTGAAGAGGGAAGCAGTCAGTGGACCAAACCACTGTGAGGCAAGACAGGGGGACTCTGTTTCTAGACTTTGAATAAATGTTTCTAGACTTAAGCACCAGATGGCAAAAAGTAATTTAAATAGATAAACAAAGCATGCCATTATTTCTAAAAAAAAACCTTTTACATAATTTATTGTCAATGTTACCTGGTCTGATGTTTTTATTCAATGCAAAGACACATTCAGTGTCCAATAATATTTTGTTGGTCTCCTGTCGGATACTGTCGACCTTTGCCCACCTGGTGCTCACTGTGAGTACTGCAGTAAAACAGATGCATTTGAGCATTAATTTTAAAACCTTAAAGTAATTCACAATCCAAATGTGCTGTTTTTCCAGTGTAGCTATTTATGGAGACGTCTGTGAAGGTTCAAGATGCCTGTGGCATCCACAACCTGCATGCTATGCCTGCAGTCCCTGTAGGGGCTGTTAGTGAGGATGTGTTTGGACTCCAGAGGTGAGTGCCAGTCCAACCGGTGTGGAAAAATGACACGCAGGGGTTTCCAGGCTGCATGTCTCTGCGTTGCTATAATGAGCAGAAATCAATCACTGCCTTTTTAAATGTAATACAATTAAATAGTAAAAACTCATTTTCATAAGATTTAATCCAGAGGTTGCCATTTTGGGGATATCCGTCAGACTTTGATGAGGTCAGTTTGAGTTTAATCGTTTCGTCACTAGGTGGCTCCAAAGAGCACAAATGAGAAAATAATGAAAAAGTAACGCCAAAATGCGTGATAGTGTTGTGAGAAATATTTCAATAAACTTAAATAATAAACGCCATGTTTTCACTGTATGAACAATATGTATTACCTATTTTGATCTAGACCGGGTGACCATTACAGATGTAATAATTTAAACCATTATTTGCAGGTATTTAAGGAAGATGAGAGACTCCCCACACCCCCCATTTTAGAGTACAATAATCGAGTTTATCATTATAGAGTACAATAATCAAGTTTATCATTATAGAGTACAATAATCGAGTTTATCATTATAGAGTACAATAATCAACTTTATCATTATAGAGTACAATAATCAACTTTATCATTAGAGTACAATAATCGAGTTTATCATTATAGAGTACAATAATCAACTTTATCATTATAGTACAATAATCAACTTTATCATTATAGAGTACAATAATCAACTTTATCATTATAGAGTACAATAATCAACTTTATCATTATAGAGTACAATAATCGAGTTTATCATTATAGAGTACAATAATCAACTTTATCATTATAGAGTACAATAATCAACTTTATCATTATAGTATAATAATCAACTTTATCATATAGAGTACAATAATCAACTTTATCATTATAGTACAATAATCAACTTTATCATTATAGAGTACAATAATCAACTTTATCATTATAGAGTACAATAATCAACTTTATCATTAGAGTACAATAATCGAGTTTATCATTATAGAGTACAATAATCAACTTTATCATTAGAGTACAATAATCAACTTTATCATTATAGAGTACAATAATCGAGTTTATCATTATAGAGTACAATAATCAACTTTATCATTATAGAGTACAATAATCAACTTTATCATTATAGAGTACAATAATCAACTTTATCATTATGAGTACAATAATCAACTTTATCATTATAGAGTACAATAATCAACTTTATCATTATAGAGTACAATAATCAACTTTATCATTATAGAGTACAATAATCAACTTTATCATTATAGAGTACAATAATCAACTTTATCATTATAGAGTACAATAATCAACTTTATCATTAGAGTACAATAATCGAGTTTATCATTATAGAGTACAATAATCAACTTTATCATTATAGAGTACAATAATCAACTTTATCATTATAGTACAATAATCAACTTTATCATTATAGAGTACAATAATCAACTTTATCATTATAGTACAATAATCAACTTTATCATTATAGAGTACAATAATCAACTTTATCATTATAGAGTACAATAATCAACTTTATCATTAGAGTACAATAATCGAGTTTATCATTATAGAGTACAATAATCAACTTTATCATTAGAGTACAATAATCAACTTTATCATTATAGAGTACAATAATCAACTTTATCATTATAGAGTACAATAATCAACTTTATCATTAGAGTACAATAATCAACTTTATCATTATAGAGTACAATAATCAACTTTATCATTAGAGTACAATAATCAACTTTATCATTATAGAGTACAATAATCAACTTTATCATTATAGAGTACAATAATCAACTTTATCATTATAGAGTACAATAATCAACTTTATCATTAGAGTACAATAATCAACTTTATCATTAGAGTACAATAATCGAGTTTATCATTATAGAGTACAATAATCAACTTTATCATTAGAGTACAATAATCAACTTTATCATTATAGAGTACAATAATCAACTTTATCATTATAGAGTACAATAATCAACTTTATCATTAGAGTACAATAATCAACTTTATCATTATAGAGTACAATAATCAACTTTATCATTAGAGTACAATAATCAACTTTATCATTATAGAGTACAATAATCAACTTTATCATTATAGAGTACAATAATCAACTTTATCATTAGAGTACAATAATCAACTTTATCATTATAGAGTACAATAATCAACTTTATCATTATAGAGTACAATAATCAACTTTATCATTATAGAGTACAATAATCGAGTTTATCATTATAGAGTACAATAATCGAGTTTATCATTAGAGTACAATAATCGAGTTTATCATTATAGAGTACAATAATCAACTTTATCATTAGAGTACAATAATCAACTTTATCATTATAGAGTACAATAATCAACTTTATCATTAGAGTACAATAATCGAGTTTATCATTATAGAGTACAATAATCAACTTTATCATTAGAGTACAATAATCGAGTTTATCATTATAGAGTACAATAATCAACTTTATCATTAGAGTACAATAATCGAGTTTATCATTATAGAGTACAATAATCAACTTTATCATTATAGAGTACAATAATCAACTTTATCATTATAGAGTACAATAATCGAGTTTATCATTATAGAGTACAATAATCAACTTTATCATTATAGAGTACAATAATCAACTTTATCATTAGAGTACAATAATCGAGTTTATCATTATAGAGTACAATAATCAACTTTATCATTATAAAGTACAATAATCAACTTTATCATTAGAGTACAATAATCGAGTTTATCATTATAGAGTACAATAATCAACTTTATCATTAGAGTACAATGTGAAGTGATAATGAAGTGATAGTGAAGTGATAGTGAAGTGATAGTGAATGCTCTTAGTGAAGTGATAATGAAGTGATAGCAAAGTGATAGTGAATGCTCTTAGTGAAGTGATAGTGAATGCTCTTAGTGATGTGATAGTGAAGTGATAGTGAATGCTCTTAGTGAAGTGATAGTGACGTGATAGTGAATGCTCTTAGTAAAGTGATAGTGAAGTGATAGTGAATGCTCTTAGTGAAGTGATAGTGAAGTGATAGTGAAGTGATAGTGAATGCTCTTAGTGAAGTGATAGTGAAGTGATAATGAAGTGATAGTGATAATGAAGTGATAGTGAAGTGATAGTGAAGTGATAGTGAATGATAGTGAAGTGATAGTGAATTAGTGATGATAGTGAAGTGATAGTTGAAGTATGAAGTGATGTAGTGATTGATAGTGAAGTGATAATGCTCTTAGTGAAGTGATAGTGAAGTGATAGTGAAGTGATAGTGAATGCTCTTAGTGAAGTGATAGTGAAGTGATAGTGAAGTGATAGTGAAGTGATAATAGTGAATGCTCTTAGTGAAGTGATAGTGAAGTAATGAGTGATAGTGAAGTGATAGTGAGTGATAGTGAAGTGATAGTGAATGCTCTTAGTGATTGATAGTGAATAGTGAATGTATGATAAGTGATAGTGAAGTGATAGTGAAGTGATAGTGAATGCTCTTAGTGATGTGATAGTGAAGTGATAGTAGAAGTGATAGTGAATGTCTGTAGTGATAGTGAATGTTTAGTGAAGTGATAGTGAAGTGATAGTGAAGTGATAGTGAAGTGATAGTGAATGCTCTTAGTGATGTGATAGTGAAGTGATAGTAAAGTGATAGTGAATGCCCTAGTGAAGTGATAGTGAAGTGATAGTGAAGTGATAATGAAGTGATAGTGATAATGAAGTGAGTGAAGTGATAGTGAAGTGATAGTGAAATGATAGTGAATGCTCTTAGTGAAGTGATAATGAAGTGATAGTGATAATGAAGTGATAGTGAAGTGATAGTGAAGGATAGTGAAGTGATATGTGATAGTGAATGCTCTTAGTGAAGTGATAGTGAAGTGATAGTGAATGAAGTGATAGTGAAGTGATAATGAAGTGATAGTGAAGGATAGTGCTCTTAGTGAAGTGATAGTGAAGTGATAATGAAGTGATAGTGAAGTGATAGTGATGAAGTGATAGTGAAGTGATAGTGAAGTGATAGTGAAGTGATAGTGATAGTGAAGTGAGAATGAAGGTAGTGATAATGAAGTGATAGTGAAGTGATAATGAAGTGATAGTGAAGTGATAATGAAGTGATAGTGAATGCTCTTAGTGAAGTGATAGTGAAGTGATAATGAAGTGATAGTGATAATGAAGTGATAGTGAAGTGATAATGAAGTGATAGTGAAGTGATAGTGAATGCTCTTAGTGAAGTGATAGTGAAGTGATAGTGAAGTGATAGTGAATGCTCTTAGTGAAGTAATAGTGAAGTGATAGTGAATGCTCTTAGTGAAGTGATAGTGAAGTGATAGTGAAGTGATAGTGAAGTGATAGTGAATGCTCTTAGTGAAGTGATAGTGAAGTGATAATGAAGTGATAGTGATAATGAAGTGATAGTGATAATGAACTGATAGTGAAGTGATAGTGATAATGAAGTGAAGTGATAATGAAGTGATAGTGATAATGAAGTGATAGTGAAGTGATAGTGAAGTGATAGTGAATGCTCTTAGTGATGTGATAGTGAAGTGATAGTGAAGTGATAGTGAAGTGATAGTGAATGCTCTTAGTGAAGTGATAGTGAAGTGATAGTGAAGTGATAATGAAGTGATAGTGATAATGAAGTGATAGTGAAGTGATAGTGAAGTGATAGTGAATGCTCTTAGTGATGTGATAGTGAAGTGATAGTGAAGTGATAGTGAATGCTCTTAGTGATGTGATAGTGAAGTGATAGTGAATGCTCTTAGTGAAGTGATAGTAAAGTGATAGTGAAGTGATAGTGAATGCTCTTAGTGATGTGATAGTGAAGTGATAGTAAAGTGATAGTGAATGCTCTTAGTGAAGTGATAGTGAAGTGATAGTGAAGTGATAGTGAAGTGATTGTGAATGCTCTTAGTGATGTGATAGTGAAGTGATAGTAAAGTGATAGTGAATGCCCTTAGTGAAGTGATAGTGAAGTGATAGTGAAGTGATAATGAAGTGATAGTGATAATGAAGTGATAGTGAAGTGATAATGAAGTGATAGTGAAATGATAGTGAATGCTCTTAGTGAAGTGATAGTGAAGTGATAATGAAGTGATAGTGATAATGAAGTGATAGTGAAGTGATAGTGAAGTGATAGTGAAGTGATAATGAAGTGATAGTGAATGCTCTTAGTGAAGTGATAGTGAAGTGATAGTGAAGTGATAATGAAGTGATAGTGAAGTGATAAGGAATGCTCTTAGTGAAGTGATAGTGAAGTGATAATGAAGTGATAGTGAAGTGATAGTGATAATGAAGTGATAGTGAAGTGATAGTGATAATGAAGTGATAGTGAAGTGATAATGAAGTGATAGTGACAGTGAAGTGATAATGAAGTGCTAGTGATAATGAAGTGCTAGTGATAATGAAGTGATAGTGAAGTGATAATGAAGTGATAGTGAAGTGATAATGAAGTGATAGTGAATGCTCTTAGTGAAGTGATAGTGAAGTGATAATGAAGTGATAGTGATAATGAAGTGATAGTGAAGTGATAATGAAGTGATAGTGAAGTGATAGTGAATGCTCTTAGTGAAGTGATAGTGAAGTGATAGTGAAGTGATAGTGAATGCTCTTAGTGAAGTGATAGTGAAGTGATAGTGAATGCTCTTAGTGAAGTGATAGTGAAGTGATAGTGAAGTGATAGTGAAGTGATAGTGAAGTGATAGTGAATGCTCTTAGTGAAGTGATAATGAAGTGATAGTGAATGCTCTTAGTGAAGTGATAGTGAAGTGATAATGAAGTGATAGTGATAATGAAGTGATAGTGAAGTGATAGTGAAGTGATAATGAAGTGATAGTGAAGTGATAGTGAAGTGATAATGAAGTGATAGTGAAGTGATAATGAAGTGACAGTGAAGTGATAGTGAAGTGATAGTGAATGCTCTTAGTGAAGTGATAGTGAAGTGATAATGAAGTGATAGTGAAGTGATAGTGAAGTGATAGTGATAGTGAAGTGATAATGAAGTGATAATGAAGTGATAGTGAAGTGATAGTGAAGTGATAGTGAAGTGATAGTGAAGTGATAATGAAGTGATAGTGAAGTGATAGTGAAGTGATAGTGATTTGATAATGAAGTGATAGTGACATGATAGTAAAGTGATAATGAAGTGATAGTGATAATGAAGTGATAGTGATAATGAAGTGATAGTGATAATGAAGTGATAGTGAAGTGATAGTGAAGTGATAGTGAAGTGATAGTGAAGTGATAGTGAAGTGATAGTGATAATGAAGTGATAATGAAGTGATAATGAAGTGATAATGAAGTGATAGTGAAGTGATAATGAAGTGATAGTGAAGTGATAATGAAGTGATAATGAAGTGATAGTGACATGATAGTAAAGTGATAATGAAGTGATAATGAAGTGATAGTGATAATGAAGTGATAGTGATAGTGAAGTGATAGTGATAGTGATAGTGAAGTGATAGTGAAGTGATAGTGATAGTGATAGTGATAGTGAAGTGATAATGAAGTGATAATGAAGTGATAATGAAGTGATAGTGAAGTGATAATGAAGTGATAGTGAAGTGATAATGAAGTGATAATGAAGTGATAATGAAGTGATAGTGAAGTGATAATGAAGTGATAGTGAAGTGATAATGAAGTGATAGTGAAGTGATAATGAAGTGATAGTGAAGTGATAGTGAAGTGATAACAAAGTGATAATGAAGTGATAGTGAAGTGATAGTGAAGTGATAACGAAGTGATAATGAAGTGATAGTGAAGTGATAATGAAGTGATAGTGAAGTGATAATGAAGTGATAGTGAAGTGATAACGAAGTGATAATGAAGTGATAGTGAAGTGATAATGAAGTGATAGTGAAGTGATAATGAAGTGATAGTGAAGTGATAGTGAAGTGATAATGAAGTGATAATGAAGTGATAGTGAAGTGCAACCTCTTTCAGCGTAAATGAGCTTGTTGCATGTTTGTTTCTACACCACTAGATAGCGCTACAGCTCCACACTAGATGTTTTCAGTTCATTTCACGAAAATAAATTACAATTACTCTGTTGTGATGTAAATTACTTCGATTATCAGATGTAAAAATATTACAGTATGTTCATTAACGCGATGTTTACATTATTTGTTTTTATTATTTTATTTATATGATCATGCATTTATTGAGTCTGAATCAGAGGATGTTTTTAAAGATGTATACAATATTCAGAGCTGTGCTGTAAGGTCATTTATGAAGTGTTAGACCTTCATTCATCTCTGTGCATCTTAACTTCAGTTCATTCTCCGTGGAAAACATTGTAGTAATATCACATTATTCACGTTTGCTGCTCTGTTAATGCATTGATCAAAGTCTGTAAAATACTCTGGCTATTAAATTAGATTATGCACATTTTATATAAAGATACTTTGAGATGTCAATAGTTGTATATTTAAGCCATTGTGAATATTTTTTACAATGTTTCATGAATGTTTCTTGAATGAACTCGTAAAGTTTTACATGATGTTATAATGATGTTATACATTCGTTTATCTGCTCGCTTTATTAGTATTTGAGAGCTGTTTGTCTAAGTGTGAATGTTTATTTTTAACATCACGAAAAGCCGTATTTTATATCTTTATATTTGTGTTTATAAAGCATTTAACTCGAAAACGGTTTCAGTCCAAATGTTGCTTCTCGTCTAATTGTGAGTATCGTCTATAAGCGCTTATTTAGTCTTTTTTAAGTCTTTATGAAATCATCTCATATCTTACCAGAATACCAAACACACCAAATCATAAACGCCTTTGGATTTTGTATTTGTATTTTAATATATACCATTTGTATATATACAACTAAAACTAACATATAACTAATATATATTATGTTGTTGTCTCAACCAGGGTCTTTAATAAAAAGTAAAATAATAAAAAGAAGTAAAAAAAGACATTCACAGTTGAATGTGCATGAACTAGTGATTTGATTTAAGTGTGTTGATGTAATTAAATGTTACCATGCCTGCTTGTTTTAATAGCTCTGTTTGTTTTGCAGCATAACTCTTTACTCGTGTGTACTAAATGCAATTCGATTAGTGTGTGTTGATATTTATCATGCTTTCTTGTTTCAGTGGGCAGGTGAAAAGTTTTAGATCTTATTGTAGTAGAATATGGGGCAGTGATCTTTACAGACGAGACACACAGTGCTTATAGTCTGTGAAAATCAGAAAAGACTCTCTGAGCGGCTGGTCATCTGTTAACATCTCTCTCTGAGGCCACACTCCTCCTTTCTCATGGAAATAGGCTCTTTGTTAAAGGTCACACAGGGTCAAATGGGTCATTTCCTGAACAATCAGTGTGATATTTAATGAACTTTAAATACACACTGGTTTAGTGAATGAGCACAGCAAGACTGTGATGTTGGTAAATTGAGAGGACGTTTCATGTCTTTATGAATGACACTTCAGTTTGGGCATGTTGAGTTTATAGGAAGGTTAATTCTGTTCATGTTACATGTCTGTTAATAACAATTGGGAACTGTTCTGCAGAACTATTTAATACTGGAGAAACATAGACACACACAGATCTTAAATAAAAATGTTACCCTTTAATTGATAGTGAAACAGAAACTGCATTTTAATGCATGTCATAGCAAAACTCATTATAATCAGTGTTCTCTGGCTGAGAACAAAAAAATCATATCTGAACACAAACATCAAATCAAATTTTTAAAACACCATAAATTCTTGAGTGAAATTCTTGAGTATAATAATACAGTGCTGACAATACCTAATATACAAAACGGACAGTATGTATCTACAATTTACAGCTTGCACAATATATAAATTGACAGTGGTGAAAAAATTATGTGATGGGAGGAAAAATATTTTTCAAAAGGTTTGTGTTCTCTTGCAAGTATGGAGCTGCCTGCCAGGGGGAAGGAAACAGGAAGTGTTTGTATGAAGTTCTGAAATCACAAAACAGGTTTTGCAAGAGAATGCAAAAGCTTTGCAAAATATTTTTCCTCCCATCACATATTTTTTTTCACCACCATGTCCCTTTAGGGGCTCCGTAGGATTACCACATGCAGCAAACTAGCTGTCAGCAAACTGATGTAGAAATAAGCACTAGATGATCATGCAGTTACAGTAGGATCAGATAACATTTAAATCATTTTTCATCTTTCATCCTGACATCTTTCTCATGCACATGATGCCACACTCATTCAAATCTATAGTGTTTTTGTTTTACCCATAGACTAATACATCATTTTCCCCAGCAGTCCTGCAGTGCTTTGTTTGCAACATTTCTGCTTTATAAAACCTCTGGTGAGGAATGATGAACTGAATCAGGGGAGGCTCAGTTTTGAGAGATTATGAGCAGTGTACCAGAGTGACACAGGTGGAGCTCCTGTAACAGAGATGTTCTCATTAATCCCTCGTGAGAAGGGATGCGGCAGGCAGGTGGGCTGACCCGACCATAGAAAAGAACTGCCGGCGGAGTTAGAGCTCCTGGAGATCCACGCTTGGATCACATAGCTCAGAGCCTGTGTGTGAAACCACTTGGCCTGCCATTGTCCTCCACGGCCGGTCTTGTCTGAAAAGCTTTAGAAAGCCTGTAATCAGATTAAAGATTGCCAGGATGAAGGAGGCTAGTTTTTCTTCCCTTTTTTATAGAACAAGGAGGCAAATTACAGCCCCTCTAATCAGTACCTGCCACTGAGGAGCAGGAGAGGAGCTAAATAACTCGGCAGGGAGTGTGAGTACAAGGTTCTCATGGGTGAAATTGGCCTGTTGTTGGCTGGATATAATGGGGGACAGTGTGTGGGGGTGCGGGGGGATGGAGGAAAGGTAGTGCTTTTCATTCAACGGTAGTCTTTCACCTCCTGACCTGGTGATTTTATTACTCTTAAGGACTGATTGGCACGGGGCAATTGAGTATCTGTGCTGACAGACTCACTCGCTAAATCCTTGGTTACTTTAGGGTTGGGAAAATAACACAATTTTGTATATCATCTAGTTAAAGGGTTACATTTAGAGTTTCTGAAGAAATACTGTTAAATGACCATGTATATGAAATTACATGACAATGACAAAAAAATGAAAAACAAATGAATGGTTTCTCAGTCCCTTTGAAATGTTTTCTGGATAGATGTAAATATTATGGAGATATTTAAGTTACTTTTAGCTCTATTATTATATTTGACTTAGTGGTGGTTGTGAAGCAATACATCATTACTCTCTTGCATACTTTTTCTGGAAGAAACTTCGGTATATAACTCGTCCTGCACAGTTTGTCGTAGACCTCATGAATGATGGGTCAAATCAGCAGGCTTTTTCAAGAGATGTGTGCTGTGACTTTTATTTATGATGTTTGTAGGGTGTACGAAAAGTCCATAGATTTAACATTGGGCTAAATTGTGTTACGTCATAGCTCTGCATCAGAATGTCGTAAAGACTCATATCTCTCAGCTTAGCAAGCAGCAACAAATGGTGACATTAAAACTTCATAGCCATGCCCTAGCAACCAGTTACGGTACCCTAGCAACCTAGGTACACCCTTGAAAATGATTAGAAGCATCAGAGACAAGTGAATGGTCTCTTTTGACTCAGACTGGCAAGTAGTCTTTAATTAGCACCATGAAAACTGATCAGCCATGCCCTAGCAAACATTTAGAGTACGCTAGCAACCAACATGAATTAGCCATATCTCAGCACCAGAACATCACAGAGAACATCTGTCATGATTCAGACACACACCTGGTCTATTGTTTTTAACTTGTTAACCATCTAGCTACACCCTAGCAACCATTTACAGTACTCTAGCAACCATGTAATGAAATGAATAAGCCATATCTCACATTGGAACACTGTAGAGACATGTGGGTGGCCTTATTTCTATCTCTAAGCATTGCTGTTGAGAATATAATTATTTCAAATGATATTTTTTATTGGGTCAGCTATGACCTGTATTACACTATGTTCATCAATTGACACATGAATATACAGTACTGAACATTGTTAGTAGACATTTCTTTCCTCATTTTGAGAGAGTGACACTAACACTGGAAAACTCACAAGCAAGTGATTTAGGTGAGACTTTACCTCAATCTGTCAGTGTTGTACCTCAGTGCCTGTAGTTCTAAAGCCAAACTAAAGCCTTCACAGGTAAACAGTGTCCTCTGTGTGACACTGTATGTGATGTAAAATTCGGGATTACCTTTTTTGATATCTCTTGCAGTTATACAACAAAACCATCAATAAATCCAGTTCATAATAAGTCCATCCAAAGCATCAAAAGCCTTCAAAACCTGGCCCTGCTTTTCATGCTAATCCTCATTATCAGCTCCCTTGTTAGGGGACCTTCCTTGTCTCTTGTGTTGGTTTTCCCAAACTGGTTCTCATGTCAGCTCTTCCTTTTATATGTATTCATGGGTTTCTACCAGCAGAAGCATTACGCCTCGTTAAAATTTAATCAGGCTTTCCCAGTGCGACATGAATCCATTTGGATGGGTCAAAGGGTCTGGTCTGGGGGCTATGACCCCATGGACAATAAATATAGTGGTCCATTTACTGAAGACTTTGGGGGGGAATCCATGGCTGCATGGCTCTTTGATTTGGACACAAGGAGTTGGGAATGAAGTGAAAGATTGTGGGACAATAAACATGGAGCACAAACAGTGTAACAGCTAAAATGTTCTTCTAATTAGAAGATTCACCTGCTGTGTGAGAAGAGTGAGTGAATGTGGCAGGAACTGAACGATATTCTCTATAATAGCCATCTTTTGAATACTGACCTGCCTTTCAGTGGACCTGAGAGAAAGTAATCTTGTTCATTTGTTGCAAAAGAAATGTATAAGAATATCTTTGATCTTGCTTTGAATTTGTTTTGCATTGTGAAACATCTTGCTCTTTATTAACACATTCAGAGGCTTATGTCTCACCTTTTCCTCTAGATCAGTCCTCCTTACCCACCCTCCAATCAGCTGTTTAGTGCTCAATATGGTAGTGGGATGGAATTAATAGATGACCACATCTGCCGTGTTTAAGGAATGGGTAATCTTTCCTGTCCTCTGGGCTACATTCCCACCCTCAGAGCGGCAGGCCCTCTGAATGAGGATACTAAGCCATGTGAGCACTAGAATTACAACTAATTACGTGGTGGAACCAATTATTATGGTCCGATCCTTTAAGCCAGTGCTTGCAAACTAATTGGTTGGAATAAACTGATTGGCTCCTTTGATTGATACCTTTGTTGAGTGATAGGCAGGGAGGAATTATTTTCCCTCAGTGGGCATAGAGAAAGGGTTGCTACCTGACCAAGAAGAGAAGCTTTGAGTTCTGAAATAAGGATGAACTTACAGGGCAATCTGTCAAACAAAAAGCTTTAGGCTAAAGGAAACATCCCTCTGTTTCACCATCTGCTGGTGCTAAAGTGATGTGCTGAGGAGGCACTGAGTCATTAGCCACATTATTGCACGTTTTGTATGTAAGTTTCTCGTTGCCTCAAGTATTTTTGGGATTGTGGAGAACCTGATGTTTCTGTTCAATCTGAAAGGAATTTGTTTTGTAATTTTATTTGCAATTCATTTCTTGTGGGATTTGAAGTTGAATTTCACAAGATTTTTCTCAGGAAAAACATTTAAAGAAACAGTACTATCTTTTACTTTTGTGGATTAGAATAAAAACTGAATTTGTTGTGGTGGTAGACACAAACAATAGTTTAAAATGAAGTTATTAAAAATACAATTGCTTAAATATGTTATGCAATATAACGTATGACACAGAGGTATCGTCCTCTATCAATGTCATATTTATAAAGTTGACTCCAATGGTTTATGAGATTATTTCATTTAAAGAACATAAAAAGATTGTGTATTTGCTGTATCTTACAAAAGTCCACTTTAAATACTAGCATATACAGAAAAAAGTTAAATTGAAAGTGAAGTGAAGTGAAGAAAGTGAAATTAAAAATGTCATGAGAGCGATGCAGATCATATACATTTACAAGTTTCCAATTTACTGCAAGAGTGCTGCATGAATAAATTCTATCAATATTAAATCTAATACAGAAATTTTAAGTTCAGATAGTTAATTTAAAACAAACAATAGTAACACTTTTTTGTATCCATTAGGTTTTTTTTAGTTTAAACTTTACATGCAGTAACTTATGAGTTAACTTTAATGGCAGGTAAAACCAAACAATTATTTATAGTGTAATATGTCTTAATGGGGGAGGGTTGGGTGGAATGTGAAAAATTCAGTGTATAAAGATTGTATCTAGCAGAAAGTTGTTTCCCGCCCAAATGAAGACCCGGTAAGCCTTTGTATCCTCATTCCCACCCCCTGGAGGAGACCAGTGACATCTGTATGCACTGCAGCCAGCAGCCCTTCTGAGCGCCTTCAGAGGCCCTGTTGAATCTTGGAAGCAAAAAACAACAGATTATTCATGATCTTATCCACCAAGTACCTGCCTCTTTCTTTCTCCATCTGACAAGGGTTAAGGGGGGGTTACCTTTTCAGAGCCATCAGATGAACTTCACAACAGAGAATAGACGTGGGGGAGGAGGAGGCGTCTTTTCAGCCGTGCTTAGAGAAGCGCACTTCTCAGTTGCAGAGGCCATGTTGCTATGGTGCAAGACCTCTCCATCTCTTCGCTCTTGTTGCTAGAGATGAAGCCTTTTTTCACTGGATAGTGGTTGCTAGGCAGGGCAAAAAGTGGAGGAGTGCACGCTATGCCGTCCGGCAGCATTGTTATCTTTGTTGAACATCTCTTCTTTCTGAGAGCTGCTGAATGACAGGCCGGTTGTGTACCTCAAGTGGGACTCGATTCCCTTCCCAGTTAAGGGGAACCTCATACCTACTGGGTGGTATGACAGAATAGGTTGCTTTGAATGCAGTGGACTACGTATGGGCAGGGCTGCTCTCCCTGGTTGCTCTTTGGCTTAAAGTCATGCTATATATTGAAACAACATCTGCAATGGCCTCAATAGCCACAGCCCCCATATCTCCTGTTTTTCCTTAAATGTCTCAACTATTAACCTGGACTGGAAGAAATGACATTGAATATGCTGTTTTCTTGATATCATTGCCAAGCTGTGTCAGAAGTCCTGTACATACTAACTTTCTAGGTCATAAAGCAGAGCAACTATAACACAATCACATCCCAGTCTAGCTCAATTTATTAATACTTGCATATTCATATCTTCACATGCAGCTCTGAGAACCGAAGAGCATGTGAGGCCCCTCCGTCCGTCTTGGGGTTCCTAGAGAATTGCTTCGGCATGTTGTAAGAAGCATGAGGGGAGATCCACCCTCAAGAGCTTCTTAATAGACATCATTCCAGACAGAGCCTTGTCTGGAACCAGGCTGCACCATGTTCAAGTCTAAGGGAATGTCAGACAAAGGTGGGTGGGGCTTAAAGGGTGGAGTCACATTACACCTTTGACTCAGACACCACAGACACTGTCTGATTAGATTGCTTCATAGCACACAAATTCCAGGCACTCCGCAATTCCAGACACTGGGGTCAAAAAGTCAGTCTGAAGCAACAAATCTGCCACTTGGTAGACTAGACAGTATCTCCAAAGTTCCTTCCATTGTATAAAATCCATGGGAATTTTCACAAGGCAACCAAAATTAAACCACTGAAATGAAGCTCTTGTTATGTTCTAATCCCTAAAGCAGTTTGGGATATGTATGTATCTTATGGTTCTTGACACTTCTGCAATTGCAATAATTCATATGCGATTATATGTGCACCGCATTCTGCCTGACAGAGCATTTAATCTGAAGACATTATACATCACAAGTGTCTGTCAGAAACACAAAGACAGACACGGCAGCTTGATCATTTACTGAAGCCTTCTGTGAATTTCAAGCAGGAATTTTTATCAAGACTGCCATTCATAAAAGGTTCAGAACTTCAGGAAACGACTGATTACCGCACCAGTGCCAGCTGTTTATGGGCCCACAATGATGTTGAACTGAGTCATGAGAGAGTGGCTGAGTGGAGTGATTGCTTTACAGAACTGTTAAGAGATCTTTGTACAGGAAGTGTTAGGTGCATGCTGATGATAATGTTCTCACACTGCTCAACAGTTTCCAGACCGGTTACATAAACATTAGTAACAAACACCTTTCACTGTCTTCATGTTCAGCAGAGCTTTATAGATTCTAGAAGAGTACAATGTTGTTCTTGGTACAATGACATGAAGCAGACATGAAACTTAATTGACTGCATTTCTTGAATGTCAGAAAATAAATGATGATCTTAGTTTAAAAATTTTGGGGTCTTTATTGTTTTGTTTCACTGGTTTTGGTTTATAACTGGTTGGTTTATAAATGGTTTCACTGGTTGGTGGTTTTGTATTGTTAAGTCCCTGCTTCATTAGTTTATTTACAGTTGTCCCTTGTTACCTTATGAGCTAATGTAACGCATAAGCATGCACTGTGATTTGACTAGTGTTGTTTAATGAAACAAGGGTGAGTGTGCCTCGTGTCCTGGTTGAATGCTGCCACAGATTGACCTAAATTCATGAAAGTCATGTCATGTCTGGCTTACATCTGTAATTGGGTTCTTTAGTTTGGTAAAAAGCTGCAAAATATTCCTTCACATCACTGAAAAACGTGTTTCAGTAAAGATCAAACAGAGATGACAAAAGCATATGGTATATCTGTGTAGTCATCATCACATCTCACATCATTTACAGTATCTACCTCACCACACTCAGTCATATGCTGTCAGAAAAACACAATGTCTAAGCACCCTTTATTTGAGGATCTTTTTAAAAACCCTGTCAAAAAGGTTATGTTCCTCTCACTGCTGATGTAGCAGTACAGTGTTTTATTTTTCAGCTCAGTGGCAAAGCATTTGAAAGGGTGTAATTATGGTTATAGAGATAACGCTAGGATGTCCCATTAGGGTGTAGTGGTTGGTGATTACATGGCTGGTGTGTTGCAGAGCGGAGACTCTACTATTAAAGAACATGACCTATGGTTAATGTCCACTCATCTTTGAAAACCTTATGGTAAAGTGCGGTTTGAACACTAACCTCTAGCCCCAGGCTGGCTGTTGATTGACAGCCAGCTCAGGCCCTCCTACTGCTGCCCTCAAAATGAGACTGTAGTGATATGTAGTTTGCCTTGACAGCTGTGCCAGGCCAGGTGGATGAGAGGAGATTAGATGAAAATTGAGGTAGAATTGTAAGGCCCATGACACTTGGCACATATAACCATCCACATCTCATCTGTAAAACAGTGATCTCTAGGTTTCTAAGGTGTTTTCGTGGTTTTCAGCATATTATGAAGCTGATGCTGGGGTGTTGACAGTGTGTTAGCATCTTCAGATGCAGTTGAAAGAGTATTCTGAGAGGCTGGTAGCTTGTTGCTATGCAGTTTTGAGTGCTTTGCAATGATGCTGTTGTTGTTAGCACATTGCTATGAGGTAGCTAAGGTGCTTTGAGTAGTTGTTAGCATGTTACTGTGTTGTTCTTAGTGGCTGTTAGAGCACTGTGATGTGGTTATTGGAATATTGCTAGTTAGTTGCTTAGTTGTTACAAGTGGTTGCTTTTTCATTGTTTACTGGCCCAAGACTGCACAGTGTACTGTGAAACTATTCCCACATTTGATTTAATACTACTTTTCAAGCGTTGATGCAGTACATGGGTTATTATGCAGTATGAATATATTCCATGCATTCCATCAGATCCACACTTCAGAATTGTGGTTGATGCAGTTGTACCAATTTGTGACTACCACCTCTGTTGAATGCCATTCCTGGTTTTCCCAAATGAGAGATGTTCCTGAGTCAACATTGCTGACCCTGGGTCAACATTTCAATCAACCAAAGAGATCTGAGGCATAAGTTTGCAGTTACTTTGAAGGTTTACATTTTTAGTTTTCTGTTTAACTTGTTTACTTATTGCCCTCAATTTGTATTTGCATTACAGCACTGAACTTTTAAATGCAATGATTTTTTTTATTTAACATGTTCTGATGCACAATTAAACAGATACAGAGCTGAAGTATGTTTTGTCATTTATTATGGTAACAGCTGGTGCCACATGTATAATGCTGATAATGCAGGATATGCTGTTCATACATAGATAACATGTTTTATGTCATGTTTTACTGTTTTATAACAATCCATTTAAGATTTGCATGTCTGTTGTGAGACTGATGTCTTGTTTCCATTCTCTGTTGTTCCAGTTTTTGACTAGGCACTCTCGAAAGGTTCGGGGTTCCCACGGTCCGGGTGGCAAACACACCCACCTTCGCCTTTCTCCCACTGGTGATGTCATTAATTACCATCAAAATGCATGCGGCGGTGAGCGCGAGTGTGCACGTCTGCTTGCGAGTGTGTCTGTGTGAGAGAGGCAGCCGTAAAGAAAAGGACCATTGTCTGTGTTGAAATAAAGAAATCTCCACTGAACCATTGTAAATGGTAAGGCTGGAAAATGCACCGAAATGAAGGGTTCACTGAGTTATAGCTGGACTGTCACACCTTGTCAAGAGGCAACAAATAGTGATGTCCAATGGCAACAGCTCTGCCCTCTGTGACAGTGTAGCCTGTGATGTACTCTGTCTTCACTGCTGTAAATCTGCTCTGTATTTGTACATCAAAAGGAGGGAGGGAACAATCCTTCTCACCACTGGCAAAGACTATGTGTGTGTGTTATGTGTGTGGTGTGTTATGTGTGTTGGTGTGTGTGGAAGTGTTGTGTGTGTGGTATGTTATGTGTGTGGATGTGATATGTGTGTGGTGTGTTATGTGTGTGGTGTGTGTGTTATGTGTGTGTGGATGTGTTATGTGTGTTATGTGTGTGTTATGTGTGTGTTATGTGTGTGTTATGTGGTGTGTGTGTTATGTGTGTGGATGTGCTTTGTGTGTGTGTGTTTGGGTGTGTTATGTGTGTGGTGTGTGTGTGTGTGGTGTGTGTGTTATGTGTGTGTGTGTGTGATGTGGGTGGGTGTGTGGTGTGTGTGTGTGATGTGGGTGTGTGATGTGTGTGGTGTGTGTTATGTATGTGTTTTATGTGTGTGTGTTATGTGTGTGGTGTGTGTTATGTGTGTGTGTTATTTGTGTGGTGTGTGTGTTATGTGTGTGGTGTGTGTGCGTGTGTGTGGTGTGTGTGTGTGGTGTGTGTTATATGTGTGTGTGTGTTATTTGTGTGGTGTGTGTGTGTGGTGTGTGTGTGGTGTGTTATGTGTGTGTTATGTGTGTGGTGTGTGTTATGTGTGTGATGTGTGTTATGTGTGTGTGTTATTTGTGTGGTGTGTGTGTGTGGTGTGTTATGTGTGTGTTATGTGTGTGGTGTGTGTTATGTGTTTGTGTTATTTGTGTGGTGTGTGGTGTGTGTTATGTGTGTGTTATATGTGTGTGTGTGTGTGTGTTGTGTGTGTTATGTGTGTGATGTGTGTGTTATGTGTGTGTTATGTGTGTGGTGTGTTATGTGTGTGTTATGTGTGTGGATGTGTTATGTGTTTGATGTGTTATGTGTGTGGTGTGTTATATGTGTGTGTGTGTGTGTTATGTGTGTGTTATGTGTGTGGTGTGTGTGTTATGTGTGTGGTGTGTGTGTGATGTGGGTGTGTTATGTGTGTGCTGTGTGTTATATGTGTGTGTGTGTGTGTGTGTGTGTTATGTGTGTGTGTGGATGTGTTATGTGGGTGTGTGTGTGTGTGTTATATGTGTGTGTGTGTGTTGTGTGTTATGTGTTATGTGTGTGGTGTGTGTGTGTGTGTGTTATGTGTGTGTGTTATGTGTGTGTGTGTGTTATATGTGTGTGTGTGTGTGTTATGTGTGTGGATGTGTGTGGGTGGTGTGTGTGTGTGTGTGTGTTATGTGTGTGGTGTGTGTTATGTGTGTGGTGTGTTATGTGTGTGTTATGTGTGTGGATGTGTTATGTGTTTGATGTGTTATGTGTGTGGTGTGTTATATGTGTGTGTGTGTGTGTTATGTGTGTGGTGTGTGTGTTATGTGTGTGGTGTGTGTGTGATGTGGGTGTGTTATGTGTGTGCTGTGTGTTATATGTGTGTGTGTGTGTGTGTGTGTTATGTGTTATGTGTGTGGATGTGTTATGTGGGTGGTGTGTGTGTGTGGTGTGTGTTATATGTGTGTGTGTGTGTTATGTGTGTGTGTGTGTTATGTGTGTGTGTGTGGTGTGTGTGTGATGTGTGTGTGATGTGGGTGTGTTATGTGTGTGCTGTGTGTTATATGTGTGTGTGTGTGGTGTGTTATGTGTGTGTTATGTGTGTGGTTGTGTGGTTATGTGTGTGGTGTGTGTTATGTGTGGCGTGTGTTATGTGTGTGTTATGTGTGTAGTGTGTGTGTGTGTGTGTGTGTTATGTGTGTGGTGTGGGTGTGATGTGGGTGTGTTATGTGTGTGCTGTGTGTTATATGTGTGTGGTGTGTTATGTGTGTGGATGTGTTATGTGGGTGGTGTGTGTGTGTGGTGTGTGTTATATGTGTGTGTGTGTGTGTTATGTGTGTGTGTGTGTTATGTGTGTGGTGTGTGTGCGTGTGTGTGTTATGTGTGTGTGTGATGTGGGTGTGTTATGTGTTATATGTGTGTGTATGTGTGTGTGGTGTGTTATGTGTGTGGATGTGTTATGTGGGTGGTGTGTGTGTGGTGTGTGTTATATGTGTGTGTGTGTGTTATGTGTGTGTGTGTGTTATGTGTGTGGTGTGTGTGTTATGTGTGTGGTGTGTGTGTGTGTGCGTGTGTGTGGTGTGTGTGTTATGTGTGTGGTGTGTGTGATGTGGGTGTGTTATGTGTGTGGTGTGTGTGCGTGTGTGTGTTATGTGTGTGGTGTGTGTTATATGTGTGTGTGTGTGTGTGTGTGTTATGTGTGTGGTGTGTGTGTTATGTGTGTGTGTGTGTGTGTGTGTGTGTGTGTTATGTGTGTGGTGTGTGTGTGATGTGGGTGTGTTTTGTGTGTGTGTGTGTGGTGTGTGTGTTATGTGTGTGTGTGTGTTTATGTGTGTGCTGTGTGTTATATGTGTGTGTGTGTGTGTGTTATGTGTGTGTGTGTGTGTGTGTGTGTGTGTGTGTTATGTGTGTGTGTGTGTGTGATGTGGGTGTGTTATGTGTGTGTGTGTTATATGTGTGTGTGTGTGTGTGTTATATGTGTGTGTGTGTGTGTGTGGTGTGTTATGTGTGTGTGTGTTATATGTGTGTGTGTGTGTGTGTTATGTGTGTGTGTGTGTGTGTGTGGTGTGTTATGTGTGTGGATGTGTGATGTGGGTGTGTTATGTGTGTGCTGTGTGTTATATGTGTGTGTGTGTGTGTGTGTTATGTGTGTGTGTGTGTGTGGTGTGGGATGTGTGATGTGGGTGTGTTATGTGTGTGTGTGTGTGTGTGTGTGTGGTGTGTTATGTGTGTGGATGTGTTATGTGGGTAGGTGTGTGTGTTTGGTTAGGATTATGTCTGATGTAACTAGGGGAGTCTAGGGCTACTTGTTAACTTTCCGCTGCATGTTTTATGGTCAGTTTTTATCCTGCACTCACAGACACACACTGTAGTGTTGGCTGCTGAATAGTGGTTCAAGACACATTCACTGAACAAACGTTGACCTTTTGTGATAACATGCTTCAATAGAATGCTGTCAGTGTAAAAGGGGTAAGTTGTCACAATGAAATCTGTCATTGAACAGACTTAGTTTCTTCAAACTAATATATCTAACCACTGCTAGAAACAGCACACCTTTGTGTAATTGATCCATGCTCAAAACCTTATGGACACTGAGATATAGCCATTTAGACAAGTTAACTAAATCTGAAAAACGTCCTTAATGACACTTATAGTTCATAAAGCACAATATTATGAGGATTAGACTTTATAAAAAGATGTTTATAATGTGTGCTGGACAAATAAACGTGTGCATGTGGGATTTTACTTAGCTCTTCTCTGAGAAGAAATATTGTACCATAAAGTAAACCTGGCTTTGGGGACACTTGTAAATGTCCTCCTTTCTATTTTTTATACAAAATGTTTTCTGTAAGGCTTCGGGTTCATCTATAGTGATTATAATTAGCTTTATATTTAAAGCAATATATATAAGCCTGTATGGTATGTTCTAATTTATGTGTGTGCGTACGGAGGTGTCATTTTGTCTGCATGTGAGTTTTCGTCCATTTTTAATTTCTTCACATCTCTGACAGTTTTCCCAATGCAGCGTTTTATGCCCTAATTAAAGCATGTGCTTGAGGACACCAAAACATGCCCAGTACTGCTTTTCTGAACACAGTGAATCCCTGGCAGTGCTCTGGTGCCACTGTGCACTGGAATGTGAGTGAAATGACCCAAACCACCCAAATCTGGCTCTCATTACTTCTGGACTTCTCAGCAGAAGAATCCACATACTGAAACACTGTCCTGCCTCATTGTGCTGTGTGAGGAACCACAGCCGTCATTTCTGATGTGCATTCACTGGAAGTGACCAACAAAGGTTCAACAGATAATTGTGGGCATCTGATCTCTGCAAGAACATTCAGTGTTAATTGGAGTTTCAAACAGGAAAAGCAGGCGAAGTGAGGGGAATGTTTGGCTTTGTTTGTGTCGTACAAAGCCGGGAGTAAATTTTGCTCAGGCTGTGACTGGCCACAACCCTGACTGGCTGCCTTGTTCCCTTCAGCATGGCAGGCCCTGCAAAAATGCTCATCTACCTCATTTGTTGGCTCTCTGAAGTCTCAATAATTTAAAACAATGACATTCAAAGAATGAATAGTGGGGGGGGGGGGGACAATTCTTCCACTGATTCCTAATTGTTGAATGCCTGTAATCTGCACAACCTTTGTGTATTCATCTCATTGCTGCAACTCAACCGTTTAAATCTTGCTTTGTGTTTCTGGATATTTCAGGACTGTAGGATATTGTGTTTAGGTTTAAAAGGCTTTGAGAAATGGTGAGAAAATCAAAGAAGTTGTTAGATGTCAGTCAGCTGTTAGATGCAGGGTTGTCTTCACTAGCATTACAGACCTTGTTGCCACAAGATGGTGCCACAGTGGAGCAATATTGACTTGACACAAGCGCTGTTGCTTTATCAGGCACAGAGAGGGTGTCTTTACATGCACCATGTTTTTATATATCTATGTAACAGCGGCTGAATATATAAACAAAGTATAATAATAATTTAGAAAACTTGCAGTACAAAGAGTGAAGAAATGGCTGGATACTGTTTAGTAATGTTTAAGGGACACAGATGATTAGTGAAGTTAGTTGTGAATGTTAGTTGGTTGTTTTGATTCAACTATTTGACATCTTGTTTATTTGACCCAAAATCTTATCAGATCTTATGAGGTAAACACAAGGTAAACAAATAAAAAACAAAACGTTGTTACAGGCATGATAGTTCTTTTAGTACTTATAATAAATGAGTAATGACATTTTACAGTAAATAAACTGTAGTTTAAAATAAAGCCTAATAATAGCTGCTTTTTGTTAAATACTGCTGTATACATGTTTATACAACTTTGTCAAGAAAGTATAAATAAAATCAATTTACACTTTATAATGTGTTTTCATGATCTGTTATCAGTTAACAGATTTCTTGTTACACCTCAAAATTTTTAAAATTTCTAAAACCATGTGGATTTATTGCTCAACAAGCACAAGCATTTCTAAATATCACTTTATTTTAGAAGTCTTAATTAGGATGATGTGTTTTTGCTATCTGAAATAGCCTCTTAACTCCAGAAATAAGTCCATGAAGGATGTGGACAAAAAGACCAGATGAAAAGATCTGACCAAAAAGAAAAGAAAAATGAATTTAGCAAAAAGTCTTACATTTAAATGCATAATGTGATATTGTTTAACTGAACAGGTGATGACACTAACACTAGTTGCATATGAAGTTTGTAGAGTCCACAAATTAGCTCTTGAAAGTTGTCAAAACCTGTATTTTTACACCAAACTTTGTTTGGACACCCAGTGGACCACATACCTGGATGGCACCAAGTGACATGACGGGAGGGTCGCCAGAGTCTCAAACCCCCCCAATCCTTCACTGCCCTTCCCCTTTCAATGGGCCACACTTTACTGTGTGCAACACAGTAAGAAAAGGACGAAAAACAGTCAACAAATCACAATTTTCCCGGCGTGTGTGAAAGCGGCCTCAGTGTGCGCTTTCTGCACAGCGGACAGTCTGTGTTCGTGCTGCACAGGGTTCAGACCCTCACAGGCGGGGCTGAATCTCTGTGAGTGTGGCAGTCTGATGGACAATGACTTCACTGTGTGACTTCCTCTTTCTTAGCGCTTAGACATAAGCTTAGCCTGCTCATTTATATATATATATAACGCTTAAATGAACGTGTGGGTTTAGATACGCTTTTAGGCTCTTCAGGAGTGTTTGCAGAGTTGTTCGCGGGGTAGCAGAAGGACATTGTCCCATCACAGCTCACCGAGTCTTGTGTCATTTCTGCAGGTTGGTGGTCTGGTTTGACTCTGTTGACTGTGAACACTGTACGGGCGCTACATGCAGTTTCCTCATTATGTGCATTCAGAATGCACTGCTACAAAACAGGCCATGTGGGAACAATGTTGAAACAGAAAATATATCAAAACAGAAAATATACATATTCATACTATTCATATATAAATATTTAATAGAAATAGCAAACAGAGTTTCTGTAGCTCAGCTGGTAGGGGCTTGGGTTCGCTTCCCACAGAACGCACATGACCAATTGAACTAAATGAACTGTAAGTCCCTTTAATCCCTTTAGTCTGCAAACATGTAAACGTAAGAAAATATACATTTAAGCCTATTCAGATGTCTGAAAGTATAGAAAGGACTGTCCGTTAAAAGAGCAGTTTTTATTATTATTATTATGGAACATTGTGTAATGTACGACACAGTGTGAATACAGACGCAAAGCTTCACACTTGGTGTTGAGAAATGCTTGTGCTGCTTTGTCTCTATAGTAACGATTCTGTCTCGTGTAATTACATGAATTTGTTCAGGCGATAATGAGCAGATGAAAGACCAAGTAATGACGCTTTATCAATGTGACGTAAAAGACCTGCAAAGAAGCACTGTACACTTTAACTGAGGGCTCATTGACATTTAACAGTATTTTCATGAAAATACAGACGATTTTCATGCCTGCTATCACCAGTACTATTACTATTACTGCTATCACCAGTACTATTACTATTACTGCTATCACCAGTACTAATACTATTACTGCTATCACCAGTACTATTACTATTACTATTACTGCTACCACCAGTACTAATACTATTACTGCTACCACCAGTACTATTACTATTACTATTACTGCTGTCTTATGCTTTTGAAAGAACTCAGATATAGTCGTCTCATTTAAACAAAATAGTAATGACATATTTGCATTACATATAATTGAAAATCAGCGTTATTTATTTGGGAAAGCTAATGTACTTCAACTTGATTTGTGTTTTCATTTTTTTTCGTTTATTTAAAACCTAAATGTATAAGACACGGATATAAATGTGAAACGTCGTTGACTCTACACGGGGTAAATGAAATGGATTAACTTCGTTATAATTTGGTTTCATTGGCGCTCAGATGTAATGCCCTTGAACGAAATACTTGAGCTGTGTGTCTGCTCTGCTGCGGGAAACAAAGGCGCTCAGACTAATGCAACAGCAGGCCCATGTGACTGTGTGCCAAACCAGAGGAACATGAGAAGAAATGGTCCGATCTACAGGATCTGTGTAAAAGATGCGGGTTTAATCCGAAAACAAACCTTTAGTTATTGTAAGGATAATCTGTACAGTCTGGACACTGCGTTTTGCTTTAAAGCAGTATTTAAAACATCAACAAGCAAAATATGTGCTTGTAAAACTGTTTAAATAAAACAGTTAAAATGGATAAACTGAGTACTTCTTAAAAAGACAAGTTTTAAAACTCTTAGTAATTAATTATAGAGGCACATATAATGTGCTTACAATATCCTACTTTAATATTTAATATTGAATATCTGTGCAATAAAATTAATGATTTAAACCACCTGCAGCTTTGTAATCTTGCCTCTAGTCTATTCATTCTCTGTTTGTTGATTTTGCGTCCTGTTTCTGAGCAGCTCTAATCATTCGAGTCTAACCATTGAGCTGTGTCCAGTGGATTGGTGTGCATGCTGACGTGCACAAGCACAATACTTTCTTTACCTTATTTGTGGTCTGTTGTGTGTTGATGCACCTCTTTAAACATCCATCACTAAAAGACAGATCTGTCAAGAAATTAAAGATATTACAAAACTGTAATTAAGAACAAATTATTGGGAGCGCCATGTCGTCGTTTTCGCTTCTATAATCGTTCATTTTTTACAGGTACCTGATCAGACATTTAGGAAATAAATGAATCTCCCCATGTTTAACAAATGTTTCTCAGAGACGTTTACAATCATTTTTGCGTTATATAAAGCTTAAGCAGCTGTTTGTGAATTAAAATAACACACATTCAAATAATCAGAAATCACATTTGTATGTATGTTATCTTGACATTATATATTCTTGAAAGTTAAAGTTGAGATTGTAGTCAATTGTAAACTGTTACCAAAAGACTTTCTGTGAACTGCATCACCGCAGGCTTCGGTTCTGGATCTCCTCGTCTTGGGTGCTCGCCAAATGTGTCACCGTCCTCTTGCCAAGTGTTAGATTAGCTGTAATGATGTGTAACGGGTCTGTTCTGTGTGCTGCACACTGAAGCACAAGCACTAAGAGGAAGTCAAATGCTTTCCCAACAGCAGAGCACATCAAGCAGATGTGCATATTTACAGGCAGTGAGTCTGCTGTCCTTCCAGGACATGGTCAGATCATTACAGCCCATTAACACAATGTTTCCGTGAAGAGCCACCTTTACTGATCATGGGCTGACCATGTGAGTGTAGAAGACTAATTCTTCAAGAGTTTCTGTGTGTGCCGAACCAAGTACGACATTAAGAATCGGTTTATTCTCGCGATAGTACGCGGTGCAGCGTGACGTCACACACAATTAGTCTATGCATAAATTAATTCGCGATAATTAATCTGGCTGATGGCTTGATGTTCACACAGTTTAATATCCACTCTACAGAATACACAAACGCTGTCTGCGTGAAGGTGCCGTAAATCATTGTGCGGTAGGTTTTGGATACTTTCAGTATTGATCATTTATTCCGAACATTTTCTTCACATGAGCTTTGCATGTTAGTCGCTCATACTGCCGTGCATTATTTCTGCATCAGTTAAAGTGGTTGTGTTGTGTCTGAGAATCAAAGGATTCAGTGAGTTTGTGTCTTCTATTGTTGGCGTTACGACCAAAAGATGTCGCCTTTTCCTTCACCTCTAAATGCATGAACAGGCAGTTAGCAGGGCGCGCTCGGCGTACAAAGACGCGCTCTTATCGTCTATCTGTCGTTATTTTAGACAACTGTTAATAAACATTTATGGAGCATTTAAATCATATGTGCCCGGGCTCTTTTCTTGACGCATTATCAGGAAACCCATCTGCCTCATTACATATTCGCCCTTTATCAAAGAGGCAGACGCCGTGATCTCCAGCGCCTCAACCCGCCTGTTCCTGAGCAAAGATGCCGTCCAGCTGTGAAGCCTGTTTAGTTATTTCAAGAAACTGCGATCCTCAGTGGTCCATTACACGCGTTTACAGTTTACTTTTACACGGGCATGTGTGGCTTTTGGTTTTACTGATATTTTACTGATATTTTACTGATATTTTACTGATTGTAGGTGCTCAAGCGCCCTAATACTGCGCTGTTATAGCTGACCATCGTGGAGGTAATGGTGAAGTCATTTTACTCTTTCTTTTATAAAGGGTGTTTTTTCAGCGGTGGGCACTTTATTTTAGCAACAGCCTTTTCCTTTAATTGTACAAAGGTAACGTTAGAAGCCATTTCCAAGTTTCCAAGACAATTTGGTTACAAAGGACACAGCAGTGTTAGTAAGAGCATGATGGGATGAACTGAGACATGCTGGTTTTTGTCGTGGTGAGATGGACAGATCTCGATCAGTTCGGGTCTGTTTAACAGGTGGCCTCTACTTCTTCATTGTACGACGTCGCTGTTTATCGCTTCATGACCTTCCTCCATCTCTTGCGCCCTTTCCAATCAGTATTTAATTTTGTCAAATTGTGCAAAATATTATCAGTATTAACTCATTAAATGCCATCTATGGAATTGTCTTAGTAAAAAAGTGCATTTTTCACAAATGTTTCGATGAAATGTTAAGCGAACACAATGGGATGTAGTGGAAATTACATTTGCTGGTTCACCAGAATAATACAACAATTGTCTTGTGTATTTTAATTAGTGTGAGTGAAGAAGCACCCCAAAACGATACTCAGAAGAGGAGAATAAAATAAAAATTAAGGCATGGCTTTTGAAGTTACCAAAAGAAATCGCCTGGTCATGGCAAAAGGCAAAAGAAATCATGGCAGCTCAAATAAGAAACCCTGATGACAGGGCGACACAGACGCCGAAATCAAGCTATAGAGAAACGCGGCTCAAGCAGCCGGGGGCTTAAGATACATTAAATGACCATGATTGGGAATTTAGGCAGGGTTCAAGCCTGTTGAAGAGGCTGTGGTGTCTGAAAGTGGTGCTATTCATCTTGGGAAAAGAGGGTCAGGAGGTCGGGGAAGTTGCAGGATCTGTTCCTGTTCTTATGCTAACGTACAATACGAGACTGATGCCCACAATAACCCCAGCGCTTTGTCTCTGCCGAGCTGCTCTGTCGCTAATTGCTGTTCGTCTGGATGTTGATGAAATCTTAGATGTTGTGCTATTCTGTATCGTTCAGCAGACTATGGACTATGTTATGAGACCCCATATTGTTGGACGTGGTGCATTTAACAATTTTACACATTATCGCCATTATTGACTTTTGTCATTGGCCACCGTCAACATCTCTTACAGGCTTGTTTATTTTCGTTATTTTTATTATATATTATTACGTAAATGATGCTGTTATGTTCCTCCATCAACTCTGAAGGTGATTTTTTCGGGGTTTATTTAATAGTTTGGCCCTCAGTGCTTCTTTGTACGATGGTCGCTGTGTATCTCCTTATGACCCGCAGCTAAGCGATCATCCACATGACGTACGCGTGTACGTCAGAATGCAGACTATGACGCAATAATGTACACCAGGATATACAGCGAAATGACGCGAGGGCTGCCCACATTGTAATACAGGATATGCCAGAAAACCATGACAGAAAAGAAAAGCGTGTTAAAACAAACCTAGTAGATCTTGAACAAAAATGCTTTAAGTGAAGTGAATTAAACGTTGAACACAATACCTGAACAGTGCAACACTACGAGCAAACGCACGCAGACCTTTCATCTTAGATCATTCGATTGGCCCTTTGGGAGTAATTGGACGAACCACTTGAACCCAGAACTTCACCTTTGGCCGTCGGGTCATCTCGGGACACTACTGAAACCGACAGTCAGCAGCACCAGTGAGGACTGGATATTATTGATCGAAAAATAAATACACGTTTAACATATAATGTCCACAGAACAAACGCCACCCAAGATCCCGAGGCCTGAGTTCATTTATGTATCTGAAACAAAGCGCGGCGGACAGGTTAATGTAAGATGCGTATTATTTGTGTCTAACTAATGTAACTAGTGTTTATGTAATGACTGACTGCAATATCCAACCTAGGGATCTGTTTAAATAATGCAATAATTACATTTTCTAAATTCCTTTTCTTTGCATTTCAATTTTAAGATTTCGATAAACTTAGTAAAATATTTGGATCTATAAACTAAAGCGTCAATATTCAAAAACTAATTTTGTGCACACGCGTTTATCTGCTCAATTACATGTTTATGAAGTGCAGAAGTACTGCATGTGTAAGACAAACGCCTGGCGACGACAGCACACATGAGCGCTCTTTTGCACTACATATATAACATATATCGCAGTCTAGCAATTTAACGAGTGGATAACCATTGGGCTCAGAACACAGCAGGAAGCTTTTGATATGTTATCATTTGATATTCAGCTTTACTTTACAATGTTAAATCTTGCCTTACCTGAAACCTTTAATTCTTGTGTCAAATCTCAGGAGTTCCTGCTTTAACTGTATATGAGGCGAATGAATATGTGAACGTATATGTGCTACTCCAAAACAGATCATTTTCTTATAACTATAATTATTGACTAAAAGCATTCATACTAACATTACCTACAGCTTTTAAATATGTTAACTTACTAAGACTGCAAAAGTGTCCTTAAATATGTTTAATATCCTTCATATAAAGTGGTAAGAGACATGTTTTTTATACTTTCATTAAAAATTCTTAAGATAATTCCACTACAGGAAAAATATATTCAAAGTGTTTCTGTCAAGACAAGCAAATCTCAGTGATATGAGCTGAGCAAGTCTGAGATTTATTTCCTCATTCCCATAGATTTAATAAACACTCTGGAACATTGTAACACAAATCATGGCACAGATGAGCTGACTCATTCTTGAGTGGCTTGCATCATTTTTGTGCACATCAGTAAGAGGTGATTTATTGGTTCAGTTATTTATCTCAGGTCGTCTTGTTATGTGCTGTCTAAGGTGCTGACAGGAGGGGCGGTCTGTAGGCAGCTGCATGTGAAGCTGTGGTCGACATCTAGTGAGGACATCAGTGTGACTCAGAATGGTTTCTAAATTCAGTGACTGTTTTAATGCACCTTTATTTTTTTTTAGAGTTTATTTCATACATCACAAGATTATGAGTCAGTATGACAGCATTAAATGCAGAGAAGTTCTTAATTCCTGTAGTAAACATGTGAATCATAAGCAGTAATCTGATCTAAACAAAACAGACACATTTTAATGGAGGTAATCTCCAATGTGTATGACAGCGTGTACATTCCACACAAAGAATACATTAAAGGTACATTTAAAACAGGGAACGCAAATGAGTCTTTCACATTTAGACATTAAAGTAAATAAATTAAAATAATGTCAGCTTTCACTGTAAACATTTTACACACTGATGCACATTATTCTCTTCAGTTATTTAGAACTGTTAAGATTGTACAATGTCTTATTATAGTATCTAAGATTTAACTGGGTAAACAGTATGCCTTTTCCCCATTCACTAATATATCAGTCACCACCGTCAGAAATCAGGAACTGCTTACAGGATGAAAGATTTCAAACAACCAGTTAAACCAGCTAGTGCAAGTTTTAAATCCTTCCCTCATGTCTGCACATTTCATTTTCACAGTAAACCATCTGGAGTCGATGCTGGATTCCTGAGGTGCTCAGACTGACCATCCGAGTTAAAAATAGCCACACAGCCTGTTTTTTCAGCAGCTGTTGACAGTGATTTTTTCCACAATTTTGATCATTGCCAGGAGCCTGGTTGAGAAAAGAAAAAATCACTTTTAGGTAACAATATCACATGGCTTACTGTTATGACAGGCACAAATGTAGGACAACACAGTGATAACAGCAAAATCTTAGTTTAAAGGCAACATCAAAGCTACTTTGATTTTCACACGGAGTAATGCTATTTAAGATAGTGGAGATGAAAACATATTAACAACCTCAGAAACAGATGCAAAGACTGGAAGTT
The DNA here is from genome assembly GCA_036877525.1 of Chromobotia macracanthus. Lineage (NCBI taxonomy): Eukaryota > Metazoa > Chordata > Actinopteri > Cypriniformes > Botiidae > Chromobotia > Chromobotia macracanthus. Next base: position 1,160,025 of record JAZGTH010000091.1, on the reverse strand, counting down.
GGATGAGATTCAGAAGGGATGTTTGTTTTTTAATTGAAGTGTTTGTACTGATGCTTTTAAAAGACATTACCTATGTGAAAATTAAATAATTAAATTGGCCCAGATGTGCAAGTTTCTGATGCTGTCTTGAATATTCTGCACCTTAACTGACCAGCTCATCTTAGAAAACACATTTTTTAACATGCAGAAATTAATTTTGCTGTTTTCTGTGCTGCATTCCAGATTAAAATAGTGATCCAGAATTGAAACAGCATTTAGATTCAGAACAATCAAACAGTCCTGTTACTATAGAAATGCCAGTGCGGTGCGCTTTTAAATTATATTTTAGTGCTTATTGTATTTCCCACCAATAGATGGAAGTGGTTTTATAGGTGTGCATGGCTTTTAAAATTCCAAAGGTTAGAGTTTTTGGAAAGGTTGGAGTTTATCGGTGGCTTTTCGAGTCGTTCATTTTAATGGGAACAATCAGCGATAATAATGGGCAGCTTTCTGTGGGCATTATTTTCACAATTTTACTCAGCTCAGCAGTCATTATAGTCTTAAAGAGGACGGCATTTTGAGATCATTCTGAGTATAAGTTTTATATTGGTCCAATTAATGCAGTCAGTAACAAAATGTGTTTGTCTAGTGGAGGGTAACATACACAAACACTTTTACAACACTTTCATGTCTGCTGGCTGCATTAATTTTATTTTTCATTTGCTTTCAAAAGTTGTAAAAAAAATAATTTCTGTCATCGCCAGAATCTGCTGCGTGTGATGTGTACCAACACTATTACCAGTTTTTCCAAATTATATGTAGAGAGGTTTCTGGACAATTTAATCCCTGCAGGAGTCTTGGCAAGACCCTTTCTCTGTCAATTTTCACCCTCTGCCTCATTCAAACCCCTCTCTCTTTCTGAGCCTCTACAATGTGGGGTTTCTTTCTCTTTTTATATTCCCTCATATCTTTTTTTCTCGAGCTTCCCCCTCCCCAAACTCCTCAGACAGCATGCAGCTTATGCAAATCACTGGCCTTTTATTCCCAATTCTCGTCCTCAGCCTTGAATGAGACCTCAAAACACACACAGACAAATACACACACACGCTCGCTTACTCTTTCTCATCACTCGACTGTAATGGAAACAGAATCATCCATGACATTCTAATGGCCTGTGTACATACAAACTAACCACCTCACTCCACTGGTAATTATACACTACCAGAAGCATCATCATATTTAAAACAGCTGTTACTATCTTTACAACTGGCCAAGCACTGGATGAAGGCCTATGAAGTATATACACAGAATAGAGGCTTAGATATTAGTTATCTGGAAAAACATCTGCAGTGATTGTTTTACCAAAAGTCATAGTCATTTTGCTCCTACAGTGAGCATTGAACAGTGAGGGGATTATGGGATGGAAGTGGACTAGACATGGGGGGGGGCTGTTTACCAAAGTCACTCAGAAAGGGGCGGAAGGCTGATGAATATAAAGTGCTTTCTGCTTGCCACCATTCCCAGGGTCTGGAACACACACACAGGCACACACACTTACCCAGTATATATAAGTGTGTATGTATACGGAGGGGGAGACAACCAGGCTGACTTCCCTCAGACACTTTGACAGGCAGCCTTTTCACAAGCACATTGCTGGGCCAGCCAGCCCTCTCTCCCTTAGCAACGGCACAGAGTGGAGAGCTCCTCCAGCTGGCCACTAAAATGACAAGGGTGCTGGTGGGGTGCAGATAGGGTGTGGGGTACAGGGGGTGAGCTGGTTCACAGGGGTGGATGAAGAAGTTCCCAATCTGGAGGGACTCCCACAGGCAATGAACTTGAACTTGATTCTGATTAAAAAAAGAGGATCACACGTCCTTATGGAGCATTTGCATGGGCATCACTAGAAGTGTGTATAAAACATAGTAAGTGTATAAAGCAACAGTGACAGTTAATTTGCTAAAAGTGACTGTAATTTCTCATTTCACAGATGTAAAATGGAAAACGTGGAGCAAGGCCATTAAGTGATGATACTTCTGTCTCAAGGTCTTTAATAATGGTGGAGTCATGTTAGAGGTTTAGGTGTTCCTTGCCCCCCCCCTCTCACATCCACAGGATACAGTAATAGATGTTACTGTGAGTGGCTGCTTTCAAGATCTGGGTGAAAGTTTTTGAGTTTTTCTATGGTTTATGTCACTTCATTACAAAATACACAGCCAAAACATCTAGATCTCAAAGCTGTAATCTGGTCATTAATGACATAGACTTAAAAATCAAGGAAATCATGCAACAAAACTGCTTTGATATATGCAGTCCTCATCTATGCTTTGAAGTCACTCAATGGTACTTTCGCACACACTCAGATTTACACTTTAACAGTCCAAAAAGTCTGCTTAAGACAACATGCTCAATTGCATTTACCCAAGACATATCTCTGAAGTTTCATAGTAGCTCAGGATCTTATCAAGGTGCTGTACACTCACATGGTCCTATTTTCTTCTAAATCTCCTGAATCCAGTTCTTGTACACCCTCTCTGCTGACTGTGGTTCTTTTAGCTGCCGGTTATTTTGACTATAATCCTGCTCGGGAATCCAATCCTAGGCTTTTCACGACCACTTGTCCAAGGAGGGGGACAAAAAGGTGTGGAAAACAATTTCAAAGCTCCCCCATAGCCGATACAAAGCTAGGAACAACCCTTTGCAGGATAATCGTGTTTATCCCAAGATTAAGATGGGATCGACAGCTGAGGTATCCACAAGAGGGAAAAGGGGGTGTAAAACACGCAATCACCTCAAATGCAAACCCAGGAGATGCTTCTGTGATAGGCTGGGTGTGCGTCCCATGATCCTCTGCTTTCCCACGGTTTGTTTCACTGTTCTGAACTGGAGGGATTCGTAATGCTCGTCCACTCTTGTTAAATGTCTTTGTTAACATTATCCATTATCAGGCTGTCCTCTAAAACAACCTTGGGTGTAAAATAATAAACACAACCTTTATATAAGACATAAATACATAATGTGTGAAATGTCTTTAGTGTCAACATGAGTAGGATCCACTTCGACTGTAGTTACAGTCACACTTCATTTACATTTCCAAATCTAACCTGGAACAAACTTTTAATCACAAGAGCTGGATGAGATTCAAAGAGCCACGATTTGGAGATAAATCTGTAAAATCACATAAAACCAGACATATAGATGACACATGATGGGCAGAAAACTGTTAGTATGCCAGACAAATATTCCCAGATAGCCGTCTCCCATAGGCCTTTGATATTAACATGGCAACTGCAGCAGCTACCACATGGGGCCACAGACTGAGGCACACAGTATACCCCCCCCTCCACACCACATCTAGAGCTTTCTCGCCCTATTCCATTTATCATCAGTGTATTTATTAATGACATTTATATATTTCACACTTTTGTTCTTGTGTCTTTGAATCAAGTTCAGAAATGTTTGTTGGGTGTGACGCTGGCTTGTGCATCTGTGTATTTTTTCTGCAGTATTTTTTATCCTTCACTCTATCTTTCTTCCATTTCTTTTAGTAATTTCTCCTTTCTCTTTTGTTTTACAGTTAAATACTGTCCTATAAACATTCTCTCTGATTTTCTCTCTGCTCCATTTTACTGTTTAATTTATTGTAATGGAGCTTTAATTAACCGCTACCCAACTGCTGTGTTCTAAATAAAGGGGGGAAGGAAGAAACAAACTTGAATTACTGGGATTTCTCTCTATTACTTTTGGTTCTGCTATATATACTAAATAAATTAATAGGTACAAAACTATATGATTTCTAAATACTTTGAAGCATATATGCTTTTATGCATCATCAACCTAACCCATCACATGAGCATTATGTGGTAATCACATAAACATCAGATAAAAGTTTAAACTGCATATGGCACTAAAGACTGTATTAAAACTTTTACACTGTAAAATGCCTTGCATGCCTCGCAAACACGGGCATCTACAGAGACGGGTACATCTACAGTGACTGTGCAAATGCTCACACAATTCCTGATTTGTCTGCACAGACATGCATGGGTGATAACACACTCCTGTCCTCAGTCAGTCCCTGAGGATCGTCTCTTAGGGTGGTAATTTAGGCATCTGGCTCTGTCTGGACCTGAGCATCTTTCTCAGCTTATTACCCTCCACTGTCTCTGCGCTCCATCCACACAGACATGGGGGGGAGGACCATGTCAAGTACTCCACACACAATGCTGCCATTGTAGAAAAGGAGAGGGGTTCAGAATAATAATGTGGGCCCTATCAAACTGTTTACTAACACAGAATCTGTGACTGTAGATTGCTCACAGATCAATGGTTTTAAACAGATTCTGAAATATTGTTCTTGGAATGGTTTGTGTGTTTTTGTAGGTTGGGTGTAAAGATCACTGTCACTTTCTTGTCTATGGGCACACACACATTTACATACAGATACGACTGACCTGGTGGTAAAGTGAAAACAGTTACATATCTCTAGACTCAAGATTTGCCCTTTTCAGGCTCTGAAGAAATGCAAAGGCTAAAATGGACACATCCCATCTTCATTAAGAACATTCAGTTCACTTGCTTCTACAGAAAAATATGACAGGGAACAGGATTTTTAGTCATCTGAATTATTAGAATTCCTTGAAATAATTTGCAGTCTGCATGCAGAGGAACTGCTGGGGATTGCAGCATGTGATGAAAGTGTCATTTAGTTTTTTTGTGCTGTATAGCATGTTTAATTAAAAAAAATAGCCTTTATCCTTCAACACACATTGCCTTTATCTATAGGATTCACATATTTCAATGAAAACACAGAGGACGGTATTGGTAAACCGCCAAAAACATTACACAGTTTAGAGCATGATTTGCATTTTGAAAACTGGAATAATCTGGTATGGGTTTGGCACTGTGCCAAGCGGCATAATTACCAGTTTTCACTGCCACTGTTCTGCAGCATTCACATAACCACTGCTGCTTTATATTCACACACAAACACGTGCACATGTGAACATCTATACACACTCCTGTACATTATCTATATGTTTCTCGATACATTCTTTTCATTTAATGAGAAAACTATAATACTTTCTGCTGCAGTGTATAAAATGTGTTTAGTGGCCTGTCTGAGATGTTTAAACAGTGAAGATCTTTTACATAAAAAGATGAAGAGAGACCCCCCCCACTTCTAGATGAAATGACTAATTAAAATTGACTATTAAAGGTACAGCCTTGTATTTCCGTCTACTATTTTGTACAAGGACAAATTTAAAATATAGGTTGAGTATTTGGCCCCTGAGAAGAAAAAAGAAGGTGGGTGTTTTTCCCATCGTGTACATGGAGAACATTTTCCATGTATTAATAATGTAACACTAACCCCTGGCTGAGGTGCTGTCTTAAAATGGGTTTAAATCTGTGTAATCGTAATGTTCCTGTATACTAATAGTAGGTCCATAAGAAATGACACAACTCCAGCTTTCTTTTAGAAGTGAGGATGACAGAAGGCTGTCTTGTCTGTCTCATGTGTAAACACTTTCTTTAAATGTGTGTACAGACTCAGATTCGTGCTATACTCTTCAAGTGAAGCTTACACATATACAGCATTGTGTTAAATGTTTAGCAGTGCTCTGATGGCTACAGTATGGCTTTGTATTTACAGCACGAGCACACGTGACATTTAACATGTCATGCTTTAATATTCGATCAGAGACACGCGGCTGCGCCTGTAACCGCTCTCAGCGCTTGTTTCTGTGTAATGATGCTCGACTGTGTCCTTTATTTACAGCCTCTGCGGGCAACATTCGTGCATCAGTGATCTTCTCTACACGTCAGTTTGGACGGCGGTTTCACCAAACCTTCTCTTATAGGATAAAATGTCTTTTTAATGCTCATTTAATTTCGTAGGTTAGCGGGCTGCTAATCGATGATTGCGACAACCGGACGACGAGGTCTTCTTCTCAGAGAGAAGAGATCTTCTCAGAGGCGAGGTATTCTTCTCAGAGACGAGGTCTTCTCAGAGAGACAAGGTCTTCTCAGAGAGAAGAGATCTTCTTCTCAGAGACGAGGTCTTCTCAGAGAGACGAGGTCTTCTTCTCAGAGGCGAGGTCTTCTTCTCAGAGACAAGGTCTTCTTCTCAGAGACAAGGTCTTCTTCTCAGAGAAGACGAGGTCGTCTTCTCAGAGAGACGAGGTCTTCTTCTCAGAGACGAGGTCTTCTTCTCAGAGGCGAGGTCTTCTTCTCAGAGGCGAGGTCTTCTTCTCAGAGGCGAGGTCTTCTCAGAGACGAGGTCTCTCAGAGACGAGGTCTTCTTCTCAGAGGCAAGGTCTTCTCAGAGACGAGGTGAGTAAGTGTGTGAACGCGCTTCTCATGAGGCTTTACATATTCAGTGACGCTTTCATTTGTATCGTCTTCACATTCAGTGTATTCAGGATAGTTACGCTCTGTATTTTTCTTATCATGTTTAAAATACATATTTAAGTTTTTCATTCCGCAGTTAATATGTCCAGTATGTTTGTGCTTTAGCTATTCTGATCATTTTAGCAATAAATTGAGCAGCACGTGTATTTACATATCATCAACAATCCGTTATGACGCAACCAGTCACTTTTCTGTATATTATTACATTCCCATTCAATTCATTCATTTCAGTGACATAATTCTGCACACAGGGGCCTGACTACACTTTGTGTCCCACAGAGTATGTAGTGAATCAAAACTTCTTACACCCAAAACATCATATTGCTTGTATATCTTGGCTCTTGACTGAAGGCCTGACCAACTCATGATACAAACTGTGGACATTCTGAGAGGCAGAAACACCATTTAAAACAGGAGACAGCGTCTCATCTTAATGCCAGTGGCATCTTAATGCCAGTAAATTTAGTGTATTAAAAGTAGAAGAAAATACTATTACTCATAATGGCAGCGTGCTCTTCAGTAGTATAAATGGGTTCCATTGGTCAAGAGGATGCTGTACATCAATTAACTGAAATAATTAGTTGAGTACTTTCTCTCCGGGTTCAAGCAGCTCTCACTTCATGGTTACATCAGAGGATCTGATTTTGAACACCTGGCTTTTTTTGTAGGTGAGGCAGCTGTATTGAACTGGCATGGCTTATGATTTAGTTTAACTTTGTTTAATAGACCCATTTATCCCTCAGAGACATACACAAGCTCCAGTCAGATAATTTTAGCATTACTGTGTGATAAAAGCTCACATTAATAGCTGCTTTCACTCTCATCTCAGTGACATTCAAAGCTCGCTCCAAATCAGAATGTCTGTGTGTTCATCTGAGTGCATACACAGATAATAATACGACTTACTGTGCTATTCTATAATTAGTCAGGCAAGATCAGGGTGTGATATTTCTTTATAAGGAAAATGATTTGGGCTGAAAACCCGGTGATGCCTAATCACACTGCCAATGACAAGTGATCAAAGCTGAAAACAAAATGTTTCGTTCAGCCCTTATCGAGAGAAAAAACGGGGGTTTGTTAGAGATCCACCCATTTGTTTGCTTTTGTTTTTAAATGACATGCCAGTTGGGACGCCAAGCTAAAATCAGAACCTCGAGGACTGAATAATGCAGTGGCTAGGTCTGATATAGGCAAGGATGCAGCTTACCTCATGCCAACACAGCCATTTTAGGGAGCAGCAGTCAGTTTCTCCATCAAGATGGCTTCCTATAAGCACACCCCTCATTCAGCTTGCAGTCTCGCAGCATCTGGTGGTCCATGGCAACTGGCAGCCTCTTTGTCCCCATTGGCACTTGGGATGTAGTCACATTTTTTTTGCATTTCTCCTGGGGCACAGATGGCACTAAATGCTTCCGTTGATGAAGGGAGCTACTAGGAGAAGGATGAAGGTTGACTATTAATTTTGTCTCTTTTTTTCACCCTTTTCTTTCATTTGGACAATTGCACCATTTTCTCCTTTTCCCCTCTTACACCAAAACGACAGTGTGTAAATGGCTGGCAGTTACTAAAAGAAAATAAAGCACAAAAAAGGCCCCTTTTCTCACTTCCAAAGCAGATGTCAAGGCAACTGCTATATACGTTTCTCACCATTAATAAAGTAAATACAGTTAAATGTGTTAATAGGAATGTTAATGTTAATAGGAATTGTGCAGAGGCATACATCCTGACTTTTGTGTTAGCCAGTGCTGGTCATTGTAAAGGTCACTGAATCCACTAACATCAGTTGCTGTCCACCTCTAATTTCATTGCATAAGCCTTATTCAAATGTACTGGGTAACCAGTTTAGCTGGAAAAGAACATTGTTAATAACTGATGACAGAATTTCTTTGCTCACATTAATTTTACATAAAGTAATATGCAACGTGATAGTGGCCCATACATTCTTATCATTCTTAAGATGGGAATGGACAAATAATTTCCTGTCTCTGATCATTTATCACATTGAAGCCTCTGGCCTAATGTCCTGCAGTCACACTTCGTATTACCAACCCTGTTAAAATATGTTCTAATTCAGATTTATTTTCTTTCTCTTTATACGGGTCATGCCTAATGCTTTTGGGGCTTTTATAAAGATTGTTTTGTGCTTCATGGTCTTTAATGGTTAAAAGTTAGTAAACCCTTTCCTGATTATATTTCTATATATTATATTATTTGGTGTGAAACACAAAACCTCTGCCTAAAATAAAGCATGGATAACACTGTATAAACGGTTATATGATATTAGTGCCTATAAAGGCTAAATATCTATGCCTTACACGTATTAATTTTTCAAAGACTTCATGAGGGTCATTGGGCAGGTGTTTGGTGGATGGACCGGTTTAAACATGTTTAATATGCATGTACATAAAGAGAGACAAAGAATCAATAGATGTAGGTCTTGCTGCCAAAAACAGAAATAATTCACAATCTACAGATAGTTCTGATGAAAGATTAATGTCATGCACACACTGAGATCGTGATTGGGATTAATATTTGCATTTGGCCCCTTTAAACTGAATACATTCATTAGCATATACTTTATAATTTACTGTGTGGCTGCAGTAACAGATTAATCCTACAACTAATTATTCTAATTACAATGTTACATTGCAATAAGGTTTGATTTCACTTACCAGATGATGTTTCTATCAGCTTTAGTCCTCTGGTCTCTCACAAAGACACTGATCTGGGGTCTGAGAGGCTGAAGTCAATTGAATGAAGTAAAAAAGACAGCAGAATTAAAAAGTATAGAATCTCTTTCTTCATACAATCATTAGCTATAAGGCTGTAAATATTTCACGAAAAGGGCAAATGACTTCATGACAGCTATATACTGTAATTACATTTAAAAGTTTTTTTATTTTTATATTTTATTAATGTTTGTCTTTAAGCTGCCATCAAGATATGTGTGTGCTCTCAGAATGTATGCACTAGTGAATACAGATTACCCTGCCAGTATATAAAGTGAAACACTCTTGTCTCTAAAAAGTAAAACAGGCACGTCCTACAGTTAATAAAGGTAGTTTCAGTATTCATACAACAAACATTTTACAAACAAAATGTCATTAACCAGCCAAACTCTTCTGCCAGATTCATTATAAACAGGCCTACAGCAGAAGTGCCTTTTCATGGATCGTTTCAGGATTTTTTTTAGATCTCACTAAAAATACCCACATTTGTTTTTTTATTTAATAATTAAGTATTAGATAAATCGTATTAATGAATATGGCTATGCTTCACTAAACAGCACACGGTGTTTAGTGTTGTGCGTGATGTGAAGAATCAGAAAAGATTATATAAGCGATTTTGGACTACAACATTTAAGGTAATATTTGGAAATATATTGGGGCAAAAGTTAGTACTCAAAAGTCAGCAAAATCTGACAAATCTGAGCAAACATCGTCATTTGTTTAAACTGTATACAAGTAGAAGAAATATTTTTATTTTTGTAAAAATGTTAGTGTTAGAGTGTGGGTACGACATTTCCCCATTTCGATAGATAATGTGTACACACACACACACACACACACACACACACACACAGAGATATAAAAGTGCACCAAATGCAGTTTGGCTTTTATATCATGTAGTGTAAATGAGCTTATTTCACTTATCTGATTCACTAAAACCCGCTGGGAAGGTAATTAAAACTAATTTAGTGTAAAGTTAACACCCATAACAATTGACAGGTTTTCATTTGACTCAGAACAGTTCGCCGTTACATATGAAAACTAATATTGCATTAAAAGCAGATGCAAAGTCCGAGCGTATGAGATTAAGCGCATAAGGGATGAGACGCAAAATGTTGCATTAGGCCTATTGCAAATGTTCATTAATATATTCCTATACGATAAACTAAACCTAGAAAATGTGGGTCAAGCATATGAAACTTTGTCTACAAATATAATTTCAGTTAAAAACAAATATCAATCCCGTAATTGCAGGCTGTATTTCAGCCTGTAGAAGCAGGTTGCATTAAAATGTGTCGGAACATCAGTGACGGTGAGATCAGCGATCAGACTCGTCGGATCGTAACTTATTGTCTGCTGACCTCGGGTTCCCGGTCCTCCCGTCTGATCGCAGTGAAGGAGGACGTTTCTGCTTTCGGTTATCTAGCTTTATGAAGGCAGATAATCACTCATACAGCTAGATAACCAAAGACAGCAACCACCTCCTGTAATGTGGAGCAGCTCATAAAGTTCACCTGATCAATGAGAACACGGTTAATGCGCAGTGAACCAGACAAATAAACTACAATTGCATTGAACTCAAGACTCTTTTCACTGACCTGTAAATACTGTTCACAGGTCAGTTTTGAATGGGCTAATGGGATTGGCCAGACTCGCACCACGTGGTGAACAACCCTTCACGTATAATGCACAGGCCTGAAGTTGCAGCTGTTTTCGGGTTAGACCTTCGAGATCTACTCTTGCATTCAGAAATGTGTGGTTTACATTCAGCAGGATCTGGTCACCAGAAGTCTTTAAATTACAGCGAGGTCTAATGAGCTACAGGGTTTAATTTGGCTCGTAAGACATCAGACATCATCTACGCCACCAGCCTGTTAGCACACCGTTTCATTTCATCTCCGCATACACCACTCGCATTATAGTTCCTCCATTTACGTGTAGGTTATTTTATTCACTGTCTGGTGTATTTTAATAAAACTATGCTGTGGAAATTAATGGTGATTAAACTTTACGCAGTCAGGTATTATTTTATTAACAATATAAAGTATTTCAACAGTGCTGTTTTAATTATTACTGACATAACTAATGAAGCTATATCTGATTCAAACAAGTCTCACATAGAACGTGACGTCAAATAATTTAATATATTTTTAGTAATATTTAACGTAAATAATAACGTTAAATAATAACAATAGTTATTTTCCTAATTCTTATCGTTTTTAGGTATGCGTATTGTTTAAGAACACAAAAAGATATACGCCTGCAAATGTTTTCTTCGTTGCTCTAAAATAAGCATGCACTATGAGCAAATGTTTTCCTATTATTAGATATAGAAATGTATATTAGATGTATATTTATAAAATTGTGCAGTGAGCAGATATCCTGTACCAAAACTGTATGACACTATATTTAAAGTTATAGCTGAACGCTAAAACCATGAGTGTATAGCCTACTACGTGAAATGCAAAAACGATACTGTAAAATGGCTTCAAGGGTATATAGAGAGCCCGCTTCATTACTGTTAAAGATGAACACAATGAGTTAGAATTAGGCATCACAAAATGTCACAGATGTGTTCATGCGCGGAGGACACAGCTGCTCTGAAACGGGCCTTGTCTGTCACACGGGGCCAGTTATATTACATTAATGAAACATGCATGTTGTGGCATGCATTCAACGTCTGGCTAATATTTACAGTTAGTCTCAACTGAAATTAAATGAAGACTACTGAAGACTAAATTCAGTTTAAGTTGCAAGCACCATGCATGTGTTAAATGAAATTAAGTACAAGCACAAATCATTCCGATACAATCCTTACTTTATACATGACGTGATATTCCTCTCTGTGAGGAGGATATGAGGCCGGTGTATTGGGACAGATGGAGGTTCCTGCCGTAAAGAAAACGACGCATAAATGAGCGACACAGACGCGTCTGGTGTTAAAGCCACACTCCTCGCGTCTGCTCGGCGATGTATTTTCCCGTTTGGAAAAGTCGCAGTCCACAAGTATTCACCCCTCGAATGACGCCCGAGCGGCCCACGGCCTGAAAGCCACTTTTATTTCCAACATGTCCCCATTCGTCTGTTGAAGCGGTTGTTTACAGTGTTCCCGCAGGGACGGGAGAGCGGGTGCGTGCTCTCCTCTCTCCGGTCTGGAGGCGTCTACTCCTCAAGTCCATTCTCCGCTGTCACCTCTCCTGCAGTGACGTCACTCCAGCAGCAGGAGGCCAGGCGACCAATCACAGCGCCGCGCGCGCGCTCTCTTTCACCCGCGAGTTTTTTCACGTCGACAGTCGCGTTATGTCGCTTATAAGTTGCGCGGTTCCTATAGTAACCGAGCATGAATGAAGCGACTTACATCTTCAGCATTTATCATCTACAAATAAACAAATGTAAAAACAAACGGCATGAGAACACTTCTCATGAGATCTGATTTTAGACAGTTTCCTGAGTTGCACCATGCTGATGTACTCGGGTGAATATTTTAGGGTATTTTTATGAAGATTAATTATGGACTTAATTCTCAGTAGGATCCCACAATTAAATAGTACACTAGTATATGCTGTTCAGTCAAAACTTCAACAATCGAACAAACAATCGAACCAGTAAAAATGCACGAGAGAACATACAGAAATACCCAAACCATAATTTTGCTCACCAGAAATTGTCATTATTAAATTGAATAAAATGTCCTCTACACCATTCTGCGTGAGAGCACGGGTACTTCCACGTTAACCCTTTATTGAGCTATTCGTTACCATTCTGCATGTCATATACAGCCATAAAGACTGAAATGTTCCGAGCGCAGGACTGATAACAGGTTTCTCTCATCCCGACACGGTGCTGAGACGAGTTACTTCCCGATGGGACAACAAGCCCCTTTCTGTCAAGAGAGAACGAAACCACCGTCTCGCCCGTAATGCCTTGATGCCTTTTCAGGGTTACATTACACAATACATTCAAATGTAATACAGAACATAAAATAATCAATTATTTATTTCTTGAATGTTAGATGTAGTTTTTATTCCAGCGTCATTCGATATCTGGAGCAATTCGACACAAACTGCAGACGAAAACACTGACTATGAGAGAAACGACATATGTGTATATATATATACACAAATAACTTGCGCTTTATCTGCCTCCCTATTTCTCTTTAAGCACAAACGTTATTTAGTCTTTACAATCGTTTTACCAAACCATCAAAATAATAGCCACTTATGTGGCTGAAATTCATTTCTTTGAATTATTTGCCATTTTGTTTAGAGGACACCTGCCTGCAAAAATAAAGATTATTATTACTGTTATTATTGAAGTAATCTAATATTTGCATTAGTGGTGTTGTCTGTTCTCACGTCGTGATGTATGCATTCATAGCTTTGATTATATTGTATACGCACGCGTACATGAACATTGATTAATGTTCTCTAAAAGTTCTCTCAAATTTATACAACACTTCTCGTTCTTCCAGTAACGTTGGTATACGTTTTTCTAACGTTGTATATCATATCAAAACATTATTCTTAATAGTAATAGTAAAACGTTCCTGAAACGTTCAAAATGACGTTTTTAACGTTTTTTGTTACTTCATGGGAACGTTACAGAAACATTCTTACAACCTACATTGTTATCTGGGTAAATGTTCGTGCGCTGAGATTGGCATTATGAAGCATAAATAAAAACTAGATTAGTTAACAGTGAGGGTTTCTCACACAGATCTGGATTTGCTTCAGTGATTTAAACATTTTACGTGTTGATTTCAGCCTGTCTTGACGTGTTTATGGGAGGTAACCAGTGAGTTAACCTTCAGTCACACTGGCAGGGTGAATTTCTGTCTTACGCCTCACTTTGTAGACATTTATTTTCTTCATTCTTAACTGGCGATGAATGTGATGTACGAAGCTTTCTTTATCTCTGATCATTCACTTTGTATGATTGCGGATAGTGGCTTTGGTCACATTACCATTACAGTTTTTTGTTACTTTTGTACATGGTACTGAATACAAATGAACGTGCTCATAATGTGAAGGTGTTGCGACTGCTATTTACGCATTTGCATTCTTAATGCTATTAAAATGAATGTATATAATATGCACATAATATGTTGTCATTAATTTAAAGTGCTATTACGACGTTTTGTAGTCCTGTATCTGGCCGCAAAGTTTTGGCCATTAAGCTTTTACGAATGATTGACAGGCGCACATTTAAGTCTGTTTTGGTCAACACTGACGTCTAGCGGTGAGTTTAAGTCATTGTCAAGTAATTGTTTAGTCTCTATATTGAGCTGCGGGTCTCATGGACGCTGTCAGTGTCTAAATAATCAGTGTTGGGAAGTTACAGGTTACCTGTAAGTTAAAACAGTAAAGCTACCCTTCTCCAAAGTAGTTATCTACACTACAAGTTACTCTCAAACGGTACAGCTACACTGAAACGCAATTGTTTTATTATTTCTATATGACAGCCTGTCATGGAGGTCTTCTCAGGAGTAATAATCTGCGCTTTGTTCTGTGTGTTATGAAGACAGATTTCTCCTCATTAAGAGTCTTGTGTAAAGGTTATTCTGTGTATAACTGTGTGTGTTATATAATGTTAATTCTGGTTTTGTTTGTCTCTGAATATTGTAGATTATTGTAACGGGTTGTGTTCAGCCAGTCTCTGCTTTCACTGTACACCCAACGTGACAGTCAACAGTCTGGTTTAAACAGCACATTCAGCCCAATTTCACATCAAAGTCTGAAACCAAAAGTTAAATACAAACTGAACTACAAACGTTAAAACATTTCAGCATCTATAGGATACGGCCAGTATTTCGTTATTGGTCATTGCAACATCAGCTTTTTTTGTTTAAATATGATCTGTGTATGTAATTTGTAAAGGATTTAGATCGTGGATTCATGTTAGTGGTCGTTTAGGCTGTTTTTCTACACTTTCTGTATTTAAAGATCAGGAATAAAGTACAGAAGGAGAAACATGCGATCGTCATTCCTTTTCCTGTTAAAATCAATTGTACATTAATGTTGTGAATGAAAATGGTCCGATGTCTCTCTGTTGTTAGGACGCTCGTACACGTTTTCATTAAATGTTCATTAAAGCATTTTCTCTTACGCTTCAGTTTCCTCCAATGCCTGGCGTTGAATTACACAAACTATTTGTGTTTATCTGTATAAGTATTAATAACAACTTATCAATGATAAGTTATTGATTATGGGAGAACCGTTAAATCGGAATCTGATTTCAGACATTATTGATCGACAGGATTATTGATCGACAGGATTATTGATCGACAGGATGAAAGTGTTGTCGCCACCTGGCGGTTACCCCGCGCCGTCCTCGAGTCTGACCTCCAGATCTTTCACAATAACCGTGTGAAGTTCATTTGAGTTTATATTTTACTTTTATAACTCACACTCGCTCTTTTCTATGAAACTAGAGCTCATAAACGCAGTCTAACATCTGCAGAAACAGCGAGCATCTGTGACAAAACTTTCAAACTAATACAGTTTAATGTTACGTGCGCACACATACTGGATAAATGAAGTTTGACCAGCAGAGGCCATAAACATTAAATACGAGCATTAAATGTAAATGGTTTGTCAGAGAGTTCGTGTGGAGAAAACACTTGAACTCCTGACACTGTTCACTTCTGCAGTGAACTACAATAAAGACCTCACACGAGACAGGGGCGCAACGTGTCACCAATCAGATGATTCAGGTTCAAGTCCCGGCTGCCTCTGGTCCCTTTTCTCCTGTAATGAAGATTTTTACTAGAACCATTAGTCCTGCCTTTTGTCTCTCTTCTGAGATTTCAATGTAATATGACATGCAGATTTTTCCTGTCAAGGTAACTGCTTTTATTTCATTACCTATGAAAGAGCTCTAAAAACATACAATCACTAAACATGTCAAAGAGGAGTTGTTTCATGTCTAAAACTTGAAACAACTCCATGAAAAATGCTTTCATGGAGACAGAATGATAACATATATTTTAAGAATGATCAATAAAGAGCACAATTACATAGAAAATACTGCTAAACATCTTTAAAGTTGTTATGAAATCAAAAGACTGGAGTGATACACAAACTGTACAAACTTGACTACACAGGGTTTCTTCTAACGTCAATGATTGCTGAATTGTATGAAAGTTGTCCCATGTTGAGACTTGATCTCCTGAATTCTCTTCGCAGTCGTGAGAGTGGCAGAGAGGTCGTCCCACCCCAGTGTCCAGAACTCAAGCTGGGCTGAACTATTCTGTTATTTGGCGGTTCACAAGCTGCTCTCTGCCTGAGCCCCTCCATGCTAAAGTGATCTTCTGTAGGGAGAGAAGAGCGCCTCCATGTTGGGGGTAGAGGGGCATGAACAAGGTCCCAGGTCTCCTCCCTGGACCTCTGAACTCTGTCAGTCTCAAGGGAAGATGTGAGCAGATCCTCAGTAACCTGAACCCTTTCAGTACAACCTGTGAGCAGACTGTCACCACTAGCACCTGTGGAAAAGTGTGAGGTAATTAACTGATAAGCATTTCAATATTTATTCAACATATATCTATTTATAAACTAGTAGATACAGCATGTAAAATCTTTATTGCTTGTGCGAAACACAAGCTAGTGCAGCGTTCCTTTCAACATCTTTAGAGTTTTCTTTTGTACAATATAGAGATCTTGAAAAAAATAAAACAATCAATTGGATGCACAGATGTTTTAGTTTTTGAGGCAAATCTGGCCCCCATGAGGTGAGGGACATGCATGTGACAATTTAATACTCTAGTGGGTCTCTTGTTTTGAAAAATGCTAATTTAACAAGTGGTTTCTAAGCAACCATACATGCCATTCATCCAGAAATGAGAAATGAGTTGGGTAAGTTGATGGATGGATGAGCTTACAAAACAAAAATACACCCATGTGGTGTAATAAGTCCTTAAAATAACACACAAAAGACTTTACAATGTACAAACTCCACACAATATAGACAGTACATAATCAACAAAAAACAAGCCGGATTCCTAATAATGTCGATGGGTTAACAATGGCTAACAAAATGGAGCACTAGTGCGAGCATGTATCACTTCTTAGTTAACCAGGCAAATACATATTTACTTATTTTCCTTCATATTATTTGAATTTAACGTGGATATTGGCAGTTCTCACCTTTGCTCTGATCTCCAGCCTGATGTCCGGGGCTGCTCTTTTCCCTCAGTTTGTTGCTCAGCTCCTGATTGGCTACTCTACAGATGTTCAGCTGTTTGCTGAGGTTATGGATCAGACCTTCATACTGTTGCTGTCTACCAGCCAAACCCTCATCCATATGCTCTGCAAACACAACAAACAAACAGTCAACAATATATTTACACAGGCAAACAATACATTTATATCATCCGTTTTCTTACCACAAAATCACATTTACTCTACCGCAATAAGCTAATCATACAACGTGTCATTTCCAGCATTCTACTGCACGATGCATGTAAAATAAGTGATTTTTTTTCCACACAAAAATAACTTTTTCCATCATTTACGCACCCTCATGTCGTTACACACCTATATGACTTTCTCTTTTGTGGAACACAAAGAAAGAATGGTGTTGTGTCAATACAATGGAACACAATGGTTGCCACTGTAACTTCACATGGTGCCAACATCAAAATATCTTTTGTGTTCCTCAAGCAAAAAGCCATGTAGGTTTGATGACATAAGGGCGAGTAAATAGAATGGAGTGGAAGAACGTTTATTTTTGGGTGTCATGCTATTCAGTTCCAGGGAACATACAGATCGATGATTTGTACAGCTCAAATGCCCTGCAACTCACATCTGCCAAATACATCACTGTAAATGAATCTATAAGTCTGTTTGTAAGCACAACTCATCTTTAAGCATCCACAGATGTGTGTCGAAGGTTTGGGTAGGTGTAACATCAAGCAATTGCAGGTTATAATAACAGGTTATTTTGCAGGTTCTGCATTGTGTTTGTGAATGTGAATGCTGGACCTTGACACTGTTTCAGCAGCAGCTGGACATTTCTCTCATGTTCCTTCTGCTGCTGAGTGAGTCTGCGATCTGTCTCCATCTGCTGTCTCATTAGAGCTGCTTCCAACCAGCCAGCCAAGTTGTGCTGCTCCTCGACCCTCAGCTCCAGCTCTGTTAGAGCTATCTGCAGCCTCCTTTCCTCCTCACGAAGGGACACCACCTTTACCAGCACAAACAGCATTACAAACAGCCGGATATGAGCTCTCAGGTTAACTGCACATCAGGTTTTGCTTCCTGCTGCTGACATTAGAGATGCAGTCCGTCTACACTGAGGAATCTTCATTCATTCAAAATGATTTAGAATTTGAATCAAAATGTTTACATCAATCCAAATTGAGAGGCGAGACATCAGTAAATAAACATACCCCACTGACTCCAAATTAAAACAACGAATAATAATTGGCTTAGCCTTTCCCAAATACGATAACAGTGAAAACTTCACAAAACTTTATAAAATAAGAGTCAGTGTGACTATAACACAAACAAGAATGTTGGAAAAACATGTTATTAAACTGCTCCTACACACATTACAACAATCTAAATGTTACCGCAGAGGCTAATGTTTTGTTTTTGTTTGTGGGGGATTTGGCAGCCATTATAGACTGTACCTCTCAAAATAAAACCACCACAAACAGCCCAGTCACAACTTTATTAAACTCAGATCCTGACCTTATCAAAGTATTTACAGAGCAGTGCTCGGGTTTCAGAGGTAGACAGGTAGGTGAGTTTGGCCATCAGGTTCATCTCCCACATACTGCCAGATGCCCGCAGCTGTCTCTGCCTCTGGGTGATTGCTTCATTCTTATACTCTATAGCTGCATCCAGAGCCTCGATGGCCTCGTCCAACTGGAAGAGTGTTCTTTCTTCCTGATAATCAACAGAGGACAATGCAGCTGTAAAGATAAGTCCAACCACAAAGGCATTTATTAACCCCCTGGAGTTGTATGGACTGCTTTTTGGAGCTGCAAAATCTCAGGCTCGTTCACTGCCATTTTAAAGCTGGGAAAAGTCAGGATACCATTTATTCTACTAGGATGCCTTGAGGGAGAATTATTTATGGGTAAAATGTCATTTTTGGCTGCACTCGTTATTTAATGATGTGGCCTGTGGGGTCCCTGTAGCTCAACTTGTAGAGTTGCAGCACCAGCAAATCCAAGGTCATGGGTTTGATTCCAGAATGCACATAACAAAAAAGCTTCTGAATGCACTGTAAATTGCTTGGGATAAGTTGCTTGTTTACCTGAATATCATACCAATAAAGCTGGCTAAGAGGTTTTAACTCTAGACATGTGTGTAATTTTAATTTATGTTAAAATACTTTCTTCTATCCCTGCTTGATATACAGAAATAAGTCGTTTTTAATTAATTTGCCTGGAAAGTGTAACCACTTTGCATTTTCAAAACTCATTTAGGAAACCTTGTTCAAAAACAATCATTATTCTGATCTAAAATCCTGAAGCACATTAACTTTAATTAAATTTAGCCAGTCCTGTTTAAGAAGAAACGAATTCTGATGCTTAAAAACAAGTCACTGTAACATAAACACAAGATAACAAGGCCGTAACTTGTTAGAAACCATGTTAAAGGAGTCATATGATGCTTGTTTATGTTCTCCTTCAGTGTGTTATACATGCACAAACATCAGCAGAGTTACAAAGTTCAAAGTCTCACACAAAATTATTTATTTTAACCAAAAAAAAAAATCGATCCAGACCTGCCGAAAACACCTCGGTTGACTCCTTCCCCACATCACAGTGTGGGGAATTAGGGGTATCGATATATCGATCAAATGTCACGATGCGTAAAATATCGATACTTTAATATAGTACATCTATAGTACATCTAGTGCTTCTGAATCAGAGTCTGCAGGTATTTTCAAGTATTTGCTATTGACTGTTCAAACACAGCAATGTACACTGTTTGTTGTTCTTATGATCAAAAGTACAGATGGATTTATGTTTACAGCCAGTATCCTCTGTCCACTTATAACTGGAGGCAAAAAGACTACAAACAAAGATGCAGTATGAGTTCTGTTTCACTGAGGCTTGCAAAGTTGGTTTCAATCAGCTTGGTCATCTGCATTTTCTAGATCTGACTCGGGCTCAAACTGATGTGGTAAAACTGATAACATTATTCATTGCAAATTCACAGTTATGGTCAGGGGTGTAACATTATATATATATATATATATATATATATATATATATATATATATATTATACACAGAATGACTTTAAAGCAAGATGAGAACTTGCAGACTCTACTTTGAGCTACTTTGAGTTAATGTTATCCTCATAACCTCATAAATTTACATATTATTTGTTTCTATGCTAATAATGCAAAAATGGATGTGTAAGTGGCTTTGATGTTGTTGGCATTAGAGGTATTTAATCAGTTTATTCATTCATTTATCTTTAAATGCTCCCACAAAATGTTTTAAAGTATTACGAACAAATAATACTTATAAAATAGTGCCAAGTAACAGTGTTTTACAAATAAACAAAAATTTAACTACCTTTAATTGCTAATTACTGCAAATTTATTTTTACATGATGGACACGCTTAAAATAAAATTCAGAGTTTCTAACCCGTTTGTCAAGCATTTGCAAGTCAGAATCGTATAATTATGATAATTCTGACTTAGAAGTCTCAACAGAACTCTTAAACTGACGTGTTCCAAATACTCCTGTGCTCATCCATAACTGTCTGGTATGGCTCAGCTGCCACATCAGATATCAGGAGACTACAACGGACAGTCAGGATGGACGAGAGGATCACTGGCTCCACTCTGCTCAACCTTCATGACCTCTACACGTCCAGAGTGAGAAAAAGCACTAAAAAAATCACTTTGGACCGCACACATCCAGCGCACCCAGTGTTTGCCTACAGAGCACCAAGCACCAGAACAGCCAGACACAAGAACAGTTCTCAGGCTACATTAAGTCTGAACAATTAAAACTGTCACACCTGCACACTGCCCAACACAACGGTATATTACTACATAACAATCATAATCTGTACACCTGTCAATAATATTGTAAATAACATATCTGTGCAATAATCTTTCTGTATATTCACAAAACTACTTCTATTGCTGCACTTTACTGCATTATTATTATTGTTATTATCTCTCTTGTCACTAAGACAAATTCCTTGTGTGTGTAAACATACTTGGCAATAAAGCTCTTTCTACTCTCTTCTAAAAGATACATTTTAAAGTCTAAAGCAAAACAAACATTCAATTTTTGTGGTAGCACTTGTGCTGACTGTATTTCTAGCAACACAACCATGATGGATAATTCTAACATCACTTCATTTCATTAAAATACAACATGATTTCCACCTCAGGAGAGAGCAGGTTGCCCTGTCTCAGTTTATCATCCAACTCCACCCTCTGTTTAAGGAGCTTCTCTTTCTCCTGCCTGAGGTTGGATATCTCCTGTCTGATGTGCTGGGAATCCTGAGCACTGCTACTCCACAGGAGATCATTCCTCTCAACCAGCTCTCGTTCCAGAGATTCGATTCGGCTCGAAAGGGTCACCAGGTCTTGACTGAGAGCCTGCAGAGCAAAAGGATCACAGGATTATTAAATGAACATGAATAGGTGTAGATGATGTGGGACACAGCAAATCTGGAAAGTTCTTTAAGACCTGGCTTGAGCGAAGCCTTTTGGACTCCAGGCCACTGCGCTCCATAAGCAAGGCCTCCTTTTTGACCAAGATCTCTTCTCTCTTGGTCAGCTCTCCTTCCAGGTCCTCTAGGCCTTGCCGTTGCTCCAGAACCTTTTCCATTTCCTCATCGAGCCAGCGTTTCTGCTCCTCTATCTTCTGCTCAAAGATATTTCAAACGCTTTTAAATTTAGTCAAACAAAATTCAGAGATATAAATATATCAAACCTTTCTGAAAAAAGGTCCTGAACTGAAACATGCTAAAGAAAGATTATCTCTGCTAAACAAACACCTCAGGTGTACTATTACCACACGGAGGGGGAAATTAAACAATGAACTATAAACATGTTGAAACAAGCTACACCATTGGCCATGAAGAAACTGACAGACATATGAAATGAATGATTGATCATATGATATGAATGATATTATATTGTATGAATCGTCATTCTAGAGTAAAAGTTCTATAAACAGATGTGTTTGCTGGACAATAGCTTTGAGTGAAATTTCTTTTGTCTGGCAGAACCTGCTGCTCCTCTAATGAAATGACCGAGCCGTTGCTTCCGCTTCTCCTCTGCCTCTGAAACGCAGCGATTTCCTCCGTCTTGATCCTTAGAATTTTCTGCTGCTGCTCATTCTTGATCTCCAGCTCCTTTTCAGAGAGAAAGAGAAGGTTTGTCATAGATCTGCTAGACACAAGAATCACTAAGAAACTGAGGGCACTTCAGGATTTGACTGTCTAAATTAAGAAGAAAGAGATCAAGACAACCTGTTATGTTAGAGTTTACAGAGCAAAACACTGGTGCTGAAGAAGCCTGTGATGACCATTTCAATATATCACAGCAACATCTAGACCATTAGAAAGTGCTGCACAATTAGTGATTTTTATGATTGTCTAAGACTTGTCGGTGGTTGCTAAAGCATTGCTATGTTGTTGCTAAGTGTTGTGAGTGTTGTCAAGGTGTTGTGAGTGTTGTTTAGTATGTTATTAAGGTGTTGTGAGTGTTGTTTAGTATGTTGTTAAGGTGTTGTGAGTGTTGTTTAGTGTGTTATTAAGGTGTTGTGAATGTTGTTTAGTGTGTTGTTAAGGTGTTGTGAGTCTTGTTTAGTGTGTTGTCAAGGTGTTGTGAGTCTTGTTTAGTGTGTTGTCAAGGTGTTGTGAGTCTTGTTTAGTGTGTTGTCAAGGTGTTGTTTAGTGTGTTATTAAGGTGTTCTGAATGTTGTTTAGTGTGTTGTTAAGGTGTTGTTTAGTGTGTTATTAAGGTGTTCTGAATGTTGTTTAGTGTGTTGTTAAGGTGTTGTGAGTCTTGTTTAGTGTGTTGTCAAGGTGTTGTTTAGTGTGTTATTAAGGTGTTCTGAATGTTGTTTAGTGTGTTGTTAAGGTGTTGTGAGTCTTGTTTAGTGTGTTGTCAAGGTGTTGTTTAGTGTGTTATTAAGGTGTTCTGAATGTTGTTTAGTGTGTTGTCAAGGTGTTGTTTAGTGTGTTATTAAGGTGTTGTGAGTCTTGTTTAGTGTGTTGTTAAGGTGTTGTGAGTCTTGTTTAGTGTGTTGTCAAGGTGTTGTTTAGTGTGTTATTAAGGTGTTCTGAATGTTGTTTAGTGTGTTGTTAAGGTGTTGTGAGTCTTGTTTAGTGTGTTGTCAAGGTGTTGTTTAGTGTGTTGTTAAGGTCCTCTGGGTGACCCACACCTTTTCCATTTGTCAGCTGAAACAAATTTAAGTTCACTCAGAAAAGTAATAGAATGCGTCTCAACAAGCCGCCTAATTTAACATCAGTTATGTTCAAAACACAAATGAGTTTACTATTTAAGGTAAGTGATCTGTTCAAACTGTGAGCACAGCTAATAATCTATCCTCTGGTAAAAAAACAAAAAAAACCCTCACACTTCACAGTTTAATTCTCTTTAGACTGGATACACGTCAAGGCTTCATTCCTTATGTATGCTGATAAACACTGAACTTAGTTTTGAGGTCAATAAGTCAGCTTACTTTAACTCTGTGTTTGCCCTTCTGCATCTCACTCTCCAGCCGTCTCTTCTGCTGGCTCTCTTCTCGCAGACGACGCTGCAGCACATCCTGCTGCTGCCTCATGTTCTGCACGTTCCTCTCCAGTTCCTGCACGCGCCGCTCGCTCTGTGCAGACAGGGAGGCGAGCTGAGCAGTGTCCCGCTGCTTCTGCTTCAACACCTGCAGCAGCAAAAAAAACCATGCAGAGCTAGATTTACATCCAGCAAGAATCTACTGCTCTGTTCCAAACCCGGAGAGCTGTCTACAAAGGCAGGAGTTTAAGGCATCACATATGAGGTTCCAACGGGTAGACATCTTAACTATGCTGCCTCCTAAAATGTCTCTTTTGGCAACATTGCATGTATCCTATACATTAAAGGCAATTCCAAAAGACAATTAAATGTATTGCGACAAACTCAGTGTACAGAATCACCCAGGATGACAGATTATTTAAGAACTGCCAATTCAAAGCATTTCATTCAATATAGAAAAGCATTTTTTTCTCCATTACTAGCATCTGCAGTATCAGCTTTGTTTAGCTAACCAGGGGTGAATGGACAAATTTATTAAGACATAATTCTCCATGAACTTCTGAAGCAGTTAGCACTGCAATATTGTTCTGTAAAGCTGTTTTTAAACAATGTGTATTGTGAAATTTGTCATGTAATTAAAAATGACTATTTCACCCAGTGTTTGTGTGGGTTATAGATGTTTGTCTTATGGTCAGAGCTCCTGCTATATTTCTATGGAAACCAGTTCAATCAAATCTCTCATGTGCATTAATTGAAGTGTGCAATTTGAATGCCTCACATGCCTACGCAGAGCACTTCAAACAGTCACTTATGAGGTCTCATGATGGCTCTGCTGCTTCCAGCTGACTAGACTTTAAAACAGATTTTATATATTTGCATTTAAGTTGTAGTAACATTATGTACATTTCAAAAAGTTCACTGATAAATGACAATTCTGTCATGAAAAGATCAACAGACCACAGAGCAGCCTTTTTCAATAAATATCGCAAGCTAGGATTAATCGTGTGGGATTAATCTATTCTTTCCACATTATTGACCGTCCTGTTGTGTGAGGAGTGTTTTATTGACACAGGCAGCAGTAATGACTGCAAAAATGAATGACTTGCTCTCAGCTACAGAATACCTGTGCAGATAAAAGAGAAATTCTTAAAACATAAACAATTTCCTGTCTTAGGAAGCCAAAGCAGTTGGGAACAGACCTGAACTTTGGTCTGCACAGCTGCAATTTTCCTTCTGCACTCCTGAGCTTTGGAGTGGTCAGCTGCGTCACGGCTGCCTTGTATCTCCAGGTCCAGCAGCTGCTTTTGGGCCTCTATGAGCTCAGCACGTGCCTGCTCAGCCTCAGCCTCCAGTTTTGAGATCTTATGACTGTACTGCTTGTTCATGGCCTGGGCGTCCTTACCTAGACAGAGAGAGACAGGGAGAGAGAGATACAGAGAGGTAAATAATCACTGAATCAGGAAGCTGGAGCAGACTATAAAGCAGGTTTAGCCAGTGCACTCACCCGTTTTGACCAGTTCTTTAATGAGCTCTTCCTTCATGCGAATGGTTATAGAGAGTTCTCTGATCTTCTGCTGGGACTGAAGCAGCCCTCTGTCTGAGTCACCTCCATAACCTCTCACAATGTCCCATGTTGAGCTCTCACTGCCGCTGCTATTAGCTGTAAAACAAATCGGAACAATCAAACACCGGTCTTCCCCATCAAGGGAAGGGTCACTGTATGTGACTACATGATCAATTACTACTCTAGTATTTTGCTAATGTCATAGATAAATCACGGGATGAAAGGTTGGAAGTTTGTGCTTGTATACTCTTCATTAGTCAGATCTATTATTATCTGAAGCTCACATTGAAGGTTTGAGATCACTTCCCCACTGCAGTTATGCCGAGTGAGTACACTCTTATTAACAGCATGTAACTGACAGGTAAAACTGCTTGCTTAAGGACAGCGGTTGATTGACAGCTAAACAGGCAGCCCTTCAACAGGACAAACGAATGAAACGTGCAGTGAGTGGCATGCGGTACAGCCACTGCTTCTGCATTTGTCCATGTGTGTCGTCCGAGCAGAAACTTGCCAGAAGACGGACATGGTCATTGATAGGCAACAAGTAACCTGGGACGGTGCACTATTTAAAAATGCAAATTCTTCTGGATTTACAAATACCTGGAAACATTATCACAAATGATATACCATATAACTACATAACTGAACAAACTATATAACACTGTGCAGGTGTTTTTGGATACAAAAATCTTACATAATGCCCCTTAAAAACAAGGTGTAAACAGGCTCAAAACGACCTGACCAAACAAAGGGCAAAATCACTGCAACCCTCAAATGTTTTGGGGATGTGTAACTCACATGTACGTCTAGTGCACTGCACAAGTGAAGAGTGACCAGACTCCAAGACTTGATTCAGAGGTGCCCTGGTCCCTGCAGAAGATCTCTGAAGAAATGGAGCATCTTTCTTTGATCTGTCAAGAATGATCACAACATACTACATAGTTCAGCATTTCTTCTATACAGGCATCATTAACAATGCTGGATAAATATTATTATTATCTGTACTTGAGTTTGTCTCTGTCGGCTTTAACATGACCATCTTCATCTCGATTCGGCCCTTTCCCAGAGGTCTCATAGTGAGTGTTATCGTACCCGTTCTCCCACTGGGTGTCGCCTGAAAATGCGCTGTTATCCATTTCAGCCTAAAAGCAGTTTCCACGAAGATACCAAAACCAAAATTCAGAAACACTTCTGCGATAAATTCTAAATAAATGAGCCATGTTAGACGCTGCTGTGAAATTTCTGACATATTCACAAACTGTGGCCACACATTGGCTGAATTTTATATTAACACAGAAGATTATGCTCAATTATGACAAAAAGCATAAACTCGATTAGTTTTTGGCCAATATCAAAATCACGATTTTGTAAAGAATATGTATTTACTGAATAAAGGAATCAACAAAACACTTTATTTAACAGTCTATTTAACAGTGGATCCAACTGAAAAACAAACAAAAAATAATTGTTAAAAAACAGATTTATAACAAGAATAAATGAGAGAATCCTTGTGAAACGGAATGTGGCACAATAATCACTGTACCACAATGATTTTGTTTTTGTAATCGTTGAAAGCCACAAATGAAACTAAAGATAGATTATAATTAATTTCACAACCCTAATACAGAATCTAATACAAATTTATATCAGATGTGGATTTAAGCTATAAAGCTGACTCTCAAGACATCACACTGTAACATTGGCTATTGACCCTTGACTTCATCTGTGCCTGCGTTTACACTTGTATTAGTATGAAAAGAGCAGAGTGAAGAGGGGAAGTGTGTGTGAGATGCGCTCACCGCTCATGGTAAACACATTCTTTAGAGTGTCAACTCGACATAAAAGTTCTGATCGCTTTGTTAGGCAGGTACAAAGTTTCATTTTTTATCAGAATTATTCTCATGGGGAATGAAAACACAATTGTTTTTCTAAAGGTCAACCGAAACATATAATCAACTATGTTGCAACCACGCCGAAGCCTGAGCTGTTGATAAACTAAAATATGAGATGCACTGTTTGAGAGAGTGGGTGAGTCTGGCCAGCTTTCTCTCTCTCTCACTCAGAAGGCTGTCTTTAGCTGCACCTATTTGAAATAGTATAAGAAATGGGAAAACTTCACCACGAGTAGGAGCTCAGCCGTGGGATAAGCATGCATCGCCCGGCATCTTTCCGATAAAGTGTTGGTCTCCTACTCGGACTGAATTTCGGGCTCCCCAGTCTAAAGCTGAAGGTAGGCGATGGTGGCACTTCCGAGTGTATATATGCTTTGCAGTTTTACTTAACAATATTATCATATCAACTGAAATTGTTAGTATTGTAAGTCTGTCATATTAAAGCAAACTGGTTTTGTTATTATGATTTTGTTACATGTTAATGAATTACACTGAATCAAGTCACAGTCACTGACTCATTTATTATTACATTTTACTAATAAAATTATTATTATCTTAATTACTTTGTGTGGACCTTCTTTTAATACCTTTTTTCCTCGATATCTGTGCATGAGCCTCTATTTCTGACATATTTGGTCAGAACGGAAACAGGTCTTATTGGTCATTTGGTTGATCACTGAATCACACCAAAACATTTCTAAAACATTTTTAAACATTCTAAGACAACACTGCAAGTCTTAATGCTCAAATCAGATCTTAAGTCAATATCCGATTTTTTGGCCTGCTTGTTTACCCTTGTGCGAAATGATGATTGTTACAGCCAAGTGAAGTGACGTTACAGCCAAGGTGAATCGGATATGTGTTTAGACGCAGGTCAGGTGTTTAATATCAGATGTATCTGATTTAAATCCACATTTGAAAGTGACTCGGATTAGATACGAAAAAAATTCAGATCTCGTGTGTTTACACACATGCAACAACATGCTGTGTACCACAACTTTAATTAAAGCTGATGCTCATTTGAGGTTGAGGATGCTGCGAGACTTATCAAAACACCATTTACCTGTGTGCTGAGGCTTCTGCTGACATCACAGTCATGGGGAGGAGTCAGACAACCCAAGCTGTCTGATGCTGGCAGTAGTGAGTTGATAGGGGCAGTGTGAGGTCTCTGCTTCAAGTGCAGCAGCCCCTCACCCGGCTGAGCTAACAGACTGTGGAGCTCTGCTATCACATTCTGCTGCTCCTGGAGCTTATCCCTCTAGAGAAAATGTCACCTGGTTACAGCCTCCCTGAAAACTGTTTTACATCTTATGAGCTTTGTGCTGTTTTTATTTGTACAGCAACTGCACAGATTAGAGATTAAAAAGATAAAATGCATGTATATGCTATATCTTTAAAACCAGACTCAGAATGATTAGAATAAACATTTCCATGAGGTTTGCCAAAATGGCTAACAGGGTAGCCTAAATTAAGCTGTTTCTCTCTCAGTAGGTGTTAGCTAGTTTGGGACCTCAGTCTGGATTGCAGAGTCCAAATGAGTATAATATTCCCTACTGGTGTATAATTTTAATGGTTACTTTTTTAAGGGTTATGGGCAAATAGTGGAACACAGCTAAAGATTACATTTTTGTTGATTTACTATAATGAATATTAATTCTGACATCAAATTGTGTCAGTCTGATTTGATGTGTTCAGCTACTCACTGTATACTACATTTCAAAACAGTCTGCTGGGCATGTCAGACAGTCTTTGAGCTGAGCTAAGATCAGTTATGTTTTTCATGATCCTATAATCCTGACTTTTCTTTTTTGTTGCTTTTGTGGCTGTGATATATTGTTTGGGTCCAGAAAACACAGAGTTAAAAAGGCTGTCTGCGAGTAAAATATACACTGATGCAGAAAAGTCAAAACGCAAAAAAACCTGTTAAAATTTTGTTTACCTAGAAATGCCGTTTTACAACACACATACAATCTTTAACAAATGCAAAAAAAACACCTTACAGCCTCTGGTAGAGGCTTCACTCACCTGCTGCTTGTATTGCTCCATTGCATCTTCTAATGCAGTTAAGAAGGCTGTGTTTTCTTTTTCTAGCTGCTGTATCTGGGCCTGCAGCTGGGAAACACAGTTTTCTCTGTCTCCACTCCAGTCCTCTTTCAAATGCTCCTTTAGCATAAATAAACCCAACTGTAGTGAGAATTATGTAGATTATCCGACAGTTAACATTGTGAGATTTTGACGTCCAAAATTAGCACTCAAGGAATTGTGATTTGGCAAGTTTGATACATAACTATTACCTTCATGATAAAATATTACAGGTAACAGAAACAACTTAAAGTGAATTAGTCTGAAAGCACCTATACAAATTGTGCGGCATTTTTTAGCTCTGTTTGTTTAAGCATCCCAACCAGCAACAATCTAGCTCTGAAAGCATAAGATCCCACCCTGCCTTCAGAGTGCTCTCCAAAGCCACGCTTCCTCCAAAAGTGCGATGAGGTATGCAAATACATAGTTTGACAGGCAAATAGAACATCCTGTCATTGCATTCGGACCGAATATAAATATATTTAGACCACTTGAAGATTTTAACAAGCATAACATAAAATGTTTCTGGAAAAGATTGCCTACCCTGCCTATATTTAAAAATGTTCTTTCAGCAACACACCTGTTTATTCACTGCTGCCTGGCAATATTTCAGTGCTGTATTGTCCTCAGTAGAGCTGCTCTCAATGCCGCTGTCCAGACCTGATGCTGAGGTCAGTCTGCTCCGTTCCTCCTCCATGGCACAAAGCCACTCTCTCACCCGCAGCAGCTGACCTGTGTTCAGCGTTCCTTCTCCCTGCAGCTCTGTGAAAAGCCTGTAGGCCAAGCCCATGCATGTCCTGTAGTGGGCGCTCTCTGCCTGTAGCTTCCTCATGTCCATGTTGAAGGGCTGAAGCATCTTCTCAGGGTCAGAACGAGTGATGACACAGGTTTCTGAGCGTTGGCGGTTTTTGAGGGCTTGTCTTAGCGCTTTAATCTGAAGTTCAAGGCCCTCGATGAGGTCTGGCTTCCCCCAAGAGTTGACAATCACCCGGTTTTGGATGTTACGGGCCCGTTTGGCGTAGTTGAGCGTATTCAAGCTCTCATCAAAGTCTGAGGAGGAGGGGCTAATGCAGGCAATCATGAGCGTCTTGGCATTTCCTCCAAGAGAGTCCTTTAAGATCCTAACAACAAGATCAACTCAGTTAACAGGGCAAGTAATGTAGCTTGATCTTCCACATTTCAAACCTTTAGTGCATAAGTGCACTACACAATAATCAATACAGAGCACAGCTCCACAAATCACACTGTGCAAGACATACCAACAGACACACAACTGAAAAATACGTTGGCCTTAACTGCGAGCAATAGTACTAACCTTTACAAGCACCTCAAATTTACTATGAAAGTTTACACTTCTTAAGAATAATTATCAGCATAAAGTTTGTACCTGGTGATTTTGGAATCTCTATATGGGATGTGGGTGCCTTTTCTTTTGGGGTCTCCAAGAGCTCCAATCACATTTCCAATAGCGAGAAGTCCACTATTTATCTGAATGCTCTCCTTCAGCCGGTCGCCGGTGTTGCAGGTTTTGAGGACGCGCTCTGATCCAGCCAGATCCACGAAATGGAACTTGGATTGGAGGATCTGAACCGTTCCGCTCGCTGCCGGTAAAGCTCCACGCCTCTGTTCCATTAATACTGTAAAGATGGTGTGGGAGCGACTGGAGCAGGGGTTCATCTGGGTGGCCCCTGTGTGGCGTGCCGTATTGCCTGACTCTAAGAGACTCAACACCTCGTCAAGTCCCTCCACTTCACATTCCTTCACACCACACAGCACTGTTAATAACACAAAAGATGTATTGCTTCCTAGGTGCGAATTGTTGAAAAAAAACTCTTTCCTTGGGATATATGCTTGTTACAAACAGAAAGGCTATTTTTCTGTGGATTGGAATTATACACAATGCAAAATTTGAAATTTGCTAATGGATTCAGTTAAGGGCATTTTAAGTATTTTAGCGTCCACACATCCCTGATGTTTTTTTGTTAATCAACAACACCCACTTGTAAATGTAGCTTTGTAGACTAGGCGGTGTTGGTTCTTAGGGCAAAATGTTTAATGCTCTCTCTCCCTCTTTGTAAGTTGCTTTGGATAAAAGCGTCTGCTAAATTAATAAATGTAACTACACCTGATATTAACAACACTCTATTCCGAATGTGTATCTTTGCTTTCATCTGAAGCTGTTTGGTTAAAAGTGTAAAATTATTATTGTTGACAAATACAATTGTGCCAACATTAATTTCTGTTATTAGAAAATTACAGTTTTCTTTAGTCACAACGTAATTCTCAAAGTTACATTTGTGTTATTTCACAGTTTTCATGATTTACTGTTATTCTGAAACTTCCAAACTATTCCAAACTTTTGAGCAGTAGTATACACGCAACAAGTTAACAGTTCTTGGCTCTGATGACTTCAGTAAGTCAGATGGCATCAGTAGAACAGATTCTGAGTCTCACTGCTGACCCTTTCATTGCAAAGTACAAGCACATGGGAGTCATTTTTTGTAAATTTGGCTAAACTGGCCACATTGTACATTTACTGTTCCATGGAACAGGCAGGGAAAATATAAATATAAATATGCAGGAAAGTTCACCCTAAAATGAGAATCATTTACTCATCCTCACATCATTACAAACCTGTATTTTTTTTCCTTCTATGGAGAACAAAAGAAGATGTTAAGTCCGCCGGTAACTAAACAGCAGTGGCACCCACTGACTTCCACTGTATGAACAAAAGCCACAAGACATTTCTCAAAATATCTTTTGTTGTATTCCACAGAAGTCACCATATAGGTTTGGAATGACATGAGTGTGACATGAGTAACTATCTCTAAACAGAGTTGCAGACTTAGTGTCTTTGTCCGAACTGTTATCAGAACAAAAATCCAATGGAAAATTACAAGGATATGTAAGAAAAAGATTCTTTTATGACCTTCCATCACTCAGCTTACCTACATTACCCTTCTCATCCTCTCGTATATTTATGTCTTTACTGGCCGTCTCAACTTCCAGAAGGTCCCTGAAGACCTCTTTGTAAACCTCAATGTAGGAAACACGTACTGAGAAGTAAATGAGGTCGTTCTCATCCAGCAGTTTGAAGATCTCGGCCACAGCTCTGGGAATTATGCCCTGTTCGTCATCCCGGAATGCGGCTGCAGCCAAAAACCCAAAGGCAGGATAATGAATAACTGCACAGCAGAATACTACAGAGTCACATCTCAGAGGGCAAGGTTGACAACTGAACCGGGGGAGGTGTTGCTGGCACAACCCATGTGCAGACTCATGAAAGCATTTTAACAAGACACAGACAAGCTATTCCCAGCCCTGTGAATCGTGTGCTCTAGATGAAACCAATTAATAATGTGCTATAAAGAACAGCATGATTTAATCTGTTTACTAAACACATCGGCTGTCACAATATTAAGCATACCTCCAATGAAAGATAAATAGAATCAGTGCTACACAATACTTAAGAAATTGTGATAATTTGCTAAATAACGCAATGTGCAATATTCAATAGAAATTAATTTAATTGTATTGAAATATATTTAAAAACTGAAGATGATAGAACCAACATTTTTCACATTGGAGAAAGAAACATACTCCAGCTAATATTTGTGTGCCAGTCTCTCTGTATTGACCTAAACTTTCACCATCTATTTTACCATATAACAATATACCAATGACATGGTTCAGTTCATATCATGATTATTGAGCCACGGATGTATTATGTTCTGTGTGCTGTGGGAGCATGGTTCAAGCATCAGCAATGCTAAAGAACACTAGATTTTCTTTTAACTTCATAATAATACTTAAAGACAGTAACTTTAGTGTACAAATTACTTTTTAAATAAATGTTAAGGAAGAGGTGTGGTCAGCCTCAACAGTGGGTTGGGCTGGGGTAGCAGGGAGCGTTCAGTGTGCCATGAGAGTACCACAGTATGTACCGCAGGTGGTATATTGTGGTTTCTCGGATCAGTACATAATTGTTTATTGCCCTATGCACATTTGCCATATTCTGATCATTTCGATACATCTTACAGCCCTATATAGGACACATCCTTAAAACACATCAAAGACTCACAGATATTGGCTTCTCCAATGGTGTAGGTTTTGCCCGAGCCTGTCTGCCCATAGGCAAAAACAGTCGTGTTGAATCCATGAAAGAAGGCTTCAATAAGGGGCTGAATGCAGTCTGTGTATACCTCCTCTTGGGTGGAGCTCTCCTCAAAGACAAAGTCACAGTGGAAGTGGTGGTCATTGCCCAGGGTGACCCTCCTCTCCTCTGGGTCTGTGGTGATGCAGCTCTCATGGCTGTGCAGAATCTCTTTGGGAAGCAGCGGACGCACCCGAACAGCCACCTGCACTGCACTTTCCTCCACCTTACTGTGGCTGACTCCCCTTGGAGACATCTCTGATCTAATTAGCAGTCCCTCATGCCTTCAGAGGTCTGAGAAGAAACTTTAGTCATCTGACAGCCGCTGAAATTAACATGACAAATTAAGAGATTAAATGGCCAAAACAACTTGGAAAAAGTGGCACATATTATTATATTTATATTAACGAGTAGGATATTTTACTACAATAACAACAACTGATAATCAAAACAATTTGAACAATAAATATTGTAGTTATCAGTTTGACAAACTGATCCAAATACTACACAGACCTAGTTAAACACAAGCAAAAGATAATCTTCAATGTTTTGTAGGCAAGTACAACAGACATTTTGTACATTTTACAATTAGCTGCATCATAAAGTGATTTCCATTTCATAAATGTGTCACTGTTTTTAAAGGTGGCATTTGTGACAACATACCCAATATCTTTTGTAGCCAACAAAGCACATACAAGCAATTCCAGCATTTAATATTTATTAACACTATACTGAACCATCTGTTTATATTTTCCTAAACCCCTAAAGATATGTTCAGACATCAGAAAAATATCAGTATATACACATGCTTTCTGTACAACATGAGAAAATATACATGACGATATGACAAAAAATGTTTGGAAATGACATACTTTATAGAAATTCTATGAATTTAAATGCACAAACCAGAAGCAATAATACCCAACAAATAGAGAGGAGTGGGCATTTCATACAACATAAAATATTTAATTTTCGTCTTCGCATTTATGAGGATAAAACAAAGTTATGGACATGACATTTCACCGTTATGGACATGGCCGTTGGGAAAATCATAAAAATGTTTTATAAACTTTACCAGAGACCTTGAATGGGTGTTTCAACCACCAGATATTGACATCTGTTGACTGTATTGACATCTGTTGACTGTATTGACATCTGTTGACTGTATTGACTGTTCTGGGTTATTTCTCACGCTGTTAGTCTTGATTTAGACACGTCTGAGAGCGAGTATGGTAAGACTGCGCGACTGTTCTGGGTTATTTCTCACGCTGTTAGTCTTGATTTAGACACGTCTGAGAGCGAGTATGGTAAGACTGCGCGACTGTTCTGGGTTATTTCTCACGCTCTTAGTCTTGATTTAGACACGTCTGAGAGCGAGTATGGTAAGACTGCGCGACTGTTCTGGGTTATTTCTCACGCTCTTAGTCTTGATTTAGACACGTCTGAGAGCGAGTATGGTAAGACTGCGCGACTGTTCTGGGTTATTTCTGAACGTTGCGATGTTTCGGGTTTTCTCACGCTGTTAGTCTTGATTTAGACACGTCTGAGAGCGAGTATGGTAAGACTGCGCGACTGTTCTGGGTTATTTCTCACGCTCTTAGTCTTGATTTAGACACGTCTGAGAGCGAGTATGGTAAGACTGCGCGACTGTTCTGGGTTATTTCTCACGCTCTTAGTCTTGATTTAGACACGTCTGAGAGCGAGTATGGTAAGACTGCGCGACTGTTCTGGGTTATTTCTCACGCTCTTAGTCTTGATTTAGACACGTCTGAGAGCGAGTATGGTAAGACTGCGCGACTGTTCTGGGTTATTTCTCACGCTCTTAGTCTTGATTTAGACACGTCTGAGAGCGAGTATGGTAAGACTGCGCGACTGTTCTGGGTTATTTCTCACGCTCTTAGTCTTGATTTAGACACGTCTGAGAGCGAGTATGGTAAGACTGCGCGACTGTTCTGGGTTATTTCTCACGCTGTTAGTCTTGATTTAGACACGTCTGAGAGCGAGTATGGTAAGACTGCGCGACTGTTCTGGGTTATTTCTCACGCTGTTAGTCTTGATTTAGACACGTCTGAGAGCGAGTATGGTAAGACTGCGCGACTGTTCTGGGTTATTTCTCACGCTCTTAGTCTTGATTTAGACACGTCTGAGAGCGAGTATGGTAAGACTGAGCGACTGTTCTGGGTTATTTCTCACGCTCTTAGTCTTGATTTAGACACGTCTG
This sequence comes from Chromobotia macracanthus, assembly GCA_036877525.1. Taxonomy (NCBI): domain Eukaryota; kingdom Metazoa; phylum Chordata; class Actinopteri; order Cypriniformes; family Botiidae; genus Chromobotia; species Chromobotia macracanthus. Next base: position 1,124,276 of record JAZGTH010000091.1, on the reverse strand, counting down.
AGAGCGAGTATGGTAAGACTGCGCGACTGTTCTGGGTTATTTCTCACGCTCTTAGTCTTGATTTAGACACGTCTGAGAGCGAGTATGGTAAGACTGCGCGACTGTTCTGGGTTATTTCTCACGCTCTTAGTCTTGATTTAGACACGTCTGAGAGCGAGTATGGTAAGACTGCGCGACTGTTCTGGGTTATTTCTCACGCTCTTAGTCTTGATTTAGACACGTCTGAGAGCGAGTATGGTAAGACTGCGCGACTGTTCTGGGTTATTTCTCACGCTCTTAGTCTTGATTTAGACACGTCTGAGAGCGAGTATGGTAAGACTGTTCTGGGTTATTTCTCACGCTCTTAGTCTTGATTTAGACACGTCTGAGAGCGAGTATGGTAAGACTGCGCGACTGTTCTGGGTTATTTCTCACGCTGTTAGTCTTGATTTAGACACGTCTGAGAGCGAGTATGGTAAGACTGCGCGCGACTGTTCTGGGTTATTTCTCACGCTCTTAGTCTTGATTTAGACACGTCTGAGAGCGAGTATGGTAAGACTGCGCGACTGTTCTGGGTTATTTCTCACGCTCTTAGTCTTGATTTAGACACGTCTGAGAGCGAGTATGGTAAGACTGCGCTGACTGTTCTGGGTTATTTCTCACGCTCTTAGTCTTGATTTAGACACGTCTGAGAGCGAGTATGGTAAGACTGCGCGACTGTTCTGGGTTATTTCTCACGCTGTTAGTCTTGATTTAGACACGTCTGAGAGCGAGTATGGTAAGACTGCGCGACTGTTCTGGGTTATTTCTCACGCTCTTAGTCTTGATTTAGACACGTCTGAGAGCGAGTATGGTAAGACTGCGCGACTGTTCTGGGTTATTTCTCACGCTCTTAGTCTTGATTTAGACACGTCTGAGAGCGAGTATGGTAAGACTGCGCGACTGTTCTGGGTTATTTCTCACGCTCTTAGTCTTGATTTAGACACGTCTGAGAGCGAGTATGGTAAGACTGCGCGACTGTTCTGGGTTATTTCTCACGCTCTTAGTCTTGATTTAGACACGTCTGAGAGCGAGTATGGTAAGACTGTGCGACTGTTCTGGGTTATTTCTCACGCTCTTAGTCTTGATTTAGACACGTCTGAGAGCGAGTATGGTAAGACTGCGCGACTGTTCTGGGTTATTTCTCACGCTCTTAGTCTTGATTTAGACACGTCTGAGAGCGAGTATGGTAAGACTGCGCGACTGTTCTGGGTTATTTCTCACGCTCTTAGTCTTGATTTAGACACGTCTGAGAGCGAGTATGGTAAGACTGTTCTGGGTTATTTCTCACGCTGTTAGTCTTGATTTAGACACGTCTGAGAGCGAGTATGGTAAGACTGCGCGACTGTTCTGGGTTATTTCTCACGCTCTTAGTCTTGATTTAGACACGTCTGAGAGCGAGTATGGTAAGACTGCGCGACTGTTCTGGGTTATTTCTCACGCTCTTAGTCTTGATTTAGACACGTCTGAGAGCGAGTATGGTAAGACTGCGCGACTGTTCTGGGTTATTTCTCACGCTCTTAGTCTTGATTTAGACACGTCTGAGAGCGAGTATGGTAAGACTGCGCGACTGTTCTGGGTTATTTCTCACGCTCTTAGTCTTGATTTAGACACGTCTGAGAGCGAGTTTTATGGTAAGACTGCGCGACTGTTCTGGGTTATTTCTCACGCTCTTAGTCTTGATTTAGACACGTCTGAGAGCGAGTATGGTAAGACTGCGCGACTGTTCTGGGTTATTTCTCACGCTCTTAGTCTTGATTTAGACACGTCTGAGAGCGAGTATGGTAAGACTGCGCGACTGTTCTGGGTTATTTCTCACGCCTTTAGTCTTGATTTAGACACGTCTGAGAGCGAGTATGGTAAGACTGCGCGACTGTTCTGGGTTATTTCTCACGCTCTTAGTCTTGATTTAGACACGTCTGAGAGCGAGTATGGTAAGACTGGCGACTGTTCTGGGTTATTTCTCACGCTGTTAGTCTTGATTTAGACACGTCTGAGAGCGAGTATGGTAAGACTGCGCGACTGTTCTGGGTTATTTCTCACGCTCTTAGTCTTGATTTAGACACGTCTGAGAGCGAGTATGGTAAGACTGCGCGACTGTTCTGGGTTATTTCTCACGCTGTTAGTCTTGATTTAGACACGTCTGAGAGCGAGTATGGTAAGACTGCGCGACTGTTCTGGGTTATTTCTCACGCTCTTAGTCTTGATTTAGACACGTTTGAGAGCGAGTATGGTAAGACTGCGCGACTGTTCTGGGTTATTTCTCACGCTCTTAGTCTTGATTTAGACACGTCTGAGAGCGAGTATGGTAAGACTGCGCGACTGTTCTGGGTTATTTCTCACGCTCTTAGTCTTGATTTAGACACGTCTGAGAGCGAGTATGGTAAGACTGCGCGACTGTTCTGGGTTATTTCTCACGCTCTTAGTCTTGATTTAGACACGTCTGAGAGTGAGTATGGTAAGACTGCGCGACTGTTCTGGGTTATTTCTCACGCTGTTAGTCTTGATTTAGACACGTCTGAGAGCGAGTATGGTAAGACTGCGCGACTGTTCTGGGTTATTTCTCACGCTGTTAGTCTTGATTTAGACACGTCTGAGAGTGAGTATGGTAAGACTGCGCGACTGTTCTGGGTTATTTCTCACGCTCTTAGTCTTGATTTAGACACGTCTGAGAGCGAGTATGGTAAGACTGCGCGACTGTTCTGGGTTATTTCTCACGCTGTTAGTCTTGATTTAGACACGTCTGAGAGTGAGTATGGTAAGACTGCGCGACTGTTCTGGGTTATTTCTCACGCTCTTAGTCTTGATTTAGACACGTCTGAGAGGCGAGTATGGTAAGACTGCGCGACTGTTCTGGGTTATTTCTCACGCTCTTAGTCTTGATTTAGACACGTCTGAGAGCGAGTATGGTAAGACTGCGCGACTGTTCTGGGTTATTTCTCACGCTCTTAGTCTTGATTTAGACACGTCTGAGAGCGAGTATGGTAAGACTGCGCGACTGTTCTGGGTTATTTCTCACGCTCTTAGTCTTGATTTAGACACGTCTGAGAGTGAGTATGGTAAGACTGCGCGACTGTTCTGGGTTATTTCTCACGCTCTTAGTCTTGATTTAGACACGTCTGAGAGCGAGTATGGTAAGACTGCGCGACTGTTCTGGGTTATTTCTCACGCTGTTAGTCTTGATTTAGACACGTCTGAGAGTGAGTATGGTAAGACTGCGCGACTGTTCTGGGTTATTTCTCACGCTCTTAGTCTTGATTTAGACACGTCTGAGAGCGAGTATGGTAAGACTTGCGCGACTGTTCTGGGTTATTTCTCACGCTGTTAGTCTTGATTTAGACACGTCTGAGAGTGAGTATGGTAAGACTGCGCGACTGTTCTGGGTTATTTCTCACGCTCTTAGTCTTGATTTAGACACGTCTGAGAGCGAGTATGGTAAGACTGCGCGACTGTTCTGGGTTATTTCTCACGCTCTTAGTCTTGATTTAGACACGTCTGAGAGCGAGTATGGTAAGACTGCGCGACTGTTCTGGGTTATTTCTCACGCTGTTAGTCTTGATTTAGACACGTCTGAGAGCGAGTATGGTAAGACTGCGCGACTGTTCTGGGTTATTTCTCACGCTGTTAGTCTTGATTTAGACACGTCTGAGAGCGAGTATGGTAAGACTGCGCGACTGTTCTGGGTTATTTCTCACGCTGTTAGTCTTGATTTAGACACGTCTGAGAGCGAGTATGGTAAGACTGCGCGACTGTTCTGGGTTATTTCTCACGCTGTTAGTCTTGATTTAGACACGTCTGAGAGTGAGTATGGTAAGACTGTTTTTTTTTGCACGCCTGACGATATGGTAAGACTGCGCGACTGTTCTGGGTTATTTCTCACGCTCTTAGTCTTGATTTAGACACGTCTGAGAGCGAGTATGGTAAGACTGCGCGACTGTTCTGGGTTATTTCTCACGCTCTTAGTCTTGATTTAGACACGTCTGAGAGCGAGTATGGTAAGACTGCGCGACTGTTCTGGGTTATTTCTCACGCTGTTAGTCTTGATTTAGACACGTCTGAGAGCGAGTATGGTAAGACTGCGCGACTGTTCTGGGTTATTTCTCACGCTGTTAGTCTTGATTTAGACACGTCTGAGAGCGAGTATGGTAAGACTGCGCGACTGTTCTGGGTTATTTCTCACGCTGTTAGTCTTGATTTAGACACGTCTGAGAGCGAGTATGGTAAGACTGCGCGACTGTTCTGGGTTATTTCTCACGCTGTTAGTCTTGATTTAGACACGTCTGAGAGCGAGTATGGTAAGACTGCGCGACTGTTCTGGGTTATTTCTCACGCTGTTAGTCTTGATTTAGAGACCATGATGTTTAGCTTGTTACAGAGCTATTTGCTAAAGCTATCTCAACAAATAGCAAACTTTTATGATATAGCAGGAGTTTAACTTGCAGGTTTTATCCATAGTCCGGTGAATTTAAGATGCGACATTGTGAACAAGGAATGTGGTCATTCATTTCATAATGATGTTTTAACCAAGTTCTATAACATCTGTTATTTAGAGCTACCAAAAAGAAAAAAGGAGCCACCAGAAAGGTGAGAATACAGTACATTCAGTATTATCACTTAATATTTATGAACATGTCTAAGAGAATTTAAAGAATATTTAAATTATTTACTCACAAAATTACGTTTAACATACACTTGTGTCTTGAAATTGCTAAATTTGTTAAAACTATTAATTTAACTTGTGGATATATAATGTTATAATTGCTATATTAGGATAAAACAATTTCTAGAAATGTTCTGATATTCGGTAAGCCTGAAACAGATGAAAAGCAATAAAAGTTGCGCTTAATGCCAAACAGAGTAACACACAAACACAGTCAAGAGTCGCCAACCCACCCAGACAATAATCCAATAAACTAGATAACAAACGATATCAGAGCTGATCCTGTAACAGCAGGTCACAGCTCCGTTCAGAAAACTGCTGCTTAACTTTATTTTGGCAGCGTTTGCGTGGAAAACAACACAGTCACACGATTAGCTCAAGTGCTACACAGTTAGCAAGTCTGTCTCTGAAAGAGTCACAAACACTGAGTAAAGAACCGAGAGACATCACATCATATCACATCACATCACATCACATCATCACATCATCACATCATCACATCACATCATCATTAACACAACTCACTGTTGTCTTCGAGTCCGCGCGGCGCATCCCAGCGACATTCCCGGATCTCATTCCCTGGATCCAGAGGTGACGTCATCAAGGCGCTTTCCCACATGCCTGCAGGAAATCTCCTCCCGTGTGTGTGAGCGTTACACGTGAATGGTGGGGACCGAGCAAACCCTTTAAACAAGTTAAAGACTTCATGCACTTTCATTATATGAATGTCACAGTTGAAATATACGTGACATCAATGTAATGATGCTTCAGGATTTGTGTTTTGAGGTTTAGTTTTAAGTACTTACAGCGACAATCTGCAGCGTTTGCCTGTCTGTCACCATCTCTGTTTTAATAGTTACTTTACGTGTAACATAAAGTTGAGTGAGGTATGGGGACAATACCAATCCCGTAAGTACCTGCTTACTAACTGTTGTTTGACTTTTTAGAGCATAAAGTTATGAATCTAAGCTTTAGTTCAAGTGAACTGAAGTTATACTGTAACAGTGAACTGCATGCATAACAATATACAATGACAGAAGAATTCAGTATATGTAGCTTTAAATTATGTATTTCAGTCATGTTTGATGAACACTGTACTGCTACTGGCTTAATGTGCCCTTCTGTGATAAATCAGCATCAGACACAAATGAAATTCAGTCGGGACATTCATTTCAAGAAAGTTTGTTTTCTAAAACACCTGAAGTCAGTGAAATGAAGCAAAGTACTTCAGATCTTCAGGCTGGCTGCTGCTGGGCTGTGGAAACACTCCACGCTTTACACATTTCTGTGTTGTACATTGGAAAATCAACAAACTGGCTTCCATTACTGTGCAAAGTGAATTCATTCTCTCAAACACAAGGTAAATATACAATCCATCTTTTAATACATTTGCATAATTAATTTTTTTAACTGTTTTCATTAAGTAGCTTCCATTCCTGAATAGTCATAAAGAAAGGCTCGTCTTTTGAATGATTTATTTGGTGAGCGCAGCAGCACATAATACACTTAATAATATTACATGAATCACAGTATTGTTGTCACATTGACTAAGATGAACACGTGCCAGTGTTACAAGCATGACCTCTTCATCTGTCCTCTGGCCTCTTCATCTGTCCTCTGGCCTCTTCATCTGTCCTCTGGCCTCTTCATCTGTCCTCTGACCTCTTCATCTGTCCTCTGGCCTCTTCATCTGTCCTCTGGCCTCTTCATCTGTCCTCTGGCCTCTTCATCTGTCCTCTGGCCTCTTCATCTGTCCTCTGGCCTCTTCATCTGTCCTCTGACCTCTTCATCTGTCCTCTGGCCTCTTCATCTGTCCTCTGACCTCTTCATCTGTCCTCTGGCCTCTTCATCTGTCCTCTGGCCTCTTCATCTGTCCTCTGACCTCTTCATCTGTCCTCTGGCCTCTTCATCTGTCCTCTGACCTCTTCATCTGTCCTCTGGCCTCTTCATCTGTCCTCTGACCTCTTCATCTGTCCTCTGACCTCTTCATCTGTCCTCTGGCCTCTTCATCTGTCCTCTGACCTCTTCATCTGTCCTCTGACCTCTTCATCTGTCCTCTGGCCTCTTCATCTGTCCTCTGGCCTCTTCATCTGTCCTCTGGCCTCTTCATTGGTTCTTTGCTAATGCATGTCATGCTGGTAGCTGGTGATGTTCCATCAGTCAGGTGAACAGGTGAAGTTCACAGTGAGATGGTTCTGGTCACTGAGGTAGACTGTGACTGTTGTCAGTACTGGTGATGTCACAACAACAAAATCACTAGTCTTCCATGGTGCCCAAAAACAAACAAAATCTTGGATGTCCAGTGCAGCTGAAACTAAATGCAATTTTTTCTGTATGTGTATAAATTCAGCACAACTGGATTCTGAACACCTTCTGCAGAAAAAATGTTACTATTTGTCATAATGAAACTATGAAAAACAATTGTAAAAATAAAACTGTAAAAGTTGTTTAGTCACATGGATTCAAAAATCATAGCTGCAAGCACCAAATACAGAGTCAAGCCCATCAGTGGCACAGAGGGAAATATTTGTGGACATCCCTGATAATGAGAGTAAGAAAAGCAGTTACGCATAAGTAAACCCCATTTTAACACAATTAAACAATTTATACCTTTTGACCAATGGGTGCTGCTGTCACCAAATTTTTATGAGGCTGTCAGGATGTTGTGGCAATGACACTTACAAAGTTTTAAGTCAATACAAAAAGCTTAGTAAAGATACAGCCTGATTTCCATTTTATATGCTCGCCGTCAAATTCATTGACACACATAAACAAACTGAACATTCAACATTAATTTCACAATTTTTTTGTTATGTCTCTAGGTGCAGATTCCAAGTTTCGTGCAAATTGGACAAACACTGTAAGATGAGTTTGAAAAAGAAGGTTTTCAATTTAATTCACAATGGCAGACAGGAAGCAGCATTGACTGGGACAAATCTGGTATCAAAGACTTGGCATGATCCAGAGAATCTAAAGGACAAAGTTGCATGAAAATATGTTATTTCAGCTGTTATAAGCATTTACATAAATGTTTTTAAATCACTTGACCACTAGGTGGCATCGGCCCCAAATTTTTGCAGGTCATCTCAGACTATGGTGATGAGGAACCGTACCATGTTTCGTAACGATACACAATTGCATTTGTACTGCATTTAACGTCAAAATTCAAAATGGTCGACACCTAAAATGGCAGACCACGGAACGTCAGAAATCGTTTGATTCAGCATGCCTCAAGGAATCCAGAGAGACCACTCTTATGATTGTAGACCAACGTTTTCAAAAGTTATAAGCTGAAATAGCAATTTTTCATATCTCTGGAGCAGTAGGTGGCACTGAGACAACACTGCATGTACACTCAGGTCATGGCTGTGATAACATATCAAGTTTTGTGTCAATATGTCAAAGAATGGCAAAAAGTGTTTTTTTTTAGAAAAGTCAAAATGGCAGAAAAAATTTCATGACAAAAAATGATGTCATAGGGTGCATTGGAATCAGCATGTATGGAATCAGACAAATAAAGAATTTTGTGGACTTGAGTTTCGAGCATAAACGTCAGACTGTTCAATGACTCAAACTGCACTAGAGGGTTTGAGATAGAGACTCCAGACTTTGCTGTGGTAACATTTCAGACTGTCCTCTATCTGTGTGTCAGATTTCCATTCTAGGGGCTGCCATAGACTTTATGAGTGGAAGAAGAAGAAGAAAACTAACACATACAACAGGGGTCTTCTTTCCTTCAGGGCTTGACCCCTAAATATCAGGAAGCCAATAAAAGACTTGTTTAATATACAGTGACTTGAAGACACGGTCAGAAAAAAATGTCTGGAGTTAATAATGTCAAACCATTAAATCTTCTTGCCCTTTCCAGAGACAGTCTTTCCTGTCCATATCCATTTTTTATACCCACAAGGTATCAGTTGAACCTTTTAGACTGATTCTACTGTGTTACATATCAATTAAATCTAACAGTTTGTTAAATATAAAGGCAAAGGGCTTGCCCGCATAAAATATTTACCTGCTCTCTCTAAACAGTTATGCTGCAATTTTGGCCAGAGGTTAAAACATTTAGCATTTTATACTTTTTATAAATGTGTTTATTACTTCATCTGTCCATATAAACATACACCTCTTTACTACACACAACTAAATCACACTGGGGTTCTGCAGGCTGTCATAACAGTACCCACAGCCATAACCTTTGTAAGGTCATTTCATAAAAGGTCCCTTTTGCTTGACACTATCCAATCAACTTCCTGGTGGATAAAATAGTTGTAATGCATTATTAAAATCTGAAAAAAACATATCCTCCAGTTGCAAAGAATGAATCTTCTATTTTGTAAAATTTTCACTAAAGCATTATTGGTAAAAGTGGATGCAGTGGTTCATTTTGTCCTTGTGTGGTTTGAATGGACACAAATGGTCGTAATAAACACTTGTGCAAGTGTGTTGACTTGCCACTTATGAACCATTTTCACAAACGCTCTGAAACGAGATGACAAACAACACAAATGTTTAGAAATTGTTCTGAAGTTTGTGTCCACTGTTAAACAAACGGACTGACTTTCAAAAGAACAACTTAACTAGTTTTGTGAAGAGAATAGATAGAAACCCTTTACAGGCACTCATGTTTGCATGAATGACAGAAGAGAGAAAATGTAAGAATAGGAAGAATTTTCACAAATTATATTTTCAGGGAAACACTGATGCTCTACAGGGATCTGGTGATTCATATTTAAAATGTATGCTAAATAAAAGAAAAAGATATTATTTAAAACAATGTTGTTACATACTTATTGCTTATAAGAATTCTATGATCTTTTAGGTGGGGGGGGTTACTTAAATTTACAGCTATTAGGTAGTGCGGTCTGCGTCATTTCATTACAACACCTCATTAAGCAAGATTGTTACTCACAGAGACCAAGGTCTAATACGTTTTTTATTCATTTCAATAAATTAATTCATTTCTTAATTCATCATTTAATTTCTCTAAGCACAGAACTGAAATGCCCAGCAAAAAATAAAACATCTATAATCTCAAAATAATCTCAATAATCTCAAATCTATACCACAGAAGCGACTAACAAACACAATCACGTTCACATTTACACAAATAACAGAAGCTACACTGTCTTGTTGGTTCTGTGTTTAAAGAATGAACTATTAGAACTCAAGGCGAAACTAATCAGCGGCTGATCAGGCAAAAAAAAAAAAGATTAGTGCCAGTATTAATTCACTCCTACATCAGGTGTCAGCTGAATTTCTTTAAAGCTTTTTGGAGATAAATCTGTAACTAATTACTAATACAACTCCTGTGGATGTTCCTGGGAAATATTCATGATATTAAACCACAAAAAATGCAGTTTGTGTTTTAACTGTGTAATTATTTATTATTTGCAGTATTAATATTCATCTAAATATCATCAGATATATAGTCTTACTTTCAGCAAACACAGAAGAATCAAAATTCTTGCTATCATTTTTGTAATATAATGTATCAAAAGACAAATCCTTTTCAAACCTTTTAACAAATTCGGTTGAAAATCAGAGAGTAACATTTTTTTGGTTTGTTTTCATTATCTGATCTACGGTGGTCCAACAGTTTCTTTTTTATTAGATATTCAGACTATAACAGTAGATAAAATAATTGTTTTATAACAGCAGATTAATTTAAAGATATCAATCAAAGATATCACAAATTACACTGACTTGGCAGTACATCAGATATCAGTTACATTTTTCAAAAGTTTTTCTTAAATCCCCCCAAAATGACCCTTGATTAACATTACAATCAGAACAAAAGTTTATGTGTTCCTCTACCTTTTAACAGCAACATATTTGGCTTTAATGAAAAACATCAGCAAAACATTATTTTCTGTTTAAAGCTTATGACCCCCCGTTATGTTCAGCCCAATGCTCCAGAAATGCTCTCATGTATGGATGTATTGCACAAGCAGCGTGTACCTTCATGATTGAGGACAGGTGAGGATGGTTCTCCTCATCTGGGTGTTGAAGCCCAGGGACTTCTCCTGTGATACATCTCCTCATTAAAGGTCTCTATCCAGATATGACCCTGAAATAACCCCTGTGACACCAGCATGATCATATTATATGACAATTTGGTGAGTTAATGTTATTTAGTGTTCTAAACCTACTTATCAATTATATGGATTTTCATTTGCCTTCCACAAAGAAATCAAACTCAGAAACATGTAAATCAGATGTGACAGGAAATTGATTTGCCCATTATAATTATTAAATTACAAACACTGCCAAAATCCAGCCTATAGTGATGATTTATGGTTAAAATCACATATAAAGATTTATATCTTGCTGTCTTCAAAGTTTTATAATTTTCCCAGCATCTAGTGGCACATATGTTCTAATTTAAATCCAAAATTAGTTTCTAGTGTAAAGCAACCAAGGTTATAGCATTCATTACCTCACCTTTTAAACATGTCCTACCTTGTGAGACGAGGTTATTTCAGAATCAGCTTTTGCATTCTTTTAGAAGTACCACGAAAAGCTGGTTTAAATCCTGTCCTTGCACCCTGGTGCATGTAGAGACCACAGGGCAAGCTTAGGTTCTTTAAAGCCTGATTGTAATAGCACATCAAATGAGTCCGAGAATGGGTTCTCTTTGTGTGCATTCTGTCTAGTTTTGACCTTTTTTTTCTAAGGCCATGTGGAGCTTCAAAAGGCCTGCTCCTTCAAAAGCCTGTCCCTTCAAAGTTATGTGTACATTCATGCCAATACAATATGTGAACCCATCTGTTTTCTAAGCACGTATCTGCTGGTGGGAAAATATACATACATTTTAGGTGACAATAACAGAAATGCATATGGCTAAATTAAAAAAGGAAAGCACAGCTGTTCAGAAATATATTCAGAAATAGTTCTGAAAATAAAAACTATGTTGACTAACATGCATATTTGTTGTTTCAAATGGTACCAGTTTCATAATTTTCCAGCTGTGCTCACACCCTAAAATATTGTTTAAAAGAAACATTCATTTAATAAAAAATTTAAGCATAATTTAGACATTTTTAAAAATGCATAATAATACCTAATAGTTTGGAATTGCATATTTGCATAATTGCATTTTGCAGATTTAGGCATTGTTATTATTTATTATCAGATAAAGAATCACAAGACCAACTATGAAACACACTTCAGACCCAATTTCAATATTTGTACTTAATATTTATAACTTCTCAGAGCTGAAATATCCCAGACATGGAAAGACACTCTGGGCCTTCAACAGCCAATTTGTAACTGTGTGATAAGAAATTATTAACCTCAGTTCTGCTCATATAGATGAATACAACAACAGAACATGGATGTAATCACTCAGTCTGTGCAATGGGAATGACAGGCAAGAGCCAAAGAAAACGACAAACATCGCAATCATACAAGATAAACACGTACCTGCATTTTAGATCACATTGCATATAAAAACCCAATAGGAAAGTTGTTATAAAATAGAACTGCTACATTTAATAACACTGAAATACAGCTCTTAATTTAGTCCCTTTCTACTGATAAATAGCTACTACTCCCAGTTTTCCTTAAGAACATAAAAATACCCAGACTGTAATGAAGACATGATAAACGGTTATTAATAATCAACACTACCTGTTGCTTCATGCAGTGATGTCTCTGGCACCCACTCCCACGCCAAACACAATGATGACATTTCATCAATGAGATTATTGAACATGTGAAAAGCTACACACTATGAAAACGATGTCTTGCTCCACCAGTTTCCCTCCTGCACAAGCTTCTTAAAGGTCCACTCCATCGACTGACATGTGGCTCTTGCATTTCATGTGCGCCCATGATGTGGGGGGAGGGGGAGCTAATGACATCACCATGATGGGGACAATGAGAAAAATAAATTAATATTAATTAGCAATGAGTAATCAATGTATTAAAAATACAAGTCATAATCCATTTACATTACATTTTCACCTTCGTAATTCCTACACAAATTACGACCTGTCTCTGTATATAGATCTCTAGGTATAGGAATAGCTATATAAAAATCATTATAAAGCATACAAATAAACCCTCTATAACACTAATGATGGTCACGTTCTTCCCTAGATTAAATCTGTTTTAAGAGATCACACTATCACACAAGATGAAAACAATATTATCACTATAAAGAATGTAACCTATGATATAAAGTCCACCTATAAGGTACTTGTCTAGTTGTGTCTAGTTTGTGTCTTTACTAAAAACCTGTTTACTTGAGACTAATTAAGCAATCAAGCGTATAATTATTTCCTGATCATTACAATACTATTAATTCTGACAAGCATTTGAAGAGTATTCTTGCTCTCAACACTTTAATCTGCCACTATAATCCACTAATTACCTTTATGCCCCCAGTTGGTTTTTACTTATGTCCTCAGTAATTCAGTCAGAGCATGGACATGTTTTTCAATGCATGTAGTTGTTTAATACAGAAAGAGAAATGGAATGGCATAGTGTTTGTAAATTAATCCTAAGAAGATAAAATAAAGGACTGAGTCAAAATAACTGTATGATCATCCCAAAGGCTGTATTCTCCCCAGTTCTTCCAGAAAAAGTGTTTTGGGAAAACTACTGTTTTTTAATGGTCGGTGGTTAATTGAGTGAAAACAAGAAATGATGGTCCTCATGTGTCGTGTACTCATATACATGTGTGTATAACCTTTGCCCTGTTAACAAAATGAAAAACAGAGAGTAGTGGCAGTCACTCACATGGATTCAGGTTGCCCCCCTCCTTCCTATTTCCCCTTTTGTTTGGTGCTCAGAGGTAGCCATAGTAACCAGCATCACAAAGCCACCAGTATTTGAAGAAATGTTTGTGGGCATCAGGATAGTCTACATCTATAGGCATTAATGTGACTTATGCCATGCTTGGGGTAAAATATAAGGATAAAAAAATTAACAAAATATATAAATAATCTATAAAATTACATAATAGTTGTAAAAAATAATATGACGATGTAGCCCTCAGTGGTTTGTGTTTACATAAAAATGGCACAGCAGACAGAGAGCAAAAGACGAGTGCAATAAAAGTACATATGTATCTGAAGAGGATCTAACAAGTGCTGTCACTATGAGTCTGCCTGGAGTAGATCAAGAGACGCAACAATTCATACAGCCTAGTCATGTTCCTAAGCAACAGAGACCTGTCATTTTGATGGCTAATCATCCAAGCAATCCCTCGTTGGACATTTCAGACAAACCAAATGCTGCTTGAGGAGAGTTTGTTCTGCTGCCAGTTCAGTGAGCTGATTGTGCAGGTGGTTTTGGTCATATGGTCACATACAGCCACATCATTGTGATCAGCCCACCACAATAAATATTCAACATTATTTTACTGCCTCGTCATGGCAACACTGTTCGAGATATCAAATGTTAAATGGCCCAAAAGCCCCAAAAAAGTCATCGTAAGGGAAACAATAGGGCCCTTCACACTTTCAGTGCTTGAGCACTAAAAAGAATAATAATAATTATAAGGTGAAAAGCAAGAAAGAAATTATTTGTTGCATATGTCTAAATAATAGAAATATTCAGAGTTATGCACCAAATTTCATGAATAACTGAAGTTTCATTTAGCCAAAGTTCTCTATAAAGTGCAACAGCTACAAAAACTGCCCATTAATATAATACTTCAACAGTTTGCCATGGTCCTGTCTTGAATTTTATTCAGAATATCTTCTACCACTGTTTTGTCTCTTAATGCTTTATAGTGTCGCTGTGTATGTTCACCAAACCCCAGCGGCTCTACAATCTTGCCCTGCTCTTCAACTCTAGAACAAAGATGCTATTCAATGTGGCAGGACAGGTAAGAACACCCAAATGGAGCTCAAGTGGGCAGTAGAGGCTTCTTGACTAAATAGCCAATGAGCATTCTCATCTTCCATTCTCTGCCTCCTGTTTCATTTTAATAATGTACCATTGCCACCAGCTGCTAAAAGCCTGAGCGAGGAGAGGGAGGGGTATTACAGGGAATTTTTGGATGAAAACAGAAAGGGGAAAGTGGTCGTCTTGATGTTTCCGCAGGGCTGGTTTTAACATTTTCTAAAGGCCAGCACATTAAGACCAAAAATGCCACAGAACCAGAATACTACGCAAACTTTGCTTCAGCAATGTGCATATCACGGTTACTTTATCTACAGTAACTATATATTTATGGTAACACCTCCTTTATCCTTTTTTCCACCAATTCTTCCACAGCCTACCATTACAGAAAATACAACACTCACTATATAAACTACCAAAAAAAGAGCAGCTGATGATAACTGAAAGCAAGAGTGCACACAGTGCAATATAAAATTATACAAAACAGATGCAAGCTGAAGGGCTGCAATCCATTATGATATGTAAAGTGTCCAGTGCTTTTAAAATGACTATAGTGCAGAGAAAACTGCCCTAAGGAACAGAATTAGTGGTTTGGGTTGTATGGGTGCATAGGAGGTCCACTTGAAAGGGTAGTTGGGTAGGTTGTCACACAAAGCTGTTGAGTAGGCTGACAGCTTGCAGTAGTCTGGCTGGTAAATAAGGATAGTAATAATAGTGTTCACAACACTATAAATAGTGTTAAATAGTGTTCACAACAAGGTTACAAAATGTGCCAACTGACTGCACTGAGCTTCATGGTATGTTTGTCCTCTAACAGAGACTTGTTTCTCCTCTGACAGAGACGTGTTTCTCCTCTAACAGAGATGTGTTTCTCCTCTAACAGAGACTTGTTTCTCCTCTAACAGAGACTTGTTTCTCCTCTAACAGAGACGTGTTTCTCCTCTAACAATTCTAACAGAGATGTGTTTCTCCTCTAACAGAGACGTGTTTCTCCTCTAACAGAGATGTGTTTCTCCTCTAACAGAGATGTGTTTCTCCTCTAACAGAGACGTGTTTCTCCTCTAACAGAGACTTGTTTCTCCTCTAACAGAGACGTGTTTCTCCTCTAACAGAGACGTGTTTCTCCTCTAACAGAGACGTGTTTCTCTAACAAATGTTTCTCCTCTAACAGAGACTTGTTTCTCCTCTAACAGAGACGTGTTTCTCCTCTAACAGAGACTTGTTTCTCCTCTAACAGAGACGTGTTTCTCCTCTAACAGAGACCCCTAACAGACGTGTTTCTCCTCTAACAGAGACGTGTTTCTCCTCTAACAGAGACGTGTTTCTCCTCTAACAGAGACGTGTTTCTCCTCTAACAGAGACGTGTTTCTCCTCTAACAGAGACTTGTTTCTCCTCTAACAGAGACGTGTTTCTCCTCTAACAGAGACGTGTTTCTCCTCTAACAGAGACGTGTTTCTCCTCTAACAGAGACGTGTTTCTCCTCTAACAGAGACTTGTTTCTCCTCTAACAGAGACGTGTTTCTCCTCTAACAGAGACGTGTTTCTCCTCTAACAGAGACGTGTTTCTCCTCTAACAGAGACGTGTTTCTCCTCTAACAGAGACGTGTTTCTCCTCTAACAGAGACGTGTTTCTCCTCTAACAGAGACGTGTTTCTCCTCTAACAGAGACGTGTTTCTCCTCTAACAGAGACGTGTTTCTCCTCTAACAGAGACTTGTTTCTCCTCTAACAGAGACGTGTTTCTCCTCTAACAGAGACGTGTTTCTCCTCTAACAGAGACGTGTTTCTCCTCTAACAGAGAGCTCTCCTCTAACAGAGACGTGTTTCTCCTCTAACAGAGACTTGTTTCTCCTCTAACAGAGACGTGTTTCTCCTCTAACAGAGACGTGTTTCTCCTCTAACAGAGACGTGTTTCTCCTCTAACAGAGACGTGTTTCTCCTCTAACAGAGACTCTCACAAAAGACGTGTTTCTCCTCTAACAGAGACGTGTTTCTCCTCTAACAGAGACGTGTTTCTCCTCTAACAGAGACGTGTTTCTCCTCTAACAGAGACGTGTTTCTCCTCTAACAGGGATGTTTCTCTAACAAGAGACTGTTTCTCCTCTAACAGAGACGTGTTTCTCCTCTAACAGAGACTTGTTTCTCCTCTAACAGAGACGTGTTTCTCCTCTAACAGAGACGTGTTTCTCCTCTAACAGAGACGTGTTTCTCCTCTAACAGAGACTTGTTTCTCCTCTAACAGAGACGTGTTTCTCCTCTAACAGAGACGTGTTTCTCCTCTAACAGAGATGTGTTTCTCCTCTAACAGAGATGTGTTTCTCCTCTAACAGAGACGTGTTTCTCCTCTAACAGAGATGTGTTTCTCCTCTAACAAGATTTCCTCCAACAGAGACTTGTTTCTCCTCTAACAGAGACGTTGTTTCTCCTCTAACAGAGACGTGTTTCTCCTCTAACAGAGACGTGTTTCTCCTCTAACAGAGACGTGTTTCTCCTCTAACAGAGACGTGTTTCTCCTCTAACAGAGACGTGTTTCTCCTCTAACAGAGATTTGTTTCTCCTCTAACAGAGACGTGTTTCTCCTCTAACAGAGACGTGTTTCTCCTCTAACAGAGACCCCCCAACAGATTTGTTTCTCCTCTAACAGAGATGTGTTTCTCCTCTAACAGAGACGTGTTTCTCCTCTAACAGAATTGTTTCTCCTCTAACAGAGACGTGTTTCTCCTCTAACAGAGACGTGTTTCTCCTCTAAAAGAGGCGTGTTTCTCCTCTAACAGAGACGTGTTTCTCCTCTAACAGAGACGTGTTTCTCCTCTAACAGAGACGTGTTTCTCCTCTAACAGAGACGTGTTTCTCCTCTAACAGAGACGTGTTTCTCCTCTAACAGAGATGTGTTTCTCCTCTAACAGAGACGTGTTTCTCCTCTAACAGAGACGTGTTTCTCCTCTAACAGAGACTTGTTTCTCCTCTAACAGAGACGTGTTTCTCCTCTAACAGAGACGTGTTTCTCCTCTAACAGAGACTTGTTTCTCCTCTAACAGAGACGTGTTTCTCCTCTAACAGAGACGTGTTTCTCCTCTAACAGAGACGTGTTTCTCCTCTAACAGAGACGTGTTTCTCCTCTAACAGAGACGTGTTTCTCCTCTAACAGAGATGTTTCTCCTAACAGAGACGGTTTCTCCTCTAACAGAGAGTGTTTCTCCTCTAACAGAGACGTTCCCCCCCAACAGACGTGTTTCTCCTCTAACAGAGACGTGTTTCTCCTCTAACAGAGACTTGTTTCTCCTCTAACAGAGACGTGTTTCTCCTCTCTAACAGAGACGTGTTTCTCCTCTAACAGAGACGTGTTTCTCCTCTAACAGAGACGTGTTTCTCCTCTAACAGAGACGTGTTTCTCCTCTAACAGAGACGTGTTTCTCCTCTAACAGAGACGTGTTTCTCCTCTAACAGAGACTTGTTTCTCCTCTAACAGAGACGTGTTTCTCCTCTAACAGAGACGTGTTTCTCCTCTAACAAGCGTGTTTCTCCCTAACAAGACGTGTTTCTCCTCTAACAGAGACGTGTTTCTCCTCTAACAGAGACTTGTTTCTCCTCTAACAGAGACGTGTTTCTCCTCTAACAGAGACGTGTTTCTCCTCTAACAGAGACTTGTTTCTCCTCTAACAGAGACGTGTTTCTCCTCTAACAGAGACGTGTTTCTCCTCTAACAGAGACGTGTTTCTCCTCTAACAGAGAGTTTCGTCCTCTAACAGAGACTTGTTTCTCCTCTAACAGAGACTTGTTTCTCCTCTAACAGAGACGTTTCTCCTCTAACAGAGACGGGTTTCTCCTCTAACAGAGACGTGTTTCTCCTCTAACAGAGACTTGTTTCTCCTCTAACAGAGACGTGTTTCTCCTCTAACAGAGACGTGTTTCTCCTCTAACAGAGACTTGTTTCCCAACAGAGACGTGTTTCTCCTCTAACAGAGACTTGTTTCTCCTCTAACAGAGATGTTTCTCCTCTAACAGAGACGTGTTTCTCCTCTAACAGAGACGTGTTTCTCCTCTAACAGAGACGTGTTTCTCCTCTAACAGAGACTTGTTTCTCCTCTAACAGAGACGTGTTTCTCCTCTAACAGAGACGTGTTTCTCCCTAACAGAGAGTGTTTCTAACAGAGACGTGTTTCTCCTCTAACAGAGACTTGTTTCTCCTCTAACAGAGACGTGTTTCTCCTCTAACAGAGACGTGTTTCTCCTCTAACAGAGACGTGTTTCTCCTCTAACAGAGACGTTGTTTCTCCTCTAACGCCTAACAGAGCGTGTTTCTCCTCTAACAGAGACGTGTTTCTCCTCTAACAGAGACTTGTTTCTCCTCTAACAGAGACGTGTTTCTCCTCTAACAGAGACGTGTTTCTCCTCTAACAGAGACTTGTTTCTCCTCTAACAGAGACTTGTTTCTCCTCTAACAGAGACGTGTTTCTCCTCTAACAGAGACGTGTTTCTCCTCTAACAGAGACGTGTTTCTCCTCTAACAGAGACGTGTTTCTCCTCTAACAGAGACTTGTTTCTCCTCTAACAGAGACTTGTTTCTCCTCTAACAGAGACTTGTTTCTCCTCTAACAGAGCCCCTAACAGAGACTGTTTCTCCTCTAACAGAGATTGTTTCTCCTCTAACAAATGTGTTTCTCCTCTAACAGAGACTTGTTTCTCCTCTAACAGAGATTGTTTCTCCTCTAACAGAGACTTGTTTCTCCTCTAACAGAGACTTGTTTCTCCTCTAACAGAGACTTGTTTCTCCTCTAACAGAGACTTGTTTCTCCTCTAACAGAGACTTGTTTCTCCTCTAACAGAGACGTGTTTCTCCTCTAACAGAGACTTGTTTCTCCTCTAACAGAGACGTGTTTCTCCTCTAACAGATACTTGTTTCTCCTCTAACAGGAATGCGTTTCTCCTATAACAGGAATTGCAATTAAATGTGAACGTTATGCATTATGATTGTAAAGCCTATGCAAATATCCTGCAGGTTATCACCCAGCAATGTAGGAAAGTGTGTAACACTAATATGTGCAAACGGATGCCTGAGTAGCTTTCATTATATGGTTTCTGGGTTATTATGTCCAGGTCATGCATGATTCCAAATGCTTCTATAATATTTATAGCTGGTTTAACCCTTAAAGAAACCTTTAAGCCAAAATATCATGGATCTGTTTCAGGAGAATGTCACATTGCATCACAAACTAGATGTAGGATCATATTTGTCGGTTTGTGTGCAATGTATTAATGCTTTCACCTCTCTGCTGTTTTCAAAAGCAAGTTGTTGTTTTGAAAAAAGCTAATTTGAGGAAAATGAGGTTTAAATAGATCCCATAGTTGAAGGTAACTAAATTCCATGTCCTCTGTGCCAAATAGGAGTAATATTTAAATAACTCTTTGTTATTTGCTATGTATGTGAACAGCCTGAACATGTACTCCTCCCACAGCATTTGTGCTACAAACATAAAAGCACCAAAAATCGGGTGACATGTTAACTATAACAGACACTTGTGTGGCAGCGGAGGGCAGTTGTGTCATACAGGTTAGTGAGTCAGGCTTATAATCAGAAGGTTGCTGGTTCAATTCCAGCACTAACTCCTGATTGCTCCCTGGGTGCAGTAGTGTGCTGCCCACTGATCTGTCTGTGTGTGTTCACGACTCACCAGTGATGGTTAAATGCAGAGGTCATATTTCGGGTATGGGTTACCATAACTGACACTTATACTTACATTAGAATGTAGGGTTAGGTATTGCAACCAATTTGGTGATTGAATTCTTGTTTAGAGGTGAAGTACAGATAATATTCACATCCTCTTAAGTAGGGCACACACATTAAGAATCAATTCAGAGATTTCCCAAAATTAAATCAATATAGTTTAATTAAACTGAAGATCAATTAAAATTGGAGAATTTTTTTACTCAGCCCTATTATAAGGTGTAAATATCTCGCTAGATGTCAATTATCAGACATTGAGCTGAGAAAATTTATAATGCATAATACATCCAATTGTTCAAGGCCAGGAGAACTTTCTGATACACAAATCACGCATACATAGTGAGCAAAGCATTACTTCTATTACATCTGCGGTGTTGGCTCTAGTTTCTAATCACTGCCTACAAAAGCCCAGCATGGACACCCTGCCAGAAACACAGGCTATGTGAGGACATCAGAGAAGCCTGACCATCTGGGTTAAACACTGGTAAGAGTCACGCTTTATCGCTGATGAGATGTGTTTTGCGGGTGTGAAAGGAGACCAGGACACGGACAGCTGTTGCAGAGCACAAAGTATGAATGGTTAATTTAGTCGTGTAATGCAACAGAATGCATCTGCAGCACTAAAATGCATTAGTGTGATGTTGAAAGTCTTTGCACGGGTTCCACACTCACATGTATTTCCAAGTGTCCAATTTGTTTTAAATGCCTACATTTCATTTCAAGTCCTCAAGCCATAGTGTGCACTAAATCTGGCCTAGTATAACAGCGGATGCGCATTGCAGGCCTGACCTTGGTTGCTATGGGTACTAGGGACAGACTTATACTCAACTGCCTGTCTGAGTTCCTGCTAATTGCTGTTGTCATAGCAACGAAGCACCTGATGTAATGGTAGGAAAGGGCAATAATCTTACAAGTGTCCATTTATTTACACATCAAACTAATGTTTACTGAAACACTGAGATAACACATCTTTAAAGCACACATCAGAGCACATTTTATCAGCAATTTCCTGAAACAATCGGCTGCTCTGACAGCTTGTCACACTTTTCTGCTTTCAACATTCACATTTATCAGAAATCACTTGACCTGATGTAAACCTGCGGGGCTGAAATTCACATATGACCCAAGAGCAAACAGACAATGTGAGTTCAATGTTTGGAATTCAATAATTTAATAAGAATAATAAATAACACACACATATCCCTAAAGATGTTACTGCAGCTGCAATGAGCAACCTTAGAAAAGTATTCTGTATTGAACCAGACTTATTGAGACAGGACGGCTAATGAAGAAACCACAGTCAAGACATCTGGGTTTACAGGGTTATTCCTCCTCACATCCTTTGCTCTTGTGAGGGCGACAGCCAGTGTGTGGTACTGGGGTGTTGTCTGTGATGGAAACAACCTCCAGTCCTCACATGATTAACCCTTTAATGGCAGACTGCACGCAGAAGAAGTTAAATATATGTAGACCAAGTCAGCTACAATGTACAGCTCAGAGCAGCACACTGTCTAGAGGAGAAATCCAATGACAAAAGGAGCACTAAACTGTTAACATTCCTGAATACGGGATTAATTTGAATGTTACACTGAGATATCAACACACAAAAAATGAAAACAGGGGTTTTCAGGCAATAAGTTAGTTAAAAAAAATATGGCTAAAGGACATTGCGACTGTATTCACAATATTGCCTGGTTTCTGGTGCCTTAGTATTTATATAAAGCAGTTACAACACACTAAAAACATTAGGGATGCAAATTATTATTAAAGCTAATTCATAACTGTCTTCCATTAGAAAATACAGGATGTGACATAAAGGTGAATTGTTGGCCACTGTGGCTGCAGTGATGTTACTGCAGTAGCCAGGTGAATATACAATTTTACATCATCACTGTTACAACAAGTCAAGAGAAGCCGAGAGTGACTTTCATTAAAAGGTGGCAACAGCTCTGTGATAAAAACTCCAATGTTCAATAAACAGTGTAATTTATTATTAATATTTATGTAAATTACAGTTCTGCCAACAGTAAATTACTTCTGACAATTAATATACTTCATTATCTTACCTGTATCTTAACCTTTTGCGGTTGCCAAGCAACGTAGCTACTTGGCGCATTAATATAGAATGTGCTGTCACTGCATATTGCATATGCTGTTTTATAGCATATCTCATATGCTGTATAAACACAGCACACGTGTTTTTATGATGTCCATTTTTATGATGTCCATTTTATGATGTGTATTTTGCCACTATAAACATGATCTAAAACCAGAAAGTGTCCAAATACTTTTCTCTTCATTTGAAACAATATGTCTACTGCTTTATCACTTGAAACCTAACAAATGGCATTTCTTGTAAACTGTGCATATTCATTGGATAAAGTGTTTACCAAATGTCTAAATGATATGAAAATAAAGACTGACTTTAGATCAGCTCTACTAGCTCAACTGGTAGAGGATTGTGTTAGCAATGCAATTACCAATCTAATCTGTTTTATGTTAATTGCATAGCAACACCCTGGCAATCTTCATTTACATTTTCTTTACAAAATGAACAAATCTATTTAATACTGTTATTAATTATTTTTTTATTGTTATTTATGCTGTAAGTTTTCACTGCAAAATGCACTCCTTCTAAAGATTATTACATAGCATAGCACAATTAATTTATCAATTGTATTATAGTGAAAGTAAGTTATGACAGCTGTACAGATTCAAGATGCCCCGTTTGCATTTAAAACATGGGCACAAATTCACTTTTGTTTTTATATACTAGTCATGTAATTTGAACATCTACCTACAGTCAAATAAAATATTGATAAATAGAATAGTTTCATAATAAATTAAAACAGTTGTGTGATTTATGTACAATAACATTGTATCCTGAGTTGGCAATTCTAACCTGAAACATTCTCACCAATTCTCACCAAGCGTCCCGGCCTGAGGGTACCAGCACACGGACATACATGACTTCACCCCCGCCTTCTGCTCAAGATAAACACATGTACAGTCAGAACATTTAGACTAATAAGAAACTAATAAACCTCTGAGGAAAACATAATAGCAGAGGCCTGGAGTCTGAGGTCTGTCTGAAACCACTCATTTAAATCATAATGCTTGTTTCCATACAGCAAATGAATGGCTATCAGTGAGAAGTCATACACTGATTATACAGACTGCTGTGAGTCAGGTCGTCTCATTACACTCTTCATGGTGGATGCTGATGAAATAGAAAAAGGAACAGAATTCTGAATTTTATTTCAGTCCCTGACTGTTCTAATTATCAGTATCAATGAAACATTGTATACTGCAGATCAAGATAATCTTCAACACAGGGCACACCAAGAGAAAGAACCCCTTTACAACGTAGCATCAAAATATATGTAGATGCACTGTTAATGACCGACTGCACACACACACTTTTAAGTGATAAAATGGATGAATTTCATGGTATTTAGAACTAAATATCAAAGTGTTTCTGAAAAAAGACACACATGGACACAAGTTTTCATTTTCTTTATCTAAGCCTTTAGGTTTGATATGATACAACAATAAATACTATTTAAACTTAGATGAAAATGAAACATTTCAATAGTTAATGTGATGAATTACACCTGTGGACATTCTGACCTGTAGACACCTGTGTGAAGTTGAGAGGAAATTACTTCATACATCCACAAAAAAAGTGCATTTAGTTCTGAGAATGTCTAACATTTTAGTCATTATCCATTATACCATTATTTTTAATGGTAGTTTAGGTGTCTGTTTTTGAGGCCACTGTATATGGTCTTTTACATTTAAAAGGCGCATGTATTCAGGTTTTGCTCTCATTCAGATTTTAAAAATGTCTCTGTTCTGACAACAAAATCATTTCAGGCAGTGCTGAATTATGCTGAATAGGGTGAAATAATTTCCTAGAAAGAAATGTGCTGCCATCCGGTGGATGACATTGAAATAAGAGACTTGGCATTGCAACACTGAACAGACTGAACTAATCTTCTGAAATAAATGTGCATGTGATATACTCCTGTTATGTTAAGTGCACTGCACATGTAATTTGCACCTGCACCTGCAAGTGTAACATTTTCAGTAAGAATAAAGTGCGGACTTCAACACTCTCTGTTATATTTTAGCATAAGAATCTGTTTAAAATAACTTCACGACCATGTCAATAAATGTAATTCAATCGATGTGATACACCTTTATGTTGTATCATACCGATATCTCAGCGGTCTGTGCAGTAACGGGTGAACTTCTTCACAATGTTCTGACTGCTCTGTTCTCGATGTGTGCTGCGGGACAGTGAGATGTTCGCACCAGGTGATATCCAAATCATTTCATTATTAATGTGTATTTTGTGTTGTCCAAGTGGGATACTGGATGTGCAATTTAGACATTAATGAAACATTCATGTTGTATTTTTGTTGCATTTGTGAGAACTCGCTGTGTAAACTAGGCACATAATATCTACATATCTAGAGGTCGATCAGTACACCCCCGAATCAATCACATTGTATCGTAATATCGTTAGGGACAAATCACAGTTTATGTTTCATAAATCAGCGTCATGAAAACATCCTTCACACTTTTCCTTCAGTGAAGTTACACGATCTGATATCAGATCTGTTGAAGATGTGCTTTCTGCTCGGGTCAGACGTTCAGAAATCCGGATTTTAAGGCCGTGTGCAGAATAAGAGTAACAGTTCATGAGCACGACGCTGACCCGGTGTGACGCGTTTAATTTAGTGCTGACGATGATGATGATGATGATGATGATGATGATGGGAATATACATGTTCCTGTGTCGGGGGTTATCTAATAACTTCACAACCGATGGGATATTATAATGTGTAAGAGCTGTTCGTTATAACCCATTATTGTTTACGTTCCAGTTAATGGCCAAAACAGCGCCCTCTCCCTCCTTCAGACTGCTGCGTCCACTCGGCAAAGCACGCAAAGCATCGCGGGAACGCACGTATGGGCAACATGGTGTCGGCCGTCATGGAGGATGATAACGGGATCTGGAGGATGATAACGGGATCTGGAGGATGATAACGGGATGATAACGGGATCTGGAGAATGATAACGTGATCTGGAGAATGATAACGTGATCTGGAGGATGATAACGGGATCTGGAGGATGACCGCGGGGTGAGAAATGTGTGTCTGCAGAGGCCGCCGGTGATCTCCGGACAGAAGGAGCAGTTCCTGCAGCTGATGCATCAGCTCAACAGCCTTTAACATGGTGTGCATTTACATTACCGCGCTCGGCAGACTCGCAGTGCGTTCAAGTTACACATTTTGTTAGTACATGTGCTCGCTGGGAAACGATCCCACAACCTCACTGAGCTACCACTGATCTACCACTGATCTACCACTGATCTACCACTGAGCTACCACTGAGCTACCACTGAGCTATCACTGATCTACCACTGATCTACCACTGAGCTACCACTGATCTACCACTGAGCTACCACTGATCTACCACTGAGCTACCACTGATCTACCACTGAGCTACCACTGAGCTATCACTGAGCTACCACTGATCTACCACTGATCTACCACTGAGCTACCACTGATCTACCACTACCACTGAGCTACCACTGATCTACCACTGAGCTACCACTGATCTACCACTGAGCTACCACTGATCTACCACTGAGCTACCACTGATCTACCACTGATCTACCACTGAGCTATCACTGATCTACCACTGAGCTATCACTGAGCTATCACTGATCTATCACTGATCTACCACTGAGCTATCACTGATCTACCACTGAGCTACCACTGATCTACCACTGAGCTACCACTGAGCTATCACTGAGCTACCACTGATCTACCACTGAGCTACCACTGAGCTACCACTGATCTACCACTGAGCTACCACTGATCTACCACTGAGCTACCACTGATCTACCACTGAGCTACCACTGATCTACCACTGATCTACCACTGAGCTATCACTGATCTACCACTGAGCTACCACTGAGCTATCACTGAGCTATCACTGAGCTATCACTGAGCTACCACTGATCTACCACTGAGCTACCACTGATCTACCACTGAGCTACCACTGATCTACCACTGATCTACCACTGAGCTACCACTGAGCTATCACTGATCTACCACTGATCTACCACTGAGCTACCACTGATCTACCACTGATCTATCACTGATCTACCACTGAGCTACCACTGAGCTACCACTGATCTACCACTGAGCTATCACTGAGCTATCACTGATCTACCACTGAGCTATCACTGAGCTATCACTGAGCTATCACTGATCTACCACTGATCTACCACTGAGCTATCACTGAGCTATCACTGAGCTATCACTGATCTACCACTGATCTACCACTGATCTACCACTGAGCTACCACTGAGCTATCACTGAGCTATCACTGATCTACCACTGAGCTATCACTGAGCTATCACTGAGCTATCACTGAGCTATCACTGATCTACCACTGATCTACCACTGAGCTACCACTGAGCTATCACTGAGCTACAGGAGAGCACGTCACGAATGCGTCCATACTGCACATCATAAAGCAGTGACGTCAGGCTTTGCAGCTGTTTCCAGACATTGCGGTCACATCCGTTCAGCGACTCTCGTGTTGGTCTTCACCATAATGTTTCCATTAACTAGAAGAAAATTTTAAGTGCTGTTAGTTGATGTTTACTTTTCACTATATATGACATACCCTTATTTTTAACCTAAACCGTGTAGGTGCTGATCTGAAGGCTACTTTTCTTGGTAATGCACCATGTGAATTTTACAAATACAAATACCCAAAAGCTGTTCAGAAAGAAGACAGCATCGGAGTCAAAGTGTTCTTCTTCAAAGCCGTGCTTTCTAGCCCCAAGCACTTCCCCCTGGAGAAGAATTCATTTGCCTGGGTTAGAAAGGATGAACTTCAGGAATTCCTGAAGCCAGAGTACCTAAAACAAGTCAAGCACTTCATTATAGCTCTGTAATAAATAAAAAGCAATATGTGGAGAAATGGACTGAGTGTGTCTAATAGGTCTTCTGACAATGATTCCTTGATGTTGGACATATATCATGTTGGTTCCATCAGAGAACAACATGATATGTTAATTTAATCAGTACTAGCACTGATCACGTGTGTTGTCACTGTGTATTTATTACTGTGGACTGCTCTTACTGTAATGATCTTACTCTTACTGTAAAGAATGGAAGGCTCTTTCTCTGGCAGTTTGTGTAGCATTGTAAAGGACAGTTTGTCCAATTAGTTAAGTGAAGTTATTTTTCATGGATTTGCTCCTGTCTAATGTAAAGACCTTCTACTTTCTCTTGTGTATTTACAGTGCTTCCTCTGGCTCGGCTGTTACACAGTTGTTGACTTATGTGCTGTGCTAGTGGAATTGGGGATTAGTGATACTGTGAATTATTTAGGCATCTTGATTACATCGGCCTGTAACATTGACTGTCATCAGTGTCTTTCTTTTGTGAGTGTTTTGGGGTTTGGAAAACTGTGCAGTGTTTCCTGAGACAGTCATTTGTACATTCTACATTTTATCCTGAAATAGAAACTGACAAAATGTTTTGTTTTTTTTTTTTAAGGGGGCTTGAGTACAAATGTGAAGAACTGGTCTTATTTTACATGAAATAAAAATATTCAATTTCAATAGTAAAAATAAAGTAAACCCCTCAGAATTACAGAATAAGAATAAGAAAATACTGTTTATAATTACTGTAGTAACACATTGGGGGTAGAGGATATGTGCTAAAATGTCACAATGCAAAAAATTCCCTCAACAATCGCAAGAACAAATATCCTAAATTTCCTGGACCTAAATTTCCTGGCTAAATATAATTTCCTGGACCTTTATACGTTTCTAAGGGGGATTTATCCCATAATCCCGAGATTACTATATTGTTCTGTTCTAACTTCCTCCATGTATACATATAGTGCTCTTAAGACTACTCCAGACACTAGCGTCTAAGTTAATAATGAGAAAAGAACATTACGCATGTTTGCTGCAGAGACAATCGACCCAAATCCCATTTCAAATTAAACTGTCCCCATTTATTTTATCACGCTATACCTCAACAGCTTAATTTATAAGTATAGGTTAAGATGGAGGCTCTGAGGTCTTAACAGACTTTTAAATGGAGCAATAAATGGGGTGTAAATATGAACCTTCTGTTTCTTTAAAGCCCGGGAATGCTGAGCTTTAGCTGCAGAAGAACAGGTGAAGTTATTGATAGGATGAACCTCAATTAGCTGGTCAGCGTTTTTTTGTGCCTCAGACCTAAACAGCTGTTGACAATCTTACAACTGATGTTCCACTGATCTCCTAAAAGCACTTAAAAAATAAAATGACATTTGTCCCTCAAAACGCCTTATCAATCCATGATTTATATATAAACTATAGTGCCAGGTTCACAATGCTACATCTTTGGTTCAGAGATTTAATTGAACAGCAAATGAATTCAAATGAATTAGCTCTTTTGTAAATCTACATAAAACTGTTTCATTAAATAGGTAAGAAGGCTATTGACATATAGGACTTGTAGAATGTGGGCACAGTTTAGGTGATCCACAAACCTGCTTTATGTTTCCTCACTTCAAATGAAGCGTTTGTAATATCGAGCAAACTATTTAACCAAATGAATATCTGATACACTGCATGTGGTTTATTGATCTAAAACAAACACAAGATTTGCTTGTTGTACAAAGTAGATGCTTTCATCCAAAGTGACCAACTAAATGCGAGAGCATCTGGAGCAACCTACTGGAGACCAAATGCATAACCATCACACCACCACCACCAGGAAACTGTGACACAAAATCACTGCGTAACAGCCATAGTGGAGTATTATTGTTCTGTCTCCTCTGAGGAATGGCTTTGGTTTTACCCAAATATTGTGTAAAAACCACTTTACAAAAGCAATAAGGCACTCAAGGTGCTATATGATAAATATACTTTGCAGCACTGTGTTCCTAAAATGTCCTATAGCCGTGGTTATATGCTGGACATAGTACAGATAGATTTGCTGTCTTCTGTGTCTGTAGTGTATCAGTGGGATATATCAGTTTTACATGTCATAAAGAGCCAAAAGACATGTCTTGCAACAGATGCTTTGAGATGAAAGAAGCACCTAAAACAGAATCCACAGAAGACCTGTGACGAGATGCGTGGAGCCTCAGAAAACCCACAGAAATCAAAACTGCTGGGGAAGAAAACTGGAAACCTGGATCAGAAGGAGTCTGGACAGAAGTCCCCCAAAACAAGGAAGCAGAGGACGGTAGAGGTGAAGGATAAGAGGGCCCGGAGTGACGGGCATTATGACCCGGCGGCGGGCGCACACGCAAGACCGGACCGACAGTACCAGCGGGGGCCAAACAACGATCTGGTACCAGACAGAAGACACGGGGACATTACGATCAAACATAAGAGAACAAGAAACAGGTGAGAACGATTGTGCTGATAAATAAGCACACACACACAGACAAGGAATGATCTGGCTGTCTAACTCAAAATGTAAAGAATTCTGTTTGTTCTGCATGAGTGGCTCCCCCTCAGTCTCTCTGGTTAACTGGTTACAGTAAAATAAAACAGAAAATAGTGTTTCCTTGGCCAGTATGTTGAGTATTTAGCAGAGCAGATCATCGTTGATAGTGTGGTGACCTTATATAGCATCAGTGTATTCCTTATATATGTGACCTTATATAGCATCAGTGTATTCTTTATATATGTGACCTTATATAGCATCAGTGTTTTCCTTATATATGTGACCTTATATAGCATCAGTGTATTCTTTATATATGTGACCTTATATAGCATCAGTGTATTCTTTATATATGTGACCTTATATAGCATCAGTGTATTCTTTATATATGTGACCTTATATAGCATCAGTGTTTTCCTTATATATGTGACCTTATATAGCATCAGTGTATTCCTTATATATGTGACCTTATATAGCATCAATGTATTCTTTATATATGTGACCTTATATAGCATCAGTGTATTCTTTATATATGTGACCTTATATAGCATCAGTGTATTCTTTATATATGTGACCTTATATAGCATCAGTGTTTTCCTTATATATGTGACCTTATATAGCATCAGTGTATTCCTTATATATGTGACCTTATATAGCATCAGTGTATTCTTTATATATGTGACCTTATATAGCATCAGTGTATTCTTTATATATGTGACCTTATATAGCATCAGTGTTTTCCTTATATATGTGACCTTATATAGCATCAGTGTATTCCTTATATATGTGACCTTATATAGCATCAGTGTATTCCTTATATATGTGACCTTATATAGCATCAGTGTATTCCTTATATATGTGACCTTATATAGCATCAGTGTATTCCTTATATATGTGACCTTATATAGCATCAGTGTATTCCTTATATATGTGACCTTATATGGCAGCAGTGTATTCCTTACATATGTGACCTTATATAGCATCAGTGTATTCCTTATATATGTGACCTTATATAGCATCAGTGTATTCTCATCACTGGACTGTGTTAGAAAAGATGAGATATGACCCAGTGTACAGTACATTACATTTATGATGTTCAGCCTCACTTCACTTATGTAAAATAAAGAGCTTTGTAGTTTAGGCTTGTTGGTTTTTAGGGCAAAATGTTACATGCTATCTCTCTCTCTCTGTCTCTCTCTCTCTCTCTCTCTCTCTCTCTCTCTCTCTCTCTCTCTCTCTCTCTCTCTCTCTCTCTCTCTCTCTCTCTCTCTCTTCTCTCTCTCTCTCTTTCTCTCTCTCTCTCTCTGCTTGTTAGTCTGCTAAATAAATAAATGTAAATATAGATTTATGCAATTGGTAGATGCTTTCATCCAAAGCGACTTCGAGTGCATTCTGGCTGTACATGTTGTTCAGGGTTAAGAATCAGTTGAATAAAAATGTTCATCTGATGTCGGCTCATGTGACTCATGCACAGACAACACAGACCATATCATGAATGTCTCACAATGAACTCAGCATTCATCTCTGCTGAGTCCTTGATGAGCATTAGAATAAAATAACATCCCATTCAAAGCATGAATGTCATAACATTGAGTAGTGAGTCAACACTGTTGTTTGCAGCTCAAATGTTTGAGCAAATAAATTAGTTTCAAAAACTGATTTATTCATAAATTTAGTTTTCTACATACATGAAATGAAATGTATGTGAAGAATAAGGCATCTGGTTTAAAATTAAATTGATTCCAGATTTAGTTGTTGTTTTATTATATCATACTTTCTGTGCTCATATAAATTTGTTAATGGTTCAAAAAATATAAAGAAACAGCTCAGATAATGCTGTAATATTATTTACTGAGAAAGCTGATAATATTCTACAACTATCTGCCAAAAAATGTTACATTCATTTTGTTTGGGGTCTTTATGGTGTGATTTTCATTTTTAATTGAAACCAAAGTTCGTAACATTGTGATTTATCTTGAAACTGCTTGCTTTGGTTCATGTCTTAGAACTCTTTAATGATGTTTTAGACACTTATTAAACACCTGTCATAAGATTCACACTCCCACTGCTTGTGTGTTCCTGGTCAGTTTGGCTTTCAAAAGCTGCCAATAAGCATGACCCAGGTGTTAATTTGTAAAACAGTTATCTGATGCTGATGGTGTTATTTTTATATTAAAATACTTTTTTATGTTTAAACTCCATCAGGTTTTGACTTCAGAGCAGCTCGATCAGCCCAGCACTGAAACAACAGTGTGAGCTCGGGGGGTTACTAACGATTAGGGGACATTTTTGCAGCTTTGTTGCTGGTGATGCTAGTGGTGCAGAAGACACACCTTTAAATCCTAGAACACATAATTTATATATTTATATTATATATATTTATGTTTATAATGCTGTAAAAGAGTGAGATTGGACTATTTGTATTTGTATCATCTCTCTCTTTCTCTCTCTCTGCCTTTGCTAAAGTGCAAGAGCTAAGAGAGATGACAGAAAATATCATTCACACATGGACTCTCACCTTTATCTCTCCTCTTCTTCTGCACTCTCTCACTCTCGTGCTATAAACATTAATAGTTTGTTTAGCAATTTATTATTTATTAATAGTTTAGATTAACAATTTTATTAAACTGCCTTTTTTTTTTATTCAACAGTGCTCTCATCATCAGGGGTTTCACGATGTGATGAAGACAATGTGATCTCAGAGGAGCAACCTGCTGTTTGATGAAGTTCCTCACACACCCATTTCTGCAGTAATTCATAATGATATCTGTAATTCCACAAAAGTTGCCTGATTCATGAGGATTTTTGATTCTATAGAACAGCATTTCCTCCACCAAAAATGCTTTGATGTAATACAAGGCAAAGTAAAAGCACTACTCTAATAGAGGTGTGATGAAAGTATATTTCAGAGCTAGGCTCACCCAGAATAGAAAACGCACACACTCTACAGTTGTGGCACCTTTATAGGTAGAAGAATATTTGAAGATTACACGCCTACACCCTGCCTTTAAAGGGATTTTTCAGCCCAAAAATTATTTTCCCATCATTTCCTCACCCTCATGTCTTACCCTCTTCTGTATATTTCACATCATTATAGTGATTCTATGTGACAGGATTATGTAACACATCAGCCAGTAATCTTAATGTTGTTTTTACCACGCTGGACTACACTAACACATTTTTAAGCTTTTTTAAAACTTCTTTTTGGGTTCATTCCAAGGTGTTCACATTGTAACACTATAAGAAAAGGTTGAACTCTTTGAATTATCTTAGTTTCTGCCTGGACTTACTATTACTGTGAGCTGACTGCAATATTGCAAGGACAGAACATACAGTAAAAGACATTCCGCAATAGCATTGGATTGGAGTTTACTATCTAAAATCATAATCTACATACACACACAATTCACCAAAAACACATTGCATGTCCAAGCCTTATTTTATCCCCAGATCAAAACAAAAATAATTAATGTATTGAATAAAGAAAATTATACTTATGACAATTAAAATGCATTCGAACACTTTTATAATTGCCATTAAACTAAATGTAACTTTTCGTTACATTCTCATTACTATTCACTAGTAATATATTAAAGGGAGATTAACAAATATTACCATAATGTATAACGTCTGGAAAAGCTAATTTAGTGTCTAGTCGTTTTTGCGTTGATTGACTGAGTTAATTCTTGGAAGCTAAAGTGCCTAAAAGATAAATGAGCAGGGTGAGGGGTCATTGAACCCGTTTCCTGCCAGGAGTTTGACATGAAAAAGGTTCAGAAAGATCATTGATCCTGTAAAATGATGGTCCCCATAGGAACCTTCAATTCTAGTGAACAAGACAGTGGTGACAGTAAACCCATTGATGTACTGTGAAACGGGGTTGAAGAAACATGCAAGGTCACTGTCTTATGAAACTAATCAGCATTATCTGTAATAATCAGCAACATCTGTAACTTGTCAGATCTTCAGAGTGGTCCTCAGGGGTGGGATCATTTGAGAAAGCACAAATCTGTGTGTGTATATTCTGTTAGTCTGATAAACACTGTTATTATGTAAACAGTTTCCTCTTTTTATCAGTTCACAAATGTGGCTTTATTAACTAGCTGCTTTTCTTTAGTTCCCCTACTGTCTTCCTCCCATTACCTGGGAACCTTTCTTTAGTCATTTTACTTCAGTTTCAGATTCCTTGCCCTACCAACTCATTTTAGGATTGATTTTTTAATGGCTTGATTGAATTATTGATCTAGAGAGTCCATAAAATTGTACTGCACTGGTTTTATTGATGTTAAGGGAAAAACCATGACTAGTTAGCTTGGCCTCCATTAAACTTGTCTAACAGGTGATCAAATTTCACAAAAATTACAAAAATAATATTGGAATATTTTTGAAGCAGGCTGAATTCATGAAAAATCATTTTAATTTGCGACAGTGTTGAACTGTTTTAAAAGTGTTTAACACCAACAATCAAAACCACTTTTAGAGGAAATTATTGCACCATTTTTGCAATTTAACGAATTCCACCCACAGACCACCATGACACGAATAAACGACGCAAAACAGCAAAAAGCGAGACGTGGCGCACAGATGAAGAAGAATCGATGCGTTGTCGCGCAACCTTCATCGGATCCGTTTGGGAATCCGACCGTGCAGCTCCTCCCGCCGGTGTCAGTCTTAATTCCGTCCAGCAGGTGGGACTTCATCCTCGTCAGCCAGAGCTTCATTTCTTTCACCAGTACTTTCCTGCAGCTTGGAGACCAAGAGAAAACTATCATGGACGCTGGAACGGAAAGTCGAGGCCAGTTGTGCCGTTTTCTCCATTTCCTTTTCTGAAGGAACAATCAGATCATTCAGTTTCTCAAGACGTCAGTCCGATACCGGCGTGCGTAACCTCATGTAGCCAACGCATCTAGATATTTAACATCTCATATCTTCATCCACGATCCTCATCATCATCAGTCTGGAAGACGTCGAGTCGTGTTGGAGTCAAAAGTCATGGCTGTGAGGTTCAGTTCAGCGGTTCCAGTTTTCAGCTGGAGGCTTTTCTTTCTTTCAAGCATCTTCCAGGGCTATTGGAGCTCCATGCTCGCTTGTCCACCAACATGCAGCTGTTCTGCCACTGAAATCTACTGCAGTAAGTCCGACAGCGGCAGCGCTTTCCCTTTACTGGCTCTGCAGGACCCGCCGGGCAGCGGCAGTAACAGTAGCGACACTGAAGAGCTCTTCAGCAACATCACGTCCATGTGAGTGCTGGATGTCGTCCTGTGCTACTGCGGTATATGCACATCTATCTCTGTTTCATATGTCTGGATCCGTATACGTCAATGAGTTTAGCATAGATAACTTTCAGAGCATTAATTCAAGTCTACAATCAAAATTAAATAATGTTGCCCAGCATGCATTTGGTTGTCAAAGGGCTGTATCATGTCACATCTCATTCAGTGACTGTTGCTGTTATATCCGTGCAGGTGATGTCGTGAAGTCTCTGTACTCAACATGCCTTCCCATTGTCTTGTCAGTGCAATCCGATATTATTCTGTATGTGACTGTGATTTCCACACGACCGCATCCCATGATGTCTGTCCCAGACTGTGAAATTAGTATCGTCCGATTGAGTGTGATTGCTTGAAACGTGTTATTTGTGTTGAAACAGTAATATTGGGCTTGACAATATAACATGAGTAATGACCTCACACATCTCCTGCAGTCTGCAGTCTGCGCCTCATTTATAACCACTGAAAACATTTCTGAAGCAAACTGTGAAATGTAGTAAAACAAACTCTGACCCATGTGTACGGACATTTGAGACAGCAGTTTGATGACGGAAGATGAAAAAATGAAACGTATGTACCAAATATTCATATATTAATATTGACCTGTTGCAGATCCCGTTACCACAAACATACAAACCACTTCAGTTCAACATTATGAGATCTAATCACAAATACAGTGCACGTTCACAATAACTGTTGAAATAAATAAAGGAAATAAAATACATAAAATGAATTAGCTGATCTTCCATTTTCTGACGACACAAAACAGAAAATCTTCTCTCGCATAAGAACCTTGATTTCTGTTTCAGAGCAGCTGTATTTCTTTGCCTTGCTCTCCATCGCTGCCATGACTGAGCTGAAATAAGCATTAATTAGCTGGCTCATTTTAATATGCATGACCATTCATGAGAGGATTTGGGTTTGGTACATCTCAGTCTTTGTTTGTGCACACTATTCTCAGCTTTACTCAGCCTCACGTTTAGTAGGGAATCTACACATTGCTTTACTACTGTCAGTCTGTCAGCCCATTTCATGGCTGGCTGTACAGTGACTACATGACAATATTATTTTTCAGTGAACACATGATTTATTTATCATCTGTATAAGAGCCAGAATCTCACTATTTTTTATTACAGCTTAAGAACAGATGCTGATCAGTTAACACAGAGGCACAATGAGAGTAACATCTGCTATCATCTTTAAAGTAATGTTATAAAATATATAGAGCATAATATAGAACCTCATAATGAATAATTTAAAATATATTATTTCCACAAGCAACTTTTATAGTTGTGAATTAAGATGAATTATTTCACCTCTCTTTCAGGGTTAAGTTACCTAATATACAACGTTATGTGATGCGTTTGGAAGGCACTTCAGTTGTACAAGAGAACATATACAATCATGTTGCTTATCATATGTCCTTACAGCTCATTGTTGAGTTTGTTTGAGGCTTTTGACTTTGTGTTAAGTAGGTCAGGGCTGCCATCTGTGAATCAGGAGGAACATCAGGGCAGAACCTCTCAGTGTGAAGCACCACAATGAGAAAATCACTGGCCAAGTGACTGATCCCTGTCTCTGCCATACAGCCCCTGATGTCTGCGGACTGTTGCAAGAGGTTATCCTTTCAAGACAATCTGAGCTCAGATTTGTTGGTCTCACTTATGATGATTATAATAATGATTGTTGTGGGGGAAACTGATTGTAGATCAGTATAACCAGGCTACTCCAAGCCATCTGCGGACTATAAATGAAGCAGGTTCTCAGGCATCAATCAAAAGATACATTGATGACCTGTGGGAGCACAAGCGCTTGAAACAGGAAGTGCCTGAGAGCTGGAAATACAGCTCGGTTTGGCTTTTGAAGTTTGTTTCTAAGGTGATTGTATTTTAATTAGCTTATTATGATTCATAGAGAAATGTTTTGTGATAGAGCTGCTGCACATGCTGTAGTGCAGGAGGAAGTGCAGAAAACTAAAGATAGTCAAGAGCTGCTTGGCAGGTTCCTTCAATTTTTCACAACATGAATCCATTATTAATAACTATAAACTATTCAATGAAATCTGTAGTGTCTCAGTCATTATAGTGAGTAAAAAGCAAATCTCGCCAGTGTTCAAGGGTAATTGTTCACATCAAAAAGAAATAAACAATTACATTAGACTTAAAGCACTATAACACTATATTTATGACAACTAAGCACATCCTCTCAAATTGTTTTACCTTAATTCAAATGTGAAAAATACCATAATGCAAAAATATATATTATTTAAATTGAAAGGTATTCATATGTGGTAGTATTTGTTGACTGTCTTTAATTTATGCTAATTTAAATAAAAAAGTCATTGTAGTACAGTGACAAGAATCTTATGAGACTCACTGTTAAAAGTACTGGAAAGTTAAAAATGCCAGACACATTACAGTAATGAAATCTGCACATATCCTTCCTCTTGGTCTGGTCTCTGAACATGGTCTCTCAATACATGAGTGAGATTTTGAGAAGTCAAAGACCTTGTTGCTCTTTAGAAACACACTGTAAGGATTTAAATGAGTCAGACTGTTGTCAGTGATGGGTCTTCTCCCTCCATTGAATGTATCTTACAAGACAATGTGATGAGTACTTGATTTACCTCGCTGGTTCTTTCACTGGATTTGCACTCATGTCAGGCTCTGTCTGTGAAGTAATGGGGAGGTTCTCAAGTCAGCACTAATGAGCACTATTATTAATAATTACAGAGCTATCTGATAGACAGTTTTCCAGACAAAGTTCCAACCATATTGCATCAGAAAGCACAATTATGTTTTGTGTGATATGTACATACGTATGATATGGATGTTAAGAAGGCCGAATAAAACTGGATCTAAAGCTACTTGTGACATGTGAAAATTAATGTTTAAAATAAAAAATGTCATCTTCGAAATTAGAGATGATCACCAGAATGTTCTTAACACCATGTTCCATTTAATTTCATCTCTTTATTTTAGCAAATGAATGTTACATTGTCATTTACTTCACCTAACATTCTAATTCAAGAATAGGTTGGTTATAAAATGTTTATTATAAGGTTTAAGACCTTTTTACATCAACCACATCAGATACAAAATTTATGCCTTCATCCTTAGAGTCTTCTTATTGTAATTCAATATTAATTCAACAGGAGTTTTGCGTTTCATTACATGAAATGTTTTTTATATTTCCTGTCACAGTTGCAATTGTGAGGAAATAGTTTTGGGATTTTTAAATATTCCTATCAGTAACTTTTATCTTTTAAAGGTCACATCATAATTGAATTATCTTGTAGCTGTAGATGAAGGAAACAGAGAAAGTGAGGAAGCAGACATCACGTGTGTGATTTTACATTTTGTCTGTCTTTCAGGTGTAGATGATGGAGAAAATCAAAGCTATATGTTTAGTCACAGAAGCAAGTACCACTGCAGTCTAACATCACTCTTTTCGACAGTGCACAGATTTTGTCCACCACCGCAAACTTCTGCTGACAAGAGAGCTTAATTCCACCATGACATATTGAACACTTTCAATTCACGAACAAATCCTTTGATCCAACTTTTTTAGGTCACTTACAACCCTGCATGCCGCTAATTCCTTACCAACACAACAATTTTAAGGTCACTGTAATATTTTCTTTTATTCAACGGATAATTTGTGGCCACTTTGCTATTATTGATCGTGTTTTAAGCTGATAGTGTTGGATGTGTTCATAGGGATGTGTATTACAGTGTACATCGTGACCAGTGTTTGTAGTCCTGCCTGCTGCACATCTTCTTTAAACAGACTGCAGCTTCAAGCAACATCTTGCAGAACTTTAGATGTGTATGTTAATATCAAAATAAATCAGACATTTATTCTTTCTCTTTTTTAAAAGAATATGAGCAGAGTAGGTGTAATGTACTGCTTCAGGACACAACTTTGAGGATCCAGATACAGACTAATAAACACAAGCATGAAACAAGGTCCAAGAGTAATCCAGAAAATGGTCAAAAACCACAGGAAACCACAAACACAAGCACTCAGTACTCA
Source organism: Chromobotia macracanthus (assembly GCA_036877525.1). NCBI lineage: Eukaryota > Metazoa > Chordata > Actinopteri > Cypriniformes > Botiidae > Chromobotia > Chromobotia macracanthus. Next base: position 1,085,231 of record JAZGTH010000091.1, on the reverse strand, counting down.
GTACTACACAAACACAAGCACTCAGTACTCAGTACTACACAAACACAAGCACTCAGTACTCAGTACTACACAAACACAAGCACTCAGTACTCAGTACTACACAAACACAAGCACTCAGTACTCAGTACTACACAAACACAAGCACTCAGTACTCAGTACTACACAAACACAAGCACTCAGTACTCAGTACTACACAAACAAACAGTACTCAGCACTACACAAACACAAGCACTCAGTACTCAGTACTACACAAACACAAGCACTCAGTACTCAGTACTACACAAACACAAGCACTCAGTACTCAGTACTACACAAACACAAGCACTCAGTACTCAGTACTCAGTACTCAGTACTACACAAACACAAGCACTCAGTACTCAGTACTACACAAACACAAGCACTCAGTACTCAGTACTACACAAACACAAGCACTCAGTACTCAGTACTCAGTACTACACAAACACAAGCACTCAGTACTCAGTACTACACAAACACAAGCACTCAGTACTCAGTACTACACAAACACAAGCACTCAGTACTCAGTACTCAGTACTCAGTACTACACAAACACAAGCACTCAGTACTCAGTACTACACAAACACAAGCACTCAGTACTCAGTACTACACAAACACAAGCACTCAGTACTCAGTACTACACAAACACAAGCACTCAGTACTCAGTACTACACAAACACAAGCACTCAGTACTCAGTACTCAGTACTACACAAAAACAAGCACTCAGTACTCAGTACTACACAAACACAAGCACTCAGTACTCAGTACTACACAAACACAAGCACTCAGTACTCAGTATCAGTACTACACAAAACACAAGCACTCAGTACTCAGTACTACACAAACACAAGCACTCAGTACTCAGTACTACACAAACACAAGCACTCAGTACTCAGTACTCAGTACTACAACAAAAACAAGCACTCAGTACTCAGTACTCAGTACTACACAAACACAAGCACTCAGTACTCAGTACTACACAAACACAAGCACTCAGTACTCAGTACTACACAAATACAAGCACTCAGTACTCAGTACTACACAAACACAAGCACTCAGTACTCAGTACTACACAAACACAAGCACTCAGTACTCAGTACTACACAAACACAAGCACTCAGTACTCAGTACTACACAAATACAAGCACTCAGTACTCAGTACTCAGTACTCAGTACTCAGTACTCAGTACTACACAAGCACAAGCACAAGCACTCAGTACTACACAAACAAGACTCCACACTGACTGAAGGAGTAGACTGGGTATGAATAGACAGAGACAATGAGATACAGGTGAACATGATTATGATAATGTCACACAATAGGTTCTGGGAAATGTAGTCCATAGTAAATAACAGACGAGACAGAAGGAGTGCCCTCTGGTGGAGCATGAGGGCACTGTCTTTTTTATTGTAATCTACTCAAGCTCAGGCAGAGTATTTAAATTTCTGTGTCAGTAAACGTATTAGCTCTGTTGTAGAACCTGGCGAGCCGTCTTACCTTCTACAGCGTTCAAGGGCATCATTCTGAAATGGAACCTCATAAGTGAATAATTTTGAATGGTTTACATATGCAGCAACAAATAGAGCTTCTCACATGAATGAATAGTCAATGTTTGATCCATCTTGGATTAGATTTTTCTACAGAGCTTGTCACAATGCAATGGTTTTTAACAGATCCACTGTGAAATTTGTCGCTTTGTCTTTAAAACTAAATTGCAAATGTTTGTCCTATTGTTTTGATTTGCAATCTGAACTCATCACAATGTTTTACCGACAGTATAGTCGCCAGTGTTAAAGACACCAATTTTATTATGAAACCCCTTCACAATCACAGTCATTTCACTGTTTTTTTTTACAACTGTTGTTTATTACAACAGCTTTGTTTGTGTTCACCCTGATCCGGCTAAAGAAGGAATATGAAAAGAATTAATCAAACCTCACAGAAAGCTGCTTTTATGTTTCTAGAGGGACTACAATGGAAACGCTTCCAAACCTCTCTTTCACAGTTGGGCTGCATTATGGATCAGAATGACTATATGACCATGCTTTATTTGAGTTGAAATGTAGTTATCTAACGCTTACTAAAAAAGCGAGAAGTGCTAGAGGCGTGCGATCGTGCCCGCACACACACAGTATGTTAACCATTAAAGCTGATGGGTTGCAAATTGTGATCAACAGCATGTACGTATGAGAAAGCCCCGAAGGGATGTGCGTAAAACACACTTTATTTTCACAGTCCCAAATTCTTCTCATTATCGCTTTTCAAAATGGTCAAGAGAACAGTTCAAACCCAGCTTCTGATATTCTTTCAAAAGAAGAGAACAGAAAGTATGACATTTATTTATTAGTGTTTAAAGACATTCCTCTGATGTAACTGTGTGTGTATTATACACCCCATTGTGTTGCGTTCAGAAATGATCACCCTGTTCTTTATCTTTACTGTCCACACCCTCCTAACCAAACACAATGGTTAGGACAGGTGGTTGGCAAAACAGGTTTTGTCCTAACCAGCCACGATTGTGAGTGTGCACTATTGTTATAAAAATTAAATACTCATTTTGTATTTTATGTGAAAATTGCTTTACATATTCCTATAGTTAGGTGTGCAGATTTCTACTCAGTTAGACGGTGAATGACAGTCCTCAGGCTGTAGGGTCCTGGGGAAAGCTTTAGATGTGGCAGCCTTGGGCCTTATTTTCTGGAATGGGATGTATGATCAAACATAAAGCAATATTAGTAATGTAATTCAGTGCAATATAGCACAGCTCATTACATATCACCCGCAACACACACACAGACTCGATTTCTTGCTTTCTTACTCAGTGTGTTACTTTTAAATGACAAATTATGCAAAGAAACCCTTTAAAACTCATCCACCCCAGTAACCCTTTGAATAGTTTGTGTCTGTAATCCAGTCATCTTGTGATTGCAGCTGACAAACATACCTTCCCGCTTAGGAATATCAGAATATAAATTAACTAAAGGTATGCCGATAGAAAACACAAATTAGAAAACACAAATTATTTACATGACATGCTGTTAATTAATCACGTCTATCAGTATTTGCTGAAAAACACTCACAAATTTATGTAATTTGTTCATGTAATTGTGGCAGTCGAAAGGAAAAAAGTGCCTTTAGAAGAAATTCTGTTTTAATTTTGTCCAACATGTAAACATTAGCCTGTCACTGATCTAGTCGAATTTGTAATTCGGATTCCAGAATTCAGAGTTTGTTCAAACTTGGTTGTTCTTGTATTCCAGCTGTGATATTGTTATGTGTTGGTCTGTGTACACAGATCCATTGTAAAATCTTGTCTATTTAACAGAGGATTTAACATGAAACTAGCTGAGGTAAAAGTTTGTGAACAACCTTTATGTTGGCTTGAGAAAGCCTGGCCTGTAAGATGTAAATGGATAGATGGTCACTGACAGCCCAAGTAAAATAAGGCCACCCACGTCTCTACAGTGTTCTAATGTGAGATATGGCTTATTCATTTCATTACATGGTTGGTACAGTACTGTAAATGTTGCACCGGTGTAACTAAACAGTTAACAGGATTAAACTAATACAGAGAATGTTTGTCTGAATCAAAAGTCAACACCCATGTCACTGTGGCGTTCTGGTGCTGAGATACGGCTAATTCATATTGGTTGCTAGGGTGCTCTAAATGGTTGCTAGGGCATGGCTGAACAGTTTCCATGGTGATAACTAAAGACTACCTGCCAGTCTGAATCAAGAGAGACCACCCACTTGTCTCTATGATGTTTTGATGCCTCTCACCATTTTGGAAGTCAATAGAGTGGTTGCTAGGGTACTGTAACTGGTTGCAAAGCTCAGACATGCTGCCTCAAGCAATTTGCTTTATATTTCTCCCCCTTTAAAATGCAAATCGCATTGCAGGCACCTACACACGATTCACACATTGTTAGCAGTAACATTTGTTGTATTTATACATTGGAAATGTAAATCAGACCTGAAACCTAAAGTGTGCAACAGATTTAGGCCAGCTGTTATTTCACTAATCTTTAATGAACATGTTGCACACCTGTCTCCGTGTAATTACATATATTCAGATGTTACAGTGTAAAAGAAAGGTCAGTGAAAATTTAGTGAAGTGTTAAACTGTGTTTGGAATGGTTTGTTTGGATATAGCCATTATCACCATCTTCAACGTTCCCCTTCGTTCTTTTAATGGTCAAAGACATGGCGTAAGATAAAAGGAAGACTATAGATCACTACTACACAGTGATTTCCGGGTTTGCTCAGGGCCTGGTGTGGAAAATAAAACAAAGGCATCTATCAGGCCTGGAGAGTCCCCTTGAGCCGGTCCATTTTATTAAACGTTGCTTTCTTCTCCGGTCTTGTGCTGAAGATCACAAAGTCGTTGACACAAAGTTAGTCATGCGCAAGCATGGATGTTCAAAACAATGGAGAGGCTAGCGAGGAGATTGTGTGGAAACAGACATAAAGTTGGGTGCAGTCTGGGAGAACCTTTGTATTGATGGGGCCAATGTTTTACATTAACATTAATACGTTCAGTGTATATGAGGCAATTTTGTTGTTAAAAATACAGTTTTAGAACTATTAAACATTTGACTAAATCTGTGTAGACTAACCTAAACGTTTACTACAAATATGACATGCTATCCTGATGATTTCGCTAGTTTACACAATGTTTGGAATGAACACACCACTTGAAGCCAAATGTTTGACGTAGCATTTTACATAAACTAACAATTTAATATGGAAATTAAAGCATAATATATTTCCACATCCTACATTCGTCCTCTATATGCCTAAAATTCAGTAAATGATGAATCCAGAGAGCTGCTGTATTTGATCCCAGTTGAAATAAAAGACAATCTGACGTTCGAGTCTCATTTGGTCTAAGTTCATCCACAGCTCTGGTAAAGCCCATCTAGAGTCAAAGCACTTTGGGGAATTAGTGCCCTGAGAATGCTGTCTGAAACCAATGGGCAGTAAAGGACCAGGGTCTCCCCTGTATTACATTAACTGCAGTGCAACTCATTTGTAAAGTGTCACCTTCTGCCCTGCCCTGAAACATTAAAACTGCCTGATGGACTCTTCTAGACTGTGCTTATAGGGCTGATGAGGTTGTTTGTGTGTGAAGGTGTGTGTGCTTGTGCTCTGTCAAGAGCAACACTGTGATTTCTCCTGCTTGACCATCTCCACTTCTGTCCAGATCATGTTTGTTTTTATCGGCAGATTGGAAAAGCCAGGAAATAAGGAATAGAATAGGGAATAAAGGGCAGGCCCTAACAGTAGCTGGATTTGAATTTGTAAGAGTATTTTCAACTAGATTGTGACACTGATAATGTTTCAGTGACATGTGATATGAGTCAACACATCTCTCTGATTGTTTTACACACTACACATAGGAATCATCTCCACACTCCCACATGTTGTATGCGTTTAACCTTACAGTCTACAGAGAAACACATTGTTTTGCTAAGTATTTTGTGGCACGGTTTGAAAGTAATCACATTTTTAGGCCATCTGTCTCACCAACGCACAAATGCCTTTGAAAGGAATGTGTCACAAATGCTTGCTGAATTATGATTTCAAAACTATTTTTGAAATTATTGAATTATGATTTCTAAATTATTTTTCAAAACTCCTGGGATCTTCCACTGGGCTCATGCACCAGCCATCATTGGGCCATTAAAGCAGAAAAACAAATATCCCTTAATGGAATAAAATGTTGGCAATGGTGTTTCCACTAAGTTTCTGTGTTCTTTTTCCAGACACATAGAGAACTGGACTGAATTTCAGATTCTCAAGGATGTTGACATGGAACTGTACACAGGACTCCAGAGACTGTGAGTATGTCAAAATCATATTCATACTGATCTTACTGGATGTGCATCAGACTAAATTACATTAAAGAAGCCAGCTGTGTACACATTTTCCAGTTGTTTAAATGTTGACCCCGCGCATACCATAGATATAAAAAATCAAGATGCCTTATTAGCAACTGTTGCTAATTACTGCAGTACATCAGCATGTTGGTAAATTGTTCTTTTAAATAATATAGCTGGACTGTCATTTATTATTCAGAGTAAGGGAATCACTGAATCTAGTGGTCTAGTACATATCACGTTTCACACAGAAGGTAGATGGGTGGATAGATGAAATCAAGTTTTAGCATGTAGTAGAGAACCTGCTGGTCCAAACCTCCCACAGAAAAGTATTTTAAAATTGAGAACCTGGAATTGTCAGAAAATCCACATTTGATTGTCTGACTTCCTGTTGGGTGGAGCTAATAAATGTCATTTTTATGTATGGCTTGATGAGAACAATACATGTACCAAGTTTGGTAACGGAAGACAAAACTAACTACATCACTTTAGTCAAAGGGGGGGCTACAGAGCCCACCCTACATGCTTAAGCTTTTACCCACACATAACAACTGACCACTACAATGTGTGTGACAAATTTCAAGCCATTTCAAGCATGTTAAATACCTCAAATACGCTTGAATGTAGTTTTAAAACTTGACATGTTACCATGGCAACAATTTAAGGTATCACAAATCCTTTTAATACTTTACATCAGCCATGTCTCTACATTATTCTGACCAAGTCTGAAGTGACTTGGCAAAATGTAAGTTGACAATTTTAAAGTTTGTTTTAAGTGGCGCACTTCCTGTTGCCAGTTGTTGTTCCTGTTGGTACTATGACTGAGACTCACAATAGTCAAATCAATGTCATCAGCCCACATGTCATCATCAACACATTTCCCATTTTGATATAAATCACTCAGTGCATGCTGCAGATATTAAGGACTTCCTGTTTCCAATTTTTCACCATAATTTTACCACCTCCCCATGGCAACACTGTTCATGATCACAAAAATCCCATAGCAGTTTAGTAAATGTGTGTGTGTGTGTTCACGACAAAACACAGTGGAGGGGCAACCGTTCTGCCCCCAACCGACAGATTCACATATTCCATCGAGACTGATTCATGATTAGGCCTTTTGCATTTGTTTGCAAGCTAAGAGAAGCTGAACGGTTAAGAGGAAAAACGATATAAACACGGCCCATCTGCTCCTTACCTCCTCCTCTTAAAAGTGACAGATAAAGTGGAAAAGTAGTTTGCGATAGTGCCATCATCATAACAAAATTCTGTGCTGATTACTTTTTACTGGATAAGAGCTTTGTGACTGTAATCACTTTTGCATTAAATTCCTGTAATGAAAAGTATACAGTCATTACCAATTAATGTCAGGCAGACTGTAAACAGAGTCTACAGGATGCATGATTCATTCCAGTCGCTGCTGTGGCACAGCGCTGTGAAATTGGGACCCTGATGATGCCATTATTCTAATGACACTGTGTGAGGGCATGGGGAAGATGCTGAAGTGAGATTGCTTCTGTTGTTTATCACCATAAATGGTCACATCAACCTGTGAGGCTCTGATGAACTGTTGGTATTCTCAGCTTTCAATGATCGACTGGCAATACTAGCTGCAAATGACCAAAATCCAACTCTGTGTAAACGACTCTGTGGAGACTGCTGGTCTTGCCTCAGGAAATGCATTTGCATTCATTATTGCTGGTTTGATGCCTGTAATTTGTGGTGAGTGAAATGACACCTATCATTCAAAAGATGTTCTCTACATTCTTATGGTCTCTACATTTTCTGTTTTGCAGGACAATAATGAACTGCAATTTGCGGACAATCCAGGCTCGTGCGTTTGCTCAGAATCCTCATCTCCACTATATGTGAGTGCAGTGTGTGCTAACACTTGAATGTCTGCTAATAATTGAATGTTTCGATAAATCAACCTAATACACTTGGATGTTTTCAAATATAATGCCATGAAGAAAGTTTATTAACCTCTGTTAACTAGATCAAATCAATACTTTCTGAACAGTTGTTGGACTTGGTGAAGTTGCACTCAGTTTTACATTTTTGTAAATATGTTGTTCCAGGCATTAAGAATTTAGACTGTCTCAGTTTTTTCTGTTTGTTCATGCAATCCCAGACTTAATAATTCAACTAATGTAAAAAAAAATTTGAAAATCTATATTGATATTTCCTACTGACACACAAAAGCAACAGTTATATGTATAGACATCTTAAAAGTGTTTTTTTGATGAGCATCTATTGTGCAGAGATTTTGAAAAGTACTGTTAAAACCACCTCAATCTTACAGTGTAACATAGATGTTTCACTTATGTACTGATTCTGGTGTGTGTGTTTGTGTGTTGTGTATGCTATCCCAAAAGTTCCCAAGGACCTTCTATAGTAAAGCACACACTTCCACCATCACCTAAACACAGAGGCCTGTTAAAATATTTTATACTGTATACACAAGGTGTTTAATGTCTGATTCAAACAAGGGTCATCCAGGCTAGTATCAGCAAGCCATCCAAGTGTGCCACTGGGCCAGCTGCATACAGGCTAGGCAGAGCTCAAAAGGGGTGAAGTACTACTGTACCCACATCCTGTTCTAGGACCGCCATTGTAATAAGGGTGTTACCCAGAGGATCACAAATTCAAGGGGGCTGGAGCATGGTTGGCCCAAATCACCGGAAACTGATGTGGTTAACTAGTGTTCCTGTAGCTTAGCTGGTAGAGCACTGTTAGCAGTGCGTAAGGGTTGTGGGTTTGATTCCCAGAGAACACACATACTGATTAAATGTTGATGCACTGCAATCTCTTGATGCACTGTAAGTCACTTTGGATAAATACGTCTGCCAAATGCATAAATGTCCTCTTTTTTTTAAAGCGCTAATGGTCTAATTTCCAGGCAAGCAGGCTAAGCACTTCATGAATGTACCACATTTCCGTTGACTTGACACACAATAAGAGCAGATGGGCATACTAATTGTGTAGTCATGAAAAATGTGCCAGGATCTTCAGTGACAAAGATGATGAGTGCTTATGTCTTATTTAATTGTGCCTCTCAGAAGATTGGAATGGCAGGGTTTAAAGTCATAATGCCCAGTGGAAATAATTCACACCTTTAAATTTAATGGACACAGATTTCAAAGATAAGATGTTTGATATGGGGTTGTAAGTTACTGGACAAATCAAAGTCTATTCTTTTTACTGGCTATGATTGACTAGACAAAGAAAAGAACTGTAGAATTAAAACCTTCATTGGCTTTTAAGTCAAGAAATGAAGTATTCTCAGTTTTACTATGTGATTACGGAATATTAGTTTATTGCCAATTTCTGTTACGCATTCCTTGTTTGACTGATATTGGGCTCAGTTATCTCAACAAAATTTTCACAACAATGAATTCCCCAGCTCTCGTTTCATTCATTGCATTGATGTAATCAAACCTTTTGCTTTTTATGTGTCGTAAATATACAAAATAAGGGAGTGCAGTCTGGGTGGCCAGACACTGTCACTACAGCCCAAATACCAACAGGGGCCTAATAAATTTGAAGGGCTCAATGAGGGAAGGAAAAGGTCAGCTCCTCTTAGGAGGGCGACAAGTCGCTCCCTCATTAAATCCTTTTCCTGATGTGGTTCTCCTTTCCACATATTATGTCTGTTTTAACACCACAAGAATATTGCTAATAAAATGGCTTTTATATCATAAAATATTGATATTCAGTTAGACAGTTAGGATTTCCTAATACTGTAATATTTTCAGTGACAGGCTAAGAAATTGGCCAAAATGTAGTCATTTTTGCAGTTTTCAGATGGCTGATAATCATGTCATCTTTTTAAATATCTACATTTAAATGGACAGTTAGATGTATCAGCTGCTTAGTCTATATATTATACAGTAATGCTAGAATATTAAAGACTAAGTTATGATTAAAGACTAATGTATGATCTTGACATGTTCCTAGAGGAGTCTGTTCAAAAGATTAATTCTTCATTAGTGGAAATAAAAAGAATGAACTGCTGATAGTAAGTGGGTAATTTTATAGTAACACTGAAGATGTAATAGCTATTCCAACACTAATCATAGTAATTATAGTAATTTCATCAGACAATATACTGGATTACTAATCTTTATAATTTACACTCCCGGTCAAAAATTTAGGATCACCTGCCTGAAATGTTTTATGATCTTTAAGTCTTTCATCCTGAAGGCATTTTCTTAAATGTTTAAAATTAGTTTTGTAGACATTAATATAATTACACTTAAATTAATTTCTGTCATTATAAAATTACAATTTTCTAGTATTTTTAAACATTTTCTAATAAATGTTTTAGAAATGGATGACTTGGACTGAATAATGACATTAAAGCAGCCAATAAGAGCCCAGCATAGACAGGAACTCATTCATTACTGTTTAAAATCATCGCAGGGTGACGCCTCAAGAAACTAGATTGTAAAATGCCAAGAGAGCATTTCAAAATCTTGACATGAAGAGAACATGAAATTTGCTCAGATAGAACATGGTTTGATTTATTTAGAATTTCCTTTAGTCACAACTTAATTTCCACTACCTTTGTGTTATCTGATAGTTTTAATGAGTTTACTATTATTAAAAAATGTGGAAAAAATATTAATAACGAATGAGAATGTGATCTTTAACATCTGACTGGTAGTGTGTGGGTGCGTATATATTTTATGTTAAAAAAGGTTTATGTGGTACATGAAATCACCTTTCATATCAGATAAGGGATAAAGTATCACTGTAAAACCCATGTGATCTTTAGAGCTACTGACTGGCTGCTGTACTGTTTCTGCGGGTAGATATAGTCTCACCACAGGTTCAGATCACAACAGGTTTCAATCAGACTGGTCACACTCTGTTTACAAGACACAACGCAGTCAACAGTGACAGTCAAAACAGTGTGTTCTTATTTCTAACTGTTTGGAGTTAGGCAGGCCTCTTGTGTTTGAACTGTGGCTGTAGACCTTTCTCATTAGTGTGGACATTGGTTTCACACACATGGGTTTTGTGTGTGACATGTCAGTGAACAAACTGTGGGCAGTGTGTCAGTGCGTCATCTTTATGTAAGCTCCAATAACATTTGGCACCCATAGATTTTGTGTGTCGACACCCAGTTTAAGCGATTTCAGAGCCTGCAAGAGCCCTCCATACATCTACAAGTGATGCTGAGCACACGCCATTTAGACTTCAAGGGATGATGAGCTGCTAGCGCAGAACGAGAGCTTGCTGTAGTTTGAGGGGTCTGTCATCTGATGTGACAGTCTGCTGGGATTATTTACTGGTTCTGCTCGGCTAAACTTTGCACCCTTTTGTTAAACCCTTCGAGAAGTTTGGGGTTCACATAGTTTCACAACATTAAAGGGGTCACATCATGTCCCCCGTGGTCCAATTACAATGTCCTCATATGTTTTTCACACTGTTTCAGACTCTTAGCATTAAACAGGCTCTGTATGAACACCACTGTCACATGTACGATTAAACACGTGCTGCAGTCGCTCTTTTCTGGGGTCCTCCAGAAGGATATTCAGAGCTGTTGGTGCTACACACAGCAAGGAACAACAAAAGACTTCACAAACACCAACAAGAATGTTTTGACAGTATATTCAACATATACTTTTAACTCTTTAAAAAATGAAACCCGTGACCTAAGCTCTGCTCAACCAGCAAAGATACAGAGGCTCTGCAGTAAGTCTCTAAATTGCAATAGGCCAAATATAAGACACAAGTCAAACTTATTGTCTTTTTGTTGTCTCTGCAGGGTGAAACTAATGTCATGTCCCCCCAAAGTTTTCTTTCTTTTAAATAAGATTAAGGGCGTATTGATCTATCCTAGAGCACACACTTCGGCCAGTCAACAGCTTGGCTTTTGACAGACAGTTAGGGGCCGCGGGCCTGACACTCTGTGTACATAGATAAAGACAAACTCTCCAAACCTCTGTCATTCACTCCCATCTGAAGCGTTTTATCAGAGCTGTAAAAACCAGCTAATCACTGTCTGCTTAAACTCCAGGGGATTGTGGGAAGATGTCTTCTATTCACACCCTGTCCCCGCACGGTCGGGTCATCTTGTTTTAGCCTTTATCTTCCACACCGGCTGACAGTCGATTCTGCAGCACAGAACAGGATGTTTCATCAACAGATTGTTGTGTTTCACAATAAGAAAGAAGCTTTGTCTGTGAACTAAACATCGTCTCGGTTGGATGGCCTATTTAACATAACTGCAGAAAAATGCTAGCAAACTGAACCAAAGTGACATTTATCTAAGCTGTTGTTTTGGAGATGTTTTAGAATGAGCCAAGTTGTTTACATGACAAAATGTAAATGAGTTACATTCTTTCATTTTGTACTTTTTTTGTGAAGATTTTCTTTCTGCAGTAACTCTGACTTTATGTATTTATAAGCAACAATAATCAGTTTTATCCATCTGTAGGCTTCAGTTTTTTATATATAGTTTCTCTAAATTGTTTCCCTTTTTGAACATTTAGGGTGGAATTTAAGCTATAAATGTGAATGCTAAACCTAAAACTCATTTTCATAAAGGAGATATCAGGACAACAGAAACTGATGTTTCTGAAAAGTTATGGATTGCAGTTTTAATCAAACTGTAATGTTTAAGTATTTACATCTGTCTGGATTTGTACAGTGATACCATGTAAGCTTAGATTTATCATATATTGCTGAGATCTTCATTTTCACACTGCTCAGTAAAAAATTAACCGAGTGATTGCTAAATATATATTTTGTTATAGTTAAATCTGTGTTAGGCAGTGTTTTGCAGCATGCCGTACTGCACATACTGCGGCTCAAAGGCACACTCCATGCACCACCACGTTCACACTGTGCCTATATGTGCTCACCTGACACCCACAGAGGCCTAACAGACCAGAATAATCACAATGAGGAGTTTTTAAAACTGACTTCAATGTAGTACAATTACTTTAACACTTGCTATTAACATTTATCTCCATATATAATTCTTCAGATGAGTAATATTGTTCATTAACCTATAACTGTAGGTGATACTGTAGACATACACTGTAGTGCTGGCATATAGGATTCAAAATTAAAATAGTGTATGAATTGTGTCAATACGTTCAGTTTAACAGTCAGAACTGTCTGTTCTGTAGTCATGCATTGTCAGACAGTGCCATCCACAAGTATTGGGACAGTAAAACAAACTGCTGTGGAGTCAACAAATCTTTTATAATTAAACGATGAATATAAGGCAAAAGCACAGAATGTCATATTTTGTTATTTGGCTGTTTCAACACATAAATGTTTTACCAATTTATAAAAACATCCCTCTATCTAATGTGAGTCTAAGTATTGGGACAACTGGCTCACAGTTGTGTTTGTGTCCTGTTGCATTATTTGTTCACACATTAAAAGCAGGAATATGTAGTATCAGTTTTGTCTGTTGTTTCTGCCGACTAAATCTTGCATTCGGTGAGAACACAGTCATAATGAAGATGAGGGAGCTGAAATTAAAGCAGTGAAAAATGTCCTAAAATGTGACGTTCTGTATATTTGACTCGCGTTCATCTTTTAATCATAAAAGATTTCATAACACACAGCAAACAGAGCAGCTTTTCCTTTACTGCCACAATATTTATGGAGGGCACTATATTTGCATTGATCATTTTTCCTCCTTTCACAGTCCAACATGGAGTTAAGAGATACAGAGCTGTTTGATGAGTTTTATTTAAATGAATCCACCTTCAGGCTGTGACCCAGTATTGCCAGTATGTGTTACTTCTGGTTAATACATACAGTGTGTTCAAGAACACGGGACAAACAGAATCTCCAGATCATTAGCCACATCAAGGCAGACCACTGTATTTTGCAGGGGCATGCAGCTTTGCTCTGAACACCGCAACCCTGTGTCAGTTTACGTTGCCATCTGCCCCCCTCTCTCAGCTCATCAGAGGCGGCAGGGCATGGCGGCTCTGTGGATGACAGCTTTGAGCTGCTGTGAGTTGCTGGTGTTCTGCCAAAATCAGCAGCAGTGACAGATTGGCAATCCTTAGTGCCCCTCGCACCTCTGTTGTTCATAAGACCATTAAATATCTGGCCTGACATACTTTGCTCTTATGATTTGTGCATTTGACGGCAAAAACATGGCTCTCTGGTATGACGTCTATACTGTGAGAACAAAGAAGTGTGAAGTAGCTGTAGATCAGCTGGTAGCTCATGGTGCTACAGTTTGCTAGTAATGCCAAGGTCATGGGTTCGAATTCCAGGTACCCACTGGTGAAATATGTAGCATGAAAGTTGGTCAAATGCATGACTGTAAATGTAAGTGGTTATTAAGGACAGGAACATGAAATTGGGTTTATCAGTTTCACTGTTGCTAACATAGCAAAATTTGACACAGAAATGTTGAATTCAACTGTTATGTTCACAGTTGTGCATCCAACAGCTATTCGTTGTGGTTCAGCTATTAGGAACATAGAATTGGTGTGTCAATTTAATAGTATTATTTTTCCTCTTGAGTTTTCTTTTACCTCAAGTGTTACATAACGTAAAGCTGATTTGTATTGATGCCAGACTAATCATCTGTTTGTCATGAATAATCATACTTGTTGATTTGTTCATAAAATTCCAGATAAAACTAGAAAATAATAAAATATTCATTTGTAATTGTTCATTAAATTCACAAGATTATAAAAATATACATTGACACATGATAGAGTAAACTTTTAATTAAACTTCCAAAAATAAAATATGCATAATATCGCAATATATGATTTTGTCATACCACTCACCCCAATAGAAGAGAAGCAAAACACACACACATTTTAGTGAAGTGCTGATTCTGTTGGAGGGCTTTGAGCATGTGATTTTTAGGATAAAGCTTTTCCTGCTGGTGATAGATGACGAGACTGAGTGGATGTAATGCAATGTAATGGTGAGCTATTGAAGCAGGCAGCAGAGAGGCAGATTCAGCTACTGAGTCCAGAGAGACTGTCCAGAAGAACAGACACACAGGTGACGCTTAATTTGCTCTGGCTATAATGGAAGCAGATCTTTCATGTCCCAGTTTCCTGTTTTTTGAGCTTACATTCTTTATCTTCTCAAGCTTCCCTGCCAGGATCATGCCTGAAATTCAGTTTACTCCGTCTCATGGATCTGTCTTCCCTGGACATTAAGGATCATTAAAAACCAGATAACCAATCAGAGAATTTTAAATAGCCAGTTTTCTTGTTGGAAGACTAGATCTGTTTAGCCATGACCTCCATTTGTTGTCCAGCCCAGAAGATAATTGGGCAAGGGTTCCCTCAGGTATTTTCTAATAGAATAGCGGTCTTCCATTTACAGTTAGTAGTTAGCAGTACCTGAAGAGACATTCTTATCACTCTACCTAAAATGTGAATTTTGAAGCCTTTGTTGTATGTTTAAAAATATCTAAAACAATTCATTGTATAAACACATTGCTACATAATGACCACAACTATTACAGGCCTGTGGGTTCACACAGCTGATGAATCAGTCAAGCGTTGTAGTCCTTATGTAGCAGCTTGTTAGAAACTTCTTCACAAAGCACACAGCTGCTTTCAGATTCAAGCTTTCAGATTAATTTTAACAAAAGCCGCTATTCTGAAAATCTATTAAATACTCCTGAGGGATCCTAAGGTTTAAAAACACTCATTCTTCTCCTAATCTGAGCACGGAACAGCTCTGTGCTACATCTAAAGTCCTTTTTCTGCTGATGTAGAGTGTGCCAGCAGAGATGTGATGATACGATTGTTTTATCTGGGGTTAAATGATGGCATATTACCCCAGCAGCACATAACACTGATTCAGCCTTTATAAATTCGGCTTTAAAAAAGGCATTTTCTGGAGCACAGGGTATTTGCACAACAGTAAGGTATTAACAGAGCTAAACTATTACTAACATTTTGTTAGCAGCACCTGCTTTCCTCTGGGAATATATTTCTGTTAAAGTTTCTGATGACGCTAATAACTGTTTAGTTTGCATTGCTAATATTCTGAAATCACAATAAACCAATTACTTGTTCCCCCCCATCCAGACTGTTCTTTGAGCTGTTGTATAAAAGCAATAGCACACTCATAACCGTGCTGTTACAGCCATGTATCTGCACAACTGTGACACGAGGCCACATCTGTGACAGCCATATATCTGCACAACTGTGACACGAGGCCACATCAGTGACAGCCATATATCTGCACAACTGTGACACGAGGCCACATCTGTGACAGCCATATATCTGCACAACTGTGACACGAGGCCACATCAGTGACAGCCATGTATCTGCACAACTGTGACACGAGGCCACATCTGTGACAGCCATATATCTGCACAACTGTGACACGAGGCCACATCAGTGACAGCCATGTATCTGCACAACTGTGACACGAGGCCACATCTGTGACAGCCATGTATCTGCACAACTGTGACACGAGGCCACATCTGTGACAGCCATGTATCTGCACAACTGTGACACGAGGCCACATCTGTGACAGCCATATATCTGCACAACTGTGACACGAGGCCACATCTGTGACAGCCATATATCTGCACAACTGTGACACGAGGCCACATCTGTGACAGCCATGTATCTGCACAACTGTGACACGAGGCCACATCTGACCATCGCACAACTGTGACAAGGCCACATCTGTGACAGCCATATATCTGCACAACTGTGACACGAGGCCACATCTGTGACAGCCATATATCTGCACAACTGTGACACGAGGCCACATCTGTGACAGCCATATATCTGCACAACTGTGACACGAGGCCACATCTGTGACAGCCATATATCTGCACAACTGTGACACGAGGCCACATCTGTGACAGCCATATCTGCACAACTGTGACAGCGAGCACATCTGACAGCCTATATCTGCACAACTGTACACGGCCACATCTCATGTGACAGCCATATATCTGCACAACTGTGACACGAGGCCACATCTGTGACAGCCATTTTGACACGAGGCCACATCTGTGACAGCCATATATCTGCACAACTGTGACACGAGGCCACATCTGTGACAGCCATATATCTGCACAACTGTGACACGAGGCCACATCTGTGACAGCCATTATCTGCACAACTGTGACACGAGGGCCACATCTGTGACAGCCACATTTATCTGCACAACTGTGACACGAGGCCACATCTGTGACAGCCATATATCTGCACAACTGTACACGAGGCCACATCTGTGACAGCCATATATCTGCACAACTGTGACACGAGGCCACATCTGTGACAGCCATTATCTCACAACTGTGACACGAGGCCACATCTGTGACAGCCATATATCTGCACAACTGTGACACGAGGCCACATCAGTGACAGCCATATATCTGCACAACTGTGACACGAGGCCACATCTGTGACAGCCATGTAACAGCAATCTGTGACAGCCATATATCTGCACAACTGTGACACGAGGCCACATCTGTGACAGCCATATATCTGCACAACTGTGACACGAGGCCACATCTGTGACAGCCATATATCTGCACAACTGTGACACGAGGCCACATCAGTGACAGCCATATATCTGCCACAACTGTGACACGAGCCACATCTGTGACAGCCATATATCTGCACAACTGTGACACGAGGCCACATCTGTGACAGCCATATATCTGCACAACTGTGACACGAGGCCACATCTGTGACAGCCATATATCTGCACAACTGTGACACGAGGCCACATCTGTGACAGCCATGTATCTGCACAACTGTGACACGAGGCCACATCAGTGACAGCCATATATCTGCACAACTGTGACACGAGGCCACATCTGTGACAGCCATATATCTGCACAACTGTGACACGAGGCCACATCAGTGACAGCCATATATCTGCACAACTGTGACACGAGGCCACATCAGTGACAGCCATATATCTGCACAACTGTGACACGAGGCCACATCAGTGACAGCCATATATCTGCACAACTGTGACACGAGGCCACATCAGTGACAGCCATATATCTGCACAACTGTGACACGAGGCCACATCAGGACAGCCATATATCTGCACATAAGAGGCCAAGTGACAGCCATATATCTGCACAACTGTGACACGAGGCCAATTGAATCAAAAGCACAGTACAGCCATATATTGCACAACTGTGACACGAGGCCACATCTGTGACAGCCATATATCTGCACAACTGTGACACGAGGCCACATCAGTGAACCTTTCTCACAACTTGACAAAAAAAAAAAAAAACGAGGCCACATCTGTGACAGCCATGTATCTGCACAACTGTGACACGAGGCCACATCAGTGACAGCCATATATCTGCACAACTGTGACACGAGGCCACATCTGTGACAGCCATATATCTGCACAACTGTGACACGAGGCCACATCAGTGACAGCCATGTATCTGCACAACTGTGACACGAGGCCACATCTGTGACAGCCATATATCTGCACAACTGTGACACGAGGCCACATCTGTGACAGCCATGTATCTAACGAGCACATCTTAACCATTATCTGCACAACTGTTTCACGAGGCCACATCTGTGACAGCCATATATCTGCACAACTGTGACACGAGGCCACATCAGTGACAGCCATGTATCTGCACAACTGTGACACGAGGCCACATCTGTGACAGCCATGTATCTGCACAACTGTGACACGAGGCCACATCAGTGACAGCCATATATCTGCACAACTGTGACACGAGGCCACATCTGTGACAGCCATGTATCTGCACAACTGTGACACGAGGCCACATCAGTGACCAGTATCGCACAAGTGATACTGCTTTTATACAACATTGTTTTTATATTGGTTTTATATAATAACAATTGTTATAATAATATTGTTTGTATTATTGCTTGTTGTAATATTGCTTTGATATTGGTTTATATATGGCCATAACAAACTCTTGCCAGTTTTTCAGTTTTTCATAAATTCTGTGTGGCTCCTTCCACTGGTTCTGAATTAATTTATTTCTACCTTCCATCCTGTTCAATTTGCAATGACATTTATCCTCATAATACTGAAGGATGACGTTTTTAAAAGAGCAGCTCCTAAAAAAAGTGCAGCTGATTTTGCACAAACACACCAAAACATTGTGATTTACATAATGGGCATTTAGCAGACACTCTTATCTAGAGCGACTCACAAAATTAATTTGTTTCTCATGCGATACTGGTGTCATGGTGATCAGGTAGCAGGTATGCAAAGCTGAAGAATGTGGTAAGAATATACACTCACCGGCTGCTTTTTTTAGGTACAGCTGTTCAATTGCTTGGTAACAAAAATTGCTAATCAGCCAATCACATGGCAGCAACTCAATGCAATTAGGCATCTAGACGACTTGCTGAAGTTCAAACCGAGCATCAGAATGGGGAAGAAAGGGGATTTAAGTGACTTTGACGTGGAATGGTTGTTGGTGCCAGATGTGCTGGTCTGAGTATTTCAAAAACTGCTGATCTACTGGGATTTTCACACGCAACCATCTCTAGGGTTTACAGAGAATAGTCAGAAAAAGAGAAAAAGAGAAAATATCCAGTGAGTGGCAGTTATGTGGATGAAAATGCCTTGTTGCTGTCAGAGGAGAATGGGCAGACTGCTTAGAGATGATAGAAAGGCAACAGTAACTCAAATAACCACTCGTTACAACCATACAGCTGTTATATTATAAAAGCTATGATAAAATCCTACTATTTGACTAACACACCACAAAGAAATTGTGTGTGTGTGTTTGAGATGTGTATGTGTGGGGTTGGAGGGTGTTGACACTTAAAGCATAGAGCCAACAAACCCCTCCCTCTGCATCACGCAGCATCAGGAGCTTGCTGCCATGGTGACCTGCAGTGCTTGTTATAAAACTCATAAGAGTTTCTAATGACCCTGAAAACAAGCTAGTCGTCTAGTTAAAACAGCTTTGTGTAAGACATGCTACCATCACTACACCTATCTCACTGTATTAATGTGTAAGGAGCAGATTTAAATAAATCACTTTTTTCAAATTTCCTGAAGAAAATGTGAGTTGGGCTAGCCATAGCAAAACCTGCCATGCTAATGTGCTGTGGATTGCCTGTGTGTTGCTGAGCTCCTCTGGGTGTTATTTAGCTTATTGCCATGCTGTTGCTACTGTGTTGTGGCAGGGTGCTTACTAGTCCAATTCCAAACATACAGTCCAAGTATGCCTGTCCTTAGGTATCATTTCATTCTGTCATTTTCAAAAATGATTAAACTTCTTTTAAAAGTTCAAAACTTCTCCAGGATGTTTGATCGATGAACAACAAGCAACATGATTTATTATCTATGTCTGTAACAAGGTGTAGTTACACTGTGACATTTATTATTTAGTGTTTTTTGTTGTATACGGTCATATTATTGTTTATTTATATTGAAGCACTGCTTGGAATCATTGTGTTAGATGCTTTTTAGATGAATACACATGCATTTTGCACTATTGGTCAGGTATACTGAAGGACAGAGGACACTATTTTTGAGTGCTTCCTTACATGGCCTCATATAAAACAGTAAATGTTTTATTTGATGTTTACGACATATTAAAATACATTTCCCCAAATGTCTGCCTCAGTGGAGCATTTATATTTATTTTTGCACAGAAAAAAGTGTATTTAAGTGATTTTTTTTTACCAGTTTTGGTCAAATTGTGATGCTTGATTACACAATAATGATAACCAGACAAACCATTTTAAGAAAAATAATGTATTACAAAAATGTATTTAGATTGTATTTACAAAACCTGAACTGAATGAAAACTCTTAAAAGTATAGTAAAACATTAGTTCTGTTCATTGTCCTGATCAGTTATGATATGAATGCAGTTCTCGCTTTCTGAGAAGCAGAGGTGGACATTGCATTTGCAGCATGTTGGTTTATTCTTTACTCCAGTGTCTACAGTGTCTTCTGTTTCTGACGCACTTTCAGAAGTGCTCCGGTGAGGTATGGAGGGAGACGGCATCATTAGTGATAGCTTGTTGCGAGGCAACATTGCTTTGTTTTGTTGATGTCCACATAATCATCAGATGGCTTTTTTATTTTTCCTCTCCAGTTCACAGGCATCTCTGCATTTCTCTTTATCACTTATATCAGAGTCCAGTTTTGGAAAAATGGCACCAGTGTCATACACATGTAGATAAGGTCCTTCCTGGCTGGTGACCTGAAAAAAAGACAGATTATTTTCCAGGCTAAATGCTTTTAATGCAAATCAATCCAATCATACCATCATTTTAAAGAACTGCACATTATCACCTGTCTTAGCATATGTTTATTTTATAAATGAGAGGATACAGATAATTTCAAAAACTGTTACACAAACATTTCCTTATTCTCAAAGAAATAATTTATTCACTAATTCACCTTGAACTTATGAACTAAATTATCACTACATTTTGATTGAAACTCTAAATTGTAAAAGTGAGCGGCCCTGCAGCTGTTCTTTTCTCTGGTCTCCTCTTGCCAGTGATGCTGAATCTCTCTGTGAGTTTCTGTTGCTTATGTTACAGCTCTTACAACAGAGCTGTATCTCACACAACATGGAGACAGAATTATAATGCGTTTAACACTTACGCTAATAAAGTATCACATGACGTTTATGATCAGCAGTGTCCTATTCATAAGAAAATACTCTGTCACAGGGAAAGTTACAGAGAAAGTTTACCTTATGTTTTTTCAAAGGGTTTCAGCTTTTGTTGAGATGTTTAGAAGTGTTCTTTCGTCTCACATGAGCATTGTTCCTGACCTTATTAAAAACCATTCAGTTCACATTATTAAAAATGTGCTTTTCATACTATTTTATGGAAGTGTAATAACTGGACTCTGAAGCAACTTTCTCAGATGACTGTCACTTCAACATGTGCAACATTTTACAGTTCAATCAATTTACAGATGGAAAAAATAAAGTCCAGCCACATTCAAGTTTTTGTTAAATATCCTCTAGCAGTCAGACATAGAGCACATTAGGGAAGTACAATGCAGTCTCATTTTCATTTAGTGCTTTGGATATTCCCAGCTAAAATCTACAGCTCCTTCTTTCTTTGTGTTTTTTTTTGTTTTTCAGAAACCTGTCCAGGAATCCTCTCTCCACGCTCTCCTGGCAGCTTTTCCATCATCTTCAGCTGCTCGAACTGTAAGTGCACTTTAAATTTCACTAAATGAGACAATACAAATTCAGTCCATGAATCCCACCATATAAACAGACTGAGCTGTGAGGCACCAGTCAGTGACAGGCCTCATAACTCTCATGTTGTTTATTCTCTGTGATAATCCCAATTCAGCAGCCAAACTCCAGATTTGATTCTTGATTGTGTTGCTGCAGATTGATTAGAAATGTTTTCTGCACTTTTCTGTTGACTAATTTGTTTCTGCCCACCCCTGCTCACCCCGCTTGAACAGATTTGTGTTTCTGTCAAAGCAGAGCATCTCTAGTGATGAAATGGAAATGTTTTCTATCTGTGAACTGTGTTTTCAGCATGTCTGTGAACAGTGCAGTGGCTTGATTACTTGTTATCACCTTAATATATTTACTGCCACAAGCAAATGTCAAACATTTCCAAATCACTGGCAGTGAATGGCAACAACAACAATGACAACGTGTACTGACAGCCAACATGAAATTAAACAGCCCGTATGCAGATGGTGCTTCTAATGTTAAATGTCAAGAGTTATTACTGTAAAATAATGTGCAGAACTTGTTGAACTTGAAGTCAACACATTGAAGTCAATAAGAACATATGATGATGTTATTTATTTCGAAAACCAGTGAATTCATCCAAACAGTCGTAATTTAGTATTAGTACATGAGCCTGGAAAATGATTTTATTTATATATTGTACATATTTCATTCCACTAGAGGAAATAATCTCATTACCTTCACAAGCATCTCCTGTCTTCTTCAAACACCATTGCTCAATAGCTTTCATACGCATGCACAACTAAACCTACCAGCTTGTGTATCGTGTGATTAGCTGCCAGCCATTGTTGATGATATTCAGGAACCCCACTGGCCCCTGCTGGGTTATTTCTGACAACATAAATGATGGTTTAGTGTCACATGTTTAATTACATAACAAAGCAGGTTTTGTTCAGCTGTTTTATATGAGAAGAAGCCTTTTAAATTTGAATTTCTAAAACCCATTTTGTCACTCCTTCACTCCATGGTTACTCCATGTCATACAGAAATATTTGTTCTTGTGGGGTGGCCTGGTTCCTGGAGATTTACTTATCTGCCAAGATCACTCCGCCTCAGCACACAGTAGTGAATGCTACACAAGAACAGTGCAGGCAAAATTACAGTGATGGATCAATGTTTGCTCTTCTCTTGACAGACTTATACATTTTCTTTTTAAGACTGCATGATAATGGAGTGATATAGAAATTTATGGTTAGCTTTGTGTTGTTGATGCAGGCGGCTGGATGGGGTTGTGTTGGATTGCGGCTGTGAGATTCGATGGATTCAGCTCTGGCAGCAGCGAGGAGAGGTCGGACTGCACACCCAGCAGCTCTACTGCAAGAATGGAGCCTACAAGATTCGCCTGAAATCCATGAGCATTGCCCGCTGTGGTAGGATGTATAAATACTGCTACATCAATATATACAGTGTACATACAGTAAAAGGCCACCACCAGCTTTGTTCTTTTAGCAAAGTTTTAATGATCATCTATGTTTATTTTTCAGCAGAATTTGTAAGATAGAAGCAGAAATAGAGAAAATATATACACAAAAATAAAAAAAACACAGTTTTCAGAACATAATGGCTTTTTCAGGCAAGAGTCAGTATTTACTGGTATATACTGTGTTGTAGACCTGCCCGACATCAGTGTGACTCATAGTAACCTCACTGTGCTGGAGGGGGACAATGTGACGCTGAGCTGTAATGGCTCGGGTTCTCCCTTACCTGAGGTGGACTGGACCGTGAACGGCCTCCAGTCCATCAACATACACCAGGTGAGGGCCACCCATCACCTGCCGAGCACTGCCTATCCATTACCCACCTAATGCTAATGTATTGTGTTTGTCCTCTAGTCGAACGTCTACTGGCCCCACATTCACTCCATCAACCTGACGCTGGTCAATGTGAGCCGGGATGACAACGGCTTCACCCTCACCTGCATCTCAGAGAATATGGTCGGGATGACCAACGTGTCCCTTCAGCTGGCTGTGCTGTGTATGTTGACTTGATCATGTCTCATGTTTGGTGGCGTTTATTTGAAGGATCAGGAGATTAATTCTAAACCTTCAACTGTAATTATTAAAAAAATAAGAGCGCAAAATGAAATGTAATATGTTATAGTCAAAGGATTTGAACAGGGGCTGCAAATCTTTATTAAGAAGTCAAAACATGCATCACTGGAAAGTGATGTTGTCAAGACAGAGAATACAGTATTTGCTTAGCAAATACTGTATTTGCAAGCATTTGCAAGCAAAAATATTGTCTTTCTTTGTCTACAGTGTGACAGCTGTAAGTCAGATCATTTCAGAAATTAACACAAAATGGCACACTTTTCTTCATAAGCCACAAAATTTGAAATGTATTGGTTCAGACAGTGTAGAGATACATTGTGCCCACAAATCGTCTGTAAGATGATAATGTGATGCTTTCCTTAGCATGTGGCAAATCACAAATTTTTTATTCCGATCAAAAGTTGAAAATTCTGCATGAAAATTCTGCATCTCTCCCTCTCTGGCCGTGATGGAGTCTAAATGATAGCCATTACACAGCAGAGAGAGCAGACAGCTCGGAAGGAAGGGTGCTGCTGCATGCTGATTGTAAAACACATGTCATCTGGTTAAGCAGGATGTGTGCAGAGCTCGCTCCACAGGAGGGATCCCGCTATTGGCCTCATCAGTCTGCCAAGCACAAATCACTTCTTCTTATTTAAATGACAGACAAATGACTTGCATGTGACTTTCCGTGGTGTGGAATAATATATAGCCTATAACAGCTAGATCACGAGTGCTTCCATTTATGTTCTGTCCAACTCTATTTTAAGTCAGCGGTCTAATGTATAGTTGTAAATATTAAGGTGCAAATGTCCATGATTAAAAAAAGGAATGGTTGGTTTATATAGACCTCCAGTTGGCATCCAGTTACCATGGGTTAGAAGTTCATTTAACAACAGTCATAAGTCTTCATATAAGCCCTCAGTGTGTCTCTCCTCACTTCAGTTCCTCCAGTGATCGTGAAGCTGGACGAGCCCGAGCGCAGACATCACACCTGTATCAAGTTCACCGTGAGGGGATTCCCTCACCCCACACTGCGCTGGTTCCAAAGAGACCGCGAGATCCTGCAGAGCAAATACATCCACATGGAGGTGGCCTACTACCAAGATTATTTGGAAGGCTGCTTGACCTTTGAGAACCCGACACATTACGACAATGGAAACTACACCTTGGTAGCTACTAACTTTCTCAGTTCAGTCACCAAAACTGTGTACGGGTATTTCCTAGAGCCACCTTTCATTGAAGATGAAGGTACATCTGTTTAACAATATTTCACTTTTTATTTAGCTTTTTTGTCATATATCACGTCATAAGATGAGAACTTATGGAAGAATATCACTGATAAATGTGACAAAAAGTGTGACTTAGTTTTTATTGAATAATAATGCTTAAAAACATGACATTTTATATAATAAAATATGTAACTGTTAATATGCCATGTGTAATTTTAATATTTTAGTATTGTTTAATGTAGATTTTTATGCATAATCACAAAACATGTAATATTGTATATAGTCTATACATATATAATACATTTTTAATTTTCCCTTTTTCTTTTTGTGTGCTGTCATTTCATAAGGCATAGCTGAGTACAGTAAGTATCTCTTTTTTCCTTTTAATACTGGAAGTAGAGGCAGACCAAACAGCTCATAGTTATAAATCCCATGTCCTTCTGGCTTTGTTAAAAAAAAATGGAGATTCTATGCAGTGCTTCTATACTTCTGTAGATAACAGACTACTACCTATCATGTAAAGAGAACATTGAAGGATTCATTCAGGCAACATCTATTGAAAGCTTCATCTCTATGTATGTGACTCCTCTACAATGCATCTCAAACCTTGCGTCATCTCATTCCTGAATTCTCCTGTATCTGTGTTTTCCAGTATCTGTAGAAGAGGACAACCTCTAACTATAGTTTACAGAGACTAAGCGGGAGAAACAGCCATGATGAATTTGAAAACATTAGGGCAGATGAGAGAAGGGAGATCTGTGCACAGATACAAGCTCTGTGAGAGAGTACAGGATGCAGGAACTGGTTTTCATTCTGAAGGAAGATGTTGTCTGTGCTTGGTGGGCATGATGCAGCTTGATGAGGCCTGCTCCACCTCGGCCATTATGGCTCAATTAAATGTCTCAGTTAACAACCTTAACTGGCTCAGACTTGAACCTGGGAAAAGTTTTCCCTGATGAAAACACTGAAGTTTACACAGTGTGTTTGATCTGAGACCTGAATTAGACATAGTGAAGAACAGAACAGAGTTCAATAAACACAAACAAAAACTGTGAAATGTCTTTCTGTTTCCTGCAGCTGTGACACCTGAAGATGAGGCAAACAGTCCAGAAGAAGATTTGTTTGGAGTAGGAATCCTTTCTGTAAAAAAAGTCTTAAAGGGACAGTTCACCAAAAAAAGGTTTTGTCATCATTTACACAGTGTTATGTCATGTGTTTTTGTGAGAGAGAGCATGTTGAGTTCTTCAATTAAATTGCCCAGTTGACCTGGAGGAAGTAGATGACAATAAGATTAATTTTGCTGGAGTCATGACTGAACAATATTCAAATGATGTATTATTGCAGAGAGAAGGCAGTGGAGTGAATTTCCAGATGTTAGACACCCCCCCTGCCACCCCCTCCACAGCCTGTAAGACGTCGAGTGTGTGTGTGAAAGTGAAGTTAGTTGAGAGGGCTGATGGACTGTTTTTTATTTGTGATCCATGTCTCTGTCAGTGTCAAAGCACAGAGGTTTGACTAGCTGGTGAAGGCAGGGATGAAATCTGCTTGTTGACGGCCGACTGGCAGCTCCATAAATCATAAACCATAATACTTCCCACTAACAAAAGTCCAGCACAGAGTAAACACAGCTAATGATGTTAGCCGTGACACCAAAGCTCTGAGGCATGACAAAAAAAAGAAATGATTTCAGTGAAGCTTTGTGTCGTCTGAAACTTCATTTCACAGACACCCACATGACTGCTTCATACTTTGATTTAAAAAGGTGCCCTCGTTGTTTGTATTGTGAGTGTTTAGGAGAGTTTATTGTTGCGAGTTGTGAGACTTCATCCTGGAACCTGTTATAAAGAGAGGCCGTTCTGAAATGTGGGAGCACTTTCATTTGATTTCACCCAGTAAGGCTGATGATATATTTGTTGTTTGTTGTGAAGCCTAATATTTATGACTTTAATCACACTTATACAGTTAACTGGCTCTAGACAAAGCTATGGTTTTAGAGGACCCTAGACTACATCATAATGACTGCTGAAATGAGTTGTGACCAATGTGATTTAGATGTAAAGATGTAATTCACATCTTTCATATCATTCCTCAAGTAACCTGGTACACTCATGACCAGTTGTGATGTTTTGTTCGTGTTAGCATAGTGTCCCAAAGCTACTTCAGAAGACGGAGAAGAATTTTTCCCTTCTGTTCCATACAGAAAATAAGCATACAGGTTAGGAATGACACAAGGGTGAGTGAAAGATGTAACAATTTCATTCTTGGCTGAACTGTCCCTTTAAGTCCAACTTTGTCATTATTTTTGAGAATTATTTACAGTAATGTAGTTGTGATTGTTTTATTGCTTTCTTCCTGCAGATGTCAATCGCTGTAGGTCTGGCTGGTTTCGGCTGTGTGGTCCTCATTGTTATTTTTGTCCTTATAAACAAATATAGCAGACACAACAAATTTGGAATGAAAGGTAAGTAAAAACATATTGTTTTACCAATTGATTTACCTGCTGTTGAAATTTCTCTGAAATGATCAATTCTTAGTGGAAAAACACAAATATGAAAAATATTCATTTTTTTACCCTTTCCTGAATCCAAAACTCCTCCAAACACAAGTGTTCCTCAGCGCCTCAGCTGTCAATCAACCTGAGGGACTGTGTAACATCATAAGCATTCCCTGCTTTGGTTTTGACTATGTTTGGCCCCTGCTTTTAAAGAGAGGTCTGGCACATCGTGAGTCAGATATGATTTTGGTTTGAGCTGTGTGGCTTTTGTGGGAATAGAGATTGAGTTTAACGCATCCTCCAGTGTCAGACTTTGGGGATGCAGTTGGCGGAGATGCCTGTAAATCTTTGTTTAGTTAGTCAGGCTTTTTCTGGCAATATTACAGATTACACCACAGTATTATAGTCCACTATGTGAGTGCTGCAGTTGCTTTTTGATTCAAATCTACATTGATTCTGTTCTTTAGTTACATGTCATCTTGATTTTTTTGACAAAACCTGCTCTTTATTGTCACATTACTCCATTTCTGCCCACCAAATATCCCATTGTGAAACAAAACTTGACAAAATTCCATGACTGAGCGGTAAATATTTGCTGTTATATGCCCAGGACTCCCATGTTTCCTGAATTGTCCACATTTTACTCTGGGCTTGAATAATGACTATGAATAATGACAGAATAATGGGTGTCTGAGGTAATATGTCAAAGAGGAAACAAATTACAGAAAATTATGTTTTGTTTACTGTTCTCACTGCAGACCTCATTCTGCGTAACCCATCTCACAAGACCCCCGGTTCTTTCTTGTGTTTGTGTCACAACAAAAACCCTTTCTCATGATGCCGCAACAGTCGTGAGAGAGACTAAGAATGAGCTCCCTTTACACCGGGAGAAACACCTCATTATGTTTTTCCATCATTGGCAAGGCTGAAGAGATATTAAAGAATTGACACTCAGAGTGTGACGTCAATACCAGCCCCTTCCAGCACACGGTCTTCCCACAATAGACCACTTGTGCTGTTTTTCTCCTCAAATCAGCTGGCGGTCTTAAGCAGCCATTACCTCAGATTGAGCTGTATTGGATTTTTGTCTTACTTAATCATCCTAAATCCCTTTTTGCCGTCAGAGTTTGATCACTGACTATTTTGGGGCAGCTAGTAAAATCTGATTTTGTGCGTGTTTGTGTTTGTGCTTCTCTCTGTCTTTGTTCAGTATTATATTGCTATTAAATCATCAAATCACAGACGGATGTTGTGGAGCACTGTGTTGATAGATGCCGCTTGCCTTTCATTCCTGGATGCTGTTCTGTCACTTTTCTAAATGTTTGGTCATGTAGGTGTTAATTCTTTACTTTGGGGTTTGTGATTGCGGGCTGAGTGTTGTGTAAATTACAGCGATGGAAGTATATGATCCATAGGGGTTTGTGTATTCTTAATTTAAGACTATAAAATTAACAACAGTGTTAACAACAGTGAGACTCATACCTCATACCAACGGGACTCATACCTAACATATATACCTAACATATATACCTAACATATATACCTAACATATATACCTAACATACCTAAACAGAGTTAAAGGGACTTTTCTAATGGAAATTGTTTCTCAGAGTGACACAGGTAAAAGAAAATGTACACAAAATTGACAATTATAACACAGGGAATGACTTATTCAACAAACCAGCAATCATGCCTTGCATGTGGTCGTCACGTGTCCTGTTTCCAACAATGCTGTAAGATAACCAAGAATTGTTATACCTACCTGGTGCAATTACATCACAGTCGTGGTCAAATAAAACAGCAGGCAATTTAGCCCAAAATTTTCCATGTTGGGTGGGGGGATGAGAAAAAAAAGACCTCCTGTACCCTCAACATCTGGTCAGATAGGAATAAGTGCTGCTCTTTCAGCAGAAGGGACTTTAAGTGTGTGTAAAGTTGAATCTGAAGCTGCTGTTTTTGTCACTGAAAATTACTCTGGTTTAGTGCTGAGTATTTAAAGCCATGGATGAGTGGTGAACCCACACACTTTGAAATGGTATGATGCTCATACTCTGAAACGGTGAGCTTTGATGCATCAGGATAGATGATGCATCATTTCCCAATTCTTTTCCCAAAACGTATCCTGGATGTTTAGGATGTTTCATTGACGTTCCTTGTAATTTCCACATTTCAAGTCAGGACAGAGTAAGATCATAATTTTGTTGTAAGACTTTTCAAACTTACTTTCATTGTTCCAACTGAATTATAATCATGTCCTGAGTCAGATCTGTAATTTAGTAATACATAAATAATATCTGTAATATAATCAAGCTGTATGATTGAGAGGAAAGAATGTTTATACTCAATGCTGGAAGTGGGATGGATTATAGTGCTGGATTATATTTTAACATTGCCATCAGACACCTGAAATGTAATAAGATGCTTTTTGAAGAAAACAACTCGACTGTAACCTCTGAGAAGAGAATGTGATGTTTCGCTGTATGATGACACCCTCCCTCAGTGTGACTGCATCTGAAGCACATGTGCAGCTAGTCCAGTCCTAACTGGTGTTATATCAATCGCCAGATGCTACAAAGGGAGCACAAACACCAGCTTTTTGATAACTGAACCAAGCCAGTTCTAGGCATGCAGGAGGTATTGAAAAGGGACGCAGCGTCTCATTCCCTTCTCAGGGAACAGAGGATATAGACCTAACCTAAAACATTCCCTTTCGAGGGAACTTTACTCTGCATTATATGATGACACTTTGGGGAATTAAATGCCCAATAAGCCATATCCATAGCCATAGCCAAAACCCTGCATCTTATTGAGGAGAGCAGTGCTTTAACTGTCAGATCACTTCAAATGTTTTCACCTGTCAGGCCATTAAACAGATGATGAAGTCTTATAGTCATATAGTCAACAAGAGATCTGAGCCATATCCATTTTTATTTGGGCTAGTAGGTACCTAGCAACCACCCAGAACACATGAGTAACCACACAGGAGTACCCCAGCAACCACATAGATTACCCTAGAAACCGGCGAGTTTCTCAGGGAAACTGACTGTTGTGTAAAAACCTGCTTTAGTATAGCCATGGTAGAGTTTTTTTCCTTGATGGAGGTGTTTTAAAGAACCTCTTCTTTCCAACAGAAATAACACATAGTAATAACACTCGACCCCTCAATGTTTACTAGACAGATTCTGCCCATCTCAGCTCCATTATACAGCAAATGGGGACATTGATAAACAGCCCCTCCAAGGATGTCAGGCCCATTCTCTCCCTCTTTAAGGGTGTGAAATGGAGATGAAGGTGTGTGTCGTGCAGAGATAAGGGGTCATTATCGGCCCCCCAAAGGTGCAGTAAATCAGTTTCATGCCTGTGAAATGGTCCAGTCCCTCTCACTGCAACACTGT
Organism: Chromobotia macracanthus; assembly: GCA_036877525.1. NCBI lineage: Eukaryota > Metazoa > Chordata > Actinopteri > Cypriniformes > Botiidae > Chromobotia > Chromobotia macracanthus. Next base: position 1,053,987 of record JAZGTH010000091.1, on the reverse strand, counting down.
TGAAAGGTGACGCAAACTGGACATGCTTTGATAATAATTGTGCTTTAAAAATTAAAAACGTTTTGTTGCCATTAAATAGTTAAATGCTATTTATTTATTAAATAAATAAATGGAAGTTGTGCATACATATAAATATATTCCCTTTAGCATGTATGCTGTGTACATGTATGCATGTATCAGACATGTATGATGGATAGCCTATAGCAATCTATGTAAAGATGTTTGTTATTGTTATTTTCCAGTACATATTTATATATATATTAAAGATGTGTGTGTGTGTGTGTGTCATGTACTATGTACTATATACATCAGTCTATATGTGTCATATATATACACACACACAGTATATGCATGCCTGCGTTTATTTGTATTGTGATTATCCAGGCATTGTCTTACTGATCTGTGCAGTAAAAACTGCATTAGCTTTAGCAGAACTGTCATTCATAATAGGCATCTTCTGTGATGGGCATGCTGTGTTGTCGCGGTTGTCAAAGGAGAGAGGGATACTACAGTGCTGTTGGGACGAAAACCCATTTTTCCCTCTCATGGCTGATCTGCATTCATCGATAGGCCATTTAATTTAATAGAAGCTCTACAAGACTCAGAACTTTCATACATTTGCCTGAAAATGATATGTTAGTGGACATCTTCTATTTATTAAAAATAGAAAATCAGCAGACAAGAATGCCACAGACAGTCAATTAACTCTGCTAGGCAAGGCAGACAGTGATCAGATAGCAGGACCAGCACTCCAGCAATAGAGGAGAGAGAACAGGAACCAGGTGGTAGTGCAATGGCAGTGGGGCACAGGGAGGAAGAAGAGCAGGGCAGGAGAGCAGCTGAGTGGCAGGGCTGGAGGGTAGGCAGGGGAAGCAGCAGCCAAGGTACAGATGTGTTCCTGGAGCTCAGTTGGTAGAGTATTGCACTAGCAATGCAAAGGTTGTGGGTTTGATTAGAATAGAATAGACTGGCTGTAATTCACAGTCTGCTGAAAGTTTTCAAATTTTAGTTTCTTTAAAAAAATATTTCAATCAAATTATCTACACAACATGTAACTGGAGCTTGTACAGGGTTGAACTATTTTTTTTATTTTTTATTTTATTATATTATATATTTCAAATAAATCTACTGTAATAACCTTAAAATAAATTAAATGTAATATCCTTAAACTGAATCTACTGTAATATATGTAAAATAAATCTACTGTGATATATTTCAGATAAATCTACTGTAATATCCTTAAAATGAATCTACTGTAATTTTTTTTTTGGTCACCAGGGTAAAAATGTTTGGTGCCCTGTCAAATTTATCCCAGACAATGTCACAATTTATAGCTAATTATTATAACATTATATTGTGCTATCCTCAGTACAGTATTTCCCAAACCTAATGTTTCATTATGTCCCATTTTGCATGTTTAGTTTGTCTGTTGTGTAAAAATCTCATGCATTAGTCAAAGTAAAGTCACCGTCCACTTCATTAGTCAGAGGAACACTAGGGAGCCTGCACTGTACATCCCCAAAACATCACCTGCTGTATTCTGCACAGACGGTCACTCCTCTAAGAGACTGGAAGAGTTCAGATCAGATGTATTTCTGAAGCTCTAGTGTTTGTTTAACAGCACTGAAATCACTGCGCTCACAAAATCACAGACCCCAAAAATAGTCTAGAATTGTTTTAATCCCAGATGTACAGGGAAGTCGCTTTTTTAAGATCTCAGTTTGCCTCTAAGAAATGTCGGCACACACTGTGTTTGAGAGTGTGAAACGCTCACCCTTCCTCTTGTGTTGATCAAACTAAAGAAATATTCTGAATGTCAAGTCATATTTTTCTTTTCTTTGCTCTTTATCTTCAGTACACAAATGTAAACAGCAGGAGTAGGATTAATCTTTTGTCTTTGAAAAGCGTTCATCTCTTTCATTACTTTTTGTACACATCTGCATAATTAAAAACACTTACTATTGTAAAATGACATATGATGATTATTGCTATACACAATAAAGTCTAGTCATCTTTCATGAGCTACCTTGCTCGTATGATCTATAGAAGTGTTCTAAAACTGAATGTGTTGCCTTCCCAGACAGCATTTTAAGGCATTGTGGCTGTATTCCCCATGTAAAAGCTGTTTGAAAAGGTAGGAATAAGATGATCACATAAGAGATACTAAGATTCTACTGAAGTACTTTTATTGTTTATGTGATCCCAGAATGCATTGTGATGATCTTTGTGAAAATGTTGACCCAAGATGGCAGACTGAGTGAAAAGAAATATAATAACTATTTGTTTTTATAAACAATATTTATTATAACACATTATATCTGATAATGAAAATTATTGATAAATGGACCTTTTTAATTCACATAGATATCTCACTCAGTATTTTAGTGTGCTATGTATTTTTGTGCATATTAGAGTATCATGTTGTTAGCTTAGCGAATGTGTTAAAGTAAGAGTGTTTGTCAAGTGTTATTTGAAGGTTGTACAGTGTTGATTATAACGTATTATAACTGTGCTTACAAATGTGTACAGAACACACGGGGTGAACTGTAACTGTTTGACATGTCAGAAAACAGCTGTGGGATGTGATCAATATCAGAAGAAGTGGCATGTGTCCGTGAGCAACACTGTAGATTTTATGACCAAAAATTGATTTTTTATTAAGATTATTTGTCACCTAACAATCATATTTGACTTGCATAGTCTAAAGCAGTTATTTCTTTACTTTAATTAGATGTTTTGCATTCATGCTAACATTCATGCTGTAACAGTTAGCTATGTCATGGCTGCATGGGGTGAGGATAACCAACCCCTTATGACGATTCCAGTCCAGTTATTAATCACATCCACTGTTAAGACCAGGTCATGTGAGTTTTTGTTGCGCTTTGAGGGATTTATGCGGTGAATGTGTTTCCATCATAGTTTATAAGCATGCACATAAGTTTTTTTCTTCACGATCTTCACGATTCCATAAAGCATTTTTATTTGATATTTGAAAATTGACATAAGAATAGGTGGATGGCAACATAGCTAGTGAGTGAACCCATATTTAACAGGAATCCAATACACACAACTGAACACTCACACAAACAGACCCAGTAGTTGTTTTAATGCTTAATTTATTTAAATGTAGGTGTTTTGTCACTTTAAATTGTACATATTATTCAAAAGAGCTGCTCGTCTTCTTTTAAACGCTGATGAACCTTAGGCAGCGTTCAGTGCTGCAGAATCCCCTCATCTGAAAGAACACCGTGACCCTGTGATAAATGTGAAAATGATTTCAATGCAGCAGATAGTCTGTTATGACATAAGTGCCATAATAAGAGATCATAACATACAATCATAAGATTGTAGTAGTTTTAAAAGCTTGAAATTTTAGACAGACAGACAGACAGACAGACTCACTACTGGCCCAAATATTAAAATTATTTAAAATTACTTAGTGCTTTATAAATATTGTGCTATATAATGCTTTTCTATTTTATTATAATTTCAAATGCAATTTATTCCCATTATGTCATGTACACACACACATAAACATATAATCTGAAGGATCATATGCCACCCACTTTACAATGCTCTGATATCTCTCACCTTTATTAATGGAAATCTATGAGGTGGTTGCTAGAGTACTGTAACTGGTTGCTAGGGTGTGGCTATGATGTTAAAATGAACCACTACAAGGCTTTGTGCGCGCAACACTACGACACATGACCTTGACCTATGTGTGATTTTACATATGTTCAGACTCGGGTGTTCCCACAGTGTCAAGCCATGATTCAGCATCTCGTTCCCTGTCTCAGGCGACCAGGTTACATTCCTAACCTGAGACACTTTCACTCCAAATTCTGTATGCGAGACAGATCCACAGCTGAACTGGTGAAAATGAAAACTGGAAGGTTATCCTAAGAGGATTGCTGCCAGTTAAATAGGGGTTGTCATAATTAAGGTGATTAACACCAATAACTCTGAGTTCTTTTCAAATGTATCATTTAAAGTTTTTCTATTATGCTTATGCTGTATTTAACTTGCCTAAAATCTGCTCTTCTGCCTCTTAGGATTACTTCAAATAGCACTAAGCAAATTTAGGAAATTGTTGGTTGTTCTCTGATTTTGATCTCTTTTGTAGGTGCACAATATTTCACCAAGATCCTCACACTTCACAATATTTTCTTCATGAAAAATCTAAATGTAGTTTATAATGTGCAGGTCACCTGCATTCTGTTATTTGTGTCCTGCTGGCTGTTTGCCTTGCACCTTCACTAGCAGATGTTTCACCCAGCAGGTCTGGGCAACACTCCAATTCCCTGAGACACAAGGTGTGGAGGGGAAATTTGTCTTTCAGCTTTCTTTAGGTGTCTAGTGAGTTTGTGATCAACTGTAATTGACACAAGAGCCGGTGAAAGATGGGAACAATGTTTCTGATGTTAATCTGTTGATGTTCACAGAATGATATAAGCACAGTTTTAAACCTAGTAGGCATTCTACATAGGCAGCACTTAGGTTTGCATCTGATGTGAAGAGTGTTTACTTCTTTTGACCAAATTGTAAGGCAGCACGTCATGTATTTTCTAACAATCCCAGAATGCATTGCAAGAAAGTCATGTTGCTTACACTATATGTCCCATAAATTCATCCAAAGATTGACTTTTATAAAATGTTTGTGTTTATCACAGTATTTTCTGTAATGTGCTTAGTATATATAAGGGTATCAACACTTTTACAAACTGGGAAAATAGGATTTTACATCAAATAATTAACTGACAAGTAGCACTAAATGGCTTACCCAATTACCAAAATCAATTCAATATCTCTCTCTCAACTGACAAAAATCAAATAAATTCAGAAAGCTTACTGTTTCACAGTGAATAAATTGAAAAACATGAAGATGCTTTGAATAGTTTTGCAATATTGTGGCCTACTGGTAAGTGAGTCGGGCTTGTGATCAGAAGGTTGCTGGTTTGATTCCAATGCTGGCAGGAAGCAACTGAAGTGCCCTTGAGCAAGGCACCTAACCCCCAGTTGCTCCCCGTGTGCAGCAGTGTGCTGCCCACTGCTCCGGGTGTGTGTGTTCACGACTTGCAGTGTGTGTTCACTCCTCACCAGTGATGGCAGAGGTCACATTTCGGGTATGAGTTACCATATCTGACAAATATATCACTTTCACTTTTTTAGTACTGTGAAGTCATGCAAAAGGTTTTTTTTGTGATTTGAGCTGATTGGTAGTTGTCTGAATTAGCGGCTGTTTACAGTTCTCTTTATAACTTTATCAGTTTCATTTCATTCAGTTTCTTCAGTTCATGTTCATTCATTCTTTTGGAAAACAAGCATTCCTACAGTGTAGAGACACTAGATTTGTACATTGATTGCCTGTGCATTGGCTCTTCAGGTCCTGTAGCAGTCATCAGTGGGGAGGAAGACTCTGCAAGCCCTCTTCATCATGTCAATCATGGGATTGTCTCACCCTGCTCTATGGAGGCAGGGCCTGAGGCAGGGGTCATCATTGGAATGAGTCGAATCCCTGTCATGGAGAACCCACAGTACTTCCGACACGGACACAACTGTAACAAGCCCACCAGCTGTGAGTATTTACCTGCATTCTGCTACAGATCATGTTCCCAGAATATATGTACATTAACTTGTGTCAAAACAAAGTATGTTAAAGTATGTTTACAGTTTAAAAATTATTTACCATTTTCTTTTCATTTCAGTCCTCAGATATAAATGAATGCTTCTGTTTAATTTAATATAGGACCATATGATATGTTTGTGGGTTTGTGGAACACTGTACACTATTAAATGGCCATACTGATGATCATGAAAATGATAATCATGTGAGTTTAAAAATAAAATGTTGGTTACAGTGGCATTTTGGGCTGAGGCTTTAATTACACGCACACACAGCTGCTTGCATCATTATTTCTTAACATGAATCCAGATCCAAATTAAAACTAGTCATTACTATAAATCATTACTGTAAGTCAATACTGAAATCATAACAGCACTGATTATGACGCTGCAAATATATAAAACTTTAAATCAGAATACTGACTGCGACGCTGTAAATCTATAAACCCTTACACTAAAGTACTGTTTGCAGCTGTAACGCATCAGAGGAGAAATGACCCTCCTGGTGAGCCTGGGTTCTCCCAAGGTTTTTTTCTCCACATTCATCATTGGAGTTTGGGTTCCTTGCCACTGTTGCCGTGTTGGAGTGCTCACTGGGAGACTGCAGATAATAGATATTTGATACTCCATAGTTAATATCTGACTTGATACTTACAACCCCAAATCAGAAAAAGTTGGGACAGTATGGAAAACACAAATAAAAAAAGAAAGTAGTGATTTCTAAATTTACTTCGACTTGTATTTCATTGCAGACAATACAACAGCACATTATTTAATGTGTTCCTCATGATTTTTATTGTTTTTTCTTCAAAAAAACAAAATTCCTATTTTGGTTCTTGCAACACATTTCAAAAAAGTTGGAACAGTAAAGCATTTACCACTTTGTAATGTTGCCATTCCTTTTCACAACACTTAAAAGACGTGTAGGGACTGAAGACACCAAGTGAAGAAGTGTTTCAGGTGTAATTTTGTCCCATTCTTGCTGCAAACAAGTCTTAAGGTGGGCAACAGTACGGGGTCTTCGTTGTCGCATTTTGCGCTTCAAAATGCGCCACACATTCTCTATTGGAGACAGGTCGGGACTGCAGGCAGGCCAGTCTTCTTTGGTCCGGAGCACACGGCGTCCATTTCTCCCAAAAAACACCTGAAATACTGATTCATCTGACCACACTACACGTTTCCACTGTGTGATGGTCCATCCCAGATGCCTCCGAGCCCAGAGAAGTCGACGGCTCTTCTGGACACTGTTAACATTGGGCTTCCTTTTGGCACAGTACAGTTTTAACTGGCATTTGTGGATGTAACTACGTATTGTGGTACTTGACAAAGGTTTGCCAAAGCACTCCTGAGCCCATGTGGCTTTTAACAATATTTGCAATAATGTCATGTATTCTGTGTATTCTATGGAGTTTTAATAACAATGCAAAACTGTGAAACCAGTTTAAAACAGTAATCAAAATGGGAGAGCGCTGTTTTCTCCTGTCTCACAGTCTTGAAATTTCCCTGCTGGGATCTGCAACAGGAACAAACGATGTATGGACTTAGTCACATCCAAAGAGCAATGAGAGAAGAGAGCAATGAGAGAAGAGAGTAATGAGAGAAGAGAGTAATGAGAGAAGAGAGTAATGAGAGAAGAGAGCGATGAGAGAAGAGAGCAATGAGAGAAGAGAGCAATGAGAAAAGAGAGTAATGAGAAAAAAGAGCAATGAGAAAAGAGAGTAATGAGAGAAGAGAGTAATGAGAAAAGAGAGTAACTAGAGAAGAGAGCGATGAGAAAAGAGAGTAATGAGAGAAGAGAGCGATGAGAGAAGAGAGCGATGAGAAAAGAGAGCAATGAGAAAAGAGAGTAATGAGAGAAGAGAGTAATGAGAAAAGAGAGTAACTAGAGAAGAGAGCGATGAGAGAAGAGAGCAATGAGAGAAGAGAGCGATGAGAGAAGAGAGCGATGAGAGAAGAGAGCGATGAGAAAAGAGAGCAATGAGAGAAGAGAGTAACGAGAAAAGAGAGTAACTAGAGAAGAGAGCGATGAGAGAAGAGAGCAATGAGAGAAGAGAGCGATGAGAGAAGAGAGCGATGAGAAAAGAGAGTAATGAGAGAAGTGAGTAACGAGAAAAGAGAGTAACTAGAGAAGAGAGCGATGAGAGAAGAGAGCGATGAGAAAAGAGAGCGATGAGAGAAGAGAGCAATGAGAGAAGAGAGCGATGAGAGAAGAGAGCGATGAGAAAAGAGAGCGATGAGAGAAGAGAGCAATGAGAGAAGAGAGCGATGAGAAAAGAGAGCGATGAGAGAAGAGAGCGAAATGAGAGAAGAGAGCGATGAGAAAAGAGAGCGATGAGAGAAGAGAGCGATGAGAGAAGAGAGCGATGAGAAAAGAGAGCGATGAGAGAAGAGAGCGATGAGAGAAGAGAGCGATGAGAAAAGAGAGCGATGAGAGAAGAGAGCGATGAGAGAAGAGAGCGATGAGAGAAGAGAGCGATGAGAGAAGAGAGCGATGAGAGAAGAGAGTAATGAGAAAAGAGAGTAACTAGAGAAGAGAGCAATGAGAGAAGAGAGCGATGAGAGAAGAGAGCAATGAGAAAAGAGAGCAATGAGAGAAGAGAGCGATGAGAGAAGAGAGCATTGAGAGAAGAGAGCGATGAGAGAAGAGAGCAATGAGAGAAGAAAGCAATGAGAAAAGACAGCGATGAGAAAAGAGAGCAAAGAGAAAAGAGAGTAATGAGAGAAGAGAGCAATGAGAGAAGAGAGTAATGAGAGAAGAGAGCGATGAGAAAAGAGAGCGATGAGAGAAGAGAGCGATGAGAGAAGAGAGCAATGAGAGAAGAGAGCGATGAGAGAAGAGAGCAATGAGAGAAGAAAGCAATGAGAAAAGACAGCGATGAGAAAAGAGAGCAAAGAGAAAAGAGAGTAATGAGAGAAGAGAGCGATGAGAGAAGAGAGTAATGAGAGAAGAGAGTAATGAGAGAAGAGAGCGATGAGAGAAGAGAGTAATGAGAGAAGAGAGCGATGAGAGAAGAGAGCAATGAGAGAAGAGAGTAACTAGAGAAGAGAGCGATGAGAGAAGAGAGCAATGAGAAAAGAGAGCGATGAGAAAAGAGAGCGATGAGAAAAGAGAGCGATGAGAGAAGAGAGCGATGAGAGAAGAGAGTAATGAGAGAAGAGAGTAATGAGAGAAGAGAGTAATGAGAGAAGAGAGCGATGAGAGAAGAGAGATGAGAGAAGAGAGAATGAGAAAAGAGAGTAATGAGAAAAAGAGAATGAGAAAAGAGAGCGATGAGAAAGAGAGTAATGAGAAAAGAGAGTAATAGAGAAGAGAGCGATGAGAAAAGAGAGCGATGAGAGAAGAGAGCGATGAGAGAAGAGAGCGATGAGAAAAGAGAGCGATGAGAGAAGAGAGCGATGAGAGAAGAGAGCGATGAGAAAAGAGAGCGATGAGAGAAGAGAGCGATGAGAAGAGAGCGATGAGAAAAGAGAGCGATGAGAGAAGAGAGCGATGAGAGAAGAGAGCGATGAGAGAAGAGAAGCGATGAGAGAAGAGAGCGATGGAGAGAAGAGAGTAATGAGAAAAAGAGAGTAACTAGAGAAGAGAGCAAATGAGAGAAGAGAGCGATGGAGAGAAGAGAGCAAATGAGAAAAGAGAGCAATGAGAGAAGAGAGCGATGGAGAGAAGAGAGCATTGAGAGAAGAGAGCGATGAGAGAAGAGAGCAATGAGAGAAGAAAGCAATGAGAAAAGACAGCGATGAGAAAAGAGAGCAAAGAGAAAAGAGAGTAATGAGAGAAGAGAGCAATGAGAGAAGAGAGTAATGAGAGAAGAGAGCGATGAGAAAAGAGAGCGATGAGAGAAGAGAGCGATGAGAGAAGAGAGCAATGAGAGAAGAGAGCGATGAGAGAAGAGAGCAATGAGAGAAGAAAGCAATGAGAAAAGACAGCGATGAGAAAAGAGAGCAAAGAGAAAAGAGAGTAATGAGAGAAGAGAGCGATGAGAGAAGAGAGTAATGAGAGAAGAGAGTAATGAGAGAAGAGAGCGATGAGAGAAGAGAGTAATGAGAGAAGAGAGCGATGAGAGAAGAGAGCAATGAGAGAAGAGAGTAACTAGAGAAGAGAGCGATGAGAGAAGAGAGCAATGAGAAAAGAGAGCGATGAGAAAAGAGAGCGATGAGAAAAGAGAGCAATGAGAGAAGAGAGCGATGAGAGAAGAGAGCAATGAGAGAAGAGAGTAATGAGAGAAGAGAGCGATGAGAGAAGAGAGCAATGAGAGAAGAGAGCAATGAGAGAAGAGAGTAATGAGAAAAGAGAGCGATGAGAAAAGAGAGCGATGAGAAAAGAGAGCGATGAGAGAAGAGAGCGATGAGAGAAGAGAGTAATGAGAAAAGAGAGTAACTAGAGAAGAGAGCGATGAGAGAAGAGAGCAATGAGAGAAGAGAGCGATGAGAGAAGAGAGCAATGAGAGAAGAGAGTAACTAGAGAAGAGAGCGATGAGAGAAGAGAACGATGAGAGAAGAGAGCGATGAGAAAAGAGAGTGATGAGAAAAGAGAGCAATGAGAAAAGAGAGTAATGAGAGAAGAGAGTAATGAGAAAAGAGAGTAACTAGAGAAGAGAGCAATGAGAGAAGAGAGCAATGAGAGAAGAGAGCAATGAGAGAAGAGAGCAATGAGAAAAGAGAGTAATGAGAAAAAAGAGCGATGAGAAAAGAGAGTAATGAGAGAAGAGATTAATGAGAAAAGAAAAATAAAATAAAAACTTCTGAAGAGAATCCCAGTTTCCTGATGCTCACTAGAAAACATTTCCAACACCTTTAACTAAAATAAAACAAAACAATTATTTCTATCATTTGTGGTGAATAAGTTGTGTCTCTAAGCTTCAAGCCTGTTACCCTCATATTCACATATATAAATCTGTATATCAAACAAATGTAAGTAAAGTACAGAAGACCTTCACTAATGCTTCCTAAATGACTTTGTTGTAATCCTCATTTAAATAAAAGCATCTGCTAAACTAATAAATGTAACACAAACAAATTAGTTTGAAAATATTGAAAATACTACACAACTGTACTTTCATAATCACTTGAATTCACATTGATCAAACTGAAAAAGGCTTCATGCTGCTTCACAGAGCTCCATGCAGCAACCCTTATTTGTGTGGAGATGTTACAGTAAGAAATTAACAAAACCAAAACCATTATCAAACCCACAGCTACAATTTGTGCTCATTTTGAAGCATCTCTCTGAGCTGATAACTTTGAAATACAAAATACTGGACTGTAATAAGCAGCAGAGTTCCTCTCTGTGTCTCTCAGACGTGGAGCATATAAAGAGGAGAGACATCGTTCTGAAGAGGGAACTGGGAGACGGGGCGTTCGGCAAGGTGTTTCTGGCTGAATGTTACAACCTCAGTCCCACCAATGATAAGATGCTGGTAGCTGTCAAGGTGAGGGACGAGTTTGCCATTATAAGCACCTTCTTCTGCTTTCCTCAGAATAAATGCACGTTTACATGCTGGAAATGACAATGCATACATCCTATATCTTTCATTATTAGGCACTATGCAAGATTCTTTTACTAGTTTCAGATTCACCAAAACACAACTATAAGAGTCAATTTCCATTATTATCATAGATAAGGTATTATGAGTTATAAATAAATAACGGCAAACTGAGTCTAGGCAGTAATAATGTTGTCCAAAAACATCATTTAAGCATTAGAAAGCACTATTAAATAAAAAAATAAAATGTGTTTCTATGATGCTTCTTGGTTTGTATAGTTTATAACTGGACAGTAATACCCAAATCATGCGTCCAAACTATAGACACTAGACACTATAGTTTTTTGAGCACCTACTTTTTCTTGTCTGTAAACCAGTCTGAGTGAATGTTATCTGCTTGTTAGACTCTCAAAGATCCAACTCTATCAGCCAGAAAAGACTTTCAGCGAGAGGCTGAGCTCCTCACCAACCTCCAGCATGAACACATTGTGAAGTTCTATGGTGTGTGTGTGGATGGCGATCCTCTCATCATAGTGTTTGAATACATGAAGCATGGAGACCTCAACAGGTTTCTGAGGTAATGGAAGGTAACACTATTTTAGACATTCTACTATCTATAAGTAACTTTGCTACTTGTCAACTACCAGCCATTAGACTATTAGTAGAGTAGTATTAGACTATCTATGTAATATCTGCTAACACTTTATTGCGATGGCCCCCTACAGACATTTACTGACTATAAGTCATTTTGCAAATACATGTCAGCTTAATCTACTAACTCCCATCCTCTAGTAATACTCTAATGAGAGTTAGTTGACATGTAGTTGCAAATGAATAAGAGTTACCTGACATACAGTTGTGAAGTTATTTATTATTAGTAGATTGTTCTAATGGAATACTTGTGCAGTATACAGTACATTTTTAAAAGTATTAGTACTGTAAATGACAGTACTGTGTCTCAAAAGGTCATTGTAGAAACGCTGATGAAGTGCTATATTAGCTTAAAGTCTTTGCTACGCACTAACATCAGAACTAACTTTAAGCAATTGTGTAGCATCACTGCCAGTGAGTTGCAACCCATGTTTTACTTGCAGTTGGGTTTATGTAGCCTGGCTGTCTGTCTGTCAGTCTGTGTGGGCATTAGACTCAAGTCTGTATACTAGGTTTTGAGACAGTCCTGGTTTCTAGCATCGTTTTTCAAAGTTTCAGCTTATTATTGAACTGTGCATGTCATGAGGCAGACTGAGGCTGTGTAAACAGTAATTTACAGGAGGGAATTGTAAAAATATGTTGAAGGTAGATAGAGATGATGAAGTAGTTGGAGTGAAATGCTTGTCCTGTAGAAGCAAAATAAAGTGGCTGGACCTCCATTCCTTAAGAAAATAACATGATGACATTTTTTAAAAGCTGAAATGATGTGAAGAACTTCGAAAGAACTTTGTAAATTTTGGCAATAAACTCTTTTTAGATAAACACAGATGATCATCATCACAGCTTGCCAGTGAGTTCTTCTCAATTCCATACAAATTGAGGCGCAAGTACCAGAGCTGTAGGGCTGGTGGCAAGCTTAGAGCAAGACAAATGGTGAAGCAGTGGAGGTGCAGTCTGTTGTTCTGTCGATAGTGATGGGGGAACGTGAACCCACTGGCTAGTAAGACTGTTTGGACTCAAAGAAACTACAGGAAGTGCAGCCTAGACAAGCTTGCTATGAAGCATTAGCATGCTCATGTCATACATTTCAAAGCATATTTTAAATCACTTGTTTTTTGGTATTACGTTTATTTTAGTTCTATTTCTTTTTTAATGAAGGGTTTAAGTGTTAAATATCCTATTTCTGAACAACTTTTCCTCTAGAACTGCTGCAGTCAATCAAACCGTTCTTTAAATATTTGAGGTTATTTGAAAAACCTACTTTTGCAAACTAGTCCTAAGTTTTCACCTAACCTCAATAAAACCAGTGGAGTACAATCTGGACTCTCTGGGTCAATAATTATGAAAAAAGTTGAACTTTCACATTTGGAAAGCTATAACAGGGCCGTTTAAGAAATGGGGCAGGGCCAAGTATACCGATAAGTCTATATTTCCTAAAAGAAACATCAGACAATCATGAAGCTAAGTGAGATCATGCATCTAGTGATTCTAGATAAGCATGCAAAACTTTGTGCAGAGCGTGCAATAGGTGGCGCTATAGCAGTGTTAAAATACTATATTACTATGGTAAATTACCATATTTACTGAATGTTGTCATTTTCACCTTTGATTTAGATACTGACAGGCTTGCTAAATAATATGTATCTATTTAAATCATAATATTATGTATTAAACAGTCCTGAAGTGCCTAAACCCTGATAATGTCTGTATTGTGAATAATACGTCTGTATTTTGTGTATGTGGAAGTTCAGTTTCACAAATCCTTTCATTATGTAAAAAAAAAACATTCTAAGGTAACATGCTAAGTTTCATCAATGTCTGATAAAAGCATAATTTCCTCAGTTCATTTTAAACAGCAACCATTTTATCTCCTATCTGTAGACTGCAGTTCTACATGTTGTCCATTAGAGGATTCACATGACGACAAGTCTTGTAATATTTAATAAATATTTTTAATAATGACAACATAATCTTAAACATAAACCAGTTTGCAGGCTGCAGCAGTCACTTGCTTTATCTTATCTGCACTTCAGAATTAGGCTAATCCTAATGCATTGCTCCCTTTGACATGTCTGCTGTAAATGGATTTTATATAGAAGGTTTTATATTCTGGATATTCTGAGGTACAATGTTTATCGTAAAGGAATATATAGTGAAACTTTATTAAATTAATGTCACAATATTGTCATTTGAATTAGCCTTTAGACTTTTTTTATTTGAAACCATGCATGTTGTTCCGGCTGTGAAGTTATTGTAGAAATGTTTTTCAGGGATGGTTTTAAACATGTATAAGATCATTTAGATGACATTTTTATACATTTCCATAGGGACTACGAAGTCCTATCACTGCTGTGTAATTCTTTTTGCACATGCAGTCGTAAAGCTCTTGAACCATAATAATTATAATGTTTTATACTGTGATAATTACTGTAAGATCTTTTCTTACAATAATTGTTTTTATAGCATCCTTATTTTACAGATAATTCTTCTTTGTTTTGTGTTAATTGTATGAGCTACTGGATGCCAACAAATACCAAAAAAAGTATTTATCTATCTTAAGAGATTTACACACTGTAAACCACACCAGAAAAGCTAGATGTATATTTTTAAAATATTGGTATTGACAGTAAGATTGTTCGCACCCTGATTGTTAGCTTTCATTACATCAGTGACCAGAAGCAATGCACAAACACAATCAGGCTTTTAAACGGCCACCTTGTGTGCTACAAAATCACAAAATCATATTTAATAAATCAATTTATTCCACGAGACAGTTAAAATCAGCTTTGACAGCTTGACAGCTTTTTTTGCCTCGACTCGCTTAAATTAAACAGTTCTACCAGATTAAATGATCTGAGGGTGAATTACTTTATTGAACTGTTATGAACTGTGTGTTTAAATGTTATGAACCTGTTCTCTTTTACATCGATCCATAATCAGTTTTTCTACATCTAAGTTATTTCCTTAGTCTCAAGTGATTTCAAATATGGCCATACAGTAGCTCTGAATATCAGATTTTATTCTTTGTGTGTAATATTTGTTATTTGTGTTTTATCTGATTTTTATATATAGATTTTCACAAATGTACGTTGTTTTTTCACATTTGCTCGCTTATGAACACATTTTTTAGAAATCACAGTCCAGACTCCATGTTTCTGGTGGACGGCCAGCAGATGCAGTCTAATAGGGAGCTCGGGCTCTCTCAGATGCTCCATATCGCCACACAGATAGCGACAGGGATGGTGTATCTGTCCTCCCAGCACTTTGTTCACCGTGATCTGGCCACCCGCAACTGCCTGGTGGGTAACAAGCTGCTGGTGAAGATCGGAGACTTCGGGATGTCCAGAGACATCTACAGTTCAGATTACTATCGGGTGAGCATCAAATTAGCTGTACTGTTTTAAAACAAGCATTTTATTGTAATTTATTGCATTATCACAGGTACATTTTTTAATCTGCAACTGATGACCTACATTTTGTCTGTGGTAAGGTGATCACTAATAATGTTCCAGGATTATGATTGTAATGCCGGTTCTGTGAGAACAGGGAACGGGACACTGTGTCTGTTTAGAAGTGACGGGAAGTGCCCTCATAGCGTCCAGATGCAGTGCAGGTTCCACTGGAAACATGTTTACATTTTCTTAAGAAAATGCGAGTTGTGTGCGTCTAGCCCTATGCTATTGTGCTTTCTGTGGTTACAGGGCATTGCTGTGCAGTTGCTAAGTTATTGTAAGTGGTTGTTATTTGGTTATTTGTATCCAGATATGGTTTAATTAAAAAAAACACCTCCAGGTCTCTGTCATATTCTGCTCCATGTTTATACTGTCTGCCAGGCAAAAATAATAAGCATTTTGGCTTAGAAAAGTATAAACAGCAGTCAAGAAATCACGATTCTTCAGCTGGTGTGGCTGAGTTAGGTCCTGAGGTTTAATATTTAGGGTGTATTCATATCTTTAAGGATGAGCAATAGCAATAGTAAATATTACATAATTTTCTTTATTTGTTGCAACAAAAGCCAGCTATATGGTTCTATTGAACAGATACTATCCATACACTCAAGTACCACATAATATTGCCTAGAGCAGTTGGGTTGTGAAAAGATTTTTTGTTGAAGGTTACACACATACACACATACACACACACTGGCGCGTACTGTGTAATATTGACAAACTGAGAGGTTATGACATTATTACTGCATTGGACACTGGATTGCTGTGTCAAGCAATTATAAATAGTGGATTCTGTTATGCACATAATGACAAGTCAAATTGACGTCTGCTGTCCTCTGGGCCATAGAAACACAGCATGGAGAGCAAATGAGAGATTGAGCTGCTTTCATCAGCCACCAATTCAAGCACTTTTGTCAGAACAATTTAAGTGGAACATGGACTTCCTGTTAGCTGACCTATCCTTTGCATAGGGTGTTTTTGATACTCTGCTTAGAAATGCTATGAAGTGAAATGAAGAGATCATTTATCACCCCTAAAAATATATCACTAATGATGGTAAACATTGAATTTAGTGACATAGACAATGTAAATATATAATGTGATATAAATGTTATTGAAATGACATGAAAGATCTGTTGTCAACTATTGTTGCATGAATTACTCTGTATTAAATTGTAAAGGCCCAGAGGAGAATCTCCAGCTGGCTGTAATCCATCCCTCACCATCCCTCACCAGGCTGCTCTGCTCTTCTTACCCAAAATCCAATCTGCCCTCACACCACTGAGCCACTGAGTAATCCAGTTATCAAAGGAAAGCAGCATGTTCCTTGTGTCCTTCAGCTGTCATGCTAACAGTGAGAATGTAAATATGGACAATAGCTAGAAAGATTATATTCTTTTCCATCTTCATTCTTGTACTTTGGAATGAGCTTAGTAATTTTCACCATGCTGAGCTAACTGGTCCAGCCTCAACCACAAAGACTTTAATTGTGCTTGAAGTATGCATTTCATAAACCCAAAGTGCTACAGTATATAAAATAACACAGCATTTGAGTCATACTGCTGCAGGACACAACTCTGATCCAAATGCAGAGTTTATTAAACAAAACTACTTGCTACAGTGTGTTCATAAGGTAGTAGATTTCTCATACAATAATCTATTACATTTTATAAAAAAATTAAAAATGATAACATTATGAGCTCAAGAGTTTATGTTTAAGAAAATTATTACTTTATGAACAATTTATTACATTAATAATGGAATACATTTGCATAAACACTTACTTATATATAATGTAATACTTTAACATTACATTGTAACATTAACCTAACATCATGTGCATTGTGCAGATTGTATGATTTTGTGCAGTTATTACATTTTGAGTTGCTACATGGATGTGTGGTCTGTTTTGCAGGTGGGAGGTCACACCATGCTGCCCATTCGCTGGATGTCTCCAGAGAGCATCATGTACCGGAAGTTCTCCACTGAGAGTGACGTGTGGAGCTTTGGGGTGATTATGTGGGAGATCTTCACCTTTGGGAAACAGCCATGGTTTCATTTATCCAATAATGAGGTAAATGCTAATGAGGAATGACAGAGTGAATGTTAGAACACCAGTGTGAACATGACAGTTTTAGAAGTGAAGTGTGATCTCCACAGGAAGGTTATCAGCTCAGATCATCACTGTTCAAAACCCTGTGAGCTTTAGACCCATACAGCATTTTAAGGCATCCACTCTGCACTCCAGCCGATATCTTTTGCCAAAATTCTAAGGGAGCATCACGTGTATCTTCCACAGAGAATACACTCCCACAATGCATTGTGATGTTGAATGTAAAATTAAATAAATGAAAAGGCGTACACCATGAGCTATCATAGCTGTACCTCTGAGGATGTGCAGTGGGGCCAATATCTGTATCTGTATTAGTATCTGTAGTCATCTCAATGTTTTCATTTCTGTATTTGGGTAAATACAGGAGGTGGGTGGGGCCTTTAACAAATTTCTTGTATAACACATTTTTAAATGTATAGTTTTATTTTAACATTTTCTAATTAAAACAATAACATTAAATGTGAAATAAAACTGAAAACATTTAATGACTAAATACAACTTTATCTGTGCATATAAATGCAGATTTCATTAACACATTTAGATACTCTTTCTAAGCACATTATGTGTATGTTCATGTTGCTGACACAAGTGATCACATATGTGCTACTACAAAAGTAAAATATAAATCACTGTTACATACACTGTTATACGCTATTCTTCATTTTAATCATAAAGTTTACACTCAGGATAGGTCAATTCACTAAACACACTCATTATTGCATAGTGATTTTAGAGTTATCCAGCTAACACGAGTGACTGTGTCCGCCGAATATATATTTCCCATTATTCTGCAGAATATTAATTTTAAAGCAGTTATCCAGTATTCAGCTTCAGGGACATCTGTACATCTGACCAAGATATTTAAACCCAGCAGGGAGATTGTCAGTACAATAAGTGCATTGTAAACTGCTGTAGATAAAAGCTCCTGATGCCGGTCAGTCAGGCTACTGGAATCAGAATGTTTTCATTTGTTGATGTAGCAGTGCACATGACATCAGATCCATGGCAAGCTCATTTCTGACTCTCTTTTCACAGGTTATTGAATGCATTACTCAGGGTCGGGTTCTAGACAGGCCTCACTTGTGTCCTAAGGAAGTGTATGACCTCATGTTAGGCTGCTGGCAAAACGAGCCGCAACAAAGACTGAACATCAAAGACATTCAGAAAGTCCTTTACACTCTGGGAAAGGCCACTCCCATCTACTTGGACATCCTTGGCTAACACTGGCGCGGCCCCTCTCACCAGAATCCCACACAATTCAGGAAAAACCAAACGACCCATTTTCCCACCTTGGCGCTCCACTGTACAAACACCAACATGTCGGAGATGAGCTTTAAGTGCCTGCAACCTTTTTCAATACACTAGGTATAAATAGAAAAACTGGTACAACATATAGTGTACAGAATTATTCTACAAAGACAAAAATGTTCCTAAAAAGTGATGGCGGAAACGGTATCGCCTTCAGAATGACAGCACCACGTCTGAGAAATGATGATTTTCAGTGTTGGATTTTATAAGCATATATACACATATATGAATATATTTTTATTGATTTGGTGTTATTTTGAAAGTATGAGCGCCTGTCATGTTCAGTGCTGTTGATATTCTCTTTTTAAGAAAACTCTTTGGTTGCGTTCTGCTTTAATGGCTGGATTTTGTAAGGAAAGCTTTAGTACAATTTTGTTATTTTGCTTAAATGTTGCAAATGCTGCGCTCAGCATCTATATTCTTTTACTTGCAACTTTATTTTCTTTTACTTGCAACTTTATTTTCATTTTATTTTCCGGAAAGAATATAAATATCACACAGTATTTCAAAATGAGCCCTCACAGATCATTCATATAATAAACAGTCAGATACTGTTTGAGAGAGGTGAAGATGTGTTTCCACCAATCATGAATCTGACCTATAAAATACTTCATCACAAAACTCAGTGTGGGACAATAGGAACTACGTATCTCAATGTCTCCTGATTCGACATCTCACTTGATGTCACTCATTTTAAAACAACACCTTCTTGAATTAATGTGTTTCATAACATTTAATAAATATTAATGCCATCACATATAAAGTTAACAATTTCATAATGATGTCTGTAGACAGTCGATGTCTGCTAAACAGTTCTGTGTCAGATGATTGGATGTTCCTCTGAAATGTTTGTCAGTATGACATCAGATCTTTCTGATGTTGGATTCTTTAGCCTCTTTGCAGCACCACAGATATTTGCAAACAACATATAAATGTATGTTTAGATTATGTATTAAATAAATATCAGAATCTTGTCAGTTCAATCTTGTCTGTGCAGTATTGCCAGCTAGCTGTCAAAGATTTGTGGAATAACCTTTTTCTGACTCTACATATTATGAAAATCCCAGTGGCACTTCTGTAAGCCCTGTCCTATGCTCTTGAGGTAGTTTAAAGGAGAATGGAACTGACTGTGGTCATCAACACCACCTTGGCTTGACCTCACACTTGGTACACAGTAGAGCCCTGTTAGATAACTACTGAGGGAAAACGTAATGTAACTAAATTGAGATATTGCAAAAAACCTGTCAACAACAAACCCAGGTCATATTTCAGTCCAAAAACAAAGCAATCAAATAAGAATTATATCTGCTTAATTACAACCTCCAGAAAGACCATTAAGAGTTTTACATTGTGACATGTAATGATAATTAAGCACCCCTCCAAAAAAATCTAAATTTCATGTAATGTGAAATACACACCTGCACATATGTACACAATGTGCAGGTGTGTATTTCACTGGTACAACAGCCTGATAACCTGTCAGGGTCCTAGCTTCTTGTATTCTTGTAGCAGGATCCTGACAGCCCTGTTTCTGTCAGTGCATGATGTCCTGACTCGCAGGTCCTGTGTGTTGCTCGTCTGTGTGGAAGCACATGGCCACTGTTTGTTTACTATGTGCCATGTGCTCTCCGGTCGTGAGTCCCGCCCTGTCTCATTAATTCTGTAATTATTAGTTAATGCCCCTCACCTGACTGCACTTGTTTTTTTCCTTATTTAATGCCCCTGTGTCTGCGCTCTTGTTTCTGTCTGTAAGTTTTATATCCTGTTTCTAGTCTCGTGCCCTGTTTGCATTTGAGTGGTATAATTCTGTTTGACTTCCATGCAGTTTTTGTTGCGACTGTCTGTGCCTGTGTTCTCTTCCTCACTGATTGTGACTGTAACCATAATAACGCCGCTACATTGTGGGCCTGATTTTTGCAAACTTAAGCACTTCTCACAATTTCTACAGACAGTCTAAAAATCAGGTTTTCTGAAGAATATGAATCTCAACAGATAAAAACTGTCACCCCATCAAGTGGGCATGGAAAAGACACAAATCTCATGAAGATATTTGTCAGATTTGATCGTTCTTAAAAGTTAAAAGCTTTAAAGTACACTGGTCTGTAATTTTCACATGAAGTGATATCACAAGCACAATGACATGTAATCTGTATTTCAACCCTGCAAACTCTAAACCATTCCGCCATAATGTTGGCAGAAGTAACCAGCTGACACGTTAATGTTAAAGGCTTTGTTGAATAGGTGAAAATTGTTTACATTTATTTTTTAATTTATTCAGCAGCATAACAGTACACAAGACATTTTTCTACCCTTCTTTACAGGGTCACCAGTTGTGAACTGGTAAATGAAAAAGCGTTCTTCAAATCAAAGTAACCTGGAGGACACACTGATAAGAGACACTAATGTCTTCCTGCTCACCTCACCCCAGTGCAACATCCAATTTCTTTGACAGGTGTTGACACCTAAATTAACCTTTGTCTGCAGGCAGCTGAGAGCTTAATAGAATACACTGGGGATGGGAGCTGCACTCCAGGGCTGTAACCCTCCAGGGCTTTGTTCAGTGCTCGTCTGACTGCTTGGCTACATGTCTGCTGTGGGTGTGTGGACTGCACCAACATCGCTTTACTGCACACAGCTGTGCCTGATCACCTTCCAACCCTGTTCCGAGCTCAGAGCTCAGAATTTGGCCTGAACCCAGAGTACTCTTCATCCTTGACTGAGGTAGATACCAGCCAAGAGTGAGGCGATGGGGTGGTGGAGGGATGTTGCAAGACTGTTATGGGACAGAGGTGAGGGACGGCTCTATATACGCACCCCTGCGTGATGATTGGTTGGATTACAAGACCGTGCTCATCATCATTTAGATGAGCTCTGTTGCAGAACTGAAGCTAAAATAAGAACACACACACGACTAAAGCAAATGTAAAATGACAGAAAACATCTGTTAATGAAAACTTTTATTGTGTTGACGCTCTCAGACTAAGATCACTCAGTCAACAAATCTTTCTGATGATATTCAGTGATCCCTGCATGCATGCACTGTTACCATAGCAACAGGTTTTAACAACATTGCAACCAACAGTTGGCATCCCACATCACTGCCACTGAGCTAATGGTGGTTAAGAAACATGCCCACCAGTGAGAGGCTGCTGGAGTCACATTCACTCAGAATTTGATTTATCCAAAGCTCTTTCTATGTGAGGACATATCAAGACTCCATTTACAGTGTAGAGCCCTCTACACTTCAAGTGGCACTTTAATAATCTGACTGTCTTTAATCTTTTTAAATGGAAGAGGCAACCTCGATGAGTTTGTCCAGCTAAACAAAACATCAAACAATAACCTGCAATGCAATGAACAGATGATAAAAAGAAGAAATAAAACACAAGGCAAACACTTGCAATAGTTTTTAAAGTGAGGAAAACAGTGTTTTCTGCCTTAAGACATCAATGATAAATAAAGCCTTACATCTCATAAAACAGTCTTACAAAATTAATCATGAATTAAACAAAATGTTCATAATTTTGAATTAAACACAATACAATATTTATGTTTTTTAATTATTTAGCAAGAAAATGTACCTTAATGTACAAATGAAGCTTCCAAACCAAGTTGAAAGAATAAAACTGTACTCCTTAGAAAATGCTGGGTACTGTTTTGGTGTGCTCC
This sequence comes from Chromobotia macracanthus, assembly GCA_036877525.1. Taxonomy (NCBI): domain Eukaryota; kingdom Metazoa; phylum Chordata; class Actinopteri; order Cypriniformes; family Botiidae; genus Chromobotia; species Chromobotia macracanthus. The sequence continues at coordinate 1,031,689 of JAZGTH010000091.1, read as the reverse complement.
ACTCTTTCTTTAGGGGTAAGCAACTTTTCTGTACCTTTACATGTGAGACAAACAATATAGTTCCTGATTTCTGAGGACAACAGTGTCACTAACAATTTCATAAGGCTATAGTCTCAGACAAATGAGTAATTCCCCTTTGTACATGTGGAGAAAAAATCACTCGTGTCCTCACTGGTCATCACTTTAGTCATGAACTGAGAAATCAAAATCTGATCCAAAAACAACTTACATTGAAGCTATGCTGCCAAAACTACAGCTTGTGACGTGTGCCTCTTATAACACAACATCGATTCCTGCTAGTATAGATACAAATGCCTTCAGTGAGGGATGTCTAAACAGGACAGAAAATAGCCTATAACTTCTAAATTATGTTTTGTAATGTGAAAATCTGGATAACGTTATAAGTGGACCTCAGAGAACAGTACAACATTAAAAAAGTCAGTTCATGATCCACAGGGTACATTAGACTTACATTAGAAAAATGTTCCAATCTTTGCTGCCCCCTCATGGTCTAGTTAAGGTACTGCAGATGAAAATGCAAGTTAAACCTGCAGAAGTGGGACTTCCTGAGCATGCACTGCTTTACAAAAATAAAAAGAATAATTCAGATGTGCAGGACAAACGAAAAGAACCGTCTAATAGAACTTCTGTTTGCACAAAGACTTTAATATCTTGCTATTGAAATGCCAGCAGGACAAATATTCAGGCATGACGAAATCATGGACACTTTGATTGAAAAGAATTTGAAGCTGGGGTAATAAATTAATTCTTAACTTTGGATGCAAATCACATCCGTAATGGTGAGATGTACAGTAGTCCTATTCTGCATGGGTGTGTTTTCTATACCTGGCCAGCACGTTTCTTTGTTAAATATCCTCCAGGGGTCTGATTGCATACAGTATTTACAGTATCTTATTCATTCCACCAGAATCATGATGTATTAAATACAGTATTCAAGAATGTCAAACTAGCATGAAATGCTGTGCAAAGTATTACAATGTATTACAATGATCCAAAAACATTTTTCCAACCCGTCCTAAGCATTGTCTTTGAAATGCTAGCAATTGTCATTTTAGAGGTAAGATGCAAATGCATTTAAATATCTAGTTTCTCAACAAATTTCTGAAGGGAAGCAGAAATCTAACAAAATTCTCTTGTGAATCCACAAAATATACAGGCAGCATTCATTCCAAAAGCAAAATACTGTCTCTTTGTCAATAGTGATTCTCATTACAATAAGGTATTTTTACTTTAAAACACATGTACCATCACATTTCATTTCATTTAACTTCATAATAATAAAGAAGTATATTTTTCCATTACAATCCCAACTGTGAATTTGGGAACTGGGGGCTGTGCTTAAAATTTTTTAAATTTTATCAGAATGAAAGCAATTAGAAATTAAATAAAAATGTAAATATGTTAAATAAAAAGCCTATAGTAAAAGTGTCGCTGACGTTTTACTTGCAAAAATGCTGTTTGTACTAGAACTAAAAAAAGTATTTACAGAATTTCAATGCAGTTCAGGGGACATTATTAAAAGTAATTTTGTTAAATATTCTTCATAAAATAAATCACACAAAACAAATGTGTTAAAATGGCAGTCCTCAAATAGGCTTCATTTTGTTTATGCAAAATATAATTTCTTATTTATTGCCTCTAAATTTTATTTCGATTCACCGCTAAAACTGCACACAGATCACAGGACTTCATATTTGCCAAATATGAAGAGGCCACATCGGGTGAATTCCTGCATCACACCCATGAGAGAAAGAGCAGGAAGAGTTGAGGGAATGATTTGGAAAAACAGAATGAAGGATAAATCAGCAGAAAAAAATCTTTCTGTCCATAGCAGGCTCAGTCAGGGCAGCAGGTGTGAAGCTGTAGAAAAACAACCATATTTAGTACAAACATATGAGACTGATATACAACATATGACCCAATCTAGTTACAGTATTCCTAGAGAAAGTTTTCATACATATACAGTATGCCAAGCCTGTTAGACATTAAAAGGAGAAAAGGGCTTCATGTTCAAGGATAATTTTATAATTTACATGGAAATGTGGAAAAACAAAATGTTCTGCCCCAAAGAACGTTACAGATTCTAGTCAGAACGGATTTGTGCCTTCATGGTTTGCTGGCTAATTGAATCGATTCATGATGTCCTCCTTTATCTGTATTTAATCAGTGTGTGAGAGTTCTCGTTCTTCACCTGTTGTCTGAGTGGCCTGGTTCTTCTTCTTCTTGTCCTTCTCCCTGAATGTGGCCAGCTGGAGCAGTCGGGCAGGGATCTGGTTTTGACCTTCTGAGCTCTGAGATTTGCCGCCCAGGGAAAAGAGGCCGTGGCTCTTGTGTTTGGAGTCCATCCTGGAGAGGGAGTTTTTCCTGGGGCTGAAGGACAGCTCAGCCTTCCAAATCTCTTCCTTTGTGGAGCTGCTGTTGAGGCGCTTCAGAGAGTCCTCTAAAGTGCTGGAGGGGGTGCACTGGAAACGGGTCTGTGGATGTGTGATCTGAACATAAGAATCATGTTTGTGAACCGCTAGGCTACAACTCAATATGTGCCATTGAATTTATTCATGCAAGGGGTGAAATATTTGAACTCTGAACAGTTTACAAAAATCTTAAAAAAAAAAATCTAAAAAAAAAATCTAAATTAAAATTAGATTTGTGAGGTGAGCCAGGGCGTTGTTATGCGGTTTCTAAGCTTTTTGACGTGCGTGATCACAAAAGAAGGAAGTCTCTGCAACATCTTCAGGCAGCTGTTTCAGTCATGCAAGACCAAGTCCTGTCTGCTCGAATGGGAGAAGACAGGCATCTCTAAAATCAATGGCTATGGTCACAATAAAACAATATCCAATTTCCAATTAACTTTTAAAACTTTACATTAAAAATAAATAGTACCATAAATTGTTTCTTAAGGTCAAATTGCGTTATAAAAAACATTTTTTTCAGGTTGTTTCAGTCACTGTGCACAAGAGCGGACATATTGAGCTTTGCACTTTCCTCCAGTCATATTAATAGAACTACAACTCTTGTTAATTCTGTAATCTTTGTCACAAAGCGCTTCTCAACATGACAAATGATTTGAAATATCATCTTCGCAATAATCGAGTGGGAAAAATTACAAACCAGAGTTTATGGTGGTCTTACAGGTCTGTTCAAATTACAAACCCTGAATATAAGCAACAGTAATAATAATGCTTGTCTTTGCAAAAACTAATAATGTTTGGCCATTTAGGGCCAAATCTGTGTTTACCGATCCGAATCTAACCTCCACCTCCCGCAGGTGCTCAGCCCTCTCCACCTTCTTTTGCACCTGCTCCTTCTCACTCTCCAGCCTCCTCTGAGCATCCCGCAGTTGCTCCAAATCCCTCTGATAATCCTCCTTCCTCCACTGCAGTTCCTGCTCCGCCTCCTCCAGCTCCCTGTCCCTCCTTTGCACCTCCTCTTCCCTGATGTGGAGCAGCACCTCCTGGTCATAGATCTCTCGTTCCCTGGCAACCCACTCCTTCTCCTTGCAGCGCTTTTCCTTAGCATGGGTGGCCTGCTGGCGCTGCAGGGCAGCGCCCTCCTGACGGTGGTGCCCTAGGCTGCGCTGCTTCTCCTGCTCCACCAGCGAGGTGGGGCGGGAGGAGGTGCGGGTGGGGACGTGCTCATTTAGAGCCTGACACTGGTCCTTAATAAAGGTGTCCTGCTGGAGGACCACAGTCTGAAGACCAAATACATACAGAGACTCTGAAGAATAACAGTATGTCGAATATAGAACCTGACTATCAGAATTAGATTAAATCAAAACGTATATTAATTTACAATTATACGTTTAGGATTTTACTTATGACTATATATTCTATAAAGATTTTATAGAATATAGAGATAGATAAAGTATAAAGATACTTTAAAATATAAAGATAGTCAACTGGTAGTCGTTCATTTGGCCATTAGTCAATTAGTCACGTTTATGGTACGGAGTTTCAGGGATGAGAAAGAATGTTATATGTAACATTGTTCTGCATTATAGAGTAACACTAAATCATAACAATGAGCCTTTAAAATATTTTTATTTTTAAGTCCTTTAAAAAGGACTTAGCACACGCACAGTGAGCCCATGTTCTGCTCACAATGAAGCACAGAATCATCTGTCCATCACAGACTGTGTGACTGCAGTCTTCCTTTTTATTTGTGCAACTAACAGACTAATTAAAATGTGTTCAACTAAGACTTTTCTCATCAACTAATGTTTAGTCAACTGTTATTGGGCAGCTCTAATATTCAAGATTGATTTTTAAAAAATTCAGATATATACAGTATTGACCATATAAAACAACACGTTTATATACTGTAAAACAGTATTTAGGAGATGTGTCTATGGATATTATTGTTTTTCCACTAAACAATACTTATCTTTTAATATATACACTCTAACACTATTCTGTTGAAATGATACACACCTGTAATGAGGTCAGGAGGTCACGCAGGTGAGTGACACTCGTCATGACCTGCTGTCAGGAAACACAAGAGAACAGAACCTGAAGCAGCCTCATTAAGACACATCACCACAGACTGCTGAAACCATTGGTACATATTAAAAACATAACAGTAAGAAAACATAAATGTCTTATTACATAACATACAAATGTAACCAATATCAGTTCAGGATGCTAAAAATGGCATCTGTAACCCAAGGGCCTCTGAAACACACAAGCCCACACAAAGCCTCTCCCCCATCTCACCTCACTGTGTCTCGTCAGCAGGAGAGACAGGCTGGCATTTCCTCTCTGTGGAGAAGACAGGCAGAGATTATAGCTGTACTGGGCCCAGCAGCCCCACAGCCACTCATTACACACAGTGGTGGGCACTGCCTATTGACCCTCATTTTTTTCACCCTTTACTGAGCGCCCACTCCACTAATGACTGCCATCCAACCTGACAGCAAATATGAACTAATAACTGTGAGGTGTGTAGACCAGATGATGCTGCAAGGCAGTGTGGGTAATATCATCTAGTTTGGCTATTTACTGAAAGGATGTTGTAAATCAAATTATTTGTATGTTGTTTATTAAAGTAATACACTTTAAACAATAGTAAATACACTGTTGTAACATTTTAAAGCAGGGGAAACGTCAAAGTGATTTTGTAAACGTGTGGTGTTTTGCAGCGTGTCATTGACTACCTTCTTTAAAACACTGTCAGATTCTGTCCTCCTAAGATCGTCACCCTCCTCTTTGTCTCCATCTATAGACACAACATTAAGAAAACTAATTTAGTAATTGTGCTCTATTTAATTTAAATTTATGACATTTGTTTGATGACAGACAACTGAACTGACATCACCCAGATTCATATCACACTGTCTGTAATAAAAAAAATGTTGAATAAATGTCATTCTAAAAATAAACTTATTATCTTTGCATACAGTTATATAAAGTAACAAAAACAGCAGCTTCCACTGAAAATTAAAGACACTTTTTAAGTCTGTGGCATCTGTGGCAAAATGTCTTCTTAATCTGAAGCCCATGTGTACTGTAAATGTCTTACATTTGCAGATGCTCATCTGGTGGCTATCAAAGCCTCCAAAGGTCTCGGCTCTGCGTGGCAGACACACATGCCCCATTTTCCCCTGGGCACAAGCCACATGCTGGCTCACGTCACCTCCTAGACTGCTGCTCACCAGAGCCTGCAACACCTCCACTGCCACATCAGTTCACATGCACACATCACTAACCGCGTTACATAGGATGAGTTATTGAAGAGAACTCAATATAACTCCTGAATAACACTCAGTGAAGGTGCTGGTGCCATTTCTCACCCTCTCTGATAGCGTCCATTATGATGGGCTCCCCCCTGGGCACCTCCTCGTTGTTGGTCCTGAAGAGCAGTTTTGAGGGCTCGCTGGAAGAGCCACACATTTCACGGAAGAGTTTAATCTTCTCCAGCAACAGAGACATGATCTGCTCATCTTTCTTCTGAAGCATGTCTGAGAGGAACATCTACTGTGTTATCAGTGAATTACAGGAAAAATATTCCAAGACAGGAAAGATTTTACTGTTAATTTTCACTCAAGAATTCTCATTCACAACCAAATCAAAATACAGAAAAAAACAAAAAGCCTGTTTTTAGGATTTAAGTGAAATAAAAATACTAAATTTGTAAAGCATAAATACATAAAAATTATATATATATATATATATTGTCTTATATATTTAAGCTATTATTTTTTATATATTTAAGCAGATCATAATAGTTTTGTAGTATTAAATTTAATATTTGTAATGGAAAATCAAATCAGAAGTCACAATTAATTTTTAAGGTCACAAAATTAGGTATTTTTTTCTGTTATGTTTTATTCTTTATTTGTGGGTCATATTTGACTCATATGTGTTTTCGTTAAACAAATCCACAATACTAATGCATAAGAGATAATACTGGATCAGGGGTTCTGGTTCTGTTCACCTCTCATTTCTTTGGTCTTGGTTTCTTGCAGCTTCTTGTCTTCCTCCGTTTCACTCGGGATCCCTTCATCATCATCCTTCTCTCTGTGAACACATAACTTATTGAGTCTCATTAATCAAATTACTTCTTTTACATGAATTCCTATCTCTTGATGATCAGCTGTACGAGCGTCTGCACTCACACTAAGTAAATGGCATCCTGGATCAACTGCATCCAGGTGTTGCGTTCCTCTCGGGAGCTGGCGTGAACCTCCACCATCTCAGGCGTCTCAATGCCGGCAGTGATCAGGAAGAGACCTCGCTCCTCGTGGGCCACCTCACGCATGATCAGTGTCTGCAGGGAGAGCACAGTGGCTCGCTGGTCCTGCTCATGAGAGGAGACAGAATAAGGAGAAGATAATGAGAGAGAGAAATAGAGGGAGAGAGAGATTAACAAAAAAATGATGTTTACTAGTTTGCGGTTAATTTTGCTAATACTGTAGTTACAGTTATTGATCTTCAGTGCATAGCTCATACTCCTCTGTTTGACACAGAGACATGAAAGATTCTCACTAAGAATTCTCTCTAAGCGATCAGACTAATTTTTTAATATTCTTATGATTTATTGACACTGAGGGAAGATCCAGGTTCATACAGTATCTGGGGACAAAGATATCGGAGACAGAGAATAGCCTCTCTGGATTTGGGCTAGTAAGCAACCAACTAGTAACCACTCACAACAACAACCGCACAGCAATGGCCTAGCAACAACCAAGAACACCCTAGCAATCACCTAGCAATGCCATGACAACCACTAGCATTGTGATAGCAAGTTGTATACAGACCTTTGTTGCCCAATTATCACTTGATTGTGAACACTGGACACTCCATTCAAAAACTGCATCAGACCTGAACCTGAGTTTGCAGTGAATGGAGAACCACTGCTGACAAAAATTTAAAGGAATCTTACCAGGACGTCACCCTCAAGAACATCTTAACATATCCCAATGGGAACACTTTTATTATCCCCAATTTGCTATTATTTACCATTGTAACTATATTCCATGAACTGGCATTAAATTACAGCACTAACTGGCAAGATTTTTGAAGCTGCATTACCTACAGCACTAACATGAATAAATGCCTATAAATATAATTGGCTCTTGGTTAACATTAATCAACAATCTGTGTGGACTATGTAATGTCAGCTGACAAGGAAGGTTGGTTCAGAGATAGAGCCAGTTATTACATTTTGGCAAAAACATCAATGAATGCCTAGTTCAACCAAAAACATGCAAGTAAATGTGATCAACTATGATTTCATGAGAAGTCATTATATAAAGAAAATAATCTCAAATCACTCACCAGAGAAGCAAAAACATATTTCTGGTCTTTTTCCTGAAGAAACACAAAGGTTTCAGAAAGAAGCAGCGCATGAACCTCTGGAAGAAGAAACAGATGTATGACATTTATTTCCAAAACACTTCACTTCAAGCAGAAACATTGATGCTGATTTACTTTATGAGAATTTTTCTCTAATGATAAAGTGGTGTGAGAAACGTGTGTTGAAAATCGGAGATTTACAGAATAAATTACATTAAAAACATTAAAAACGATATTTACCTTTTAGTCGTCCAGCAGCATTCTTCAGCTGTAATGGACCATCATGGAGAAGCTTTCCACTGCGCAGCAGATCTTCTCGGGCGAACATCTGGCCACTTTTCATGCGAGTGATGGACTTGCTGTCCGTACGGCCGTAGATCTCTTTCAACCGTTTCTTCCTCTCATGTTCATTGACTTTACTGTCCACTGAAGCAATGATGTCTTTAAGCAGCTGTAATGCTCGTGTCAGGTCCTCAAACTCTTCCTTGTTCTCTGTACACACACACACGCATGTGTAAATGAAACTACAGCCAAATTAGACAAGCTGTGCATGCACTGATAAAATGTTTTTACTGTAAGTCACTTTGGATAAAAGTGCTATGGATAAAAGTGTCTGCCAAATGCATAAAATGTCAAATGTTTGAGCGAACTAAACTGTAAAAAAACTTTTCTGCCTTTAATTTTTTAAGTTTAATCTACTAGGCTATACAAGTTATTTCAACATAAACTTTTAAATCCTGACTGGTATAACTTAAAAATTAAACTTAAAAATTTAAGGCAGCAGAGGGTTTTTTTTACAGTGTATGCACTATGCGATCTGAGCAGCAGAGCAGAATCTTCATTCTTAAATTTTTGATTTTGAACAGTTAATCTGGCAATTAATGCCACAAGACTCAGTGGAAACTAGTTTTCATTTTTGTCAATTTGAGCATCTTCTGATGGTAAATCTGTCAGATTTTACGTTTTTTTAAAGAATACACAGTTCTTATAGTTGCAGCTGCAGCACATCTGGTCTTCGGTCAACAGAATGTCAGATGGTGACGTGTGATGGTTTAGTCAGTGAATCTCACCTTCGGTGTGCTGTAGAATTCTCTGTAAAAGCACAGGGTACTTTGTTAACCTCTGAGTGACCAGTAATATACACTCAGGGATGCCCAGACGCCGCACAATACTGCTGCTCATCTTTTTCTACAAACAGCATCACATTGAGATTTTCAAGAAAGATTTTCACACACAAGAAAGTCCATGAAGAATGAACACTGAGGAGAGACTTTTACCCTAAGGAAGGCTTGGAAGCGCTTGTCTCTGGCGTAAAGCTCTTTGTAGACATTTACGGCTTCATTGTGTTGACTGCAAAATTTTCCATAAATCGTCTTCATGCTATCTGCATTAGACTCTGAGAACTGAAGAAAATCATGTCATACAAATCATTACTGAAGCTAATTTCTGTTGGAGTTATATTCTATAATCACAACATTCTCAACAGTGTAGTAAAGTGGTGGGGTGCAGGGACTCCCAGGAGGGCCTAAGGTGAAACTTCTTGCTTTATGATGTTTCCTTATTCATAAAAATATATAGATGAATAAGTCATAAAGAATGCACAATACTAGAGCACAGTACATTATAGTATGGTAAGGTATAGTGTGATATGGTATAGCATGGTATGGTATAGTATAGTATAGTATAGTATAGTATAGTATACAATAGTATAGTACAGTTCAGTATAGTACAGTACATTATAGTATGGTATGATATGGCATGGCATAGTATAGTATAGTATAGTTCAGTATAGTACAGTACATTATAGTATAGTACAGTATAATATAGCATAGAATAGCATAGTATATCATAGTATAGTATATCATAGTATAGTATAGCATAGTATAGTACAGTGCGGTGTGGTAGTGTAGTGTAGTAAAGCAAGAAGTAGTATAGTGCAGAATATTAGAATGCAGCACATTACAGTATATTATAGTGTAGTGTACAATCCACCATATAATAACTGCCAGATAACTTTGGTGACTCTCCTCACCTGGGTGACTAGCACATCTCCTATCCTGTTGATGATAAAGCCCCCATCCATGCCTTCCAGCCTGGCCTCATTCCTCCTGTCCAGCAGTGTGCTAAAGAAGAATGTATGCAGTTCCAAAAGCTCGTTCAGCATGGGGAACATCTTCTCCACCATCTGGACCTCCAGCTGTAGGTCCGTCAGCAGGCCTTTACTGTATACATCTGACATGATCCTGAGTGTCCGCAGGTGGTGCATCTCTGTCTGGATCAGCTCTGAACCGATAAAGGAAGAGGATGTTTATATCCAAACATCAGGAATGAAAATGTGGAGTCTAAACAGCATTAGATGCATCTGTTGGCCAACCCAGATCTGTTTATTTAGCCTCAGAAAACACAAAGTGGTTTTGACTATTAAGAAAAGAGTTAATTTACTTTTATATTCCTACCATAGATGACATCTTGTCTCTTTACAACATGCTTCCTGAGTTTCTTCAAACATTGTTTATCTACAATAAGGCTCCAGGAGTCAACTGCCTCTAATTCTTTAACATCTGCTTCAAACTCTCCCATCAGCTGACCGTCAGTGACCTCACTTCCTGAAAAGACATAAAAATGTCTATTCATATCCTCTACATCAGAAAAACAAAACACACACAAGACGAGATTGGACATATGAGGGGGAAATGGGTTTGTGATGTAACACAGGTCAGATTCAAACCTAAATCTCCCACACAAGCATCACAACACCACAAGTGTGTCTGGAGCAGATGCACTAACCAATAAGCCACAGCTCTGACAGAAGTCATTCCCTTTCTGCGGGTGACTTTGATGTGTCAAACTGACAGTATGAACCCAATCACCTCTGATTGTATTAGAAAAGGCCAATGAAAATTGGTGTGCAGTATTTACATGTGAAGCCACGCCCCCAGCATGTGGGTATATAAGGCCTGCAGCATGCAGACACACTCCAATGCATCTCTCTATGAGAAGTGAGTTCACTCCAGCCGCCTTGACCACTGGATATAAGGCAACAGTGGTCTTCTTGTTTGCACAGAGAACACAGTTCCCCTTGGTTACAGTTACCCACTGGTGCTTCGGGGGTTCTAAAAAATTTAATTTCCTTAAAGAGTACAATTCCTCTAAAAGCACTTACATGGCGATTCATGTCTTTTTTTAAAGATGCCGTTTCATCTGTGAACATGATTATTGGAACGTTGGGAAGACTAAGAACATGACAATTTGAAATGTTGCCATTGTGGCTCTTATACGTCTTGAGCAAAAAGAGATTGAGAGCCTCCCTGTCCTGGTCCTTCAACCTCCAGGCATGAGACGAGCACTGACATTTCATGCTGTTTTGTGCTGACTAGCTTGGGAGCTCTTCACAGCTGTTGAGGAGACATAGAGGAAACTGCAGGACTTACCTTCATCTAAAGACTCTGTAGATTCTGTGATCTTACTGGGCTTGTGCAGGGAGTTTGTGGACTGAGACAGATAGCGCAAATTCTTCATAGGCCTGTCCTCAAACCTGCAGATAACAGGAAAGCCAGTGAGGTCATCTGAGCATCTGATTGGTTCTTGCAGGCAGAGCCAATCTTAGGGCGAATCCATCACTTAGTTTTCAGAAGCTTCAAGGTAAAGCAGTAAGGTGAATGTTTAGCCACCATACTACTACCACTGAGAACGCAGAATGCAGTATGTATGCTGTGTAAAGTATGCAAAGCTTCCACATGCACAGAATTTCCACAGACCTTAGCTATCATATGCCAAAATGTGCAGAATAACAAAGCATATTGTGATGGACACTGTATCCCACAATGCAATGTGCCTGACCTTCTATTTTATTAGGAATCTACATGGTGGAGAGTAACAAAACTTCTCAAATTTCACTTTACACAAATTAAAAATGAGTTAAAAAAATACACAAATTAAAAAAAAAAGTTATTGTACTGTATATATTGAAGAGATCATAACTGGACAGCTCACATTTTTGTAAATCTGCAATATAGCGAGGTCATGAAGAATGCTATTGTTTACAACATTTATGCTTGTTATGCTATTTTTAAAAAGTATGCAGCACACATTAGTACACAGCTGGCAGCATATTTGTACTTAATTCTGAACATACTCTACTGGTTGTGTAGCTGACACTGTTGTGTTAGGATACGTACATGGCAATATCGTTTATGGACATGCTTTTTGAGAGGTTGCTACTGTGGAAGGGCATAATACTGATGGGTCTTCTAGAGGGGGTGGTAAAAGACTGCTCATCAGAGGAAAAGATGGCAGACCAGGGGCGTTCTCTCAGTGTGGACGCTACGAAATGTTAACAGAAGGTTAAGACAACCAGAAATGAAGGAGTCGACAATAAAATACTTTGGGCTAATAGAAGCAAACAAACCACAAGCAGACACACATTTTGTTCGCAGAGTGACATCGGGCATCGTTGATTCTGGTATAGCAAACTGTTGAAACTACAAAGTGGGAGAAGAAATTTTCTTTAACACAATGGAAATATTTCTCTTGATCTGTAATGCAGAATATTATAAAATGTAAACCTTTATTCTCCCTTTTGGACACATGGAGACATTTTCTCTGCAGTTCTTGTGAATTTTAACATTGCAATCTGGAACAAAACAACACAGAAGACATTACAAAACATGTAATATTAATACATAGAGGTGAATCCTCACAAACAGGAATCCATTCTATGACAAACACAAGGGTTTCATGGTTTAACTGAAGTCATTGTTTAAAGTGGTAAAGAAAGCTGCCGTTTTCTTAGAATTCCTTCCAATGCCAGTCAGGAAACTCCACCAAACATTCTCAATTCCTACAAGCCTCTAGACAGCTCCAGAATATCTGACGTGCTCTGATGTCTTTTACAGCTGATATATAGTACAGTGCAAAAGTCTAACAGGCCACCATTAGATTTTTGCAGTGGTGTTTAAGTTTAAAGCACTGCATAATGACCATATATAATTATTGTCTCTTCAATACAACTAGAAAATTGGCAAGTATTTAGTGTGATCTGCCCTTACACATGAGCAACAGCAGGATGGGGCTCTCATAAACATCACTGGAATAAAATCCTAATTTCTCATTCTAATCTAATGACTTCAGGACAGTCTCCACAAAAGAGCTCAAGATGTGCTTAGTGCCAAGAATACTTGAATACTGACTTTTGTCTGAAGCAGCCATTTTATTCTAAAAACTGTGTCTGTGTACATATTTCCTCTATTTTTTAATTGAATCCTAATTAAAAGAAGACCAAAAAATAAATATAGCAGCAAGCACCAATTTGATGTCTTGGCATGATGCTAGTTTGGTGACAATAACATGAAATCCATAGACGGAGTATTTAAGTTCATTTAAGTACATTAAGTTCATGGAGGTCGGTAAGACCGATACGTATACCAAGTTTTGTACATGCATGTATGTGCCAGCCTTTGCCTGGAGCTAATGGCCAGCAACTCTAATGTGTGTGCTAGGTTTCAAGAGTTTTTGAGCATGTCAAGGGGCCCAAAATTCCAGCAAAAAAAAAAAATATATATATATATAGCTGCAAGCAGCAGTTATCGTGTTTCAAGCACTTTAAGACCTTTGTGCTATTAGGTGTCAAATAACTTTTTTATTAAATGCTACTAAATAACTTTTTCGTTAGACATATCATTATAAATGTCCCATTTTTAATGTTTGCAACTGTCATAGCGCCACCTATTGTCCAACTGCCACAAATGCTCACTTGAGGCATGAGCAGAAATATCGATACATTTGGCCATGCCCCATTTTTTAAGTGGACAAGTTGTAGCTTTCCAAATTATTTACTGAACTGGTTTTACTGAGGTTGAGTGAAAAACATGACGAATTCACAAAAGCAGGTTTTAGAATAACCTCAAATATTTAAAGAGTGGTTTGATTGACAGCAGTGGTTATGGAGACAAAGTTGTCCAGAATTAGGAGATCTAACACAACATCAATATTTTGTCTGTTTTTCAACTGTCACATGATATGGAATTATTAACCCACATGAAAACAAGATGGTGGTTGATTTCTTTTAAAATTCCATTGGGGTCATGAGTTAAACATGCACACAGAATTTCATTCTGATCAGCCTTTGTTAACCTTGTCTTATTGGTGCACAATAAAATTGCTTACAAATTTTGACCAGCAGTTGGCAATGTCAACAGATTTCTATGAGGTGAACAAGATGTGCTACTGATGCTAAGTTTTTCCTATTTCAGCACCAGCAGGTGGCGCTGTGATGAAACTGTGCATGTACCCCCAGGTCATGCCTGTGAAGTTGGTTGTCAAAACACCAAATCATTGCCAAGATACAGCCTCACGTCCATTCATGCGTAATCTTCATTGAATTTGTTTGATTTGTTTGCACATTATTTGTCTATAAAAAAGGTGTTGATAACATTTTGTCAAGGGTGTCTTTGAATGCTACATGCCTACTTTCGTGCAAACCAGACAAACACCCTAGTAGGAGTTTGATAAAGTAGGTTTTCTGGAAAATTTCAAATGACAGAAAATTTTAAATTACGGAATGTCATCATGGAATTGCCATGAGCCAAGGAATAAGAAAATTAACAAAAATGCCTTCAAGAGCGGAAGAGGAAGAAAACTGATGAATACAATAGGAACCTAACAAATACAAAACAAAGAAAACAAACAGATACAACAGGGGTCCTCACCATGTCTGGGCTTAATAATAAAAATCCTAACAATTACAATAGGGTTTTAAAATAATAATAATAATCATTAGGAAAACAATAGTGCCCTTCACACTTTCAGTGCTTGGGCTCTAATGATTCATTACTCATAGCAGACAACTGACTAAAATATTAAACTTAAAGTAAAAACTTACAAGACCTTGAAATCCCTCAAATATGAGAAGATTTCACTCTGAATGAATGAAAGTTTCTCTTTGGCTCTTCTATAAGGAAGTGAATAATGTTACCAGAAATGCTTCCTGTCACTGGCTTTTAAAATACATGACACATGACATTTCTCACCGTTTTAATATGCTTGCTAGTTGCACAGATTTTTACCTGCAGATAAACAATTTTCTCGACACCTTTATTACGTGTCATAAAAAACAACATAATTTCTACTGCCTGTACTGCAGCAGCTGCAGAGTCATGTGACAAGAAACTTAGCTTCTGATTGGCTGGCTTACTTGTGCAGCTGACAGCATCTTTAGTGTTGAGGGATTTATTGCACTGCTGGCATAAATCTGGATGCAGCAAGTTTGATGAGCTGAAGTGATGTCCATTTACAATCTTCTTACATTTGTCTTTCTCTTTTTCCTGTGCAAGAAAAGTCAGAAATCAAGAAGCTGTAAACATTCAAAGCTCAAATTCAAGCATTCAAACAGCCCGTCATGCTTTTATGTTCAAACCTATTGACACATAATTTTCTTTAGTGACCTTTATAATGAACAACTTCCTGCAATACCTTGTCTCTCTGTGCCTCACAAACACAAAACATGGTGCATGTTTGCAGGGTTGTCAGTAAATGTATAGGGCCCTAAACAAGATTTTTATGAGTAGGCCCCACTGCCAGCGGAGCTAATGTGTCATTTATACCAAAGAATCTTAGTGGGGATCCTCGTCATGGGGCCCAGGACAACAAACACTCCTGCTTGCTTTCTACCAAATGTTGAATTAAATATTTAAAAATACACAATGACACAATGATATTTATAGACTAAAGACAGTTGTGTGCAAACATCCTCCTTATTGTTGTCAGTTCTCCTGCAACAAAGTTCAGCTTCCCACTTGAAAATGGGTTTCAAAATTAAGCAACGATATAGAAACTGCAACAGTTTTTAGTAATACAGTATAGAGAAAGAACAAATATTAACAAGCCTTTTCAATTACACTTACACTTCTTTTACAACTATAATATTCATCTCAATCACTTTAGCAAAGGTATTTTCAATTATAAACAAGACCTGCTGCAAACATAAAAGCAAGTTTGCCAGAAAAATATTAAAAAGAAAACCAATATGAAATTCATGAGGATTGTTAGACAACCAAAGGTTTAACCATATACCGATAGTATGAACTTCAAAAAGAGAGAAGGCAAAAAGACTTCCAAGGTCCACAGAGGGAATCATTACTCACATGACCTGAGACAATAGCTCACAGTCAGCTTACCTCTTCTGCCTTTAGGGTCTTTATCTTTTGATAGCGGCCCTGCACCTCACAAAACTTTCTATACAGCATTACTGAAGGAGGATGCGTCTTAGTGAGACTCTCTTAATTGAGACAACAAGATCACCATCACCCTCACTCAGGAGGAAGTGATGCACTCATGCTGGGAGGTGTCAAACCTCTTATTTCCTCTTTTTTTATTGTGTTTAATTGCATTATAGATCTGAGAACAGCAGAACTATTGATCAAAACATTTTGACATATAAGCACTCTTAGGTGATTCATACTTCACTGTATGATATGCTTTCAGTGTTAAAATCCTACAAATAAAGCACTGTAAATAAAGCGCTGTAAATAAAGAGCTTTAAATAAAGCACTGTAAATAAAGCGCTGTAAATAAAGAGCTTTAAATAAAGCGCTGTAAATAAAGTGCTGTAAATAAAGAGCTTTAAATAAAGCCCTGTAAATAAAGTGCTGTAAATAAAGCGCTTTCTGGTGCATTTCCTTTCTGGTGCATTTCCTACAGCTTTCTGGTGCATTTCCTTCCTGATGTAACATTAACCCAAAGGTCGACTCACTCTGGTTTTCTTGTACATTTTGTTCTTCAGGTAGCTGAAAGTTCGGCTCACTTTGGTGGTACTTTTCTCAAAATCCCCTTTTAACTGTCCGGGTTCCTCTTCTGTGATGCTGAAATAAAACAAGACATGCAGTAACTGTGCTACAAGACAAACATCACTCTGAAAGACAGTAAATTATTCTTCAAGTGCAGTAAAGTTGAAGCAAAAACATAAAGAAGATAATTTAAATGCTTGTGGCATTGTGTATGCAGTGTCCAAGTCCATTCTATGTAACTTAGGCCAATCATAGATTAGAATTACAAAACTTGTTAATAACTGGCATTCTATTCAACTACAACAATTTACCATGTTAACCATTGTTTTGCAAACTAAGAACTATAGTTATGATAAGTTTGGAAATTAGTTCTTTTGATCACTCAGAACACTGCGGAAAAGCTCTAGATACCACCCACAGCACCCTAGCAACCTGACAGAAATACACCGGCAACCACAAACAACAGCCTAGCACTGAGGAGGCAGAGTTTTACAGGTACAAGCACCACTCACACAGTTTCAAGAAAATGAAACAGCGTATTAAAAAATTCAGAACCTGCTATTGTCAGAAAATCATTTGAACTAAAATGGCTGACTTCCTGTTGGGTGGATTTAATGAATGTAATTTTTTTAAGTTCTTTGGGTTGATGAGAACAATACATACCAAGTTTGGTGACAGTAGGCAAAACTAACCGCATTACTTTAGTCAAAAGAGAGCGCTACAGAGCCATCACCACGTCCAGGTCTAAACCTTTACCCATGCCTAAAGGCCGACCAGTATGATGTGTGTGCCAAATTTCATGCCATTTTATGCATGTTGAAAGATTCAAATACACCTGAATGTAGTTTTAAAGCACACTGACATCTAGAGTCAATGAAGACCACCAACATGTCTTTACAATGTTCTAATGATAACATACATTCAGGTTGCTGGGGTGCTCTAAATGGTTGCTGGGCATGGCTGGACAGTTTCAATGGTGATATTTTAAGTCTTTCAGTGCTTGGTGCCTTATGATTTGGACGGAGCAAAACAATTAAGATCTATATTAGCTGCTTATAAGAGAGTGGCAGGGATACGTACCTGTATCCCATGGAGCTGGTGGTGCTGGTGAATGTACCTACCAGTACAAAGAAATCAATTTAGAATTATAATGGCAAAGTCTTATTTACACATGCAAAACTCTTTGCAGAAACAGACTGTGCTGCCTAAGGAATGTGGCCTCAAAGGCACTATTTATTTATTTCTAAAACAAGGTTCAGGCATTAGAAGGTGGTTAGCATGTTGAGGATCATCTCTAGGTCTAATGCCATCTAATCATCCAGGGACAGACAGACAATCCTGTTACTATGGCAAATTACTGATAAAGCAACATCGCTGGATGAAGAGCTCACAGTAAAAACAGTTTTAGATTTAGGAAGGATCGGTGAGAGGCTGAAGGAAAACAAGATCTGTCTCCTTTATTTAGGTGCTGGGTTATGCTTGAGAACTGGGTGGAGGACTACCATGAATGCATCATTGCATTCAAGGGATCATCAATGGATGATTCTGGCAGTCCTCATAAGAATAAGAATCTGTCTGAGAAAAGCTCAGCATGAGAAACAAAACTTGAGAAAGAAGGCTAACAACTCAACTTACCATCTATGTCCCTCTGGCTGATAGAAAGCATAGAGACAGATTTAGTGAGGGGAAGCATCACAGACGGACAGTTGTGTCTCAGAGGGTGATACCTTCTTAATTTCTGAAATAAATAATACAATTAAAGAAATAAATAATCATAATCTCCGATCGGTCCTAATGCTTTCATTTTAACTTCTGTTTTGATAACAGTGATGACCATGTTCCCACGCTTTCATTGTACTAATAATAACACTAACAAAAGACACTTACAACACTAACAAAACAATAACAAAGTATCATAGAATTACAGTTTTGGACACTATACAGTACACTAAAGTATCATGTAAATAACAGAAGGTAATCATTTAATATATATTTTATGGTATAAAGTATGTCTAATACCATTGTATTGTTGAATTGTATCACCATAGAACTGAAGCACCTGATTTGAATGTATGAGAAATATCTCAAAACTCTTTTAACATCTTTTGCCACCCAAAGTGCTCCCAAAAATCTGAGCACAAGTGTAAGAAAGCTTGAAAATTGTCTGTCAGATGACTGAAAACATTTCTCTGGTGTAAACCTGAACTCACTGGAACCCCTGGACTGCAGAAGTTTCTGAAGTCTAATTCCTCTTCTGTGGGGAACATGATAGAGCCCCTCTTTTCACTGTCCTGAGTCTGGACCCCTCGCTGATCTTTAGATGGACCTCCAGACTGAGGCATCCAACGTTTCTCATCCTCAACTTCGGCTACCAACCCCTCTAAACTATAACTGGAGAGAAGACATCACAAAGACCTTAGCACATGAGCTGTGAAAGAAAAACAATGTGTTGCAATCCACCCAAAATGAAAATTAATCCGTAACTGACTTACACTCATGCCATCATAGCTGTATGACTTATTCAAATATGGTGGCACGTGGATAACAACACATTCCATTTTTTGTAACGTTTTTTGGCAAGCTGCATTGCTATTGACATGTTGCCATATTTGAATTTTGCATGAAGATCTGTTTGTTTACATGAATCGCTTAATAAGCTGAAAATATTTTGAAGACATTTATTAACCTACGGCAGTCGTATGGGTTACTTTTGTGGTGAATAGATGCATTTTTTAGCGCTTTTTAGGACAATTTAATACAATTACAATGGGAAGACCCAAACATATTATTTAATGAAAAGATGCATCAAAAGATGCAAATTGATGTTCATATTACAATACGCCCAACACAGTCAACAGCTGTTAGACATTGAGTTTATACTCAATAGCAACAGAGCAGACATGCAGTGAAAGCTCCAGCTGAATAAAAAACAACTTTAAAAATAAAGAGCTATAGATATATATAGCTCATATAACCTTTAAAATCAGGTTGAGTTGGTTAGATGATGTTTTTGACATATAAAACCAGTCTGTTTAGACATTACTCATGAAGCCGAGTTTTAGGTTACCTGATTGTGGTGAAACAGTTTAAACAAGCTTCCTCTTGTATGCCATGGGGATCAGATATGATACTATCAGTATTAGTTCAAAAGAATACATGGAGAGAAACTTAACAGCACAATACAGCTTATCTCTTAGAGTTATCTCCTAGAGTTATCTCCTAGAGTTAACTCCTAGAGTTATCTCCTACAGTTATCTCCTACAGTTATCTCCAACATCACATGAACTGACTTTAAAGCATACTTATGTAAAAGATACAGAGGCTGAGTCAGCACAACATCAAGCCAAACTCTCTCTCACATTCTAAGTCTTGCTGTGCTCTTGGACAAGCAACTAATGCAAATGTAATGATGCAAAGCTCTTTGTGCGAGATAAAGGAGGCTGCGGCTTTTCAGCTGTTTGCAGGAAGCTTGCACACAATGCGGTCACACACTCTCAGTACCTGATGAACGCTTCTTCTAGATCTCGACAGAGGGTGGGGTCACAGGGGCACCAACTCAGACTGGACAAAACAGAAGGGGGCACCAATGGGCACCAAACAGTCATGAGGCAGTACATTAGAAAAGAAGCTTTCTAAAGTGAAAACTGTAGTTGAAAATTGTAATTCAAATGTTTACTTGAATTACTTGAATTTACTCGAATTACGACAGACCAACCATGAAGTCCCATGTTGATAAATGATGGTATATGTTTCTGCAGAAACCTTAAATCAACTTAATTAAAAAAATTAAAGCAAATAAAAAAGTGCCAGAATCAAAATGTCAACCACAAAAGTGGTTTCCCTTCACAGACATTTCTGTTAATTTGTTTATGACTTTTTCAGTATATGAAGTATAACAGGATACCTTCTTCTGTACGATACAGGCTTTTCCTCTCCTGTAGCTTGTCGTGAACTGGAAATGGACAAATGAGATGAAATGAAATGAAAGAGATAAATAACAGAAAGTGAGAGACAAGATCCGAATATGGCTTTAAATCTTGTCAAGTTATTTAAAGTGTCTCTGAAGGGTTATGTGGAAGAATGTGTAAATGCAAGATCTGACAGTGAAGATAATTAAGACTAATAAAAACTTTAGATTAAAAGAGCATGCAAAGGCCTGAGGATGTCACATTGCATCATGGCTTGACGCTGTGGGGAACACTGTGGTAAAATCATGCCTATTTATAGGCAGGTCAAGGTCATGTGATGCTGGGGACGGACTCTGTTTTTTTTCTCATGCTCTCCACCGAATCAGATGAGCTTACACTGGCTTCAGAAGCCTGCTCTGCAGTTTCTTCTGAGCTAAATGATCTCATGCTGTCAGTGTTAAAAGATGATCTGATGACTATCAGCCAGGCGGATCTTGAGGCAGATCAACCTTCTTCTTTTAGCCACATTTGAGGAGATTTCTCTTGCTGTCAAGAGAAGTGGCAGCTCTTTGTGTCATGGTGTGAGCAACACCATGTTGTCCAGGTTCACTGCCCTACTGGTTCAGTGCTGGAGTTCCTTCAAGAGTGTCTCACTGCAGGGCTAACTCCAGCTACCCTCAAGATTTATGTGGCCACTGTCTCTGCTAGCCATGAACCTGTTAATGGAGTCTTTATTGGATATCTTTTTTGCCCTGTTTTCTGCATGAGGCCTTTTTGTCACACATGGGTCCCCCATGGTACCTTACTGTAGTTTTAAGGGGTTTATCTTCGGCTCATTTGAGCCTCTGGAGTCAGCCTTAGATAAGTTTCTGATTCTTAAGGTGTCTCTATTATGACCTCTGACAAGAGGGTAGGGGATTTACCCGTTCTTTCTGTAGACCCTGCCCTGTTTGGACTTTGCCCCCGGCTTTGTTAAAGCCATTTTGCACTCTAGACTAGAGGTCTTCATGGGTCCACTTGGATTCAAAAACCCAAGGTCCGACCCAAGACCCGAGTGGGTTCAGGACCAAAATTTCAATGAGTGCCTCGGACATGGATCAGGTTGAGTATTAGTTTCCTCGGGTCTCGGGTAATTTAAAATAGATGTGCTTTTTTCAAATGGACCCGATCAGACCCGATCTCTTTAATGCAGTCTCTGTTTACAATAAACACCCCACCTTGTTGGCAGAGGCTTTTTGCACTAACCCTGTGAACCAATGTCTGGTTGTGATAGACAATACAAAAAAACGTCATATGCCGTATGGTGTGTGACGTTAACTTAAGACGCGACCAACCGAGTTACCTTCCTTTGTATGGGTCCAGTCGGATTAAAAAATAAATGCCACCAGGTCGGGTCAGACTCGGGTCTAATTTCATCGGGTCTGTCTTAGGTTGCGTTTTTCTTTTTAAAAATGTATTTACATTTTTAAAAACATCGGGTTTGGGTAAGAAGTGATTTGGGTCGATTCGGGTATGGATTTTAGAGAGGACCTCTAGCCTAGACCAGACTATATTCCCAAGGTGCTGATCATACTACCACTGGTCACCCGATGGTGCCTCAGGCCTTCTGTCCTCACAGCATCAGGGGCAGGCCTTCCCTCCCTGTGGCGTAGTGAGCATTAATGTTCCCCATGACGCAGCGTTGAGTTGCCTTGAAAGGGACCGTCTCAGGTCACGTGTGTAACTGGTTTCCCGTGCATAACAGGGAACAGGATGCGGTTTCTCTTTGCCACACTTCAGTCTTGCCTGCCAGTCATGTAGTTTGAGTGGTTTGTGTTTAAGGTGCTAAAACATTAGCATTCAGTGTGACTGACTGGATGTGTATCTGAGGTATTAAAACTCAAAACTTTTGAACAAACAAGGCAAGTTATTGGCTGAAAACTGACATTTGTCTCATTTGCTAAAAACAGCTTTGATATGACACACATTTACCTAGTACACTGTGTCTATTCAAATTCAGTTTAAATCCTTATCTTATAATAATACCTTAAAATCAGTAACCACAGTTAATTGATGGTATGATGGTTACATAGAATACTCACATATTAAAATCACTCCTTCATATTAACATATTAACATCCTCACATATTAAAATCACATTTTAATTTGATAACAGTTATGCTGTTATCAAATTAAAATAATAAAACGTATTTTAATGTATTAAAACAGTGGTTTAAATTATTAAATAATTGAATAAATAATATAAAATAATTTCACAATTATTGTATTGTACCTTAATGCAGTGTAAATAGATAGAACAGATTACAATGTATATTTTAAGGGACTATGAGTACCTCTATGGAGCCTTTAAAACAACCTTTATAGAAAGTGTTACCAAACATTTTGATCTTCCCACTCGCCTGCAGCGATTCATTTCAGCTTCCTCTCCCTGGCTGTCCCTGGGACCCCGGCCGTGTCTGCGTAAGAGAGACAGAGACTGTACAGTGGATTGGAGAAGAGAGGAGCGCAGGGGCACCTCTTTCAGCCTGTCTGTGGCCTTCCCTTCCACCTCCCTCCCTGCCACACCGCCTCTGAGCTCTCCACTGGGGAGCTGGGGTGTCAGAAGCTGGCTGTGGAGGAGGAAGAGCCTGATATCTTGCTCGTGCTGTTGCCTCCCTCTACTGCCTCCTGCCCCTGAGTCACAAACATCAGGTAAACATCACAGTTCATAAACGCATATCAAAATACAGCTGCTGACATCACATAATTTGGCAAGATGAAATATTGCAGAAAAAGAGTGTATCCTGTCTATGCACCAGCTGTTTCACTGTGTACAGAGAAGCATTGTTTGGGCTTTAACACCGTAATCATTCATGTTATGTGGAATATCGCTTCGTTGTTTTCCTCACCTTGTAAGTTGCTTTGGATAAAAACGTCAGCTAAATGCCTGAATGTAAACGTAAATGTAAATATATAAAGATCATTTTGACTTCTTGATAAAGAGTGTTTTGTGTTCCTTGATAAAGGAAAGATACAGTTAGTGAAGTTACAGCTCAAAACTTTTATTTCCTTTTCTGTTCAAGCGCAGAAGTAGCTCAAAATTTCTCAAACATTGTTTTTATTTTATACCCAATTTTTTACAATTAATCAGCTCAGAGTGCCTCATGTACTAGGTCCATTCAAAATCTTTTTTGCAGATCATTTAAGCTTTGCTTAAAGATGAAGTGTGATATTTGTGTGTGTTTTATTTGTTATTATTTTGCATTTATGTAACCATCTATTGCTTCCACTGCTGGTATTTCCTTCTAGAGCTCTAATTTAGTTTTGTACTGCTGTCTGTCACTGAATGAATCACACACACGATTGGATGAGTCTGCTGGGCCCACAGACACGGAGACATCTACAGTCATATTCATGCAAACTGTATGTTTATAAGGTGCATCTGCTTAATAACCCACCCTCACTTACACCCACCCAAACAGAGAATAGATGAGGATTCAAACCCACATAGAGGCTTCTGTTGAGGTTCTGAGGGAAGCCCCCATTCATGTGCCCCTGAAACTGCTTCCCTTCAGCAGGTGTGTGAGAAATAAGAGGGGATGGTTTATAAGTGTGTGTGAGTGCACACTACCAGTCAAAAGTTTGGAAACACTTTTCCTTTGTTCATATTTATTTTAATCTATGAATAATAGTAAACTTATCAAAACTAAGATATAACACAAATGTAACTTTAGGGATTATGTTTTGACTAAAGAAAATTAACAATAAGGTAAAACAGGATGTATTTTAGCATATTCAATACAGTCACCCTTCATCTAGAATTTACAACGATTTTCTTGACATTTTCCATCACCCAGTTTCTTGAGGAATCATCCTGAGAAGATTTTAAAGAGTTTCGTAGGAGTTCCTCTATCCTGCGCTCTTATTGGCTGCTTTTTTCTTCATTATTTCCAAATCATCAATTTCAGAAACATTTTTTTTAAATTGTAGTTCTAATAACAAAAATTAAATTGAAATTAATATGTTGGTACAATTATATTATATTTTTATTTTTACATTTTTAGTGTTTAATCAAATGTCTTCAGATTAAAAGATTTTTAATCTGACACTTCAGTCAAGCGTTTCCAAATTTTTGACTGGAAGTGTATGTGGTTTTAAACAGTTCTAGGGAACTTAAAACCATCATGATCACGTGATCTATGTGGGGGACCTTTAGGCAGCTTTTAACATTTAGGTGTCCTAAAAACTGACAGAAAATTGAAGTAACATGAAGTTAAATATTCTAAGCTCTATAGACAGTTGTATATGCCAAGGAAAGCATCAATATTGTAATGCTCATGCTATATTTTTGTTATGACATTATTGCAGTTTTTACATTATTACAGCAGGCTTTAAAAAAATAAGATATTAACTTTGTGTATCACATCTTGTACTTCAGGCATTAAATAATGATCTGGCTTGTTGTGTAGAGGTGTGCTGTTACAGTCATCTGACTTTCATACCACATAGTAATACTCTAGCAACTACACCTTAACAACTGCATAGCAACACCCTAACAATCACCTAGAACAACCTAGCATTTTGGCAGGGTTTTAACACATGCAAAGAAAATACATTTTAAAAAAGTCTCTCACCTTTCTGAAGATGTCTTCACCAGTGTCTGGACTGATAAAGCCATCTGTGTCACTGCCTCTGAGTCTCAATATATGATGGTTTCTGAGTTGCTGAGACAGTCTGGATACTTTTCTGTTACAAACATACACAAACACATTTATAAAGAGTCTGTTATCCGTTAAAATCCATCATAAGCCTGGACAATAGTTCAAGGAAAAAATTACTCTCGTTCTGCTCTGGTTTTCTTAATCAAAACGTGTGAATCCCCCTTCAGAATAGATCTATGTACAGCAGCGCTAGCTTTCACAAGTATAATGGATGTTAGACTTCAAGTGAACTGTTTGAAGCATCTGCTAGCAGCACACCATCGCATGGTAATCAAACCATATCGGGTGGGTGGCAAAACCATCCCAACAAACCTCAACAGGTTCCATCACATACAGAGAAAAACCGTCTGTCTCACTTGACATTTATAAGTCTCTGTAACTGAAACACACTCTTTTTACTCTCAGTGTGAGTGTATAGAGACCTGTCACAAGAGTGTGAGTTTTGTCAGCTGTGACACACACCCACACACAAAAAGTTGGACCTTGGGAAGAAAAGGAGTAGTCTTGCTTGGACCTCTACTGCTGCCCTATCTCTAAGTGTGTGTGTGAATGAAAACTGCAGTAAACGTCATTACCGCCAGTGAAGACATAACATAACATAACAAAAAACAAGTCGTGGCAGGGCCCCAGTTGATCAGTGTTCAGAATCTATATAATAATTCTATAAGCAAGATGTTTTATAGCATTTTTGAAACATTTTTTTAAAAGTGTTATTTTTTTGTGTGTGAAATTATTTTGTTTGATCCCAGCTTTTGTCCAATCACAGGCTTAGTTCAACAGTATGAGGTTGGAGTGGGACTTAACCAGTGGCATAAGATTGGGGTGGGACTAAATGTTTGTCAGACCAATTACAGAGAAAGAATATTTCTTGCGTAATATTTTTATTGCAAATTTTGTTTGATGCCCAAAGCGCACAATGTCATTGGATCTCGTCACCATATATGGTTTGGGCTTTGTATATTTAAGTTGATCAATTATTTGATTTCTGTGTATAAAATGATTTTATATTTCTGATTGTATCACTGCTGTTTGCTGTCTATATAGGCAACTGCAACTTCTTACGGCTCAATCCTGCATGTTGGGTTTCTTTACATTACTCACTGCAATGCATTCTGGAATGACATTATTCATAATAAATGCAGTGCTGCCTTAGAGTTTGCCCATAACAAGATATCTAAGAGGGAAGCATAATTGTTCACAGCAGAATCAAGACTGTGTCTCAGATACCCTAACATGCTGTCAAGTTAGCAGCTCACTAGACTGTCTCAGATACAAAATGCCGTCAAATACAAAAGTGAAAATATGACATTATGCCAGAAACATGCTGGTCTTACCTAAGGACAGACTGTGTCTCTTCTGAGAAACATTGAAACACAGTGTGTCTTTGTCTCTGCATGTCTGAAAAACAGAAAGAGGAAGATGTGGTCTCATACTCAAGCATGTGACTCTAAATGGAAAGAACAGGCTGACATGCTAGTAACACGTAAAGATAAGATTACACATTGTAATAAGACCGACTGTAACAGAAATAACCTATGGCTGTTTCTCATGTTTCTTCACAATCTCCTTTTGGAGGGTCATGTAAGAATACAGCACAGTTTTTAAATGGCCATCCCTTTTTATTTTCTGGTCTCCTCCTTATAACCTCCCTTGATACTAAGCAGCCAAGGGAACATCTTGAGCTCTTTTGTGGAGACTGTCCTGAAGTCATTAGATTAGAATGAGAAATTAGGATTCCATTCCAGTCATGTTTAAGAGAGCCCCATCCTGTAAGGGCAGATCACACTAAATACAATGTAGCAAATTAACAATTTAGCTCACAATTGAGCATCTTCAGTGTCTCTCTGTTAATCTCTCAATGTCTCTCTCTTCAGTTTATTCTGACCAGGTCTGAGGTGACACTTCCTTCTGCCAGTTGGTGACACTGTGACTGTGACTCACAATAAGCACCTCTATGTCATCAGTCCCTAGGACCAAATTTACAGCTCAAGTTGAAAAAAATCACTCATTTCATGCAGCAGATGAGACACTTCCTGTTTCCCATTTGTCACCATATATTTATCACCTCACCATGGCAAGACTGTTCAAAGTTATCAAAAACCCTTCGCAATTTTGCATCTTTAATGTCTTGGCATGATGTTCACCAAGTCTGGTGACAATCCCATGAAATTCCTAGGAGGAGGATTTAAAAGCTCATGGCATACGCTTTTCAGAAAATCCAAAATGACCAACTTCCTGTTGGGCGGAGCCAATGGGTGTCAGTTCAATAGTTGTTCAGTTCAACAAAAGCAATGCATGTTCCAAGTTTTGTACATGTGCACGTATGTATGACATTATATAATAATAATAATCCTAAGCAAAACAACAGTAAAAAAAACAAACAAAAAAAATGATTTTGAAGAAGAATATTTGGTCAATTTATTCAGCTTTTGAAGCTTCAAAATAATCAGATCTATTCACTGCCATTTTAAAGGTGGGAAGAGTCAGGATATTATTTATAATTTATTATTATTATTATTTATAACAGGACATTAATCAGATGAAAATATGATGTGGTTGTCGTTTGGGGGGGTGTCGGGTTGGGGGTCTAGTGAGAACTGATGCCTGTTTTTTGCATTGCATTGTGGGTTTTTTAGGAACAAACGTTCCAGTTGAAATGGAACACTGACTCTTGATCGGTGCTCTGACTGCTGAATTAGGCTGCTGACTGGGATGCACCTTTGGTGTTTTGACCTTTCCTAAAACATTCAAAACGACATTTTTTATGTTTTTGTTTAATGGAAGCATTAGGAAAATGTTCTTACAATGTAAAATTGTTAGCTGGAGAGCTTTAAATAATTAACTCTGAATAATTAACTCTAGCAAATTCAAGCTATGGTACGGCTGTTTTGTGGCGCTATGCTGGTCAGATTTGTAAACCGTCTGTAATGAGTTCTACTCCAAATGAATGAATTTAGAATAAACGGTAATTTATGATTTGGGTTAAGTTTCATAGTGCAATATGAGATTATTAAACGTGTTAGATGACATGATGACATGCTTTACACATGTTTTGGGTTGAGCTTTATTTCAGTGCCAGTGTCATCTTCTCATCATTCCAGTAATATGAATTAAATGCTGCACAGACATTACATTACAGTGTTAAGCAGTCTTTGCTAATAAATACATTGCTATGCTAATGAATGTAATTTTTTTTTTTGGCTCAGATTTTCCCCATGCCCAGCTCTTGTACAAATAGTAATGGGGAGTTTGGGACTTGTTGTCACTCTTGTTACTCCAGTGAATATTTCTATGGAAAGTCAATCTGTGCATTAAATCAAACCTTAAAGCATTTTTACTGTTATTTAACACTTGTTGACCTTTTGCTGACAAAATGTCTTGGGGCATGTCGTTACAGTGAAACCTGCAATTAAACAGCTCATTGTTGCCTTTTCAGCTAAATGTAAGCTTTAAAAACTATTATGAAACAAAACAATTGATTAAACGGCAATAAAGCTAACCGGAAGGACAACCCTTGATCAAATGTCTTCCAAATCCATATGACACACTCTGCACTGACTTTCTTTATCAGAATTTAAAATGACTTCTGCAATAACCAAACTAGCGATGGGGTAT
Organism: Chromobotia macracanthus; assembly: GCA_036877525.1. Lineage (NCBI taxonomy): Eukaryota > Metazoa > Chordata > Actinopteri > Cypriniformes > Botiidae > Chromobotia > Chromobotia macracanthus. Next base: position 1,002,872 of record JAZGTH010000091.1, on the reverse strand, counting down.
TTACTGAGCTTAGTCAGTTTGGTATATATGCTTCAGCCATAGCAAGCTTACTAATCTTTCCCCTGTTCAAAAACAGGCCCTCAAGTCAATGTTTACGTTGGTGTGTATTTAATAAACTGCACTTCGGTTCTTAAACTTGTCTGCTGGACCATCTCATGACACTGCAGATCATTTACTACCGTATTTCCTGGAAGGAAGAAAAAACTCTCCAGAATCATATATAAAGATTCATAGTAAGGCATTTTATATTATATTTTGATAGTTTTTATGTGGGTGAATGAATAAGCTCTCCAGCCCAGAACAGCTTTTCAGGTTTGATAAGGACCTCCTTTGATTCTGTCTGTCCACAGTTCTTCTTAATATTTCACTCCTTTCCCATCTAATCTCAAATTCTATTCCTGCCGAAAAACAAACAGCATGTGCGATCTGCTGGTGGTAAACATGTTTATTTCCACTTGAGTGCTGTGAGAGAATGAAACCAACAAGAAACGCTCGAAGTATGTGGGCCACATGGGGCCGGCTTATGAGACCTTCACAAATGCAAGAGAACAATCAAAACATTCAGGGGGTGGAGAGGGGTGGGGGAAATTGGGATGGCATGTTGGTATAGTTTGTGCTTTTTGAAGACTTCATTCACTGCACTTGTAGTCTTGGGTGGTCATGAATGTACAATCCATTATTTAATGTATGTCTGTTCTCTCCCTATAATTGCCCAAATGTTTCAGTAGCTCAAATGCATGTGCCAGGATCAAGTTATTTGTGCCGGGTTAACACAGTCCGTTTGTGCTGTCCTCATTGGACCACAAGAGTTCTGTAATTGCAGTAATAATCAAGACTGTCACAGATTATACTTCAGTAAAAAGGCTTTCACTGGAGAAAAGGACCACCAGCCCCGAAAAACCCTGAGCTGACTGTTTATCTCCTGACTGTTTAAATGGTGCTGTATGATAGGAAAGAGGGATGGAAGTTCATTGTAGATTTACATGTAAACTTTAATGTCTACAATCTCCTGTCCACTTTGGATAGGGATTTCCCTGTGCCAGCCCCTGGGACGTCTAAACTTGATATACAGTATTAGAAAGACTCATAAGGCCATAAGGCGTTCAAAATACCACTATACTTGCTGTATGCTTAAAGCTAACCCTAACTTAATTTTATACAATATATTTGCCGTCAATAGGAATTAGTCTTTTTCCTTTACTTTCAAGTAAAATCAAGTAACTTCCTGGCAACAAATAGCCAGCAAGCTTCTGTATTTTATAACAGTAAAATTATTGTTTATTAACTAACAACAGTAGCTAAAACATATCATATAATAGCTTACAGTATATTTATACTGTGATATTAATTACAATACTTGTTTTTTGCCATATTTTTAAATACTGTAAAGTTTATGATATTTTTATGGTAGATGTTTTATGGTATTTACGGTAGATGTTTTTATGTTTATATTCAATACACTATATTTCCTATACAGTAAAATGACAATAGTGAACTAACTAGTTCACTAGCACAGTTACAATATTCTTATTGTAAAGCACAGATTATAACTTATTCAAAAAACAGGCTATTGAGGCTTTTCTGCAAACAATATTTTACACAATGATATTACTGATTTTGTCACACTTTATCAATGAAGACCACACTCTAAAGTCTATTTAAAAACTTTATTAATAAACTCAAACTCAACACATATGAAAATGAACTTTAGATTTGGCAGGGCCAATGCAGATCCCACATCCTGTTCTCTCCAAACCATGTAACAATGCTAACATCTGAACATTTGATCAATTTTAATGAGGTCTACAACAGTTATGGTTAAGGTTATTTACCTCTGTAAGAATAGAAGCAGCATTTATATCTGATGACCTCACCAATGATATTCACCTGTAAGACAAAGTAAAACAGACCAGTTAAAACTTTATAAAAAACATTACAAAATAATCATTAATCATTTACAGAGCATGGTTCTTAATGGTCAAACATATAAACCTAATAAAGAACACAAACTTCAAATTCAGATTTATGTTACTGTAACTGCTCCTGTATAAGATCATAAGAGTGAGACATGAAATGTTTATTTCTAATCATACATTTAATAAGTAACAGGATAAACATACAGTACAATCATCAGAGACAGAGCTAATTTGCCATTTGCATGTACTGTATCAGTATCTTAGGTTTCCCTGCCCTTTTGTGTCATAATATAAATGTGCCCATTTGGTCATGGTAAATAATGATAATTATTATTGTATTAAGTAACAATACACTTGTATATCATTGCCACTAACAATAATAATAAAAAATAGATGGGTACATTTTCTGAAGAAAATGTGAGCGGTGCTTGTTGGTGGTGCTAGCATGCAAGCTTCTGAAATTTGCAGACGACACCACAGTCATTAAGCCTCATTAAGGATGGTGATGAGTCTGCTTACAGACTGGAGGTTGAACAGCTGGCTGTTTGGTGCAGTCACAACAACCTGGAGCTTAACATGCTCAAAACAGTAGGGATGATTGTGGACTTCAGAAGAGAGCCCCCAGCACTCCCCGCACCAACCATCATGGACAGCACTGTGGCGGCAGTGGAGCCATTCTGTTCCTGGGCACCACCATCTTCCAGGACTTGAAGTGGAACAATCACATTGACTCCATTGTGACAAAGTCCCAGCAGAGGATGTACTTCCTTAGTAAACTAAAGAAGTTCAACCTGCCACAGGAGCTGCTGAAACAGTTTTACTCAGCCATCATCGAGTCTGTCTTGTGCTCATCCATAACTGTCTGGTATGGCTCAGCTGCCACATCAGATATCAGGAGACTACAACGGACAGTCAGGATGGACGAGAGGATCACTGGCTCCACTCTGCTCAACCTTCATGACCTCTACACGTCCAGAGTGAGAAAAAGCACTAAAAAAATCACTTTGGACCGCACACATCCAGCGCACCCAGTGTTTGCCTACAGAGCACCAAGCACCAGAACAGCCAGACACAAGAACAGTTTTTTCCTCAGGCTACATTAAGTCTGAACAATTAAAACTGTCACACCTGCACACTGCCCAACACAACGGTATATTACTACATAACAATCATAATCTGTACACCTGTCAATAATATTGTAAATAACATATCTGTGCAATAATCTTTCTGTATATTCACAAAACTACTTCTATTGCTGCACTTTACTGCATTATTATTATTGTTATTATCTCTCTTGTCACTAAGACAAATTCCTTGTGTGTGTAAACATACTTGGCAATAAAGCTCTTTCTATTCTCTTCTTTTCTATTTAGCATGATGCTGATGTTTTAACAAGATCTTTGGAAATATGGCTTATTCATGATGTTATGCAGCTGCTAGGGTGCTCTAAATGACATGACTTATTCATTTAATTATATGGTTGTTATGGTACTGTAAATGGTTGCTACAGTGTAGCTAGATAGTTCACTAAATGGTAAAACTAATAGATGGATGTATGTCTGAATCAAGAGTCAGCTCCAACATGTCTCTATGATGTTCTGGTGCTGAGATATGGCTAATCCATGTTGGTTGCTAGGGTGCTTTGAATGATTTCTAGTGTGCTTTAAATGGTTGCTAGGTGACAATGAAAGACTAATTGCCCATCTGAGTCAAAAGAAACCTCTTTTCTGTACGATGTTCTGATGCCTCTCTCCATTTTCAATGGAAGTCTATAGGGTGGTTGCTAGGGTACCGTAACTGGTTGCTAGGGCATGGCTATAAAGTTTTAATGTCACCATTTGTTGCTGCTTGCTAAGCTGAGAGATATGAGTCTTTACGACATTCTGATGCAGAGCTATGACGTAACACAATTTAGCCCAATGTTAAATCTATGGACTTTTCGTACACCCTACAAACATCATAAATAAAAGTCACAGCACACATCTCTTGAAAAAGCCTGCTGATTTGACCCATCATTCATGAGTCTACGACAAACTGTGCAGGACGAGTTATGAAGTTTCTTCCAGAAGAGAGTGACGATCTCAAGCACGTGTGAACATGAAGATCATTAACACAAATTATTGTGAGTGAGTCTTAAAAACACGAGCAGCAGATAATACGGATCATTTCTCCTACTGCTATGCTTTTGTAAACATAACAAATGTAGTACATATTTGTATCTGGATATTTCTACCATATGATTGCTGAAGAAGCAGCGAGTGCCTTTGAAAAGATCAAATTATCGAACAGTGCAAGAAAATAGCCTCTCTTCCTGCAAACCATGACAAATGTACAGATTTCATTTCTAGGCAAAAATTAATAAATGGTAAGCAGGTATCTATATTCATTTCAGTGTCCGCAGCATCCTCTTAAGATGACCTGTACTGATGTACTGATATAACATTGAGAAGCACACAGGTTATGTCCGAGTTCAAACTATACAGCAGAAACCCACGATCACATCGGTGAACAGTCCTTCATGAGACAAACTTACAACAAGTGTTTTATCTGACTCCCTCTCCAGATCTTCAGCTGATACCAGCAATAAACCCAACAGATCCAGCAATCACTGCAATGATCCCAGAAAAGCTGTTCTGTTCTTGATCTCTCATTAAAGCTGCAATTCGTTCCTTTTCTCTGTTTAAACCATAAAATTGCAGACTTTAGGAACTTGTCTTTGGGTTTGCTGAAGTCAAAAGAAGCCATACTGACATTTCCAGCAGCTCAGATTATAAATCATTTTAATAAACTTGGAAGGTAATGAGACCGTTTTGAACACTCACTTGTAATGTACTTGCTCAGTAACTGATTTTTGTTCATTTAAAATAATGAGCAAAAAGGTACTAAGTGCAAATGTAATGTACCAGATACATAATATGAAAGTGTGCACAATACAACAGAGGATCAGCTCACAGCACTGAGACAGGAGCTCGGACGAGATTTTATCAGTCTTAGTGACTCCCAAATCCCGTTCCGCCTGTGTGTGATCCAGGCCGACTTTTCCCGCACACTTTCGTCCAACAGCGTACTACAGTACGAGTGAGTGTGAGGGAGAGCGAGGCTTGTTTACAGCGGAGAGAGAGAGCACACGATCTGCCCTACATCAGCCCATCTCCTGAACGAACCCAAACCCTGAACGAACCCAAACCCTGAACGAACCCAAACCCTGAACGAACCCAAACCCGACCCTGCGCCATCACCCGCTGCGTTCCCGCTTCTGGATGAGGACATGAGGCGGTAAATCTCGGAGCCGGAGAGCGGCTGAAAGCGGGTCTGAGCAGGACTACAGCTAAACCAGTCCGCGACGGGCTGTAACATTTAACACGAAATGGAGGGTGAAAGCGCAGATTCCGGAGCGTTGCGTGTTTTTTCGCCTGTTTTTCGATGTTGTATTTGCGCGAACTGGCGTGGAGCGGCTCTCACAAACCATCGTAAATAAATCCGACAGCGCGAGATTCGGGGCGGTCGAACCCGCCTCATGAAGCCCAAGCCGGCTGGCTCTGCTGGACAGCCCGCCGGATGTCTGGATGTTCATTTATAGCAGTACACGCGTGAAGATGGGACAAATTGATGTTTTTATTATATCCAGCTCCTGTATTATTATTTTTTACCTTTTTCTCGTAAGGGGGCACCAAGCTGGATAAACTTGATCAGATATTTTTGTACCTGAAAGACTTCAAGAGTCCAGCACCATTCACTTTAAAGTGTGCAGCTCTCACTCTGTTGAATTACTTTTCATTAAAGCATGCCGTGTTTTTGTGCAGGAATGAGGTGTAGCAGACAGAGGACACACTGGACCTTGTTATGTGGTCTGGTGATGATCTCCACTCTGTGTCATGGAGAAAGTAAGTTCTAGTGAATGCATGTGGATCTGACCATGAAGCACGAAGACCCTCACTTTCATTGAGCTTTCAAAGTGTTTGCATTTGTCTTCAGATGTTTCAATTGTTTTTTAAATCGTTGATTCAATTGTTATTGTTTACCCAAATTGTAATGTAAATTTAAATTGTGTTTTTCCTGCTTTTTCTCACTGCAAAGGCAACAGGGAAGGAAAGAAATGGAAGCACACACATACACACACGTTATCCATCAGCTGTTGAGTGTTTTGGATATGCAAAATCAAAGAACATGACAAAGTCAACTTAGGTCATGCAGTCATGTCCTTTATTATCTGGAATGAGAAATCATATCATTTAAAAGCAGCATTTTGTAGGATTTTGACTACTGTAGTTGTCAAAAATGCTAATAGTTATCTAATGAATCAATTTAGAGAGGCTCAATCAATTTTTATACAGAGAGGCTTGTTTGTTTCACTGTAGTGAATTTACATTTAGGGGAAATGTGAGTCCAAGTTGAACAATCATCACATCAGATTATCAGCATATCAAATTTTGGTGTCAGTATTTGGATAAAGTCCCAATGTTAAACAGACCCACAGGTTATTTGAAAAAGCTGCAGCATGTTGAGGCCGTGTAACTTTTGCTAATCCGTGAGATAAGATGTTTACCTACATGTGTATTTAGTCTCCCAGTCCTTCCTGCATAGATCATTGAGTTCACACAGAACACCTAATAAAAATCTAAATGTACTTTTTAATGTTCATCAAACATTGATGTCATAGTTTTAGTTATAGGTGCATACTGGTTGCCCAGACAAAAACATGGTGTTTAGAGAGATTAAAGACATAAGTTTGACCTTTATCTGTTCAGATAACAGATAACTTTATCTGATCAGATCACAGAGGGTTGCCAAGGTTTGCTGCAGATGATCTCTAACCAACATATAGTGTAGATAAGGTTTCAGTTAGTGAGGTTGCTGGTGGGGAGGACTGTAGTGCTACTGTGGTATCTTCAGAAGATGTCTGTGTTCCAGCAGAGGAAACAGATTTGATAAACTCTGTGGTGTTGCTGGACATGGAATATCAATGACATGCTCAGAAACAGGGAATGTTTATTTGTTTTTTGCATGTTTCCTTGGAATATTACAAACTGCACAAAAACCATTAGAAAGAGAACAAATTTTGTGTATATATTTTAAGTTTCTATACTCAATGAAAAATGTGATTTTGTATTTGTAATCAAAACCATCTCATATGGTTTAATAATACAAAAATAATACAAAAAAAATATTTTATGCCTCCATTCATGATTGACCACCACAAATGTTCCATGTTTCCAAGTAAACTGCAAATAAGACCCACTGAATCCTCCAATTCATAGAGAGAGAGAAAACACGTTTTTAAAATAGCATGTGAAAACAGCCACTCTGGCAGCACAGAGCTGGTTCTGTTGATGGAAGAGTGAGGAGTTTGTGAAAGTCTGTGTAATCAAGTTTTACTGTTAGCCCAGTGCTCACAGTCCAGGTGCGCAGTGTAAATGTTAAGTATAACCTGTCTCCTGACACAAATATAGCCTCAAGTTAACTGCTTGTCATGAGATGAAACCATTAGTTTAGTTGTTGATCTGCCTTTTTGGTTGGATAAAGCAAAAGTCATAGTATTGATAGGTTAGTTTAATTTATTAAATAACAAAAAAAAGAAAATATCAGATAATAATAATCAAATAATTCATCTGTAGCTTCTTTGTCCATCTGTCTCTTTATAAAATATGCAGTGTGATGCTTTAACAGGTTATTTTGTGGGTGTTCATTTAACAGTCACATCAGTTTATGACCAGTTTTAAAACGCCTAGACTCTGCTACCTATGAGAGCGCGGCGGCAGGCTGGAGTTGGGTTATCAAATGTAAACATGACATACAGAGAGCCATCAAAGCAATAAAGATTGTGCTGTTTACTCAGCAGTGTGAAAATATGTGCGCAGATGAGCTGCTGTCCATCTTCCAGTGGGCTAAAGGTGCTTGTTTTTTATTTTAAATTAGCTTTGCAACAAAATGCAAAATCACTGTTCAGCATGGATTTTCCAGTATTTTCAGCTTGGCATAAATATTGTAGGAACTTTCTTTGTGATGGGCTTGTGGGCAAATCACATTGTGTAAAATAATCATCATATAGGGAGGTTGTGAAGAGAGTGAGGCATCGTCTTTAACATGCCTGTCGTGAAACAATGAACACTCACTCACTTACACATGCCTAGTGCAAAAAAAACTGTAGCCAGGCGAAACTTCCTCTTTGGTTAACAGTAAATGTTGTGTTCATTATTTTACTTAAATCATTTTTCATTTTTTAATACCCTCATAACTTTCTATTCCTTGCCCCACTTGCCTTTTATTTGCTCAAAGCATGCTTATAGACACATTTTTAGGCATAATTTTCAAATAAAGTTTTACATGGAACTAAAATTCTGAAATAATGTGCATTGTGTTATATACATTATATACATTTTATTAATTAAAATTTCCAGTCTGCAAAAAACAATGAAAACAGTTTTGAGGTTTTGAAAATGACACATAACCTGAGACCTTAAGACAGCACAGTCTGTGGAGCACAGTCAATGGAACAGAGTCTATGCATCTATTCTACACAGCCTCATTTGTGTCTAATTAACTGTGGTGTAAACCTCGACTGAGGGCCGGAACAGAGAAGAATCTGCACTTAAAGTAAATTAAAGTAATTTAGATTAAAGTAACTTCATTAATCAAACTGTTCATTTACCTGCTCAAAGTCAATATTTAATTTGATAGCAATTGTTAATCCAAGCCACATCAGTAACACTAAACGATGTGTTAGTTTGACTGTAAGCCACTGAATGTTACGATCCTTTACAATGAGTGACACCTGTTTATTTCTATATTTCCTCCGTTTAGTCTGTGGTCCTGGCATTGACATTGGAAATGATATCAGTAATTTTAAGCGGCTGGAAAACTGTACCGTGGTTGAGGGATATCTGCAGATCCTTTTCATTGGAAGCAAGAACAATAACAACCAGGAGGTCTTCCGCACCCTTAGTTTCCCCAAGCTGACCATGATTACAGATTATCTTCTCCTCTTCCGGGTTTCTGAACTAGACAGTCTGAGCACCCTCTTCCCGAACCTCGCTGTCATTCGGGGCCGCAACTTGTTCTACAACTATGCTCTAGTCATCTTTGAGCTGACCAGCCTTAAGGACATTGGCCTGTACAACCTGCGAAACATCACACGAGGAGCAATACGAATTGAGAAGAACCCTGAGCTCTGTTACTTAGATTCTGTGGACTGGTCTCTCATTATGGATGCTGACATTAACAATGTCATTGCTGGAAATAAGCAGTCCAAAGAGTGTGGAGATGTTTGCCCTGGAATAATGGAGGACAATCCTCAGTGCATCAAGACCAACTATAATGACAATTCCAATGACAGATGCTGGACTTCCAACCACTGCCAGAAAGGTAAGGGCTTGTTTGCAAAATACTTTGGATTGCAAAAGTTGTCTCTTCAAAAACAGGGAGGCTGGAAACATAGTCTATGGAAGTAAAAATTCAGATGTGGGTTTTGTGCATTCTTGTGTAATTATGGCAGTAATGAACCTCAGTGCTTGCATGGGCAATAGTTACCTTCAGATGCCTTTGTCAGAAGCGTCATTCAGGTAGCTAGCTAGAAACGTGTTGATGGTTTATATAAGGGATAATGTATATCCACTCAGTGTTTATCGCAAAATAAAGCCATGGTGATCAGGATGCTGCTGCGAAGTGCTTTAAAGGGTCATTATTAGGGAATAACTGACCTCAGAATGTTGTGGCTGACCAATCAGAGTTAAGTATTCCAGAGGGCCATGTAATAACTCTGACTTACTTGCTCATCAAAATTCCCTTTAAAATGATGTGTCACCAGAACAGTAGTCTACCTGAAACTGCCTTGAGGCTATGTTGAGAACGCAGCGCACATTTGTTGTACGTTATGAATTGCGCCTCAGCAAATTTGTAGATGCTTTGCAGTACAAGTAGACATTTTCATAAACGTTCCACAGATTGAAGACGAGGCCTCAGCGGGAAAATGTTTGTCTGTGAAATATAATCGGAGTTCCAGGCAATATTTATTGAATGGGTTAAATCATCTCTGAAAATTTTGTTGATTTTGTATTAGTTCAGAGGCAAAACACTTACAGAAAACAAATGCAGCTCAATGTGGAGAACGTGCAGAAGGCTCCACGGAGAGATCTGGTTGTAGTTTCCACTATTGTGGTCTTTTTGGACAGCAGGATGCTGCTGTGGCACACACAGTTCCTCTCTCTGATGGCCTCTCTCCATATAATTACCTTGTTTTTCTTTAACACAGATGTTTCTTTAAGGGCTGGTAGTGGTTTCCAGTCAAGTCTGCCGATCTTTTTCCTCCCAGCTCTAAACCAAGCAGGATTTGTTGTTCAGCAGCTGTGTACTTCGCATTTCAGCTACATTTAGAGTAGATATAGCGTACTGCGAATGACTGCAGACATGTGCACGCCAACAGAATGGAGACCACATCTTAACCGCTTAACAGAGCTGCTGGAAATGTCAAATGTTCAGAGGATTAGACCATGTGCAATTTTTGTTCATTTCTAAATCTAATCAAATGGCAAAAATCAACAGTTTGTGACATGATTTTGTTATGCTTGGGTTAAGCTAAACATTATTAGTGAATGTGTATAATACCTCTAATTGTGGATCTAGCTGAGATCTTCTGGAGGGCTGTGATATTACTGTTGTAATGATCTGACAGAAAAAGCTGGCAAAACAATTTCACAGACTTACCTAGAAGGAGAGCCCCATACCATAACTAAAGACCATGATATCATAAAGGCTTTTGGGGTGGGCTCCTTTTGCTTGGGCCAGTAACCACTCAGCAGCCACTCAGAACACCCTAGCAACCACACAGCAATGCATCAGAAACACTCAAAACACCTTAGACACCACACAGCATTGCCATGGCAAAAACCCAGAACATACTTGAGTGGTGGGGTGACTTTTGCAGGTGCAAGTATCTTTTTTGCAGTTTTTAGAAAACATTTAAAAACATAATTCTTCAGAACCAGTGGTCTTTGTTCTATGGAAAGGTCATCAGACAGAGGTTCAGTGATGGTGGGCAATAGAAAGTGCCTCACAAGCCTGTAAATACAACAAACCCAATCACAATTTTATAATAAGTTGTTAGCTGCAGATTGATTGTAACTCTCACCTCAGCACTGCAAATGCCACGTGCATTTGTTGTGTGTTGTTGCTTTTCAGTATTGTGAAAAGTGTTCTATTGTTTACTGCCTGTCAGTTATAAGCTTTGTTTTCTAATTTGGTAGATACAGTAGAAAAAACTTGCAAGCAGATCATAAAACAATGATGCAGAACGACCAATCTGGAACGTCTTTTGTGTGCCTTGAAGGTGTAAATAAGAATTTGGCAGTCTAGTTTGCTTGGAGGTATTTTGGGAGGCGGGTGGAACTCTGCTTGAATGAACTTGATGAAGCATTATGAGATTTTGGAGTCTTTCACAGGTGACAGGTGACTGCGAAAATGTCACAGAAATGTCAAGTGCTTTAGCCAAACAGATTACAATGTGTTGTGACTTGGAGGACTCTGAACTGGAGATTTATTCTCTGCTCTGTATACCACAATGTATTTAATAGTTTTTAATTTGCTGCATTATTGGTTCACAGATTCTTCTTTTATGTGAACATTCAGCCATAAGGTCCGCAGTAGGAGCCCTACAATTCTTTCTGAAAAGAAATGTAGGGCGGGACTTGATTTTATCCATTTTGAATTGATTAGCTCAAAAAAGTGTCCATTACGCAACGGAATGGAGCCAGACCTAAATGTAACCCATCGCTATCTCAGCTGTTGGTTTATTATTGACCAATAGCCTAAGTGGAAAAAAATAATATTGGCATGGGCGTAAATTTCATGTAAAATTTGGGGGGCCAATAAACATAAAATTTCTCAATAGCAATTTTTGAAGGGGACACAAATAAAACAGCCAAAATTGTACTTGTACAGATATGTGTACACAGGGGAAAGCCTTACTACTGTTATTACTGTTATTATTGTAGCATACAGACATGCCATTATCATTATTCTCAGTTTCTCTCTGGTTCAATGAGAAATTGACTAAATTGTAAGTTGTTTACATTCAAGCCATCAAAGTACAATCAGATTTAAACTTTTAAAATTTTAAAAATTATTAGGTTATAGTCATTGCTCTTGATGTAATAATAAAGTAATAAAAATAGCATTATTTAAAGCAAACTTAAGTGACACGACAAGCACTAAACTATCCAATAAGCTACAACATTAAAAAGCTACCCAACACGCTAGTAACGTTATAATAAATCAACACAGCGGACTCATGAGTTATGATTATTTTACATCATAACATCATCTGTATTAAAGAGAAAAGCGTCACTTCATCTGCTGTTTAACGTTATAATGAATAACACAGCGGACTCATGAGTTATGATTATTTTACATCATAACATCATCTGTATGAAAGAGAAAAGTGTCACTTCATCTGCTGTTTAACGTTATAATGAATAACACAGCGGACTCATGAGTTATGATTATTTTACATCATGACATCATCTGTATTAAAGAGAAAAGCGTCACTTCATCTGCTGTTTAACGTTATAATGAATAACACAGCAGACTCATGAGTTATGATTATTTTACATCATAACATCATCTGTATTAAAGAGAAAAGCGTCACTTCATCTGCTGTTTAACGTTATAATGAATAACACAGCAGACTCATGAGTTATGATTATTTTACATCATAACATCATCTGTATTAAAGAGAAAAGCGTCACTTCATCTGCTGTTTAACGTTATAATGAATAACACAGCAGACTCATGAGTTATGATTATTTTACATCATGACATTATCTGTATTAAAGAGAAAAGCGTCACTTCATCTGCTGTTTAACATTATAATGAATAACACAGCGGACTCATGAGTTATGATTATTTTACATCATGACATCATCTGTATTAAAGAGAAAAGCGTCACTTCATCTGCTGTTTAACATTATAATGAATAACAGAGCGGACTCATGAGTTATGATTATTTTACATCATAACACCATCTGTATTAAAGAGAAAAGCGTCACTTCATCTGCTGTTTAACGTTATAATGAATAACAGAGCGGACTCATGAGTTATGATTATTTTACATCATAACACCATCTGTATGAAAGAGAAAAGTGTCACTTCATCTGCTGTTTAACGTTATAATGAATAACAGAGCGGACTCATGAGTTATGATTATTTTACATCATGACATCATCTGTATTAAAGAGAAAAGCGTCACTTCATCTGCTGTTTAACGTTATATTGAATAACACAGCGGACTCATGAGTTATGATTATTGTACATCATAACATCATCTGTATTAAAGAGAAAAGCGTCACTTCATCTGCTGTTTAACATTATAATGAATAACACAGCGGACTCATGAGTTATGATTATTTTACATCATGACATCATCTGTATTAAAGAGAAAAGCGTCACTTCATCTGCTGTTTAACGTTATAATGAATAACACAGCGGACTCATGAGTTATGATTATTTTACATCATAACATCATCTGTATTAAAGAGAAAAGCGTCACTTCATCTGCTGTTTAACATTATAATGAATAACACAGCGGACTCATGAGTTATGATTATTTTACATCATAACATCATCTGTATTAAAGAGAAAAGTGTCACTTCATCTGCTGTTTGAAGTGAATGAAATACTCTTGACCGACACTTACTGGAGCTCCACAACTCCTGCAGAACTTTCTTCTCTTACTGAGTTGGAGGTGAAGAGGGAAGCAGTCAGTGGACCAAACCACTGTGAGGCAAGACAGGGGGACCGAAAATGTTTCTAGACGTAAAAAACATCTTCCCCATTTGCGTCTGTATTGTTTTACTACTTACCTGATTATTTTAGCTATATATCATTACATATTTTTACCCAGTCCTAATATATTGTCCGATTTCAATTGATTTTCAGTTTAATGAAACTTCTTTTTTTAGAAAATGTCCCTGCATTTTGTACATAATTTTTTTTTCTAATAATCATAAAATAGATTATTAGAATATTATTGTTTATTTCATATAATATGGCAAACTGAAAGGTCTATATAGCTTTTTTACGTTCTCGTGATAATTTTAGCGGGTAGAATGAAAAACCTTCATAAAACTTTTCATCAGTTCAGTAATGCAGGTGCAGAACTCTCACAATCTTTCAGTTTTGATGGTGAAGGGATCTGGCGCTGTCTCATGAAACGTCCCCTGACCTCATCCCGTCACACGTGCAGGAGCTGATACTGTCACTGAGGTGGTTTCACGTACTGAAACACCCGAAGTGCACAAACTTTTCCTCGGTTTATTGTACTTACTGTAAATGGACCATTTACAGAAAGTCCATACAAAGCAGTCAAAAGCCCCATTGATTAGTATTCACATAAACTTACATTTGTAATGATAAACAGCCACCCCCAGCAATTTCTGCTTGTGATTACTGGGCTACATTTCGGTGAAATATTTCAAACATTTCTATTCTTTATTAATAACATTCAAATCATTGGTGAATGTTTCATCGTCATATCTTGTCATATCTTATATGATTTGAATAAACTGTTAAAACAAAAATTTTGTGCTTATCAATACTCTAACAGCTAGCTAAAGAACTGAGGGAATAAATCACTGTAAATCACTGTACAGTGTAATCACTGTTGCGCTGTAAATCACTGTAAATCATTGTACAGTGTAATCACTGTTGCACTGTAAATCACTGTACAGTGTAATCACTGTAAATCACTGTACAGTGTAATCACTGTTGCACTGTAAATCACTGTACAGTGTAATCACTGTAAATCATTGTACAGTGTAATCACTGTTGCACTGTAAATCACTGTTGCACTGTAAATCACTGTAAATCATTGTACAGTGTAATCACTGTTGCACTGTAAATCACTGTACAGTGTAATCACTGTAATTCACTGTACAGTGTAATCACTGTAATTCACTGTACAGTGTAATCACTGTAAATCATTGTACAGTGTAATCACTGTTGCACTGTAAATCACTGTACAGTGTAATCACTGTAATTCACTGTACAGTGTAATCACTGTAAATCACTGTACAGTGTAATCACTGTTGGCTGTAAATCACTGTACAGGTAATTTAAATCATGTACAGTGTAATACTGTAAATCACTGTACAGTGTAATCACTGTAAATCACTGTAAGAATCACTGTAAATCACTGTACAGTGTAATCACTGTAAATCACTGTAAATCATTGTACAGTGTAATCACTGTAAATCATTGTACAGTGTAATCACTGTAAATCATTGTACAGTGTAATCACTGTAAATCACTGTACAGTGTAATCACTGTTGCGCTGTAAATCACTGTACAGTGTAATCACTGTAAATCACTGTACAGTGTAATCACTGTAAATCATTGTACAGTGTAATCACTGTAAATCACTGTACAGTGTAATCACTGTTGCGCTGTAAATCACTGTACAGTGTAATTACTGTAAATCACTGTACAGTGTAATCACTGTAAATCACTGTACAGTGTAATCACTGTAAATCATTGTACAGTGTAAATCACTGTACGTGTAATCACTGTAAATCATGTAAATCACTGTACAGTGTAATCACTGTTGCGCTGTAAATCACTGTACAGTGTAATACTGTAAATCACTGTACAGTGTAATCACTGTTAAATCACTGTACAGTGTAATCACTGTAAATCATTGTCAGTGTAACAGTGTAATCACTGTAAATCACTGTACAGTGTAATCACTGTAAATCACTGTACAGTGTAATACTGTAAATCATTGTACATTAATAATCACTGTAAATCACTTGTACAGTGTAATCACTGTAAATCACTGTAAGTGTAATCACTGTAAATCACTGTACAGTGTAATCACTGTAAATCATTGTACAGTGTAAATTCACTGTAAATCACTGTCAGTTTAATCTGTACAGTGTAATCACTGTTGCGCTGTAAATCACTGTACAGTGTAATCACTGTAAATCATTGTACAGTGTAATCACTGTTGCGCTGTAAATCACTGTACAGTTTAATCACTGTAAATCATTGTACAGTGTAATCACTGTTGCGCTGTAAATCACTGTACAGTGTAATCACTGTAAATCATTGTACAGTGTAATCACTGTAAATCATTGTACAGTGTAATCACTGTAAATCATTGTACAGTGTAATCACTGTAAATCATTGTACAGTGTAATCACTGTTGCGCTGTAAATCACTGTACAGTGTAATCACTGTAAATCACTGTACAGTGTAATCACTGTAAATCATTGTACAGTGTAATCACTGTTGCGCTGTAAATCACTGTACAGTGTAATCACTGTTGCGCTGTAAATCACTGTACAGTGTAATCACTGTAAATCACTGTACAGTGTAATCACTGTAAATCACTGTACAGTGTAATCACTGTAAATCACTGTACAGTGTAATCACTGTAAATCACTGTACAGTGTAATCACTGTTGCGCTGTAAATCACTGTACAGTGTAATCACTGTAGCATGGGCATTTGCTAATACTACAGGGATGGGAGATAAAGCTTTGTTGGTATTTATCGACGGTACAGTTATATCATTAATGGTGGAAAAAATGTTTGATATAACACTCCATAGTTTCACTTGCATGTATTTACATGTAAGCAGAGTAACAGACATGGTTGTATCCAGTTTGGTTGTATGAACAACTCTCAAGCTTGCACAGTCCCTGAATCATAAACGGCCTATCATTTTAAAACATTTTTACAACTAGTAGCTCGTGTGCAACCTGCACATTTGTATTTACATTAACAGAGAGATCTGTTGTGTATGAGCACTAGAACAGGTGACAGTAACACACCTGCGGTCAGTGTCAGTGATGTAAATGGGAACATCAGTTATTAAGTAGAATTAAGTAGACCCCAAACATTATACTGTTATTATTTCTGAACTATATCACCCAGTCCTGCTACAAATGTAATGTCGTAACTTAAAGGCATAGCTTGCTTTAAAGTTCCGGGCACAGTGTGTTATTTAGCAGGAGCGGGCCGGAAGGCTCTCATCACTTCATGAGCTGCTGTGGAGTGATCTCATCCGCTCTGCACCGCGGCCGGAAGCATGCAGCCTCACTAACACATGGGGACTCTCTCACAGCGGCCGACTGGAGAATGAGGGCCTTGTCTTAATTACCGCCCTTTCATCCGCCCACATTTAAAGGCTGGGTTTCTGCCTGGCCGGGCAGCACAATCGTGAGACTTCCTCTTCGTGTACTGCCTCTCCCACATACTCTTAGGCCGGTTCACACCGCACGCGTTTGCGGAGCAGAGGGCGGGCGTATCCGCTGTGCTTTCACTGGCTGCGTTTGCACCGCGTAGCTGATCCGCGATTTCTTTCTTAGAAAAACAATGGGAAAACACATATTACATAAGACTCATCAAGAAGCGAATTATTCCTGCTAGTTATTGTATTACCTGTGTAGTTTATTTACCTTTGGTTTGTTTCATCAACAGCGCTTTTGTTCGAGTTGTTTTCCATGTAGTGCGAGTTGTAGATGGAGGTAAATCACGAAGGTTACGGAAAAGCATAAGACGAACCTTTGTGTTCAGTGTGTGAAAATCATGGGGCAGGGGTGGGCTTGCTTTGGGGTTGTGTGATTTTGACACTGTTTGTTGAACCGGTAGGACTCCAGGCTGTTCCCAAAACACAAGAGGAATAATTTCATATTTGAGTCCCTTTTGGTTACAGGGTGTAGATGCTTAAAGAGATGAGATGTCACTCAGCACTGATTTAGCTGCTGTACACTGGTGTGTTTCTCAGTGAAACTGAATGTTTAATGTGAAATAATATAGGATGGGACATGATTTGACCCTTCAGAATTTGATTGGATTGGGAAAAGTAGATTATGATATTAATTCTGGCCTTATAGAGAGTTGTTGAACAGTTATGCAATTCTAATGAATGAAAAAGGTTTGACTTTGTAATCGTTCATCTATATGTAATAACTCCCCCACAAAACAGCTTTTATCTTGGGCTGATGTCATCAATCACCCCCTGACTTCATTCTGCTATACAGTGACCCTGTTTCATAATCCAATCAAATTCTGATGGATGTACATTCTATTTTATTTTAAAACGTTTTGTTTAAATATTTTTAACACATTTTTTCTCTCGTTCAATGGCCATTTACAAACAAAATTATGTCAGGAAGTAAAATGTTTGTTGCTTTCTTTACATTATTTTTTTTTTACATTATTTTTTTAAGTCACGCAGCCTTGTGTTTGTAAATCTTTCAGAAGAAATTCTTTAGAATACAAACATTTCTTAATAATTGTAACGGTGTAATAATAATTGAACAGTTCAGCCTTTACTCTAAAGAACTTTTTGTACCGTTGAATTATGCACACAAAGGGACATTCATTTAAAACTCAAGAATGGAGTTTGATTTTATGTTATCTGTTATAACATGAATTTTTGTATTAAAGGCCTAGCTCTCATAAATTAACGTTTACACACTGTAGAATTTGCAGGAAACAGGACTGCACTGTATAACCTCTTTGTTCAGATCATCAATGTGGATGAGGTGTACACATCTTCTGCATCTTCATCCGGATTGCTGATAAGGCTGATAAAATGAGACGCGTTGCAGGAACAGGAAGCAATGGAGATCAATTGCTTCTGTCTGTTTCTTCCTCTGGTGTGACAGCAGCATGTGAAGGGGAAATGAGGGCTTGCATGGAGAGCAATTCCTGTAGGTTTACAAAAAAGCGTTGATTCATCCTCAACTTATTCATTAAACCCTACAGTGATGCTGTTCCTGTGTCTCATTTTATCAGCCTGTTTAGCACACTGGCTTGTTTGTAGACTCCCTGCAGTCAGAGCTTGCCAGTAGCGCTGAAGTGTGTGTTTTCTTTATTTTCCTTTTTTCTGACAGATTTATTTTCTAAAAGATTTGTATTATGGCATTTTTAGTCATTCAGGCATCTGGAATTGTAAAAAACTGATACTTATTGTACTGATATATTTAATATTTATGTTTAAAAGCAACTGGATTCAGTTACTTTTTCACTGGTTCCCCCATTCCTGATGTGACTTTAGATGGAATCATGCTGTTGTTGATGTATGTAGAAATATGAGTATACTGTCAGCCTGGTTCAACGTTACGCTATCCCTGTCCAGATGTTGTGTGTGAAGGCTTTGGCTTTGCTGGCGATGTTAATGTATTTCCCTTCCATCCTGGAGCGGATGGTTAGATTTGATCCAGGGCCTTGTTACGGATGTCAGCAATGTTCTTAATGGTGTATTCAAGGTGTGTACACAGTTGACGGAAAGTTACCAGGTTTGCTGTTGCACACTTGTCAGGCTTTCATCTGTGTCTGTTTGTCAACAGTCTTTGAAACCCTTTTAACCATGTGCCACCCATGGCATCAATTAAACCAATAAGGGCACCTCAGCTCACTTTTTATGCCATAATTGAAGTCAACATTGAAGTAGAACAGTATTTTTATAGGCTGTCAATGATGTTGACAAAATTAATGGTAAATTTAAGAAGGAAGCACTGCACTGGGATTCATCGGATTCTCTTGTGGGTGACTGCAAACTGTAAATGAACAGGTTTTTCTGCATGTTACCCACTTTTCACCATCCGTCCATTCCCGGTGCACAGTGGTGAAGATTCATAGCTCCATCTTTTGAGGAAATCAAACTACCTGTTCAGGTTACCAGCCTTGAAACATTGTGTTCTGCCCATTAACCATTAGCATTAGTATTTACTAGCATTGCATTTATTCTAATGTGCTGTTGCTCTCTGGAATGAAGCCATTGTCAACACCTTTAAGAAACCGGTTGGCTGTTTAAAAGAATATAGGCTTGTATGACCCTCTCTCGCTTCCTCTCTCTCAGCAGCTCTTACAGGTGCTTCTGAGCAGATGTTGCAGGTGCTAAAGTTCTCAGGCCGGGATCTGGCACGTGGATCTGTTGGCCACTCTGACGTGGGGATTGGCAGAGCACTGCATGCCATTTACAGTCATAAAACAGAGCTTTTACTGTAGGTGCTGTTGCACTGCCTTTGTTCACTGCCTTAACCATATGAGAGACTAGGTTTTGTTTGTATGCATCTGCATTCACATTTGGTTATTGAACACCGCAACTGTCTGATTATTCATGGCTGGGCAAACAAATCATACCTCTTGTTTATTTCTTGGCATCTGGTGTTTTCTCATAGACATATGAGCTGGAAATGGGTACCTCACTTGTCTGCATCCATTTTAGCATGCGTTTTTCGGTGATTACAGCGCAAGGGCAGTGTTGTTTTGTTAACAATAAATTTGTAATGCAAGTAATCAGTGAAAGTTACATATAAAGTTACATAACCCATACCATACCCAAAATGTGACCTTTGCATTTAACACTGGTGAGGAGTGAGCACACACTGCGAGCTGTGAACACCCGGAGCAGTGAGCAGCACACTACTGCGCCCGGGGAGCAATTGGGGGTTAGGTGCCTTGCTCAAGGGCACTTCAGTTGCTACCTGCCCGCACTGGAATCAAACCAGCAACCTTCTGATTACAAACCCGAATCACTAACCAGTAGGCCACAACTGCCCAGTACCTGTAATCAGATTATATAAATTTAATATGTAATGCACTACATTACTTTGTTATCAAAACAAGTAACTAGAGTACAGTAACCAAACTCTGATCGTAATGTCATGCCCACACAGAGCAGACGTTTTGCAGCTTTAGCTGTAGAGCAATCATGACAGAGCTGAGAATAAGAGCATTTGTCTTATACCAAATTTTGTCTTGCAAAGAAATTTAACTATAAAAGTTGGTAAAATTCTTTGCACAGTGTTAAGCTGCAGGAATAGAGGAGTTCTGTACAGTAACTTCAGGAAACTGATTGTGCTGTGCTTCTGGGGAACTGATGTTGCCCTTTTTGTGAACATTCTTGAAAACCGCTGGAGGATTTGGTATGGTATCTGTGGTTTCTCATGCATCCAGCTAATTACACAAACAAAATCACAAACTGATTATAAAAATCTTCTCTGCGTTCCGTTTGCTTCACGAGATTCTTGACTTAGTGTCTTGTGTTGTATGACTATACAAGAAGCCCTTTATAGGGTTTTTTGATTGAGAAACTAATGCTATATTAGAGGATGTTCACACTGGCAGTGATTTACAGTTTCAAAGCCACCAGAAATCATACATTTTCATTTCTGTAATAATATTTATGAGTGTTGCTGTTTTGTGGTGACTGTTGGCAATGTGACAAAGTGCTGAGTTAAATTTTATGCAAATGAGCAGCAACAATGCTGGGACTACTATTGAGAGTGCAGGAAACAGAGCTTGTTCGGTGATTCAGCTGGATGCTGCAGCTGTGTGGGAACACCTGCTAGAAACCAACACTACAGCAACCTCCACCGATTTATCTGTTATTGTAATTATTATAGTGCTGAAATATAAAGGGCCCTCTTTCTTCTTTTCTCTTGAATCAAAATAATTACATTAATTTTCAAGTTGCATGCTGTTATCATTCCTGGTGCAAATAATCAGCCATTATGTATGTAATATGCTACATGTTAGCGTTACTTTATATACAGTGTGTCCAAAAGGTGTCTGGACACATTAGGGCACTTAAGCAACACTTAAAGAGTCACATTTCCAAAACAAGGGAAGGCAAGGGAATTTATAAATAAATGATGCTATGTTAGACCTTTTCTAGAAACTCACAGTGTTGAACAATAAATCTATGGTTTCATATTTTGAAACCAAAGGTTTTGCTTTATTGTGCTTTGTGCTATATTTGAAATAATTCTGCTGGTTTTATATTTTGTTAAATAATGCAAAAACTTTCATTATTACAAAATAATTGTGCCTGTGTGTTTCCAGATATTTTCAGCACCACAGTGTGTATAGACTGTGAACTATAGACTTTGAATTCTCTTGAATTCACAGGGTTAGACTTCATTACCAAGGCAGACTTTGTATAATGGGCACCTCCTGTTTGCTTTGTTGTGGCAATTGCTGTTGATTGGCAAAGATTTCGTTGTATTGATCCGAGGACCTCCAGGATCCTTAGACAAATGTTGTATAATAACACCCCCATTGGCTCCTTGTGAGGAAGGAATGGGGATTAATCATGGACATTAGCAGAGGCATGCTCACAGCACAGCTCCCCACCCTCAGAAGTCTATCCACCTGCTCCTGCGTTCTGACCCTTCAGGAGTGAAGTTTGAGGAGTCCTGCTGCTCTCACACATCAGTTGCTGTAAGTGTAAAAAATTGTGTAGGTCTCAAAGAGCTGCAGAAATGCAGAGTATTGTTGGAAACAGGATGTGAATATTATCTGTCTCATCCTGTTTAGGCCTTTTGTTAATGTAAATGTGTATTTCAGGTTAATAGCTGTGTAGGAGGCTTTCAGTTACCAGCATTTATATTTAAATATGATTTCCATGTCTGCACTACTAACATTTTTAAGGAAATATTGAGTCGATATTGAATCATATTGGAATCGTAACAAATCACCAATTGGTTGCAATACCCAGGCATACTGTTAGCATTACATTACAATCCCAGAAACCCTTTCTGTGCCTCATGTTTTCCGTTTGTGGATGCTGTACATAACTCACAGGGAGTACCTGACCACTGCATTATCCTCTGGGCTGCTTTTCTCTTGAGAAAACCACTGTGTTCTCATTGTTTGTAGCGCCTCATATTTTCGCAGCTGCGTTCAAGAATTCTGACAGCCATGTTCATAACCAAATGTGGTGGAATTTTTTCTTGTGGCCGTAAGGATCAACGTCTCTCACATCATATCCTGTTTTTCCCGTTCTCCTCCTGGATATTACCTCGCACAGGCGGGATTTACAATTAAGTGGGATTTATAGCACTTGCTCATTCTGTAATTCCCATCATAGAGCTCTCATGCTCTTTATTAAAACCCCTGTCTCAGGCCCAGAAGCCTCAGGGAAACACTCAGGTTTAAGTGAAGATCCCTTTGAAGTACTTGAGGAGAACAGGACTTATTTTCTGCTTTCTACTTGCATGTGTGACTACTAACATGTGGGTTTGTACTCTGTGTGCCAATGATTTTATACCTTCAACACATTCAGGCTCATTAGGTGGACTTTAGGGAAGCATAGTTATATGGGTTTTGTTTGGTGACAGTAATTGTTTTTTATTATTGGTCGACTTGCCTGGATTTTTCATTATGTGATTTTTCACGTGCCAGTGCTGGTAGTTTGTCTTACCGAAAGCTGCATGGTCAGTCTGCTCTTGTTGTTGAGGACAGTCAGGCAGACAATCCCAGCATGCATCTGCATGCTGCTTCTATCCTTGTAAAGATTGCAAAACACATTTCTAATGCTTTACAACCGCCCTGTCTGCCCTGTGGACGCCCCAACACTAGCTTTTCTTTTCAACTCTTGTCTGCTCAGTGGCTTCATACAGGTATAAATCCTGCGCCATCAGCCTGTGGAATTTATTAGGACTATGGGTTTGCCAGATAGCGGGTGGAGAGGGTGGTGAGGGGGTCTGACCAGACCAGACCCACTGCTGGTGTGACAAACACCGTGGCCTAGTTTCTCAGCACACAGGCTGACCTGTGTTCCTACAAAGACCCTGTAACTTGACCGATTTTCTGGCCTTTGGTAAAAGCTTTTTTGTTGGTCCTGTTTTCCTGGCCTTCCAGATAGCCTTGATTTCCCATAAAACACTGACACAAATGAACGCTATGTGGCCAGATGTCTTAACTCCCATACCATAATTAGCAGCTACAATATTTATACTGCATGAAAGTTTCTGGGTGTGAATTTGTGTGTACCCTCTGTGCACAAATTCAAAATATTGCGTTTTATTGTGATTCTGGGTATTGCATTTAGTAGCGCAGAAATGACACACTCTAGCTTTACATATCTTCATTATTAGCTCAATTATGGTCTGTTTTCATATTTTGCTGGCACATCTGTTCCTGTGGGCCTTATAAAATGTCAAGCTGCTCTCTTTTGTCTGTCCTGCCTGAAATGAGAGTATAATATAAAGCTCACACTGTTATCAACATGTCATTGTTGAGTGAGATGGAGAGCTATAAAAGGATATGGGATTTAGGCACTCTGGGGCTTTATAATGCCACCTTCCCAGAAGAGAATGAAGTGCTGTGTAGGAGCCCCCTTACCCCCCAAAACCTGTCCATAAACCCAGAATCAGCTGCTGAAGTGCCAAAGCCATTTTAGGGGTGAGGGGAAACATGTATTAAGAGTTATAGTTCATCACTGTATGTTCAGACTGCATGGGGCAGAGACAATAGCAGCTGTCTGCTCCTATTCGCTATTTTTTTTGCTTTATCGCTGAGTTTGTGTGTATATGTGTGTATATGTGTGTACATGTGCATAGGCACACTTTAGCAGTCTCGGCTTGTTATGACTTCACATCCTTTATCAAATCATGGCACCAGCTGAGCTTTGTTCAGCATCTATTTTTCTTTATAGTTCAGTAGGGTTAATAAAGACAGTGATGTCAACTGAGTGTTATTGAGCGTACACTTGATGGCATGCAGAAACACAGTGTGGTTAGTCAGGACTGTGGCACGTTAGAGCCGCAATTCCACATGGTCCACAGGTTAGAATCTGCCATTCCACTTTCTCCCACTTCTTTCTTCTAGCAGAGAAGCACATTCAGACAGTAAACAACAGTTTCATAGTTAGCCGACATCAGTGTAGCATTCATTGTAACAGGAAGTTCTCCATTTGCTCACATTATTGACTCTGTCCCTGTGGTGACAGCATGTGCTTCTACTGGAATTTGTGTTGCGGATACCACATCAGTGACCTGTCCTCAGGCTAAGTATGTGACTATTAATCACGTCTTTTGAGACCCTGGCAGCACGTGGACATTCACTTACCTAACACGCCCCAGTGCCCTCTTTGTATCGAGTCATTTTGTGTTGTAGCATTGCACAAAGTTTTACAAATGAGCCACTGATTAGCTTTGTTTTGATGTTTGGTAAATGTGCTTATGAAATAAAATGACTAACGTTTATATCACTCGCTCTCATGTTACTTTTCATGTCAACTCAGTTTCCTTTGGTAATGAAGACCTGAGAGCCACACTCTGTATTGAAGCTGTGTGGAAGAGATGGGCTCTGTTGTGCATTGTTTATTATTGCTGCAGCAGTGCCCTGGTGGGACTGTCCGCTGGCATGTCTGGCAGTGTTTTTGTTGGCACGGATAGTGGCAGACACAGGTGACAGACACAGATGTCACTCAGGCCTTGTGCCTTCTGTGTATGCGAATGTGTCGCTGGGAAAATTACTGGGAAATTGTATATCAAAATGGTAGAGCATTAGCAGTGGCAAGGTTGTGGGTTTGATTCCCAGGGAACAAACACACAAATAAAATGTATACCCGGAATGCACTGTAAGTCACCTTGGATAAAACAGTCCGTTTTGGCTGGACACAGCCTGAATAAAGGGATAGCTCACCCCAAAACATTCTGTTCTATATAAACATAATCTTCTGAAGATTTTTTCATTCAGTGACCATGAATGGGGACTGAGACTGTCAGTCTGCTAAGCATCTTCTTTTGTGTTCTGTGAAGGAATCAAAGACATACTCAAAAAACATAAGGTTGAGTAAATGATTAAAATGAATTTTCATCTGTGTGTAAAATATGCCTTTAATTACTTTTTGGAAGGAACAGGGGAGGAAGGAACAGTCTTACTAGTTTTTAATATTTGTGTTGTAAATATTTTAAATTCTTTTCTCATACCTATGACTGATTTATTCGTCATTGTACCACACATCATCTGAAATAATTTTGGATCATTTATGGCTTTTAGTGACAGTTGGTTTTATTTTTCTAACAGAAACATCATAATGCCAACATCTGAGAGAGTTGTTGCTCTGCAGGGAGACAGTTGTGTTCTTCCTGTGCACTTCTACCGTTAGACACGTATCTGTGTGTCCAAACAACATGCCAGGTTCTGCTGTTCTGCCCCATGGCCTCTTAACTGTTGGCTTTCAGCTAACGTGATGGGGTCAGGCTGTTGCTCTTAAAACTTGGTAGCATTGTCTTTTCTTCTGAACTCAAACCCTGCAGACCAGCCCTGTGGACCTCCCACTATACCTCCCACTGTGGACAGCATTTCACTCCATCATAATCTTTCCTACTCAAGCTAATCTTCCTGTCCTGCACAGGACTGCCAAACTCAGTCAGCGAATATCTTCTGAGGGCAGGAACTGGACAACTGTCTGGTACAGGGATCAAACCCTGTGAATGAGAACTGCCTAACCTGCTGCTGTTTACTGACTGCACTACCTCCCTCACTGTCATTACCATCCCTGCTACCCCACCTCCACATGGCTGCCATTCGCTGCACCCGCTAGCACCCACTGCCTACCACTGACTCTCATGACCAAGCAAGCGGGTGAAGTGGGTCACTACCTGACTGTGAAATCATGATCAAGTGGAAATACTGAATAAGACTCTAATCTGGGCTGGATGGAATCTGCTGACTTTATTTGCTATTTCTGCATTAAATTTTTAGAACAATCTGTGGAATTCTACAGAATAATTTTAAATGTGTTACAAAGAGCTGAGAGTTTTTCACTTTGTATTGAATTGAAATATTTAGTTTAAATGGTTTAATAGACAAATAAAAGAAAAATGTAAAAAAAGAGTGTAAAAGTTAATTGTTCATTCCATTCTGATATATAAGTGCTTAAATGGCTAGTACTGGTCTGTGTAAAAAGCATTAAGGTGCAGATGACAGCAGATTTCATTCAGTTCATCTACTGATAAAGGAGGAGCTACAGAGAAGCTTTGTGATTGATTGATGCTATAGAGAGACTATTATTAGATTCTTGAATACATCAAATTAATACTGAGTTAAATTAAACCAACATTTATTATGTAAATTTAGATTGTTTAGAATATTATTGTTTGTACTGATAAATAGATTGACAAATTAAAAGATCTGTACAACTTCTCTGTACGAGGCGTTTCCTGAACTCATCTCAGGAAGTTTATTTGAGACAAATATCTGTTCAATTGTTAGTTCTCACTTTCATTAGAATACGGTCACAGCAAACAGCGCAGCTTACTCCTCACAAATGTGTGCAGGGTGTGTGTACATGTCAGTCATGAGCACTACATTCAACAGAGTTTTCTGCAGATATCTGCAGGCATGGATTTGTGTGGGCCTGGTCATGAGGGGGCGCTATTTTCTGCACCATGAACTTTATGATTGCGATTTCTACTCTTACTGAATGTTAGAATGGCCGCCTCTGCTGTAATGTTTCTGCCTGTAGTGCTACAGGCTCTCTGGATGAAGGCTGTTATTAGCACCTCAAGTGGATCTCAGAGTTGCCTCATGAAAAGAACAGGCTAAATGCTATTCATGAAAGGCCCCCAGAGCAAGTCGCAGACAGAAACTCTTTTGCAAGGCTCATGGGGGAAATGGCCCCTGAACACTACATGTGTTTAGGTCTCAAATCTGGAAATTGTTAGGCAATGTTATGGTAGCTGTTACTGTAATAAGTGTGAGTACAGTGAATGTGTTAAGAAACGTTATGGTTCATAACCTGTCACAAACCTGCATGGTTTAAAGGGACTGACATATAAAAAAAATTAACATTTGCATTTATTTACTTTTTTATCGAGAGAGAGAACCAACAAGTTTAGTCTACAAAGCTGCATTTACATGTGAGAATAGTTCTGATTCTGGGGACAGGATGAACAGTAGAAGTTTTTTTACACGTGATCTCTTTATGTTGATGATCTTTATACGTCTTTTGTGGAAGAGAAACAGTGTGCACGGAGCGGAAGGGGTTAAAATTGCCAATAAAGGTCCTAAAGTGGGTATAAGCTTAATTACTTGTTATCTGTTTTCATTACCTGCTGTAATGGTGAAGCAACAGAAGCATCTGGTCTGTATTTTATTAACGTTTGACAGTAATTGACATCATCTTACTGCAAAAGTGAAACCCAAACATGTGTACAAAATCACACAGTCAGAGTGTGTTGTCCAGATCTTAGCACTGAACGCAGAGCATGTTTTTCTACTTGCAGTGTTTCTGAGGTGTCATGGTATTTTCGGTGAATAGCACACCAGTACTGGGTTTACACTCTGTAACTGCACATACACACAGCTACAGCAGAGGTTTTCCTGGGCCACGAGTGTAACCTTTTCACCCTTCATCACTACTACGATCAACATTAAACCTTGAGGTGACCTTGAGGTATTAGATTAGATGTCTTTAAAACGTATTCATTGAGAAATAATCTTGAGACACGGCAGCCATGCATTTCCATGCTGGAAAAAAACAAATATTTCAGTGAGAATGTTACATGTTATTCTTTTTCAGTCTGCTGCTGCTTTCCTGTCATGCACATTTACTTTAATAGAGAGAGAGCGAGCGAGCGAGCAGCGAGGGAACACACTGTGCCAGCACAGGCAACCTGTTTTTCTCAGACATCAGCAGTGATGAAAAGGCCTCAGATGAACTTGGAGAGTTTCCTGATTAATAAGGAAGAGGGGCTGAGGTGACGATGTTGACTAAAAATAAAAGAGCCTGAGGCCATCCTCTCTGTGTCATGACTGTTGGCGATGTGATGGTGAATGCAGGGAAGGGGCAGGTGGCTCTCAGAGTGGTATTCTGCTTCTTTCCAGTGTTTTTATTCACCGCTGATACAGAGGCATTTATTAAAGGGACAGTTCACCCAATACAAAAATCTTTGGTTCTTGTGCATCTTCTGACACAGCAATAAGATTTAAAACAAATTTGCGAATGAGATTCATGATATGTTTTCTGTATTAAAGCAGCACAAACATTTTCCAGAATAACTCGCTTCGTGTTTCCTGCAATAATGACAGTCGTGTGTGTTTGGAACTGCAGGCAGAATATGGTTTGGCAGGACAGGACGATGTTGGGGTATACACGTCTGCATTACTGTGGTGAACACGCAGCTTATGGGTTTAACAGTGCTTGCCAAACGAAGTAATTACTGTGTTTTTAAAGTCTCTGACTAGTTTGACCACCATTAGTACTCATCCTTCTGGAAATTGTATTACAATATCAATACCAGGTATGAGTATTTCATTTTCTCAAATTCATTTATCACACAGTCTGATTAGTTTCAGAATTTTTCATAAACATTATTTAGATTTGTTTTGTCACACGTTCCAGTTTTTTGTAAATGTTATTGAAAGTATGCAAGTACTTGAAGCCACGTTGTTGACATGGAGAATGAAGTAGCTATGTGTTTTCATAAGCGTCTGTAGACTTTTCACATTTTCGCTTTGGCAGATGCTTTTATCCAAGGCAAGTTACAGTAAGTTGTACATTACATTAGTACATGTGCTCTCTGGGAATTGAACCCACAACCTTTGTGCTGCTAACACGATGCTCTACCAACTGAGCTACAGGAACACCCCATGTTGTTATGTGGAGCACACACATTATACTTTAAATACTCCTCCTTGGGGATTTATGTTTGGCAAATATTATGGCAAGACATTGAAGATGCCTAATTGCGATGTAACCAACAAGAATGGATAGGCAAATTAATACTTTGAGTCGGATGAGGTGCGCGCTCCATCAGTCTGGCTTAAAGCACGCACAGAAGTCAAGAGGAGGTGTACAGTAAGAGAGATGATATGCAGTCACATGACCCCAGTACGCTGTTGCTGAGGCCTTATAACCCAGTAAGGGTATTAAAATGATATTGGTCAATGTTGTTAAATGATTAAACACCAGTGAAAGACATACGATCCGCAGCATTTTGTGTTATTTGCTCTTGTAAAGTGGATGTAAGAGAAGAATGCAGAGCAGACAGAATTGTTTTCCATGGGCTTTGATTTCAATTGTGTCATGCCTAGGTCACATTTCACCACATAATTAAATGAACAAATAATGGTGCTTAATAAAGGCTTCATTTCTTTTTGGTTTATTGAAATGTGAAATTATTTTCTGAACCTTTAAAAACTTCAGTCAAGCACATTTTCTTCACAATTTCCATTTTTTGTAATGTGAAGCAATATTTCATTTAAATTACAACGTATCATGACAGTGTTTTTTACATTGAGTTTAGTGCATGTTAATTTAAAAACAATAAGGTTTTAATAAGTGATTTTACAGTATCAGTATAAGCATTAATGTAGCATTAATATAGTTTTTAGTACATTACAGTAATAAGAATTGGATTTAATAACTGGCTTATTTTATGGAAAAAATATAATATATATATATATATATATTTTATATATCCCATTTTTGAACCCATTTATGTACTCAAGCACAGGCAAAGCTTTTAAAGAGTTTAAAACTCAAAAAACACTTATTTTTGACTTATTTTGAAGAAACGCAGAATAAAATTCACATCAGCATTTTCTGTTTGTGTTTTCCTGTAGTTTGTCCAGAGACCTGTGGGCAGAGGGCATGTACGGACTCGGGTGCATGCTGCCACCCCCAGTGTTTGGGTAGCTGCACTGAGGTGGATAATGATAGGGCATGCGCGGCCTGCCAGCACTACTTTCATGAGGGCCGCTGTGTTGAGGACTGCCCAACTGGCACTTACAAGTTTGAGGGCTGGCGCTGCATCACCAAGGACTTGTGCTCCAGCCTCAATCTGCCTGATTACGATGGATTTGTTATCCATGGGGGAGAGTGCATGTCCGACTGCCCACCAGGATTCACACGTAATGGAAACCAGAGGTACTGACCTGTTCATGTAACGTTAAAAGTCAAGTTTGTGTTTTGTGTGCCTATTGTCTACAGTATATAAGGAATGTAACTTGATAGAAATGGACTAAATCAAAGTTTGCTTTGTTTCATTAGGGATCAAGCCTCGAAGGGGAGAAAGCTCCTATTTTATCTGTTTGCTTATGTTATTGTTAGTTTTCTTGTTACTTTTATTAGGGGTCAAGCTCTGTTATTGTTAGATTTTTTCTGCGACTACTAATTCGTTCGTGTTCTTTTAATTTTTCCCCTTCTGCTCTTGCGTCTATAGCAGCTCATATATAGCAGAACTCTATAGCAGAACCATATATAGGAAACTTATGAAATCTGGTACAGGCAGTCTCACGTTACTGAACCAACAGTTCAAATGTTCCCGTAAGTTTGTGGTAATAACTTTTGACCCATAAGTCCTAAAAAGAAAAAAAAAAATTCTCTCGCTCCCTCGCTCATGAAAATCTAAAGACACCCACATCCTAACCATCTGAAAACAGTTTAGTGACAGCGCCACCTTTTGGTGTTGTTATCTTATGTTTTTTAGGCATATTTTTCTAAACCCATCATCAGTGATGTCAATAAATATTTCCCTTTGTGCCCTTGACCACATAATTGCTGCTTGGATCTTAGTCCTAGAAATCATGCCGATTCCAACACACCTTACGCTTTACCATTCTCGTATACCATGTCTATGAATTTTCCGGCAAGCACGCAAAAATGGATATGAGGATGTGTTTTGGCAACGCGTTGTTACCACAATCTGAGCTAACCTGCAAAGTTTGGGGCCTGGTGGTCAAAAGATACAACAACATTTATGAAAATGGCTTAAATAACATATTGTCATGCAACTTCTTTCAGTAGATTCTTTGGCTCATGCTGAATTCTTTGATACCAAGTTTTTCTCTGTTAATGCTTCTTCCTGTCGGCCATTTTGAACTGTTTTGCGAATTTCTTATCTTGCTTCGTCCAGTTTGCATGAAACTTGGTATGTAGCCTCTACAGACACTCATGACAATTTCAGAATTCCGGAATTAATGTTGTCTGAATTGCTCTCAGGATGTGTCTTTGCTAAACCTTTGTGTATTGACTTGTCATTGTGACAAGAACTAAAAATTAATGAATATGCCACCTATTGGTCAGAAGTTATAAATCATTTAATGCCATTGTAATGGGTTTTACCTATGCTCTCTTTAACAGCTTCAATTCATCTAATTATCAGAAAGGTCCACAAATATTTCCCTTTCTGTCACTGATGGGCTTGCAGCTATATTTTTAGTTTGTTTTTGTCCCACTGGTTTTATAATATAACTATGTATGTCCATAGTGTGTTTCAGTATGTCCTGAAAACTAGCCAGACACTGATATTCACAGAGACTGTTGCTCATCTTCGAGCCATTATGTAATGCAAAAAAGACACTTTGTTGTGAAACACAAAAAATTCCTTTATATCCTTTAGAAACAGAGGAGCGTTCTTCTCTGAGCTGAATGTTGTGTGATAATGCAAACGTAAGATGCAGGTTTGGTTTTCTGATTCTCTGTTTGTTCCAGCATGCACTGCACTGCTTGTGATGGCCCATGTGACAAGGTTTGCGATGAGAAGATCATTGGCTCATTGGACACGGCTCAGCTCTTCAAGGGCTGCACCATTATCAGAGGAAACCTGCACATCAACATCCGGCATGGCAGTGAGTACCTACGGCTTCTGCTGCATTGGAGCGAGGGTTTCTCCTGCTCTCTTCTGCTGATGTGCTCTCATTTTCCTCTTAAGATAACATAGCCTCAGAGCTGGAGAACTTCCTTGGTCTCATCAAGACAGTGACGGGCTACGTAAGAATCCGTTCATCTCACACCCTGAGCTCTCTTTCCTTCCTTAAGAGTCTGAGATACATCCACGGCGAGAAGCTCTGGAACGAGTAAGAGTTAAATGTGGCACTTTATATTGCTGTTAAGTTTGCTTTGTGTTTTAAAAATGGACGAATTACGACTAAACAGGCATGACAACATGCCAAATGCTGTCAAAAATCAGCTCATTCTACAAACAAGACAACATGTGAGAACATAATCTTTGCAAGATTTGAAACAGGCTTCGTCAATTTTACCTACACAGACATGTACACATACATTGAGTCAGACACCAGAACACCTCTGAGTGTGATTACATACAGAGTTAAAAATCTGTGCCAATAAATTTTCACTTACTGTTCAGTAAGTTAAAGGCGTTAAATTAAAAACATATTATAATTTTAATCAACACCCTCATGGACATTATAGGTTGCTTGTGGTTGTAATAGTATCGGAATTACACTACATCACATCATTTTCCTCAAACAGAACGCATGTCATGTCATTTACCATTATCCCATTTTCAAGACATCTCTTTTTAACATCTCCATCCATGTTGGTATGAAGCAGAATAGAACTTCTAGAACTAGAAGTGTTTTAGAAACAAATCTAAACATGCAAGTCCTTAATCAGCATATTTAACAGTTATGAGGTGGTGCTGTTAACATTTTAAATATGCACCCCAACCAAATGTCACAACACAAATTTCCAAGTAGTATATGTAGCTAGAGACTATTTGTGTTTGATATTAACTTAAAACTGCTGAATAACTGTGATGTGCATCAAACTGATGCTTTCAGGTTTTAGAAGCAACACTCAGTCTTACATTTAGTATTTACATTTAAACCGCCGTTAAAGCTGTATTTTTCTGTTCACGTCAGTCGCTGCGAGTGAATTGTGCAATATAAATTGTATATGGAGTAATGGCCACATACACACTGCAGCTAAATGCAGTTGTGACTTCTAAATGCTGAATCCCATTCTGTAAACACAGAGTTCTGTTAGTTACAAAAGCAAAGAATGTTTTCTGCAGTCCAAAACACTCCTTTAAAAATCATGTCATGACAGCACATCTTTTTATTGATTAGTGAGTAACATATACAAAATGAACTGTACAACCAGTTGTGTGTCTGGTGGATACAGCAGGTTTTTTAGGGATAGTGTGTTGTGTAAAGCTGCAACATAACGGACAAATGAAATAAAAATTAAAAATATTCACTCATGCACTTTGCAGTGTGTATGTGGACGGTTTGTTCATTCTCTTGGTATTCAGTCTCTTGCATATTGAATTGAATAAGATTTTGTTTAATCATTTCTTCATTGTTGTTTTGTGCGGCTGTTCTTCAGCATGTATGCTTTTGTGGCATTAGACAACCAGCATCTCCAGGTTCTCTGGGATTGGTCCCAGCACAATCTCACCATCAACGCTGGAAAACTGCACTTCCGCCTTAATCCCAAACTCTGCATGTCTGAGATCCACAAAATGTGGTTCAAAACGGGAATTAAGGAGAAGTTTTTGGAAGAAGATTTTAGCAAAAACGGAGACCGTGCTAACTGTAAAAGCTTTTATTTGTATTTATTTTTTTTTTTTATTTTTAATTTGATGGAATTATGATAACAGTATAATTCATACATTTATCTCTATTAAAGACAACGTTGTGTTTGTAGGTGGAAGTAAATTCCTGAAGTTTTTATCTAATACTACAAGAAGTAATCAAATTAAGTTGACATGGGAACGATATCAACCGGCTGATTCCAGAGACATTGTCAGTTTTGTTGTGTATTACAAAGAAGCGTAAGTGTCAATGTTTTCTCTGTATTGTGGCAGTTTTATTTATTCAACTTAACTATATTAGAATGAAACTATATTTTTTTCTCATAATGTCAAATTCTAATATAAATATTTATGTCCATGGTTGTGCACCATTCAGAACTGATTTGAGAATGCCTTTTAAATTCCAGTTTAATTTCTCAATTTTGAATTGAGGTTTAGTAGCAAACAGAATGCAAAAATAGAGCTGCAAACAGCGATGACGGGCCCAAGCACTACTGCTCCATCTCCAAGAGGAACTTTTCCAAAACCAATATGCCAAGGCAAAAAATGTAGGACAAAAAATGTAAACAGGAAGCGTCTCATATCTTCAGTGTGCATTGAATGATTTCATTCAAACTTGAATTGTATGTTTGGTTCTGGGGACTGATGATATAGAGGTGACTATTGTCACAGTCATAGCGCCACCAACTGGCAGAAGGATGGAGTCTTCCTAAATTTACCCATGTCACTTCAAACTTGGTCAGGAAACAGAAGAGATGATAAATTGTGAACATATTCTTGATTTCTTGAATGGTGTTGCCATAGTGAGGCAAACAGTTTCTGACAGTAAATGGAACAGGAAGTGTCTTATATCTTCTACATGCATTGAGTGATGTACATCAAACTTGTGAAATATGTGTGGTATTGTGGGCTGATAACAATGATGTGGCTATTGTGATTCACAGTTATAAAGGCACCAACTGGAAACAGGAAGTGTGTTACATACAAAAGACTTTAAACAGACTTTAAACTAGTCCTCAGTTATTTTTGGAAATAAATGCATGTGACAACCATACACCGTTTTCTGAGAAGCACTAGTTTTGGTGATGGCGCCATAGTGCTTGAGTGTGTCATTGCTTGAAGCAGCTATATTTGTAATTAAAAATTGTACTAGATTTAAAAATGAACGAATATATTTTTCCTGTGTGAATCACCCAAAACATTTATGTTTTAATAAACTTTACTATATTTGTATCTGTAACATATTTAATTTTTCAGATTTTATGTCTGTTTATTTTAATTGAAAATGTGTGTTTTTGTGGTGCCGGTAACCTTAAAATCTAGTTTGATCTTAATCAACAGTTGAAAAGAATGTTATTTATTAGTTTTGCTGCAAACCTGTGTCTGACCTTTGTTTTCTCCTCAAGACCTTTCCAAAACATCACAAAGTTTGATGGTCAGGATGGTTGTGGTTCTGACAGCTGGAACATGATTGATGTGGATTTACCAGAGAATGGAACCCAGAACCCTGGTGTCGTGCTCTCCTCGCTGAAGCCCTGGACTCAGTATGCTGTCTTCATTAAAGCTGTAACGTTAGGTGTGGAGCATAAATACAGACAACATGTTAGTGCAGAGAGTGAGCTGGTGTACATCCGGACTAAAGCGTCAGGTAATCATCTTCATTCAGCTTTTATGATGACCTCTGACTTGTGTTCTGGTAAACATGAAGTAGTTCAAGCCAAGTCCAAAGCCCAAGTCCAAATAGATTTGGGGATGTGGTGGATTTTACAACTGGAAATGAGTCAAAAATTAATTTCAGATTTTAGAAGAAATGAATACATAATTATTGTAAATATAATTTATAATTTCTAAATGCTGTAATATTAGACCCGTAATATACAATACACAGACTTTTCACAGAATGTATCACACTGTAAATATGTGTATGTGTTGTTTTCCTTAGGATTATTATTTTTAGGGCACAAGCACTGAAAGTTTGAAGGGCCTTATTGTTTTTCTTAATTATTATTGTTGTTTTTTATTATCCTCAAGGTTTAAAATAACTCTTAACATGCTCAAAAAGTCTTGAAACTTGGCACACATGTCAGAGTCGGCTATTGGGCCCGAGCAAAGGCTGGCACATGGGCTGGGCAGGGGGGCTCAGTAATGCCTCCTTATATGGGGCACAAAAAGATGGTGCATATATCATACATATATGAACATACCTGTCCAAAACTTGGTATGTGCATCAGTCATGTCGACCCAAACAACTTTCACAAACTGACGCCCCTTAGCTCCACCCAACAGGAAGGCCATTTTAGATTTTCTGAAAGTGCATGCCATGAATACTCCTAGGAGATATATGGGATTGTGATCAAATTTGGCAAATATTATACAAAGACATTGAAGATGCTAACTCGCGAAGGGTTTTTGATATCGCAAACATTTGGTCTTAGAGGTGGCTATTGTGAGTCACAGTCACAGTGCCACCAACTGGCAGAAGGCAGTATATGACTTAAAATAACATTAAAGAGTCATTTTAAATGTAAAAAATTCTAAACTGTGAACAAATTGTTGATATATCAAGCAGTGTTGCCATGGTGAGGCAATCAATTTATGGCAATAAATTGGACAGGAAGTGTTTCATATTTCCTGCATGCATTGGGTGATCTAAATCAAACTTGGGAAATATGATTGGTGATGTAGGCTGATCACATTGATGTGGCTATACTTAGATAAGACTTTAGATTTTTTACTAGGAAACAGGAAATGGAGTTAATGTTGTTTTACGACCATTGTGCCCTTGA
Organism: Chromobotia macracanthus; assembly: GCA_036877525.1. Taxonomy (NCBI): domain Eukaryota; kingdom Metazoa; phylum Chordata; class Actinopteri; order Cypriniformes; family Botiidae; genus Chromobotia; species Chromobotia macracanthus. The sequence continues at coordinate 966,087 of JAZGTH010000091.1, read as the reverse complement.
GCAAAGTATTTAACGTTGTGTTCGCTGTATGTGAAAGAAAAATGCAAGTATTAACCCTTTGATTTTGCCCCCTCCAGCCCCCTCCATGCCTTTAGACCTTCGAGCCTACTCCAATTCCTCTTCCAGACTGCAGCTGCGCTGGTCTCCACCGATGTCACCCAATGGAAACAACACATACTACCTGTTGCGCTGGAAACAGCAGGCAGAGGATCGCAAACTGTACCAGCACAATTACTGCTCCAAAGGTCTAATGGAGGTTTTGCTTACCACTCATTTCAGCAGCTATTGCTACCTGTAACTATCAAGTAGTACAATATATAATGGATGATACATCCGTTGTCATTATAACATGCCTCATAACTTAGCAAATCTCTGTATATTATTACAGTGTATGTTAAAATCAATATGTTATATTGGGGACTTAAATTGTGTAAAACCTTAAGTAATATCTGAATATATAGTAACTTGGTTAGTTGCCTCTGTATTGATCGCAGCCATACAAAACCAGAGCAGTGTGATGGACTCTTGCTGTTCAAGGGTTCAAATGAAAGTTTAGCAGTTGTGGTTTCACCCTCTGTTTATGTTTACAGAACTGAAAGTCCCGATCAGGATTTCAGCCACTGATTTGACAGAAACCGAGAACACAAAACCCACCAATCCTGAAATAGGGGGACGAGACAGAGGCCCTTGTTGTCCATGCCCTAAAACAGAAAAGGATCTAAAGATTATCGAAGACTTGATCCACTGCCGCAAAGCTTTTGAGAACTTCCTCCATAATGCCATATTCACACCCAGGTAAAGACACACCAAAGGCAAGAGCAGTAAAAATCATGCTTAAGTTTAAGACAGTGAGATTTGGTCACAGTTTCTCCTTAGATTTTTCCTTAGGGATGTTCCCTGGAAGCTTTTAAAGGTGATAATCTTTATAAAGCTGCTTCTGTAATTTGAAAAGTGCTTTAAAACAATGAGGTGTCATTTAGTTGATAACAACTCCAATATAATAAACATTTAACATTCATTACTGCTGCTAAGACAGAACAAAAGGGCATAAAATCACATTGAAAAAGCAGCTGATGTTGAACAGAGTCTGTATAAACTACAGCACATTTAATTATTGATATTACTGTATTATTTAAACCCAAAATAGTTTTAGGGTTTTTAGCAAAAATAGGTTTTAAAAAGCTGATATAGTTTATCATAAATATCTTGCAATGAAAATAGCCACATAAGCTGATATGGCTTAAAAATTATTTGATTACAGTAATTTTTTTTTTTACAGGAATTACACTAGCATTTATGCAAAATGTGAAGCAGTAGTGTATGTAAAGCAGACCACTCATAGGTTGTTATAAAACAGCACACAGAGGCCTCATGAACATCATGATCATCATCTTTCCCTCCATGTAGCACGTTCTGATCCATCACACAATATATAATTACTCCACTTCAATCAATAAATCCAATTAGTCTTCATGATCTCCTCTGGGTCGAACAAATGTCTCTTTGTTTAGTGTCTGAGAGGTTGTTTTGGAGTGTTTTCGGCCATCTTGCAGTCATGGTTTCCCCTCCTGATGACGGTAATTGTGCAGCATTACTTCTGGAGGCTGGATTCAAACAGTAGGAAAACCATGCGTGTTTTCTCTCTGACCTCAAAGGTATAACACATTAAATGTTCTCAGCTCAAATGAGGACCAGCATCTGTATAACATTTCATCACCAGAAGGGAACCACATGTGTCCAACAAGTGCACCAAGGTCATGGTTGCATTACCTGTGCGGACTCTTGTTGTAATCAGTGTCATAAAATCAAGTCTGGTTTGCATGAGCGACATGCTTGAGGATGGAGAAATGGCGTTGATTCTCCACCTCGTGTAATCCTAGAGTGGATTATTTTTTTCCGTCTGGCTTTTTCCCTCTGCATTTTTGTCATTGCTTGGCTATTAAAGGAAGCATAACTGCCAAAAATAGATGAGAGGCAGCTGGGCAGCACGTTTGTGCCTGTGTTGTGCCAACACAACCTGCTTTTACTGAAAACTGAGATATTGATGGAAGTGCCCAGAGTTCCCTCAAAGTTCATGATTTGGAGCACAGGAGGAAGGGGAATGAGAGGAGAGGAAATCATATCCATTCACAGGCCATTCACTCTCAAACTGCTGCGCTGTCAGGAAATTCACAGTAATGCCATCTGAAATACAAATAAAATGAAGTTCCCCTTCAGATCAGTGTGTGTCGCTGTGCACAGAGGGGACCGGAGGAAGAGAGAAAAAGAGTGAAAAACAGGAAGGGAGACAGATAATGTGTGGTCTGAAGAGTGGATAGATTCAGGATAACATGCTGCTATACTGCTTTTACATTAATTGTGATTTTGCACTATGTAAACTGTTGCTTTAACATGTCTTCAGTGAGGTCATGTGACCAGTGTTCAGCTGTTTTAGAAGTATATCATTGCATACAACTTCAAGTTTCCATTTGCATTCCATTTTGAACATTTTGAACGTGTGCAAGTCCAGGCAATTGTAGAGGATGGCACTAGCAACGCCAGCGTCATGGGTTTGATTGCATACTGCAATAACAGCATCTATTTGTAATGAAAACTGAAGCGATTAGGATGTCCAGTATGTATCACACATGTGAAGAGAGGGACATGTGTGGCTTCTGCCACATGCTTTAAGGCCAGCTCAGCCCAGCTGTGGTGCTGTGATATGTGTTTGTAACAGGCAGAGGACTCGCCACTTGTAGGGAAATGAGTGACAAAGTGTTTCAGTGTGTGTGTTAGCAGGCAGAGGAATGCGGTCCAGTTGTGTGGTGTGTGTGTTGTTTTTTTAACCATTGTGGGAACCAAATGTCCCCACAAGGATGGTAAGTCACACACACCTACTTTGTGGGGACCCGTCAGCAGTCACCACAAGGGAACTTGATTTCTATTACATACTAAATGATTCTTATTTAAAAAAGCAACAGATGCAAAAAGGTTTGTGTGAGGGTCAGGTTTATTGTTAGGTTTAGGGGTAGAGCGAGGGTTAGGGAATAGAATATACAGACTATACAGTATAGAAGTAATTGTGTCTATGGAAAGTCCCCACAAAGCATAGAAATGTAACGTGTGAGGGTGTGTCTATATGTGTGGGTATTTGAGTGAGTTTACATAACCATTTACTGGGGACAAATTTTCTTTTGTTTTTTATTGTAAAAATGCAGAAGGTTTTCTGTTAGGGTTAGAGTGTGCGTCTGGGAGTCTCTGCCAGATTATCTGAGGACAGAATCCATGACTGAGTAACTTCAAGAGGATCAGTACGTTTGCAACTAATTTTTCAATACTCTTACAAATAGGGGTTCAGAAATGAAAAGGCCATCATCAATCAGGTTGGGAATTTAAAGCAAAGTTATGGTCTGTCAACAGCATCTGTGGCAAGCTGTTGATTACCACAGAATAATAATTTTGACGCATCCTTCTGATTCTGAGATTGATTGTACAGCTATGTGCTTGCAGTACTTTTCAAAGTCTGTGCAGTAAAGTCGTTGCACAAGTGTAAGATGAGTCTAGTGTAATTGAAAGGTTGTCTGTCAATCTTTCAGTTCACATCATGAATGTGTAAAACCAGTAAAGCTGATAACTTGTAACCTGTGATAATGTGTCTGTGATAATAGACCCAACAGATGCTGTTAATACTAAAATATTCTTACAGACTTGCATATGATTTTTTAGTAAAAAGTAAAATGTTTCTTTCATGGCAGACCACCTGACAGACGCCGTCGAGATCTGTTTGCTGTGGACAGCACGACTTCCTTTCACACTCTAACGACTGGTAGCTGGAACCAGATGGCGGGAAACTTCTCAGGCAACGAGCCGCCCAGACACGTGTTCCCCTTTCATGAGAGGATGGTGAAGGAGAGGAATGCTGATGTCAGTGACCTGCAGCCCTTCACCATTTACCGCATTGACCTGCATGCCTGCAGCGACGAGGTGCAACACTGCAGCGCAGCCACCTTTGTGTTTTCCCGCACCAAACCGGCAGGTCAGAGCAATGTCAGTGTAAAACTGATGATGGTGTGTTACGCCACGACACCAATGACAAATCTTCTTAACTTTGCACTTATAGAAAGAGCTGACGACATTCCCAGCCGTGTGACCTGGGAAGGTCTGGAAAATTCTGTTTTCCTGAGGTGGCCTGAGCCATACAGACCAAATGGTCTGATTCTGCTGTACGAGATCCAGTACCGCCTGGGAACTGAGGTAACCCGTCACTAGTTTTTAATTACTGTTTCACAGATGGTACTGACCAGTGTGTGTTTGTGGGTTTTTGTCTGCAGCCCGAGAAGCACGAGTGCGTGTCCCGTCAGCACTACAGGGAGCACAAAGGGGTCAAACTCTCCAACCTGGGACCTGGGAATTATTCTGCCCGGGTACGAGCCACTTCTCTGGCCGGGAATGGCTCCTGGACAGATCCCATAGCTTTCTATGTGCTTCAGGTTGATCGTAAGTTATTGTGACATTCAGCACCTAAGTTCTGTTGTCTGTTGTTCTTCAGGTCAAAATGAAATTATATTTATAACCGTTTTACCTCCATAACGTGACTGGTTTCAAAGTGGAACAGAATACTTGAAAAATGTTGCGATTTTTTCAGTGGGTTTGATTGGAAAAGTGGGTGTTTATGTCAGAATGTGAGTTTTGGAATGAAACTTTTGTTCTAGGAATCAGGACATTTTTTTACTCTGAGCTTTATGTTTATTAAAATTGCATTGCTATTGGCAAGACTTATAGGGGCTGTATTGTCTATAGAAGAAGCCGAAAACATTTTCTGAATAGTCAGTTGTCTGTTGGTTTATGTCGTTTAACAGAAAATTGTAAATCATTTGGGGTGGAGAAAGTTACATTTGTTTTGATCAAAGGTTAGGCCATATTATGAAAACAAACACTGATATATTTTGTACAGTGATATCATGAACATGTTACGAAAGACAGTTTGTATTTCATGTGACTTTAATTCCAAATCATAAGAATTTAAATACAGATTTATTGACTGTGCCAATGCTAACTGTTAAAATCATCCACATGACGAAATGTCACTTTTCTTGCCCACTGAAGAATCAGGATATGAGCAAGTTCTGTACTTCATGATCATCCCCATTGTCATGATACTCACCGTCTTCACTGGAGTGGCGTTCATCCTGCTCAATAAAACACGGTACCAGTTTTAAAGTAACACCATTTTTTTATAATTTTTCTTAACCACACTGCCTCCATTCTTTTGGAGACAATGTACCTGCTACTCATACTGCAGTGCTTGTCTTGAAATGCTTTCTGCTTGTTTTCTGTTGAATGTGTTTGATATTAATCTGCAGAAACAGTGACAGGCTTGGAAATGGGGTCTTGTATGCTTCAGTGAACCCAGAGTACTTCAGTGCTGCGGAGAGTGAGTGTTCAGCCTGTACACATCTGTCCACCTGCGTACACATCTGTCCACCTGCACCTGCACCTGGATCTACACACCAGTCTACAATGAAGAACTACAATGAATAGCTCATAGGGACTACAACTAGCTTCTTCTGGTTTTTGTGACCCTGGAATTTAAATAAACCCTGCCCTGGTGAATACACAATAAAGGGAGTGAGGCCTTGTTGGGCTGCTTTAGAGAGGACAGAGTTGCTGTAGTAGTGTTGTTACCATGCTGACATAATGCTAACCAGCATCAGAGCAGTCAGAGACCACTCCGTCAGAACCAGGGTCTTAACAGTCTCATGTATTTATTATATAGTAACTGTGCTATAAAATCATGAGCCATTCAGTGCCTATCAAAATCATACATCTGTCCTTTAAATTGAAATTTACAATGTGTCGTCTATTGATGTAATGGGAAGTATCTCTGAATTCAATCAGTTCCGTTTGAAGCCACTTTAAAATATTTTTGCAAACTGTACATACCTGTACATCAATTTAATTCCATATTAATGGAGTCTATACATGTATTTTTAGAAGTCACTCGTGATTATGCACTAGATATTACTGATTAACTGCTGCTGTGTTTGCAATAATGTTTGCAGTGTATGTACCAGATGAGTGGGAAGTTGAGCGAGAGAAGATTACAGTGTGTCGAGAGCTTGGGCAGGGATCCTTCGGTATGGTGTACGAGGGCATCGCCAAAGGTGTAGTCAAAGACGAGCCGGAAACCAGAGTGGCCATCAAAACAGTGAACGAGTCAGCGAGCATGCACGAACGCATCGAGTTCCTTAATGAGGCCTCGGTGATGAAGGAGTTCAACTGTCACCATGTGGTGAGTTACAGAACACAACATCTAAATATTGGCTGTATTTACTCACCCTCAAGTTGTTCCAAGCCTGTCTAAACTTATTTCCTCTGCCCCACCCAAAAGAAGATATTTCGAAGAATGTAAACTGAACAGTTTTGGGGCACCATTGACTTCCATAGTAGGAAATGAAATGCTATGTATTTCAAGGTGCCCAAGAACTGTTTCAATATATTTTTAAAAAAATCTTTCTTTGTTTTCATCAGAACAAAGAAATGTATACAGGTTTGAAAAACTTAAGGGTGAGCAAATGATTACATAATTTTCATTTTTCTATGAATTATCACTTTAAGAATTATTGTCTCTTTATTGGTGTAATGGCTTGAAAATAAGTTGAGAGTTATTGATTGGTTATGTGATTTATTGGTGGGTTATGTGATGTGATTTCTTGTGATTGGTTTAGGTGCGTCTGCTGGGCGTAGTCTCGCAGGGTCAGCCCACCTTGGTGATCATGGAGTTGATGACACGTGGAGATCTAAAGAGTTATCTTCGCTCGCTACGATCCACAGAGGTTGAGACATGATCACACACTTGACAACCTCACTTCTTTGAAATCCTATGAACAGTTTGAAATCACTGGCCAAAAATATTTACCACATTGTTATGACAAATTACAGCAAATGAGGTGTACCTGGAGGCATAGAGGAATTGTAATGCACATACAATTGACAAGGTTCCATGGATAAGCACGAATCGTCTGCGCTAAAATTCACTACTGGTTTTATTTAGTCTAAATGAGGCACTCTATAGTTTCTGTAAACAGCTTCTAATCCAGGGATTTTCAAGAGCAGAGCAACATGACCTCACTCATTTCAGTGAAAGCCTGGTGGCTTCTGGCTGCTTGAGTGACAGTGACTTTGGTGACAGAATGTAGGCACGTCTGGTGACACGAAAAAAGTTGAGAGGGGTTTAACTTCATGCAAATGATTAGCAACTTTCTGATGTGATTACCAATGAGAGTAAAGTCAGTGAAGCACGTCATCCAATGTTACACACTGTCTACTGCCTCCAGAATGCTTGTTGCAGTTGCAACCAGTAGTGGGAACACCCATCAGCAACTCATCTGTCAGTGACTGGCGGCACACTGAATGCCACAACCTCATAAAAACATTTCAGAACAGTTCGGGATTCCTATGATGCCTTAAACTACTGCCTCTGTAGGCATCTTTAGTATGTCTGCGTCTCTTATTCTCCTCTTCGTCTTCTTCCTCAGAGCAACTGCAGTCTGCCTCTACCACCCCTGAAGAAGATGATTCAGATGGCGGGAGAGATTGCGGATGGCATGGCTTACCTCAATGCTAACAAGTTTGTTCACAGAGACCTGGCTGCCAGGAACTGTATGGTGGCCGAGGATTTCACTGTCAAAATTGGTGGTATGTGATGAACTAAAGTAATTAGCTCTCCTGACCTTTTGTTGCATATCACATTTAATGCTTAAAAAAACAGGTCAGGGTGGTTGATTGTTGTATTGATTTATTTATTTGATGAATATCTGTAGGTCGGCCTGTCAAGTTTAAGAAAAAGAAATCTACATTTAGCTACTCATTTTGAAATTGTGTCTCACACCCTGCTATAAAATATTAATTTACAAATCTATATAAAAATGTACTTTTAAAAATGTTATTGCTTCTTTTGACATTCTGAGCTTTTGGTCATTGGTTGTTTATTTTATAACAAAATAACGCACAGGTGAAAATTCAGTGTATGTTCTTGATTTTGTTTGGATAAACCTCAAGTAAAACTATAGAAACTGAATTTGTCTTTAATCTGTAGATTTTGGCATGACACGGGACATTTATGAGACCGATTACTACAGAAAAGGAGGCAAAGGCCTGCTGCCAGTACGATGGATGTCTCCAGAGTCACTTAAAGACGGAGTCTTCACCACCATGTCAGATGTGTGGTGAGTGTCAATCTGCTCTTTTGGGAATCTGTATGTTTATATGATATTAGAAATATTAGACAAAACAAGCAGCACTAAAAGCATCAGGATGCATCAGACAAAATTTCTGTCTTAGAGAAAAGACCACCCCATTAACCACTGCAGGGTCTGACCATCTGAAGGCCAGATGAAAACCACACATGCCCAGATCAACACTTTCTATTGCACAGTGCATACATTTATACAGGAAATGAGGCAGAACATCTTTCCATATATTTCAAATGAAATCTAGTCTGTGCTTATCCGGAAACTGCAACAGCTGCGGTTGATATGAGCGGCATTCCAGGGTCTGTCGGTATCTCTTTGTTATTCCATGTCATTATAAAAAGCTGTTTGGGGTTCAGTCTTTTGTTAAGGATCAGATCTGTGAACTTCCTGCCCAGGAAGCAGATTGGGCACTTAATTAGTGTCCTCAGGTTGCAGCTGACCGGAGCATCTGCAGGTGTGTGGCTGCGTCACAGACGTGCCCTGATAATAAGGAATGTCTGGATAACTGTATGCAAGATTTTGAGGAATGGAGTAACGTATCTTCAGAAATTACAAGTCTATCATCACAAAATACAGTTCAGAGTACTGGGGATGGAGAACAGGGTACAAAAAATGTAATTTGTTTCTTTTCAACAAATTATTTTGTTTATTTTTATTTTGGGTTTGCAGTTTATTCAACCATTACCAAAATTTGGGCATGTCTAAAAAAAAAGATTTTGTAAGAGGTCAAGGTAAATATGAGATGCTTTGATTCCCTGTTGGTCTCTTTCCTCTGTGAAAACTCGTCAGGCCAACTTGTGCTGACATGTGCCTGCAACTTCTGGTAATTAAAACATACATCACTGATGGTCTTACTCATAGTTTGTCTTAAGGAAATGTCTTTTATCAGCAGGAAACTTAAACTGAACATCTTCACCTTTCAGGAATCGCTGTTGTGGTTGTGTAGATCCTTCCAATCTGTTTGTCTTGTTTCTCGGCAGGTCCTTTGGGCTGGTGTTGTGGGAAATAGCCACCTTGGCCGAGCAGCCCTATCAGGGCATGTCCAATGAGCAGGTCCTGCGGTTTGTCATGGAGGGAGGACTGCTGGACAAACCAGACAACTGCCCTGATATGCTGTAAGTCTCAGACTTTAAGACACCATTAAATGTTTAAGACCTTTAATCCTGACGTTTAAGACACTGTTACACTTATGAGTTAAATCAGTCCTGTGGCACAGTCATTGGTAAACATAATAGCCAAATAAAGTAACATTTAAAGTTTAATATTTACAATGTTATATATAAACATTTAGTTTTAATAAAACATTTTCTAAAAGCAAAGGTTTTTTTACTCTTGGCTGAAACTAATGAAGGTGATGTAACTAATGATGTAAAGTGTGAGGTGAGGTGACAAAAGGTGCAGAATGCATTTAGGTTAGATAGTGCCTCAGTTTCTTCTCAGTGGTGTCGTTTAGGATGTTTGTGGTGGTTGGCCGGCATCTGGCATCTCTTAACACTGTTTCAAACACTGTTATAAAGCTGCAGGAAGGATGAAGTGACTTTAAAACAGCCGGAACTGAGTGAATAAAGTGCTGCTGTTGTGTTCTGCTTTAATGAGCGAGTGCAGAATAAAACCTTAATTCCTGTAGTTTTTGTTGTTTATGCCCTTTTGTGCATATCAAGTTTAGTTCTGAATTCATTTTTAGTTGCAATCTAGAATTCAGTAGTTTAGTAGTTTAGTTTAGTTTTCTTCAGAGATATACCTTTAGTTTTCCCAAATGTGTTTAATTTTCATTTTAATTAGAAGACTTTAGAGCTGCTAAAGTTAATGCATACATGGGTAATTAATTGTAATGTCATGGCTGTCAAATTCTAATTTAGAACATACTAAGTATCAAAACCTACTAATTCATTTTTGTTTAATTGAAGCTTGTTTCTGAGTAATGTAATTAGTACAATGTTTTAAGAAACTGTTTAAAACAACTTTTATGTTTTGATGAATGTAAATATAAACAGTTTTTCGAGGTGATGTTATGATCTCAGTGTATGTGGCTCAGGAGCTTCAGTCCAGTTACTGCAGCAGATAAACGCTGGACTGAAACCGCAATGGAAACTGTTTTAGTCACTGTGAGTTACTGCAGTTCACAGTGTGTTTTTATGTCTGTGTGTATGTGTTTGTGCATGTGTTTAACTGTATTTGTGAGGGTCACTAACTTGTTAAAATCATGACAACTAACTAGTGAGACATTTCACTTGTCCTTAGTAAATAAAAAACTTCACAAATCAGCCAAATTTCATGCACGTTTGTTGGGAGGGTTAGGTTTAGGGGAGAGTTAGGGTTAAGTGATAGAAAATATTAAAAAAACTTGTAGACCAGAAGTCGCAAGTTTGATTCCCACAGCTGGCAGGAAATGACTGAGGTGTCCTTGAGCAAGGCACCTTTCCCCCAGTTGCTCACCAAACTGCCCACTAGCTGCCCACTGCTCCAGGTGTGTATATGTTCACTTCTCACTGGATGGGTTAAATGCAGAGGTCACATTTCAAATATGCGTTACCATACACTGACAGATATGTTACATTCATCTCACTTGTGTGTCTGTGTATGAATGTAAATGTGTGTGCGTGCACGTGTGTGTGGTGCCCTGGCATTTGTGAGTGATAGCTGATGTTTGTGGGTGTGTATCTGGTGTTTGTGAGACTCATGGTGTGTGATCTGGCAGATCTCACAGTGTCCACAGCTGTTCAGAGTGACAAGCTGCACCAGTTTCAGTATCCTGCTGAAGTTTCCGGTTCAAAGGCATTTGCTAGTGTGAGGTGGGTCTTGTTTGGTTGAAGACCAGATGTGCTGCTGTGTTGTGGAACATCCACAGGGGTTTAACTGCACCAGCTGCAGGGCTGTTCGCTGCTGCAGTGCAGTCATGAAGAGCTGTTCTCTGTCTGCAGATATGAGGACTCTCAAAATCCACAAGAATCAACACTTTATGTTTTTATTATTGTTATACAATATGTATTTATTTATTTATTTAAAACAAATTAAGTTCAACAAAGGTATAAATAGAGGAGGAAGAATGGTAATAATGTCACAGTGTAAGATATCTGAATGGTCCCAAAACAGACTTTATTTTCCTAGTGTTAAATAGAATTTCTCATATGATGTATATAAATAATGCTGATATATGCATAACAGTTTAACAGTAGCTCATAAGATATACTGTATAAAAGATCTTATCACAATACTTGCCAAAATGACTCATAAATGACTTTAAATCACTCTGCAAGGCACTCATGCTGTTTTCTTTGTGTTTGTGTTGTCAGGTTCGAGCTGATGCGCATGTGCTGGCAGTACAACCCCAAAATGCGTCCATCCTTCCTGGAGATCATCAGCAGCATCACAGATGACCTGGGGCCAGGCTTCAAGGAGACAAGCTTTTTCTATAGTGAGGAGAACAGACCTCCTGACACAGAGGAGCTGGAGAATGTGGGAGAGATGGAGAATGTTCTTCTGGAGCCGTCCTCCAGCCTGCAGCCCCTCACCTCCTCTCTGGGCTCTCCTCAGCAGTGTGTCTCTGGAACCCAGGGCTCCGCCATGCCTGCCGGTCCATCTTCTCCCCAGTCCTCCCCCTGCTCAACAGACAAGCACCCATCCCCCTCGGCGAATGGGCCCATGGTTCTCCGGAGTTCATTTGCTGAGGCCCAGCCTCATTCTCACATGAACGGGGGCCATAAGAACGAGCGTGCCTTGCCTTTGCCCCAGTCGTCGACTTGATGATGAGCAGTCTGTTTCCATTGACTGACACACAACCATACTGTGTGTGTGTCAAGCCACTTTGTGTCTCTTGGGAAAATATATTCAAAATAAGAGACTCAAACAGTACAGGCAGAGTATAGGCAGTCAGTTTTCAATCATACCTCAACAGACAAAGTTTGGGGTTCTTTGTTTTTTTGTGTATCTGGTTGAATTGATTGACATTAACTGATGTGTCACTAGTGCTGAAGGAGCAGGACTGGATTACTGACGACAAAACATTCTCACACCTGATAGGCTGCCTGTTGTTGTTACATTTCTGTTATTGTAAGATGGTTTTGAAGGCCTATCAGAGCCAGTAGTGGTACGGTGGCGTTATTACAACACTCTGCAAATCTTTAGGCAAAGTGTTTTTCCAAAGACATGCATCTAAATCATATAGTTTATAGCACATATGAGAGAAATTTGCATCCATTTTCCACCCATACTAGTTGTATATGAGTTGAATATGGCCAATGGAATGGAAATCTAGGTTTATAGGTAAAATCACTGATTTCCTCACTGCATACCAGCAGGCTGGGCAGTATAGTGGAGAGGAAATTCTCGAACCTGCCAAAATCTTTCCCTTTGTTATTGCCAGATTGTGAACTGCTTTCTGTTTTCTTCCACTGTAATCTCATCATTCTGCAATGCGACAGTTTTTTACACTGTTGTACATAATCTTTCAAACCATCTGCTGCTTAAATAGTACAATGAATAGAGAGTTATTTACCCATATCTTTCTCTAAGAAATCTGTTTCAGACAGCAAGAAAACGCGAAAAATCATACCAAAAGTACAAATGTCGCAACATATGCAACAGACACCAAATCAAATGAATCATTTTAAAGGTCTTTCGGTAAAAACACAAAAGTCAAGTTTTTCAATTGTAAAAGTGGCCTTGTGAAGCTGGCATGTAAATTGGACTCTTCTGAGCATGTCCAATGACTGTCACTTTTCTAGCTTTTTACAGTTCAGATAATCATGTATGTCTGTGCTGAAGAAAGCTGATAAGCTGCTTTTTCATTTTTGTGCTTTTATGGTTTATAGAAATGTGTGTGTGTGTATATATATATATACTATAAGCACATGGAGCACATGTATATATATTTGTATATATCTGTGTGTGTGTGTGTGTGTGTGTGTGTGTGTGTGTGTATATATATATATATATATACATACATGTGCTTCATTCTAGTTCAGCAAGAAGATGAAAACATCAGAAGGTTCAGTCGAGTTCAAGCCATGTAAAGTTCTGTATGTCTTCTGTTTTTGATAGAGTTTTTTCTCAGCTTGTGAGTAGACATGCTTCTGTTATCATGTCATTATTGGTGATGTCCTGGAAAGGCAGATGTTTCTGTCTGTAGCATCTGAGACTGTGGCCTACATGAGCCTCTGACAGCTCCACGCTGTCACTCATATTATATTCTCAGGTCAGACTCCTCACATTTCTCAAGGTCTTAAACCCCTTCAGCATTTTCCAGCCTCACATTCATTCCTCTGTCACACACAATGCTTTGTGGTCGAATATATTCACACATCAAGCTAGACTGAAAAACGCTTTTGAGTTCATTTCATTGCTTCAGTCTCTACTTGTGTTTTTAACTCTTCAGCTTGCCACTGTCAGACGTTACAAATGCTGCGTTTCCCCTTCTCAAGCAGAGCTGAGCAGGGGAGGTTTGTCTATAAGTACTAGTTGTTTTTTAATGTTTGAGTTTTTTTGAAGGATTTTTCAAAGAACTAACTGGCATCTTTCCCCCCCAAACTGAGCTTTCTCATATTTAATTTCTTTTCCTTTCCTGTGATTATTATAATCACTGTAAATCCCTCAGATTTAAATGTAACATTGTAGATAGTTTTATATGTTTTTTCATGACTTGGGGACTTTTTGTTTTCCTTCAAACATTTATCTACCTCACTCTTTTTATGTACCTGTAAATAAAGTAAATGTGAGCTTTGTCATGAAAAGAACAATATTACTGGTCTCTGTATCTGGGTAAACCTCATAAAAGATACAAACTACCATCTAGGAGGCGGAAAATACAGAATGATGGACTTTTTTAAAGGAATGGCTGCTTTTCTGTCAGATCTTACTTAATCTTATTCATTATTTGTGAGATTAAAATATGAAAGTGCAGGTCTGACTCCAGATGTGCTGAAATGTTAATTTAATTAATTCATCTTGTAACCTGGTGGCCGGGGGCAAAGGTCAATATTCTGTATAAAATATAACAAAATATAAAACTGTATAAAATAAGGGGATATTTGGAATGTTTCCTCTGCAGATGTTGATCTCCTTTCCCTTCCATGTTTCTGAATTCCACATTTTGTTAACTTTGTTTTTCATTAGAGTGGATTTATTGGAAGATTGTACTTCAAATATTCATTGAAACAAAAGCACTTGAGTGTGACGCGATGTTTGTAACCCCCATATAACTTATATATAACCCATATAAGCATCAGTTTACAGTATGATGAACAATTAGTAAGAATTGTCCTTCCAAACCAAAGATCAGTTAAACTGTTTCAAAGTAACTGAAATAACCTGAAGTGTTGCAAAGATCACTGAGGGCTTTTGGTGGAATTAGCAGGTTTAGAAGCCAGTTTTACTCAGTATCTTTGAGAAAAATACCCTTTTCCCACCCCATATTTTTGCAGCTGTTCAAAACGGGATAAAAGTTGGAAAGACTGCTACTTATTGTGAACAGGTTTCCTGGATATAAATATCTTAGATATTTAGGCTATATTTGGGGTTTGTAGCACACCCTCCCAGGTATTGAAACCAACCCAAGCAAATGATCTGACAGCATTTTTTTCCCTAAAGGTTGTCTAAGATCATGCAGGACAACAAATCTGCTGCTTTTTCTCTGACTGATTCTGCTTGCAGAACTGTAAGACCATACCATGTGATGGTTCATTTCTCAATTACAGATCTTTTCACCATGAGCGAGATATTCTCAGGACTGAAGATTTAGAGCGGGCATCAGGAAGTGACCTGTCTACATGGCTTACTATCCTCCTGCTGCACAACATCATCTCATGAGATGCATTTCTGACATCTGAACATGCCAGTGTACTCTTCAGTACTACACGTCAGAGAGGAGAGCACAGGAAGTGTTCATGATCTGCTGATGCCATCAGGGGGTTGAAGAGGGCTTTGTTTTATTCCATGTTATTTTCTTTCACTTGTTGATGTTGATAGAGGAAACTGGGTTTGTTCAATGGAACAGTTCAGACAAGACGTTGGTGTTCACTACTACATGAATGCAGATTGGAAGAGAGAACGGAGAATGTTTTGTGGTCCATGTCTGTTCAAACCTGGCTTTTCTGATTAAAAAAGGCATTTATTAACTTTGTGTGTTGTTTTCTTTTGTATAAATCTGAAGGTCACGTAAGTGTGTCCCAGGAATATGAAGAGGATCAATATATTTAATTTACAGTGACACATTGATCAGAAATGTTTTATTTTATAAGTTATACTTATTAAAACCAAATATTATAAACAAAATATATTAACACAAAATATAATAAAAACAGATCAATAGCTTTGTGGTTGCAGTAATATTTTATAAAAATATATCATATAAAAATATATGTAATATAATATTGGTAATGCTTTGTATAAGAGCACATCTCTGACTGGATTGATGTGAAAGCATCACAAATTAATTTGACTATGCAAAATAGTTGAGCTTTAATAGTGAACTATAAACAGAGTTTGTGTGAAATATCAGTATTGCTATTCTTAAGTTTCAGTAACCCTCCTGTTATGTTTGGGGTCAAACTGACTAAAAAGCATCTTTGACATCTGAAAATATATTTAAATGATAATAACAAACATATATAAAAATCGTAGTTATGTTTTCAGTTGCTCTCATATGCTCTTTTTCCCATGTCTTCTGGAACTACAGCTTGAAAGGTGTGAGGTTTTGTTGTTTTAAAAGAATTTGAAGCGTCTGTGAAAGAAACTACATTACCCATCATGCTCTCTCTCTGGCTCGTGACGCGCTTGCTGTGGGACGGAAACAAACCGTTTCTTCGGTAAAGGCGGTGAGGTGGGTTTTGATTCACTCTTCACGTACGTGTTGTGTGTCGTGCATCGGTGCGTTAGGTGTGATGTTCGTCTGACCTGAATATGAGAGTTGAGCGCTGTCCAGCATTACGATTTCTGCAGTGTTTATATTTACATTTATGAGTTGACGTGCTGATTGACAACAAGGCCAAATATCGGTGAATGCACAACTCTGTATCTTTAAAGTTCATGACGCGTTCGTACATAATGCTCTTATGATATCGCAATTGTATTGTGTGTCGTTATTGGTCTTTGGCTCACCAGCACATAAAATAACTGAACAGGCAGTTATAACAGACAACGATACACAAACAGAGTAGCGTCGCATAAATGAACAGTGTTGATGGCATGTGGACTTTAAACATGTTTATCTGCAGGAAATGTGTCACAGTAATAGTGACAGTTTTGAGAATCACACTGACTACTGGAAACCTGACTTACCTGATCATATTGTATCAGCCCCTTTATGTGCAGTCTAATTAACTGTTGGTTATGTTTTATTCTATATTTATGTTAGATGTTATGACACAGATGCATACTATACTGTACAAGCTGTTCATTCTGTAAGAATATGAATTTTGAAGTGCAATCATCTAATGCATCCAACATAAAACAGATTAGACCAGTATCAAACCAGTGTCTTGTTAATGCTTTTAATGGTACTTAATGGAGGCTCATTGGATTAGAACTTAAGACCACAGATGAAGTTTCTGCTTCATGTCTTGGTTTGGACATCAGAGCTAGTCTAGAGGCAGACAGGTTTGGAAAAGCTGTGAAACAGAGTTATTTTAAAATTCAGGGCATATGTTTGATCTGAAATTTACATACTCAAGAAAACACGCGTGTAGCATGTTAACATTGATGAACAAAAATCAGTTATTAAGCAGCTACATAACAGATCAGTGTTCAACACAATTTCCTTGCCTTACCCACATTTGGTTTATAAAATGATTTATAGTTTAAGCTGTCGGGTCCAATTTAGCAAAAAATGTGAGTTTGACTTGTGGTTATGTCAAGTCTGTAAACAGAAAGAAAATCCTGCTACAATATCACATCTCTAGATAGAAGTTGTTTAGAATTTAAACTTCCATGTTAAGAAAATAACACCACAAGTACCCGGCAAAAGTCAAGGATTGCAGCTTTATTAACGTTCAGATTTTCACTTGATTTGTTATACTGATAACATGATTTGTAAAGACCAATTTTGTATTAAATTAGAAAAATACAAAATGGTTGTTTTTTTAACACCACTGTATTTTGAAATATTTTTCTTCAGTGTCTGAACACAAATAAGCTGACAGAAGTAAGATTCTGTCACAGGTATCTTACGGGAATGGCCTCAGAACTCCATCAAACAATATTTATGGCCAAGCAGGAGAGACACAAGAATCTTTTCCTAAACTACAGAAATCTCAACAATTTTCCTGTTGAGCTTCTTAAAGATGAAGGTCTTCAGTTTCTGGAGAGACTCTACATGAAGAGAAACTCTCTGACAATGCTGGTGAGATTTTTCTTCTCATTTTTTGGTGTTGGGCTTGTTTTGAAACATTGTTTATTTTGTTTGCTTTCTTATTTTACGTTCCTCTTGTCAGCCTGAGAATCTAGCCCAGAAACTGCCCAACCTGATCGAACTGTGAGTATTCATTAACTTGTTTATGGTGCTGTTATACAACTGCAATACCGCTGTTGTCCACTAGATATTGTCTCTTAATTTTTAGTAGTGACGTTTCCTTGACAACATGATCCAAGTTTAAATGATTACACAGTTATAAAACATAACCCCAACTATTTGTATTTTGTTTCATTTAGATACCTACATTCAAATAATATTGCTATTATTCCTCAAGGTAATTTTATCACTTATAGCTGTTACATAACAGATTCGTTTTCGGGTTACAGATTACAGTTTCGGGTTTAACTGAAAATTATTCATTTTTACTTTATATTAATATTGCAGCAATTGGTAACCTGGTGAAGCTGCAGTCCCTGGACATGAGTGACAACACCCTGCAAGTCATCTGCCCAGAGATTGGTCAGTTGCACTCTTTACGACATCTGCGATTGGCCAATAATCAACTGAAATTTCTGCCACAAGGTGTGTTGTGCATGAGCCACTCCTCTAATATTACTGAATGTGAACATTTGAACATTTATTGAGCTGCTATCAGTTATTGTGATAATCAGCAGTTTTGCAATAATTCGGAAAAATCAGGTATAAAAATCAAATGAATTCCTTTGTATTTTCCCTTAAACTTGATGAATAAACTGTATGAAAACAGTTCAGGCAAAGAGAAAATTATGATGCCGTGTTGAATAGTGTTGAAATGTTTTTGAAACCTTGAACCCAACACATGAGGGAATACTAAGATATATTAGAAACAGAAGAGAAAAGGGATTTCGAACCGAAAGAATGAACTTTACGCTTAAATTAGAGCACAATATGATGGTTAAATGTATCTGAGAAATTTCTTCTGTTCAGTCATAAAGGATTTGTGGGGAATGACTACACTCTTTGACATGCTCTTTACTCTAAAACACGAGAAGCAAGACATCTTGTATCTTCTTTTTATTGTTCTTTTCCAGTTTCTTTTCCAGTTGTATTTCAACAGACGCTGTTCAGGGCTTTAATTTATCGCACATAAAGTCTTCAGAACACGTTTTTAATGCATTGTTCAAATGCTTTTAACATGTTTTAGCATAGATTTTGAGCTGTTGCAAGGCCTTACTCATGTAGAGAGAGCGTGATCTTGTGCTTGTACGTGTGCAATTGGTTCCTGTGTAAAATCCCACAATGCATCATGCCCTGTTTGCCCTCAATGAGCCTAGCAGATATCTGAATGTGTTTGTGCTGGTAGAACTGGGAGATCTTCGAGAGCTTGAGACCCTCGATGTGTCCATGAACCTCCTGAGGACTTTGCCGGAGAATCTCCACCACTGTCTGTCTCTTCAGTGCCTGACTGCAGACCGCAACCTCCTGCACAGCGTACCCCGTCAACTCTGTCTGCTGCCCGACCTCAACGAGCTCTCGATGGCTGCCAACTGCCTGACCTCACTTCCTGTGGGTAAGCAGATGCTCACAAACTCAGTCTTATGTTACAAGAGAAGTTATGATTGACAGGACCCAGAGTTAAGTGGCATTCAGAAGTAAATGTCTTTTAAATGAATCATGCATTGCATTTATTATTATTTTAATATGTTCCTTGAGGTTTCTTTTTTAAAAATTGGTGTTCTGTCTGTCTCCAAAAAAAAAAAAAAAAAAAGGGGGCAAACCGCCCCCCCCCCCCCCACCCCCCCCCCCCCCCCTCTCTTTCCTTCCCCCTTCCCTTTTTTTTTTTTCCCCCCCCCCCCCCCCCCCCCCCCCCCTTTTTTTTTTTCTTTTTTACCCCCCCCCTCTTTTTTTTTTTTTTTTTTTTTTTTTTTTTTTTAAAAAAAAAAAATATTTTTTTTTTTTAAATAAAAAACACGGGGGGCCCCTTTTTTTTTTTGCCTCGGGGGGGGGTTGTGGGTATTTTTTTTTGGCAGGGGGGGGGGCCGCCCCCCTGTTTTTTTTTTTTTGGGGGGGGAGAAGAAGTTCTTTAATATGCTGCTGTGGCAGCCCTCTCACGAACTCAGATGATGTTCTGGAATAGTTGAGGATCCGCTGTGATTTTTCCAGTCTAACACCCTTTTCTTTTTTTTTTTTTTTTTTTTTTTTTTTTTTATTTTTTTTTTTTTATTTTTTTTTTTTTTTTTTTTTTTTTAAAAAAAAAAAAAAAAAAAAAAAAAAAAAAAAAAAAAAAAAAAAAAAAAAAAAAAAAAACAAACATAATTTTTTTTTTTTTTTTTTTTTTTTTATTATTTTTTTTAAAAAAATTTTTTTTTTTTTTTTTTTTTCAAAAAAAATTTATTTTTTTTTTTTTTTTTTTTTTTTTTTCAAAAAATCCTTTTTTTTTTTTTTTTTTTTTTAAATTCTGAATCATTTTGATGAACATTTTATGGTCTTGCGCCTTCCACAGAAGATGTATATTTATATAAATATATATAGAACACTTTACTTTGCGATTGCTATCAGGATCTCTGCATTTAACCATCACTGGTGAGGAGTGAACACAGACGGACAGACAGAGCAGTGGGCAGCACACTACTGCACCCAGGGAGCAACATGGGGGTTAGGTGCTTTGCTCAAGGACACTTTAGTTGCTACCTGCCAGTGCTGGAATCGAACCAGCAACATTCTGATTACAAGCCCGATTCACTAACCAGTAGGCCACAACTGCCCCCAAAAAATGTCTGAAAAAAATCGGCTGCCTTGCCTTAATTTATAATCAAAATGATGGTGAATTACTCACCCTAATGTCATTTCAAACACAGATGACATAGTTATATATTTATAAAGAAATTGATGTTTATTCTGTCTGATCAGATCTAGGGCGTTCCATGGAGTTGCAGTTTGTCTTTGTGGACAACAACGCACATCTGAAGGGCCTCCCGTCCTTTCTCTATAATAAAGTTATTGGTTGCAGTGGGTGAGCTCTTTTCTTTTCTTCTTGAAAGCATTTCTTGTAGTGGACAGGTAGGTAGAAACAAAAGTTGTCTGAACGGACAGCCAGTCAGAGTGGGATTTTAGCCAGCTCATGTGCTCTGTGAATGATGTTTGTTGTGTGTGTTCTTATGAGGTGAGTAGTTTATCTGTACTGCTTGTGTGTGCAGATGTGGTCTGTCGGCTCAGGTGTCTGATGTGAAGCATCTCTCTCTGACTGTGGGAGATGTGACTGTTCCTTTCCCTCCTGAAGTGAAGGCCATTGGTTCAGAGGCTGACCGCGTGTTGCCGCTAGAAGAGTTGGCGTGCAGAGTCCTGCACGTGGCCCGGAGCAGTCAGGGTACATGTCTACAACACATCCACAAATACATCAGATTTCAGGATGCTGATATTAAACACTTTTGTTCCAAAATCTGGTGAACTGCCCTTCTAGACCGACGTCATAGGTGCGCTCCTCACGTGACAGATGTTCTAAACAGTAGACTGCAAAATTATGCAGTTTTCTAAGATACCTTGTTTAACCCAATTCTAAGGCAGCTCTGTATGTGTTCTATACAGAGAGAGCAATCCCAGAATCCATGTGAAAAGTGATTTACTAAAATGAATGACGTATACTCATTTTTATTTAATTTAGCTGATGCTCTTTTCACTTGTCGTCTCTCAGTGACGTAATATTCATAGACGTAATATTCATATTATTCCAGGTTTCTGTACTTCCGTAAAAGCCATGGCAACACAGTTACTCATGATAAAATGCAGAAATCACAGCTGTCATAGTCAGTGACTTTCAGCTGTCGCCAAATATAACTCCAAGAAACATTAAGTGTACTGGAGAATTAAATGACCCAAGAAGAGTTTAGGACAAGGGGAGAAATTAAACAAGGCTTAATATCAGTTAATATGTGTTACACATTTATTGTAAATCAGCCTTTTTGAAAATGCTGTGGTTACATTCAAATGTACTTTTAGTATGATTGTTCTGAACAGGTAAAACTGTGCTGCATTACCCACACCACGTATGAGTAATAATTTAGCATTAAACAGTGCATTACTTGTGGCTAATTCATTATAATGAAATAAAATATGTAACTAAATGTAATTATTATAAAATTTTATTTCCTGTATCTCATCAATGAATATGATTTGTCCCATCGGACTGATTTTCATTGACAGTGGAGATGATGAACGCTGTGTTACAGCATCATGGAGCCGAGCCTTTGTTATTGCTGTGAAAACGTGACCTCTAGCACTGAAAATAGCATAGTATGTCTTAAAGATGCATTCATACACACAGTAGCTAATGGGTTGCCAATTTGTGAGGTAACTTTTCAGTTAACAGCCCAGATATTGAACCACTAGTCTGCACCACAGTAACAGTCTTTCTGAAGACTTTTTGTGATGTCTCTGGTAACTTCTCTCTTCCTGTGTGCAGATGTGACGTTTCTGTTGCCCAGGAGTCTTCTGGAAGTGGTCCAGTGGCCTCTGGGTCACTGTCATCGCTGCAGCCAGCCCATGTTCACCATCGTCTACCCCAAACTCTTCCCTCTCAGAGAGACGCCACTCGCTGGAGTCCACAAGAGGTGCTAACTCTTCCCCTCTTTGATGTGTTTTAATGTAGGTGCATGCTGGGAGTCATGGAGTTAAGGCCTGGAGTTATTGCTCTTTTCACACAAAGCCCTGCCTAATACTAATACTCTTATTTATACTCAGAAATTTGTAACCTGAAAGATTAAACTTGCGTTCCACAGTGATTGTGTTACAGACACAACTGGATCCACAGGTCATGTGATCTTGAGGAGAGCTGGTATTTTTTCACTGAGATTTCTCACCTGGTGGAAAGAAAGTGATAACATGTCAGATTTGCATTGAAAGAGATAACCAGACTATATCTAGAGAGCAGTATATCTTAGTAACCGCACTAACTGTACTAAATCACTCAAAACAGGTTAGTAACTGCATAGCAGTGTTACTCTCTCTTTTTTCTCTCTTTCTGCCTTCAACAGAACCACTGTGAGTTTTGTAGCATACTGCTGCTCCAGCCAGTGTCTGACGACTTTTGACCTGCAGAGCTGAAATCTCTTATCCGTTGACTTCACATCGCTGCTCAGGGTGGTCTCATCACCATGATGAGGGTGGAGAGCATCACATGAGACTTTCTGTTGAGCTGATACCTGTCTGTGCATCACGCCCACTACACACGCGGCTGGTAGCTCATCATCCTGAAGATTTTCAAGACCTCAGAAGATGTTCTGCATCCACACAGACAATGGCCGCTTTAGACCTGATTTCAGAAATCAGTGCAGAAGTGGTCTGTTCGATAAAGAATTGTTGTTTTGGTATTAATACAGTTACTGAAAGCAGAACGGTTGCAGGTGTCTAAAGTGAGGAATATTCATTATTAATACATTAAGAGTGTAATTAGTAGAAGTTTCTTGAAAGCCTTTACCAACAATGATTCACTTAGGACTTGTTAGTTTTAGGAGCAATAGTAACTGAGATATTTCTCTTTAAAGAAAAAATATTTTGGAAAATGGACCACATCTTTTAATTAGGTTTACTGTACTATAGCATGAAACGCCATGTTACTGTTTATAACATTGTTACTGTATTTAAGAATATGTGGTGCTTGTGAAGCAAAGCACGGTTTGTCGTAGCCTCACGAATGAGGGGTCAAACTGAGCAGCTTATTGAGGTGAGGTGTGCGATGTTCCCCCGCTGTGTGAAGGACAAACATTCCCGATTTCACATCAGCAGGAGTGTGATGTGACTGGAAAACATTAACAAACAAAAACATGTTCAACGTGTTACCATTGTGTTAAAGAATGTCAGCCTTAAAATATTTCACACCATTGTACACTTTTCAGGCCAGGCTTTGTCAAGCCATCACAAAAATATCCTCAAACTTTACGATGTACTAAAAATTACTTTTGTAAAAAGTAAAAAATATATCTGCATATTTACTACAAAAAACGTTTTAAAGTTGGTTATCAATATAGTCTTAAACAGGTGTTGAATGCGAGTCAATAAACACTGTTAAAGAGAAAATGTACGGCTGAGGAAAGTGAGTGTCGTCAGCAGAATGTCCTTTCCTTCTTTTGGCACTTCTGACTGAATTATTGTGCTCTTGTCCGTCTGATTTTTGCCCATAATAAAATGTTTATCATTTTAATCAAGTTAAATGTTTATCAAGTCTCTCATTGTGTTATTCTTATTTTAAGTTCATACAATTTAAAGTAATTGTGATTGAGGCCAGTTGATTTCGATAAATGTGCCTCACAGCAACGCCCCGCGCCGTCGTGGGGACGCGATGAAACGCGTTTGTTTTCACACTTCTGTCCCTGTTGCTGCTTCACGTGCCCGCGCCCGTGCTCGCGCCGGACGTTGTTCTTTGTGCTGGTCTCGCGCATGCGTCAGTTTTTACGCGCGCTAGTTTTGGGTCATAAATCTATGCTCGACGTTCCACGCGCTTACAATGTTTGGGAGTATCATCAAAACGTTATTTAAAGTGTTTACTGTGTGGATCCTCCCCGACATTTATGTTCTTTCATTTGAGTTGTGCAGTTGTATATTTCCATCGTTTCATCTGATACAAACACACACAGTCCACATCCGCACACACTCCACAGCGCTGTTCACAGTTTGTGTGTCACGGAGACGGAATTTCACCACGACCCCTACCTGTGATTTACCGCCGGCGGAGTCCGAACAGTTACTGCTCGTGAGATTATGACTCCCCGGTTTCTGATTGGTTGATATACTGAGGAGCCTGCTACTACTGGTCTTTTTCTGTAAGTCCCGCCCCCCGCACCCAGTCTTGTCCATAATAGGGGGAGAAAAAGGGGAGTCGTAATTTCTGAGGGAATCAGATTCAACAGACGCGGGAAGTGTTGTGACACATTAACAAGGTTGCGAGAATATTCTCTTAATTCAACATTTAATAACGCGCGATCTAGACGATAAAGAGCATTAAGATTAACTTTCCGGCCGTAGTCGTGTGGCACGCATTTTAGATTTAATACAGTACCTAACTTTAATGTCGGAATAATCTGAGCGTCAGTCCGTCATGTGATGGTTTTCAGTAGTTTGAATCAGCGCTGTTTTTATTCCACTGCAGGCTCTGATCTCAGATCTGACCTGGCCGAAGGAAAATTACTCCGACTGCTGTCCATCATTTCCATCTGATCTGAGTTCAGGATGATGAGGAAGAAGAAGCGCTCGTCTGTCACAGTGGATGAAGATTCAACACTTGACATTCCCAGTAGGTTGTAATGCTGACAGGGAATGTTCTCAGACAGTTGGTTAACATTTTCTTAAAGTTCTCACAGTTATCAACGTTAGTGAAACGTTGTTCTGACGTTATCTCTATGTGTATGTATATTTATTCACTTGGATAACATACTGTTTTTGTATCATACAATGCAAACACTATATGCTTGGACATTGGAAAACGCAGATGCTACAGTGCTACATTTACTGCAGTGTACATGCAGCTCACAGTGAATAGACCAGGTCACTGTCAGGTGAACTGGGATCTGTTGTTTCACCCCCTCTACAAATGAGTGCATTAGGCCCCGGTCACACCATGATCACAGGCATTGGGTTTTTACTGGATTCCAGCATGCTTGCACTGCTGTCGTTTTGTTATTTTAAAACTGTATTGCTTCTGATACATGCATCTGATAATGTCATGTCATGTAGTTATGTATTGATCTTTTACTGGTCGCACATCTTCACATGATATGAATTCACAGGTCAGTTCACCAAACATTAATATGAAACGCTGCAAAATTCAAATTTTTTCACATGCTTGCATTTCCGGGCTGCCACATTCATATGAATATGAATGAAAGTCAGTGAAGTGAAGTGTAGTGCGACTTAGTAACTATTCGTCAATTGAATTTAATATTTTGACTTTCATTACTATTCATGTTGGTCTTGCTTTTGTAAAAGTATTTAAAAATCAAAACTTGGATATTAAAAATACTGTTTTTATGTGAATAACTAAAGGTACATTTCTGGCTTCAACATTATTTGTTTTTCAGAAATATCAATTTAAAAGAAATGAAATACCAGATTTTTGCAAAGAAACCCACATTTGGCTTTTGATGACTGAAAATGTGTAAAGTTTAACAGTTCACTTATGGAGGCACATTCAGATCCTCATCTCCCATCACCTTTGGCATATAATGCAACAAGGATGAGATCAACAGATTTTACTAACAGATCCACCAATCTCTGTGTAAAAAAAATAATGACACAGGCATCTTTCTGAAGTCATTTTCCACCCTCTTTATTATAGCTCCAAATTTTAGGTGACAATTGTCATTTTGAACTCATTACCCAGTGACTTCATCAGTGGTATTTAATGTTATGGCTTTCATCACTGTTTATGTTGGTCTTGCTTCTGTAAAAAATGTTTTTTTCAAAATCAAAACTTTTAGCGAGGATGTAGTTGATTTGACACAGAATGACGCTATTGTATTTCACAATGTAGTGTGCATGTCCCCATAGTCTGACAACAGTCTTTAAAATTTTGAATAAACTACATAATGTTTAACATTTTCTAAAAATGTATTCACTGTACACTGCACAGCAGTATTTAGTAAGCAGTACACTTGTTTTCCATGTTCCTGTACATTTTATGTACCTTGCTAGATTTATTTCTCAACTTGATGTGACTTTATACAGAGTCAAAAAAGACCAAGAGCAGTGGGCAACCCACAAAATCTTCAGGAAAGGAGTTGCACCCAGACTCTGTCTTTATACAGTTACTCAGGCAGTCTGGGGTCACTTTGACATCTGGCAGTACAGCTAATGAAATTGGTAAGATGACAGTATATATGTATACCGCACACAGTACGGGTGATATCACATGATAAATATACATGCACATGTTAATGTTATTTTCCATTGATGGCTGTTTTTCATTATAACAGCTGTAGATCAAGTTATATTTCAGAAGCGACTCCAGCAGTGTCTACAGAAGAATCCCAGATTCCCTAATGTGAGAAATTGACAGTCCGTTGCACATTTTAATGGAGGAAGCTTACTGTGTTTGTTTACAATATTGCATGTGTTGTTTTTAGATCATTCAGGAGTTTATATCAGGTCTGGAAATGTATATCGAAGATCCAGAGAGATTCAGAAACTGTCTGCTTCCCTGTGTTCCAGCCGCTCAGGAGGATATCAAGTAATATGCATTTCCTGTTTAAGACAGAAGGAGTTTTTGCATTGTAATCAAATAGTTATGTGCTGTTTTGTCATGGTATTTTTCCATTCTCATGTTATTTTTCTCCTGATATCAGTTCTGGCTCCTATCAGGAGAGTCTGGTGCGTTTGTTGCTTGGAATAGAGATCATACAGGTAAAAATAATCAACACTCTTATTGCACTTCTTGGATCTTATAACTAAACCTCAAACAAGAGAAACCTAAGTAATGTTTTCCTTTTTCCTACATTTAGACCCTGGTTGTAAACACATTATTTGAAAAGCTTCCAGAATTCATGATTGAGGGGTAAATGTATACAAAGCGTAATTTTATGACCATTATTGTTTTAAAATCGATTGTTTAATTTGCACATTTATTTACACCCTAATCTAAAATGGTGTGTAACCGTTATAATAATGTAACACAGTGACATCACTGTCATATCAGTAAATGTAATATTCTCCGTTGCAGTGTGACTGAAGATGGACTCAATGTTCCCCGTCTCATAATAAATCAGTTAAAGTGGCTGAACAGAATCATAGACTGCAAGGTACACATACTGTACTCATGCTGTACTCACTCATACTGTACACATACTTTATTCATAGAGTCATCACAGCTGTGCTGATATTCATTACAACAGCACAACAAGTAGGGATGTACTTACATAGTACATATATAGTGTGCAATAATATCTTAACTGTTCTTTAATAATACATGCAGTCATATTATTGGGCATCACTCGCGTTCACTCAGTGTCCACACATTCACTGTGTGCTATAATCAAGTACTGCATGATGCAGGACATTGTGTGCGCGTGCGTGCGTGCGTGTGCGTGCGTGTACAACTTCTATACATGATGTTGTTGTACAACATTGTAATACAGCCGATCGTGCTGTCTCTGTCATCTTTTGTCCCTGCTGTCCATGTTGAATGCATGGCTTGTGCACACCATGCACAAAGATGACAGCAACAGGTGAAGAGAAGTTATTTGATCAGTTAATTTGTGTTTTCCTGACTAATACAGACAGTGCAGAAGAAAATTCTAAACTTTCAGAGCCGCGGTCCACAGCTCAGATGCTCCAACTTTTGGCATTGAAGGCAAATTGTTTCTATGAATAATATCAGCAATCAATAAAGCTACAGCTGTGATGGGCTCAAGCACTACATCAGCATCACCACCTGCAGCTTCTTTCAGAACAATGCACAGTGGAGACTTGCATTCAACTGTGTAAATAAGAGTGGAATATTTGAGGTCCATTTTAAGTAGCACTTCCTGTTGCTATAACTGTCACTCACAATAGCCAGATTCATGTGACGTGCCCCATTGCCAAGCAGAGCTCAAATTCTATCACTTAATGCACGCAGAAAAGATGAGACACTTCCTGTTTCCATTTGATGCTGTGATTTTTATTGCCTCGTGTTCGAGATATCAGAAATCCCTTCTTCAATGTCTTCAATGTCTTGGCATAATGACATGTTTGGTGACTGACACTGTTTGCACAGAAAGTATATTATAAGTATAAACACAAATATTTTTGTGAAGGATGGGTGCAAATTATTATTTTATTATTGCCAAAATTGAAAAAAATTGAGTTTTTTTTATCAATATTGCACACCCCAACAACAAATACAGTAGTTAATATTGAGTAACTAATAAACTATTTTACTCCACCTACTAAAATTTAGTTTCTATATCGCAAACCATTACAAATGTTTGCCACTATGTAACAGATGTATGTGTGATACAAACAGCACTTTTATTCTGCTGCTTGTCCAGTCAGATCAGTGGTCTGAATCCAGTTAATTTGTTCTGTAGCTTTGACATAAATGTGTGCAATTAGAGGTTAAAGATTTGGAGTTTTGGTCATTGCAGGAACAACAACATTACACACTAGTATCACCGATACAGTACACCCAAGTATTTGTCATACTTGTATTGTGCCACTGCTGTGAGTACTTTCTGATGATTCTGTGTGTGTAGGATTTGGGCAGTAAGCTGATGGAGATGGTGTCAGTGGCTCCTTTAGAAATCCAGCGGGACATTATTACCAGTCTTCCAGAGATCCTGGAGGACTCTCAGCATGGAGACATGGCCAGAGAACTGAAGTATGTCAGCTACAGCAGAACCTGCCGCTGGTGAATCAGGGTGTACTCACACTGGGCACCCTGAACCGCGCCTGGGCACATTTGACCCCCAAAGCCAAAGTTTGTGTGTTAATGTGTGAGATGATGTGTACGCTTATGTATAGTCCTCCAGTAT
Source organism: Chromobotia macracanthus (assembly GCA_036877525.1). NCBI lineage: Eukaryota > Metazoa > Chordata > Actinopteri > Cypriniformes > Botiidae > Chromobotia > Chromobotia macracanthus. The sequence continues at coordinate 937,030 of JAZGTH010000091.1, read as the reverse complement.
TTATGTATGTGGCGTTCATTTATGCATTCATGTGGAGGGGTGTGTGCGCGTGCGGCGTGTGCACGCTTGTGGTCTTCATGCAGTGTTCATGTGATGATTTTTTTTTTATTATTAGCTTGCGAAGCAATGCGTCACCATTAGCATACTTTGTCTTCTTTTTCTGGACAAAATTACAAAACAGTACGTAATCTGTCCCACATTGTTTTTTGTTGACCCATGAATGAGGGGTCAAATCGACATGGTTATTGATGTGCTATGACTTTTATAAGTGGTCGGGTGTTTGTTTGTTTTTTTTTTTGTACAAAAAGTGTGGCGTTTGTGTGTGTGTTTGTGCAGTGTTTAAATATGTGGGTGTTTATGTGGTTTTTGTTGTGTCCCTCTGGTTTTCATGTGGTGTTTGTGTTCTCTCTTGCAGTGCTTTACTCCAGCAGAACACACAGCTCACTGTGCCTGTGTTGGACTGTTTGTCCAGTCTGAATCTCAGTGCTGCGTTACTGTCAGAGGTGCATAACTTTACAATATCCTGCTGCATGTGTGCTTCAGAGCTGCTGGAAACGCAACAGAATGAAATTCTTTTATTGTCAGATTCAACCACAGAATAACTGATCTCACTCATTCATCTTAATGAAAAATGTTATAACATGCCCCCCACCCAATCTTTCTCTCTCTCTGTCAGGTGCGTGAGGCAGTGATGGGAACTCTCTGTGCTGTGCAGTTAGAAGATCTTCCTGTTGTAGTAAAGTTCATCCTCCACTCCATCTCTGCGTCTGATGCTAATGAGGTCAGACATTGTTGACCCAGTGTTGCAAATCCTGCTCCTGGAGAGCCACTCCTGCAGAGTTTAGCATGACAACATTTGTAAGTAAATGTCCTGATTCTGTAATGCTGTGATTCTGTTGTGTTGGTGATCGTTAGGTGGTGTGCGATCTGCGCAAGAAATTGGAGTTGGAACAATGTGTGTTACCGGCCGTGCTGCAGGCCTCTCAGAGCAGCAGAAAAAGCACTGGGTGAGAGTTTTGCTCTTTTTAAAACTGCTCCCTTCTCTTTTTTAATTCTCTATGAGTTCATCCATAGCTCTCTTGGATAGTTCACTCAAATGTAAAAATCTGGCATCATTTACATGCATGTGCCCCTGCTTTTGTCACGGTGACTGTTGCCATATTAAAGCACAATATGGCAACAGTCACTAAACAATTGCTTAGTTACTCTTTTTATTACCTCTGCCAGCCACATTCCATCTTATTCCTGATCAAATTTCATGTTTGTGTTGTACAGGTTCTCTAGTATCCCATCAGGCAGCAGTGGCCAGGACAATGTATCTTTGATTTTGGAGGTCATTAAGTCGGCGATTCGCTTCCAGAAGACCATCTCAGAGGCCTGGCTTAAGGTGAGCTCAGAGATCAGAAGTCATATCCTCACTGTTTTTGCATGAAGTTGCCATTGTATCTAAAACAATCAACGATTGTATTATTTTTTTGCAGGCCATTGAAAGTGTAGACGAGTCAGCAGACCATAAGGTGTGGTTGACTGATTGATTATTGTTGATATTAGAAACATTTCAGACCTAATCACAGGTCTGAATCTAATCACAGGAATAAATTGTGCTTGGGTCTCTCAGGTGATTGATCTGTTGGTGCTCTTCATCCTTCACTCCACTAATGCAAACCACAGCAGACGTGGGGCGGAGAGAGTGCTCAAGGTGAAAGTCCACAATGGGCTGATTCAGGAAAACCTCCTGCAGAAGACCTTTAAAGGCCATGCTCAGGTCAGTGCTGGCCTACTTCCATCAACATTTAGGACTGAAGGAGATGTAGTAGCATCAAATGTTTGTTTTGTTTGTTTATTTAATTATATAGCACAATTTAATTGAACAACTTGGGTTGCCCAAAGTGCTTTACAATAACATACTAAGAAATACAATAAAAATACAATAATAAACCATGGCCATAACCTGCACATACACATAAACAATAACTTCATCCAATGAGCTCCCCATTTGTATTCAAAAGATGTTGTTTTAAAATGCATTTAAACATAGAACAAGATTTAATTCATCTAATAGGAAGAGGGAGATTGTTCCACAATTATGGGCCTGCTCGAGAAAAGGCTCTATCTCTATGTTTGTATTTTGTCCTAGTAGCACATAACCGATGTGGATTTTCTGATGTCAGAGATCTAGAGGGAAAGTAGAATGACACCAATGATTTAGTGGACAAATACACAGGAGCTAGGTTGTGCAGGGCATTTTGGATTTTCTATAAACGCATAAGTGCTTGAGCATCAACTCCATAGTAAAGGGAGTTGCAGTAATCCATTCGAGATAAAACAATGGAAAAAATGCTTTCTCAAAATCTGAACTGGATAGGAATGGTTTAGTTTGGGCTAGCAGATCAGATCTCACCACAGTATTTATTTGCCTGTCCAACTTTACATTAGAACAGAACATTATCTAGAACAAATCCCAGATTTTTCCTCATAGCACTGTTGTGCTTAAGGTCTGACTGGAGATAAACCTTCTGACTAGGGACAGACCTTCTGACCTTTGACAATTAAGGATGTGCCTGCTAAATGGTGGACTGGTTGATTAGTGATGTTGACTAGTTGAGCTGTTGTGAGTGTAATAGTGTAGTCTTTCTGTTGTGCAGGTGATGCGGGGGGTTTTCTCCTCTATTCTGGCTCTTGCTCAGGGTCTCTTGCGTTCTTCAGACTGCTGTGTGGTGCCTTTTGGAGGTCTCATGTACAAACAGGCTTTCACTGCCTTTGACTCCTACTGCCAGCAGGTGAGATACACAACACCAACACACTAGTGCTGATATTTAAGTCCTTTACAGAATTAGCAGCAGTGTAATATATGATTGTTTTAATACAGCACTGTAATATGTTGTTTTAAAGCTGCAACTGTAATTTATAATAATGATTTCTAGGTTTAGCTGCTGGGTTTTACGTCTGGGAAATGTCAGTTTGACCTGTGGTTACGTCACGTCTGTCAACAGAAACTGTGTGTGTGTGCTGAGGATGCTGAAGCATTTAGCTTGTTCTTACAGCAGTTGTGAAATTTGTGTTGATGTCACTTCACTGTTATATACTCATGATGTTATTTTTTGTTTGGAACACAAATGGAGCTCCTCTGTTCTTTACCATGAACCTCGAGTGGTGACTTTGGCGGCAAAAGGCCAACAACAAAAAGTAGTGTAAAGCTCAACAAACAGTTCCCATCCACTTTTGTTGTTGTGTGAAGATTAACCTAGACATGAACTCTACCAAACTCATTTTGTGTTCCATAGAAATAGAAAAAGGTCTGTTGCTTGTTTTGACATGAGGGTGAAGAGAACTTTCTAGAACATGTTTGATGCTCAGCGGGGTTCTGTGATTGTGTGTGTAGGAGGTGGTGGGCTCTCTGGTCACACATGCATGTAGTGGTGTGAGTGGGGAGGTGGACATAGCTCTGGATCTTCTCTGTGAGCTGGTATCTCTGAGACCTGAAGAGATGAGCCAGTTTACTGTTTTTGTCAAGGTATGTAGGACAAACACCTGTGCAGTTCAACTTAATCTTTTAGCAGTTTACAACAGTTCCCACTGACTGCATTTATGGGAAATGTGAGTATCTTGGCAGGGTATTTTGGACTACATAGACAACCTGACCTCACAGCAGATCAGACGTCTTTTCCACCTGCTCAGCCACCTGGCATTCGGGCAGGACCAACCAGGGGAGCAGCAGCACATCCAGGTGAGAGACTCATTATATCTTAAAAGTGAAGTGATCTTTTACATATAGCTATGCAATTTATCATAATCGTCCATCGATTATAAAACCAAAATTGAGGTAAAATGATTATTTCACAAGGATTCTTTCATTTCTTCTTGTGATATAAGTTCCCCTTTCCTTTATAGTAGAGAATCCTTACCTGTATCCTTACCTATAGCAGAGAACTTGAGTCATTCAGAATAGTGATATGAAGGCCTATGAAGAGTCCATGGCAGTGACATGATGTTGACTTAAGGGGATCATTTGATCATCTTTATTGATCTATTTATTTGGGCAATTTGATTCTCACCTCCACAGACTCAAAGGTAATTACATCTGGGGCATAGTCACAAAGTATGTCTGACTACACAGCTGATGTCTGACTACAGTAAATGCACATAATTTTTCACCCCTCCTTTAAAGCCCAGACTAACTTCCCGCAAGTTGCGACGTGTTGAATGCAAAACCTCATTCAGTATGTTGAATTTAGTTTACCAGATGTATTGAATGTATGTTTAGGAGTTTTAGGTTGTGGCAGTGCACAACATATTTGATCTTTCTTACTTTGAAGTAATTGATTTTTTTTTTATTTTAGTATTTTTTTTAGTATTTGCATTTGTACTTGTTTTATCAGTTTTAACATTAATTTTTTGAAAGTTATTTTTAACTTTTTTTTTTTTTAAGTTATATTTCTCAAATTCAATAAGTAAAGGTAGTTTCCAAAGTAAGTAGTAGTTGTGAATAATTGTGCTGTGTGTTATAGTGCTCTGATGTACCAACTTCTATCAAAGTTTGAGAATTCCTAAACAAGGGCAGAGGGGCTGGTTGGAATGTTTACCTGGAAAGAAAAACTGAAATAAGAATCTAACCTGAAGATCTACCTTCTCTTCTCTAGATGTTTACTTTCCCCTTTCTCAGTCATTTAAATCTGCAATCTGTAACGTTTTTGGTTAAAAATAAACAAGTTATTGATTATGACAAGTTATATGACAAAGCAGTGTTCACCATGATCTCCTTATCTTCCCCTAATTCCTAATGGTGAGTTTATAAGAAGTTTATATGAGCTGTCGGGTCTAATTTAATGGGAAATGTGAGGCTGCTAAAATGGTGGAGTGTTTGTAGTAGCTTCTTAAAGCAGCAGTTTACAATTTAAACTATTCTAGTGTATCTTTCTTATTGATGCTTTTTAATCAGAAAAATACAAAAAATGAAATGACCATACAACAGCGCAAATAAATGCATACAATGTAGCAATAGTTAGAGGAAAAACGACCTGTATGTGCATACTTGTAAAGTATACAATCACTGTCAGCAGGTGTAATTTAAACTTTTCAAGAATTCTTTTTATATTATTCATCTTAAAAGAACATCTTAATAAAATATCTCTGCAAATAACCTGCAGTTTTATGTTTTGAATGGAGATGGCCATAGAGAGGCAAACATTACGCATTGCAGCTTTAGTTTTTTTACAAATACTTACAAATGCTTATTTTTGTCTTACCTTCCCAAACAAGAGCAACTAATGCAACAGGTAACTTCACAGTGTGCATGAAAATATGTTGCTTTTAACATTATTTGGCGTAGTTCTTCGCTACCTCAAAACCTTTATTCAGATTCATCCAATAAGGTTAAAGCTCTGCATGAGATTGACCCTCCTTCAGTCTCGCTCTATCTGTCTCCAGGACGATATGCACATTGTCATCCGTAAGCAGCTGTCAAGCATGGTGCCCAAGTACAAGCGCATTGGCATCATCGGGGCAGTCATGATGGTGGGCAGTATGGGGGCCTGCAGGTAAACGTTCCCTTAGACATCAGCAGCAGTAGGCCAAAGTGTTGATGGTCTCTGATCTTCAGCTTTCTTCTTGTTCTTATAGAAATAAACCAGAAGGGTCGCAGGGTGGAACGCTGCCCAAAGAAACTCACAGACAGGTGTGTTAGAAGATCTGATAATGTGTGATGGCTGGTTTGTCTTTGTTTTGGCATATAATGTCTGTACGTGTCTGTTGAGGACCAGTGTGACCAGTTAAACCATCAGAGTGAGGACAGAGATAAAGTAAAGTAAAGTAAAGTGAGATTTTGGCTAGTCCTCACTGAACTGTGCATAACTGAAACTGAAATTTTTTTGAGTGTGCGCGTGTGTTGTGTGTTACAGGTGATGGCTCTGCTGGAGCTGGTCCGCTCTTGCAGTGACAGTTCTCCTGAAGCAGCAGCTCTCTGTTATGATGAGCTGGCCAACCTTCTGCAGACCTGCAGACTGGACCCTCTCGTCCAGGTGTGTGTGTGTCTGTTATTGACCAAAATCAAGAGTTCAACCCAAAAATGTCACTTCAGTCATTATTTTCATACCCTGGGATTATGCTATAGCTCTTTGGCCTTCCATCTTTATCGAAACACAAAAGGGGAAATTTTGTCCTTCTTGCTCCATACAGCGAACAGCAAATGCAAAACATTCTAAACTTGAGTTTTTCTTTAATATTACATTTATTTGTTGCAAGATGAATCGAGACTGATTGCATAAGGCATTTTCCAATTCATTATGGCAGAACTCATTGAACTCTCAATGGTTGGATCTTTAGACCTCATTGATGGATCAATGCACAGGCATTATGGAAATATGATAAATGAGGAAATATGATTTCAGAAATCCAGTGATCTCATGTTCACACTGTATCAGTGTTCTGATCTTTCTGATACCTGTTTTATCAGTTGTGGATCGGAAAGAGGGTGTTAGAAGATTTTCAGGAGGACTATGTTGTTGATCTTGGACCTGAGATATCAGGGTGAGACCCCACAGAGATCACTAATTATTAGTACCTGCTCTAAAGAAAAGGATCATACTTACAGTTTTAGAGTATTTTTCCTCTGTGTTGTTTTGTTCCACTCATGATTCTAGTACAAAGATTTGGATTTGTTCTGTTTGGTTGACCTCAGTGATATATGTTAGACTGTACATTGTCACACTTTTCAGTGCTTAGATATCTGCGTTACTGACTTGCACAAGTAAGTTATTATATAAGTTTAGAGAAGTACATAATTCAAATGTTTCTTAATTTATTTTTGTTTATCAATTTTAATATGTAATGCAGAATAGTCCTCTTTTACTCAGCTTCATGTTTTTCCAAATTCGTTTTTTTTCCTCCATAGACCACAGAAGTTGTTGTTTAATGGTTGTTTAATATGACTGTATAGTGTGGAAAGTATATGAAGTGTCCTGTTTTTGCTTGTGCATGTCTGTCAGCTCGTTTGTGTTTTCGGCGTGTGTAATGTATAATTTGGATGAGGAGGAGAGTCAGGGAGGGATCGCCATTAATCTCCTGCCTCTGATGACCCAAGACCAGCAGCACAACGCACACAAACCAACAACAGCTGGAGTCAAGAGAGAGAGGTCACAGCAGCACAACACACACACACATACATTCACATAAGTAGTTTACAGGGACTCCACAAACAGGTAATGATTTTTATACTGAGCTAATCAGATTTTTTTTATCCTTTTTCACTAACCCCACCCCTAAACCTAACCTTCACACAAAACTTTTGCCCATATTTAATTTGAACAAGAACACCATTTAGTATGTTAAGGCATTTGGTTTATGAAGACAGGAAATGTCCCTGTGAACCATGTTTATGTCATTACATTTCTGTGTAATGACACACAAATTCTTGACATATTAAAAGGGTTTAAGTGAACAGGAGGCTCAGAGTTTTAGAGGAAATCTGGATCTCACGTCTGTGTTTTTAAGATGTGACAACTTCTGTGATCTGCTAATTATCTTCATCACACTGAATTATTTTTAGTAGTAGAATTTATTGTTTTCTTCCACAAACTGAAGAAATTGTCTTTGACATTGACACTCATATGAGAGGTTTTCTCTCTGTCTTTCACACAGGCTTGTGTCTCCTCTGTGTCTGTTCTCGTTTTTCCGTCTTCTGAGGTTGTGTGAGGAGGTTCAGCATAATGGAGATCTGGAGGAGATTGATGCTCTGCTAGGTCAGATCTGCAGCCTGCCAGTGTGTTTTTTTTATTCAGTTATATTAGTGTCTGAAACTTCATTCAATTTTACACAACCTTATTTACATGTAAATATGATCAGTCATGATAACTGGGCAGAAGTTTGGCTTAAACTATTAAAGGTAAATATTTTGTTTATTATGTGATTATTATTTAAAATATGAAATTGCAAGATTCAAAGAAGCACCAGTAATCTCCACACCAGTTGGAACACAGGAGCACACAGTTGTGTTTGTACTGAGGGTGTGTCTGAGGTGGGCTGTGCTCTTTCAGGTTGTCCTCTGATCCTGACTGATATGAAGGTGGTGGAGAAGGTGGAAAGTTTGTCCAGGACTGAGAGAGAGTTTCTCTGTTCACTGCTTTTCCACACCATCAACTGGTTCAGAGAGGTCGGTACATTCATTTCTGCACTGATTCATTCCTGACTACATGCGCATGTGTGTGTATGTTTATGTTATTTCTGTGTGTGGCTGTAGGTTGTAAATGCCTTTTGTAGGCAGAAAGATCCAGAGATGAAAATGAAGGTTGTAACTCGGATTCAGAACATCACTTCCCTTCAGAGTTTACTGCAGACATGTTTAGCAGGTACCAGAGCGGACTGTTCTATTCTCTAAACATTGTCTTTTGTTTGTAGATCTTTCATCTTCAGTCTACACTTAATCCAGAGATAACTAAAATGTTGAATTTATCTATCGGTCTAGGTCTAAAACACTTTGTGCTCTTTGTAAAATCTTTGCTTTACTGTGTGTGTGTGTGTGTGTGTGTGTGTGTGTGTGTGTGTGTGTGTGTGTGTGTGTGTGTGTGTGTGTGTGTGTGTGTGTGTGTGTGTGTGTGTGTGTGTGTGTGTGTGTGTGTGTGTGTGTGTGTGTGTGTGTGTGTGTGTGTGTGTGTGTGTGTGTGTTAGCCACTCCAGGCTACACTCCTCCTCAGGCTAACTTTGATGGAGATCGTGTTGAAGGGATCCAACCATCATCATCTATCCCTCCACCAAAGAAAGGAATTAAGGGTAAATCTGCTGAAGAGACCAGCTTCACTTCTGAGTCTGTGTATTATACTTCAGATATAGTCAATATACCAATGCAAATATCATCATGCATGTCAATTCACTGGATACATGCTAGTAACTAGTAAATAGTCAGATGGTGTCAGATTACTATTTTGTAAACTGTGTTGTGTGGGGTGTGTGTGGTCAGCTGGGAGGAAAAGGAAGGCCTCTGTGAGTAAGAACTCTTCAGCTGACAGGTCTGAGCTGGAGGGGGCCACAGAGGGAGAGGTGTCACAGCAGGTGAAGTCACTTCCTGTCCCCTGGTTTTCACACATTCATATGAACCCTAGGTAGATCACCCTAGGTAATTTCTAAATATTTGTTGATAATATGAATTTTAATCATTCATATGCAGTTAATTAATCAAGAGAGGTCAACCAAATAATTGTGACAACCCTGTCTGAAACTGTAATGTTCAGAAGAATATAAATGTTACACTTAATGTGCTTTCATTTATTTCACCAAAATAAAACGGAGATAATAATGTGGTCACCACTGAATGTTATGTTATTATATTTAAGCTGTCGTACTGTAACAGGATCATCCAGACAATAAGAGTGAGAAGGACAGAGAGAAAGATGCCACCTCAGTGGTCAGTCTGGCTTCATGTTGGCCGTTCTTCAGAGAGCTGGATGTTGAAGCTCTGAGTGTGCTGCAGTGTGGGCTTCTGTCTCGAACGTTGCTGGACACTGAGCTACACAGTAAAGTAAACAACACTGCGTGATGCACTTTGAGTTCTGAGTAAATAATGTGAAAACGTGGTTTCCTATAATAGTGTTGATTCATGTGTGCAGGTCAGGGAGGAAGTGCAGCTGGGCCCTGCTGAGTTGCAATTTCTGTTGGAGGACATGTGGCGCAAACTAGACTTCAGTTTGTCTCCTTCAGCCAAGAAAGCTCAGTTTTTCAAAGTATTTTCAAAACATGCACACACCTTTGTGATTTACCCAAGCAGTACATTTTTCTGAATTAGCTGTGATCAACCAATCGGATTACAGAATTAGGGTTAAGGCTTCAACAATATAAATATAAATTGTTTTCCTCTGGTTTTAAAGGTGTAAATTGTGGTTTGTGGTGGTTAAGTGGTTATGTCTGTAATTTGTTAATATAAATATTGATTAAGGGCCAACGAATGATACTAATGTAAGAACATATCCCACTTGGCTTAACCATGTTGTGCCACACACACACACAGTCATGTATTGAGTGAATATTGTTTGTGGTGTCTCTGTAGAGTAAAACAGACAAAACTATAGGGTTTGCTCACCTGCAGCAGAAAACAGCGAAAGAAATTGTCACCTGCACCATTGAGCTGCTGCCCACCATCTGCACACACCTGGAGAACTGCCACAATCACTTTCAGGTACGCACATGATGTTTGAAAATAGTAAACATTGTCTTTAGGGTTGGGAACTGAGAACTAGCTCTGAACTACTATATCTTAAAGCTGCATTCTGTAATATTTGTTTGGTAAAAATGAACAAAAATGAGTTTTTGACATGACAGATCAGTGGTCAACACAATCTCCTTATCTTACCCTGATCTGCAAGAAACGGAGAATGGAGAATGTTAATCTGTAAACAGAAAGAAAAGATCTGGCTACTTTTGCATGTCTGGGTACTGTAGACATGCAGTGTTTTATGGCAGTTGTTTAGAATTTAATTTTGTCATCTACGTTAAGAAAATAAGTATTTTCTTGCAAGTACCCTGAAAATGTATGTTTCAAACAGAAATGGTGGTAGAGAGGCTAAAGTTATTGATTGCCGTTTTAATTAAATTATTGTCCTGGCACTCTGACTGAATGTGCGTGTCTGCGTGCGGCACTCTGACTGAATGCGCGTGTCTGCGCAGGCTCTGCTTTCTGAAAATCTGGGTGTTGTTGATGCTTCTGGTGTGGATGAGAAGGAACAGCAGCTCATGTGTTCAGCCTATCAGCTTCTTCTGCAGGTGCTACACACCACGTTCAGCTGGTGAGTTCAAAAGGACCTGAGTCTGTCAAATATATAGGCTAAATAAATTATCTGGATTGCACTTCTGCTAAATGATTAAAGCAATAAAGATGTTAGCTCACTAACTTACTGCATGGTTGTTAACTGTCTGGTTGGTCTTCTTGACAACCGTATCATCTTCTGTTGATCTTCAGGGCTGGTTTCACTGGTCCAGAACACCGTGTTCTGCTAAAGAGTGCTTTGAGAGTTTTGAGCAGCCGGCTAAAAGAAGAGGACACTGACCTGGTCCTGGATCAGCTCAGCAAGTGAGATGGGTCCTAATACTTAACTTTTTGTGTATTTTATTATATGTATATGTATATTGTATATTAATGATTACATACTATGATTTGTAATCATTGTGATAAACTGTCTTTTTTTTAAAAAAAGATTCCCCCTACCTCTGATATTGTACTACTTTTTTTTGCTTTACACAGACACGCTTTCGAGTACCTGGAGAACTTCAGGAGCACAGTGCCCAGCCTGAACACAGCTCTGTGTCTGACCCAGCTCCTCATGGTTCTAGCCCAGTTCAGAGGATCAAACCACAGGACCTTGAGAGAACAAATCGGTGCGATTGCTCTCCTGTGCTCTACTGTATCCTGTGCTCTTAACACGTTGAATTTTAATATACAGTGGCCTCAAATTATTTAAGACACTTAAATGTGTGAATTGAATTACATTAGATAACAAAATGTAAAAACAAATATCACCTGCAAACAAATGATGCTGGACCTTCTCGTAATTTACTTCACTTTTACAAGTGTTCTTTAAAATAATGAATAGCACTTGTGCAATATTTGATCATTAAAGACTAAATTATTAATACAAGCAAGTAACCTGCATTTTACCTTGTAACTTAAACCTATAGAATCCCTGACCTAAATAAACCCCTAAACATTTAATTGTACAATTAAATATGCTTATTTAATTGTACATGTTAATCCATGACAGCTGATGGATTGATGTGTAATATATTCCTTTTGATTGCTGTGATTTCTCCCAGCATCCCTGGCGAGGCACTTCCTGTGTCAGGAGTGGGTGACAGTGAGTGGAGAGAAAGAGAGAGGAAACAAATACACCGAGACTCTTCAGAGTCTTCTCAGGTGCCTGATTTTGCTTACCAGTGCAGACTGATGGTGATCGGAGGAGCTTCATGAGATTAGGACAGTATTTACATTATGATTTATACAGAATACTGATGTGCTGCATGAGTTACATGCACCCGAGCATCTGTTTCCTGATCTTTTGCCTTATTCTCACAAATATAATATTACTATTTTCATAGTCAATTACTTATAGTTGTTGATGGTTTTCTACAAGTGTTTTTACTGTTACAACCATCTGGTGTTAGGTGAAGCAACATGACAAAAAGCAACATATAAATATGACAAATAAAATGATAAACAACTGAAAATAAAGAAAACAATCTTGAGCTGAAGAGGAGAAGGTGAATGGACACGAGCTCCTGGTGTCAGTTTCTGTTTGCTTTTTGTTTTGTTTTTTTTTATCTCCAGCTCAAGCACAGTTAATACTGCACACCTGTTTCTTCTGGTAGCAATGAAGCGTGGCACACCGCCACCTACCGAAACAACACTACACCCTGGGTCATAACAATTATGTTGACATGGACGGATGATTTTGGAGGTGTCCTGTATTTTACTGATCTGTTTACACTCTTTGGCTGCAGTATTTATCTGGAACACACTCCTGATGTGCTGAAGGCTATTGAGGAAATATCAGGTGAGGGAATCCCAGAGCTGCTAAACGCTGCTAAAGACTCCAGCTCACGTGTCTGGCTGACCCTCAACAGGTATGGCAGACCACTGGAGTTGCTTTGATATTCAAAGAGCAAAGGTTTTCAAACTGGGTTTTGAAGGACCAGTGTCCTCCAGAATTTAACCTCAACACACCTGCCTGGAGGTTACTACTCTGCCTAGTAAGATCTTAATTGGCTGGTTCAGGTGTGTTTGATTAGGGTTGGAGCTAAACTGTGAAGGACACTGGCCCTCTAGGTGCAGGATTGAACAATCCCTGTCATAGAGGAACAGCAGATAATTCCTGCATACATTTCTAATATGTCACCCACTGCAGGCAGACCTTCCTGGTGTACTACAAGAGCATGATGGCACAGCTAGAGAGAGCTGTACGCAAGATCCCTCCCTGTAAGCAGGCGGATAATCAAGAGGTGTGTGTTGATAAAAAAGAGTGGAGCAGAGGTTCTTTACTCTCAAGGCCCACTGTCTTGCAGAGTTAGGCTCCACCCTGATCAAACTCTCCTGCCTGTAATTTTATAATAATTCTGAATACCTTGAGGAGCTTATTCAGGTGAGGTCGATCAGGTTTGGAGCTGAAACCTGCAGAAAAGTGGCCAGAGTTGAGAACCTCGGGTGTAGAGCATGTGTTTGTCTCTAACTAATAAACAATCTGTTTCTATCAGTTGCAAAGCGAGAAACTGTTAACATGGAATCTAGCCGTGCGTGATTTCCACATTCTCATCAACCTGGTGAAGGTACAGAAGCCTGCTCTGTGCTGCTATTGTCACACTTGCACTTTCACATGTATAGATCTACTAAAGCTGCTGCTGCACTGCTGTTGTGATGTTAGAAGTGGCATATAAAGAGTCGTGTAGACGACCCAGCATTCTGCATCCTGTCATGTAAACTTTGCTTTTGGCACAGGTGTTTGACAGCAGACCTGTACTCACTGTATGTTTAAAGGTGAGAGTATTACATCACTGATTTTGCACACACGCACACACATCTGAGGGTATGCTTAAAGAACAAGTTCTGATGTTTTCTTTTTGATCTTTGTTGTTAATGTTTTGATCTCATTCAGTATGGTCGTCTTTTTTTGGAGTCATTTCTTAAGCTTGGAATGCCTCTGCTTGACTACAGCTTCAAAAAACACAAGGTATCATTCATTTAAAGTTTTGTATAACATGATTTATGTTGAGCTTTGAGCAGACCAATCCACTGTGACCTGCAAAGTATTTAAGCATTTGATTTATTTGTGTGCTGCTTTGGAATCAAACCCATGAGCTTGGTGTTGTTAGCATAATGTTCCAGCAGTAGTTACAGGAACATTCGTCCTATTTCATATCAAACATGCACTCACTGTACTGTCCTGTCGATTTTGTCCAGACTTACTGAGAGCTTTAAAACATAAGCCATGTTTCTCTCAACTTGTCAGAATGTAATATGTGCAAGAAATTAGCATTTCTAACCATTGCACACTGATGGATCTTCACAGGAGGATGTTCAAAGTCTTCTGAAGACCTTTCAGCTCAGCACTAGACAACTTCACCACATGTGTGGTCATTCAAAGGTAAACACCACTGTCTGCAATGCATGTTGTTTGTCCATAGAACAAAACTGCAACTGGATAATAACATTTCAAATGTAAAATCTCATCTCTGATTGTAAGCACTGCTCCTCTGCTCTCAGATTAGGCAAGATACAGGCCTGACCAATCACGTGCCAGCTTTGAAGAAAAGTCTGGAGCAGTTTGTGTATCGTGTGAAGGCCATGCTTGCTCTGAACCACTGTCAGGAGGCCTTCTGGCTGGGAAACCTGAAGAACAGAGACCTAAAGGTGGGTCTTTTGGTCTAGTTGTCAACCATGGAGCTCATGTGGGCTGCAAGATTTTGAGGCTGGCTTGTGCATTTCCCAGTTCCCGTTCCCTTCATTTCCTGTCCTGTTTTTGCTTTCTGTATGAATAATAGAGGTAAAAAAGGTCAACAATATGTTGATAAGTATACAATATGTATAAGTTTATTGACTTGATATCACATTAATCCTTTTAGTGTGACTATAATCACAATAGTTGCATGAGAAACAATATGATAGCCTCTCTGACACTGATATTTACATAGACAATAATACAGAAGATGTATTTGTTTTGCAGGGTGAAGAGATTCTCTCCCAGAGGTCACATACAGCTGAGGAGGAAGAGGAAGAAGCATCTCAAGTGCTGAGTGATTCTGAGGTATAAAACTCAACTGAGTTCACGTTTGTGGCTGCAGTTTGTTTTGTATGAGCTTTAGTTAGATGAGACCGATTCAGTCATAAGTCTGGCTGTCATTAACCTTCTTTGGCATGTTTCAGTTTCCTAAAAATTAACCATTTATTCTCATCCCAGTTCACACGCTTGAATTGTGCATGATGCACTGGGAAAATTTGTATTACAAAATGGCAATCATGATTTCATAAATATGTTGTATATATTTTGCTGGTTATGATGTACACTTTTTGAGTATATAGTAAGAAAGTATGGCAGTATTTTAGCTAAATAGCTAAAAATAGCTAAATTTATTACCTTTTAAATATATTACTTCAACTTTCAAAACTTTCAACTTTACAAAACCATTTGTTATTCCAGCTGTGGTCTCTCAACTAAAAAAGTCAAAAAGCAGCATAAACAGCATAAAGCGTACATGCTTTTTAATGTGCTCTTCCACCTGAGCAAACCTAGCTACTGTTTTCAAGTACCATCACTTGGAATCCACCAATTCTAATCTTGCATAAGTTAGGACAGACAGTATGAAACTGGATGTGGCCACAGTTTCTTATTCTACAGAACGATGTAGTGTATTAATACATTTTAATTTATAAATGATCATTGTAATTTATTGTAAGATATTGTCATTTAAATGTCTACTCTACACACTTGAAAGAAAGTAACACAAGGGTTATAACATAATAGTTTTGAGAGTTGTGCATGCACATGGTTTCCTGGTGTTTAAACTAGTCTGTTTGGGTATAGGAGAGTGAACCAGATGAGAGAAATGGTCAGGAGCCAGAGGAAGAATCAAATGACTCAGACTAAAAGAAACAAGTTACTTTCCGTTAGACATGAACAGCACACTATTGTTACCTTCATATAAGATTTCTAAGATTTGTGATCTTGTATAATAAATATACACTGTTTCTGGTTTAAGTGTCATGTTCATTTATCTAACAGAGGGCAATAATTTAATACAGCTGCAGCAGTGATAACGGGCTGGAGCACTATAGCACCTGTTGTTGTCAAAGGGCAAGATGGCGAAACAAACCTGAAATAGGTGAATGTTAAGTGTGCTTTTAAAAACAAAAACAATCAATGGCAAGAGAGTGGCTGCTTGTATGGTTGTATGCGCATCTTGGAATGGTGGGAAACCTGTATTTGTGTACTGTGCACATTTCATCAGATCAAATCCAATTCTACATTTGTGTCATGTAAATCTATAACCCAATTTTTTTATTCTGCGTTCACGTAAACACTGCGTCATCAGTCTGATTGATTTCATTCTGACTGAAGCAAAAAATGTCCATGTAAACGTAGCTCAGTTATGTGACGAGTTAGGAGGGCAACTTTTGACTAAGAATTTTTGACTGACATGGGTTTGGTTTTCCAAGACAAATAAGCATGCAAAAATGAAGGATGTCGAAAAAGGAAACTTAAGAGATTTTAGTCTGTGCATGATGATACACTTACATTTATTCATTTTGCAAATGCTTTTATCGAAAGTGACCTATGACCAGTGTCTAAAAAGCCAACATTAAGGGTAGTCTACAGAGATATATTTACAAAAACAATGAATAGATAAACAACTTTACAAACACAGTAGTTTATTAGATCTAGTGTTTCTTAATTTAGTGTTAAACTAGATAATACTTGTGGTATTTGTTACAGATGTTGATATTGTTTCTCGTAGAAGTCAGAAGCACGCAGATTATGTGGAAGAGGCAGGGGTTTGCTGAATAAACATGACAGATCTGGGTCAACCCTGATTTTCACTCTCTCCTCAACGCATTCGAGACAGTAGAATAGCATTTCAGAATCTGCATATCCTGCATTCATGATTTATCAATGGTTTGCGTTCTCATTAAAGCCAGAGACACAAGTGCAGTAGATGTAGGCTGTTCAAGGGTGGATTTCATACCCAGCAATCAGTTTGATTATTTTAAAAATACACTCCGCGCTACAGCGTGTCAGACAGATGTAAATGGCAATGAGTGTGCTTTCTGCCGAGTCTATTTTCCGGACGTTTTCCTGTTGTTATTACTTGATGTAGTCTGAGCCGTCGAGCATGTAAGGGTATTTAAATGTATTGTGCATCAGATTTGTCACGTTAGGTGCAGTTAGTGCACGTTTTAAATGCACACAACTCCACGTGTCATTTAATAGTTTATTATTGGTTCTCAATATTCTCAGCCCAAGACTACAGGATGAGGCCACAACCTATAAACACAGTTGAGCCTAGAGGAGAATATATGAACACAAGAGCGAGCAAGTAATGTTTACCTGAATGGGAACTTCATAACAATAGGGATGCCCCTAAGATACAATATACTGTTTACATATAAATAAAGTCCATAACATGTATTACACTCTGCTATAACAGCCCTGAAAAACAGAGTAAAGTCCCTCAGGATGGTACGTTCCATCTGTTTTATAAAGCTTAATGATCAAAATGAGGATATTCTGAAGTCTGTATTCTCAAATGAACACAGACAAACAAATTATTAAAATTACATGTCCAGCATGTCATCATAATGGCCACAGTCAGATATCAGTTTATTTATATAGCACTTTTTTTAACAGAATATGAATTTGTTGGGCATTTATCCTGGAAAAGTGTTACCATTTTGACCTGCCCGCTCACAGTTTGCCCGCTCACAGTTTGCCCGCTCACAGTTTGCCCGCTCACAGTTTGCCCGCTCACAGTTTGCCCGCTCACAGTTTGCCCGCTCACAGTTTGCCCGCTCACAGTTTGCCCGCTCACAGTTTGCCCGCTCACAGTTTGCCACACTGAGCTGGAGCTCTGAGTACTCCCATCTCTCTCCATTACCGTGACACATGTGTCAATCATTTCATCCTTCCATTAGTGTCTGAGCTACATCTTAAAATATATTTGGACATGCATTTGACATCTACCACAGCTTTGACATCTACCACAGGTTTCCTGCAGGTGGCCAAAACAAAAGAGGAGGGAGAGATTCACACATCGCTGAAACGCAGAACAGCATCATTCGATTCTATAAGAAAACAAGCACCTAAAGGGAAAGATAAACCCTGACAATAAATAAACATCTCTGCAGTAAATGTTCATTAAAACTATAATGCAATCTGAAGCCGCGGTTTATAATAGACAATATCTTCAACAAAACAGTCGGTTCAAATGTGGAACAGTGAAAATCAATGTTATTTGTGTTGATTTGACGAGAATAAAATACAAATGATTAGGTAACTGAACAGTATTTCATAAACTTTTAAAGTCAGAAGTGAAGTGAAATGAGCTGGTTTGCTGATGTTTACCTGGTCTGTATGAGCAGAACGGATTCTCCTTCACGCCTGGTGCGGTTCTGGATCGTGGGCTCCTGGTTTCAGAGCTCCTCTGGTGAACCCTGCTGCGTCTCACGGTTTCTGTGCTTTTATAAAGAAGCAACACAGCCCGTGAGGGCCATTCACTCACTGTGAATCTCAAGCGCTTTAACTCAGAAATAAGTACGTTTTCTGTAAATACATTCCCATATATGTTACATACAGGGAAATATATGGAGATATGAGGAAGAATATGTGAGATAAATAATAATTTATAACTGAACACAAGGAAATAAACAGGGCATTTGTATACTTTTCTGTCGGAGAATGACATCGAGAGAAAGTGTAAACGACAGAAGAAATGACCGGATAATCCGTTCAGATTTCAGAGTTTGTTCAATTAAAACTCATTGCATTTGTAAGTATATCTTTACACATTTGCATGTGGACTTACACAGACTTCTCTGCTTACTTCGTCATTCTTATTGTCTAGGCTATATTTTTACACATATATACAGTACTGTGCTCTTCCAAGACGCTTGAAGAAACCTGCCTGCAAAGCTACAGTGCTATGAAAAGGTTTAGTCACTTGTTTAAAAATGCTGTAAAGTGGGGATGCTTTCAAAAATAATGTCATAAATACATTTTATCAATTAACTTCTAATAACTAAATCATTTTGTAGAACCATTTTTGGGTTTAAAAATACTAATGCGCCTACGACTTTTGCACAGTACTGTATAGTATAACATCTTAAAATATATAAATAACACTGATTGTAAACCAGGAATCGCAAATATTCTTTAACTTAAAAACGTAGAAACCCCAATAACTATAAAAGAAAACAGAAACCCACCAGCAGAGTGACGACTGACACGTTTGCTGTGCTGCTGACATTGATTGTGAAGTTTAATCTATTGCCTATTTATATCAAGTGTACACGTAACACATTTATCTGATTACTTCAGATCATTCATTCATTCATTCATTCATGTATTTATTTAAGGAGCTGTATTACTTTTGACTGTAACACAGATCAATACTGCAACACTGGAAAAATGTCTGAAATGTAAATTATAATGAACTAATAATAAAAGTGTCAAAGTGTCAAATATACTAAAAAATGACAAAAAAAGTTACAAAAGTTAGCTTGATTAACAGTGATATTTGGTGGTAGGTAAATGTCTTCAAACAGACTCTCAAAACAGACTCCAGCGTTCTCCAGGTGGAGTCTCCAGCGTTCTCCAGGTGGAGTCTCCAGCGTTCTCCAGGTGGAGTCTCCAGCGTTCTCCAGGTGGAGTCTCCAGCGTTCTCCAGGTGGAGTCTCCAGCGTTCTCCAGGTGGAGTCTCCAGCGTTCTCCAGGTGAAGTCTCCAGCGTTCTCCAGGTGAAGTCTCCAGCGTTCTCCAGGTGAAGTCTCCAGCGTTCTCCAGGTGGAGTCTCCAGCGTTCTCCAGGTGGAGTCTCCAGCGTTCTCCAGGTGGAGTCTCCAGCGTTCTCCAGGTGGAGTCTCCAGCGTTCTCCAGGTGAAGTCTCCAGCGTTCTCCAGGTGAAGTCTCCAGCGTTCTCCAGGTGAAGTCTCCAGCGTTCTCCAGGTGGAGTCTCCAGCGTTCTCCAGGTGAAGTCTCCAGCGTTCTCCAGGTGAAGTCTCCAGCGTTCTCCAGGTGAAGTCTCCAGCGTTCTCCAGGTGAAGTCTCCAGCGTTCTCCAGGTGAAGTCTCCAGCGTTCTCCAGGTGGAGTCTCCAGCGTTCTCCAGGTGGAGTCTCCAGCGTTCTCCAGGTGGAGTCTCCAGCGTTCTCCAGGTGAAGTCTCCAGGGTTCGTGGGATGTGGTGGTTTGTGTGGCCTGGAGGGTGATGCCCTGAATTAGACCTCGTCTTAAATGCAGCCCATTAACGCCGAGGATTTACAAGTTATCTACAAAAGAAATGAACAGGCTACTTGTTTCCTGATAATTGACATCGTTTTTTCGAAGCAGGGTTTATCTGCATTTGTGTTCTACTTTAAGTTATATTTTTAAACATTAGTGATCATTAAAAAAAAACTAATAAAGATCACTAGTTCATATACAAAATATTGTAGCAACTTATATGTACGAATAAAAAGCCTTATTTAAAGTCTTATTTAAATTTTAACAGCGCATATCAGTTTTTCTGTACTGTTACTAATCATATAAGACCCTAAAGGGTTTTTAGACTTCAGCTAAAAGGGAAAGACTAAACCATAAAGAAGCTGATCATCATCATTATCTATAATTATCTAGAAGAAGTCAGACTCTTCAGGGCCCTGTTTCATCTATATTATGTTTTCGTTCATCGTTCATTTATTAAATAAAACTAGTGAAAGCACGTGGAGAGTGTGTGTGTTTCACATCTCTCCGGAACAATCTGCTTGAGAGTATTCAGGATTTCACTTCACCAAACCTCGTAGTGGGGACACTGGGTTTACGTCCGTGTAATAACGAATATAATATAATATATATATATAATAATCCCTGTAACAAGAGCGGTGATTATTATTTACACACGCTATAGTACATGTCTGTTTGTAGTGTATTTGTCATTCAATAAGCCTGCCATACACATACACAGTGAAATGTGACATGGTTTAGGCAGCTCGCGCTTTTGGGTGTAAAACATTATGTACAGTCGACCTGCAATGCGAATGAAAAGTGAACAACTGAATGTTCAGATCAGGCTTTCGTGTGAAGGTGAAACTTACAGGAGTGCGAGGGCAGAACGAGCACTTTCTTCTCTTTATTCTTCTCAGCTGAAGCCACGCTGGGTCTGAACAGTGTTTTGCACTGCACTTGCGCTGACCTGTTTTGAGCTTTTGAATTTTACCAAGGCCTGCTTGTTTATTTGTTTATATGTTAAAATTGCACATTTTAAACATTTATTTTTGTTTCTCAGCAGTGCAGTATTAAAGAGACCAACATGCGCGCTACCACTATAACTAAATGCTGCCGAACATTTTCAGTAAATGAAGACCATTACAATTGTAATACCTCAGACATCTTTAAGTTAAGCATCACAACTGTTTTAGCAACCAGCCAAAATGATTTACCAGGCCTATGTTTACTGAGCATATACACACTAACTAGTAGACACACATTAGTTACCATTAGTGCTGGGGACGCTCAAGTCCCTTATAATAATGAAGTCCCTTCATTTATTACTAAATAAATGAAGCTCTGAAGACAATGGCTTTATCCCTGGACAGCACTATAAGATCATTAGAGCATGTTGATGTCAGATCCTTGAAGACTTTCCACTGCGCCTTTGTACCGAGATGCAGGTCTGCATGTGAATGTTGTTTATGGAGATCACAGTTTCCTGAATAAGCATGTTAAAGTAAAGCAATCGTAGGTAAGGATTACACAAACGAAAGAAAGATTATTTGCTAATTAAACAACAACAAGTGATCCGTCCAACATTTATGAAAGCGCAGTTAAAAGCACTTACAGATTAAATGACGGAGCACAAAACTATTAACATTTCTCTGCTACAAGGGGCTTAATATCACAGTAATGAATATCACAGTCCTCTATTAGCATGTAGAGTTCATGATGGCTGGGCTGCAATTTCTTAAACGTTTCATTTCAGAGACATTACCAAATAACCATTTCTATCAGGCGTAAAATAATAATGCGTTTTAACATCAAATGTTCAACTTTTAATAATTTACTTATATTATTCATCCATAGGTGTAACTAGGTATAATCTTGTGTTATTTAGCATTTAAAGTTTACCTCTAAAGTAAAATAACATCCTCAATGAAACCCAGACAGGTGCATTTTGTCCGACTTGTTCCTCGCTTGTGTGCATGACTTACACAAATGTGACACTTCAGATTTAATTGTAAAAGTTTAGCTGTCAGTGTGAAGGAAGCGAATACACATGAAGGTAAAAAGAGGCGCATTGTTGAGCTCCAGCGGGCTTTGTTCAAACTCTTTCACCCCTCCAGGTCTCACTTTTCAGTCACTGAAGCTCAGTAGACTGACGAATCTAAAGAGGAAAACAAGCAACTTCCCTGACAACATCTAAAGTGTAGGGCTAAATTGTTCAAAGCGGACAGTCAGCTCTGTTATCAGGCAAGTTTTGAAAGGAAAATTCACAAATGCATCTTATCCGCCAGACAATAAACAATGACTTTAAGTTTCGCCAAAGCTCGTCAAACTAACCCTGATTATTTTTTGTCATAAGTAGAGTACCATAACCAACCCACATGGGAATCTGGAGGGGCCTCCATGTTGCAAAACTGTTTTAATTTTTAAGTTTAATCAACTTGGCTCTTAATCAACTCTTCAATGACTTGTGCAACCAAATTGATTAAACCTAAAAATTTAAGGCAGTTTTTCAATTATATAGAGGTTTATCTGTACAGGAATAACATGAAGGGGCAGAAATAAGTATTGCTGCAGCTCAGTCTAAATTCACTCCGAAATACATGAAGCAGGACACAAGAGTGAGGCTGAGGACTTCAGGAGCAGTTTTCGGGTTTTAGGGAGGAACTGAATTATGTTGGTCTGGAAACGGCAGGAATAACATCACATCGATTATGCATTTGTCGTTTGCTGTAAGACAGGAGATCTCACATATGCTAAATGTTTTTTTTGGAATAATTTCTTTCTATTTATTGGTTATATTTATATATTATTCTGTCATATGCAAATTGCCTAAAAAAATGTATATTTGTAGGAGGTCAAAAGCAAATAATGACACGTTTGCATAGAAACAAGTGAAGGCGAGAGACCACGAAAAGTCTGGTAGAAACGTTTTGAATTGACCTGATTTTGTTACGAAAATAAGTCGCTGCTGAAACAAATATTCATCATTAAGTTTCTGCAATTTATTGATTTAGAAATGTCGTCCTAAATCTCAGATTTGTCTGGCTTTGTTGGGAAACACTGAACACCAGGGTCCTGCTGGCCGCTCCGCAGCAGCGCCGCAGAGCTTCTGATCGAGTCTGATTCAGGAGAGCACGACCGCGTCATCACACTCATGAGCGTATGAAATATCAGCCATTAAACGAGTGAGGTGAATTAAAAATAGTCCAGGAATGTTTTTATGAAACGTTTATAATTATTAGGTTCCTTAAACGTTTGCTGGTGAATTTAAATGTGTGGTGTGGTAACATCTGAATTCAGTTGTATTCTGTTTTGTGTGATCAGACTGATTACAGGTATACATTACAGATCTGTCCAGTTAGAGCTTGTTTAGTATTTCATTCTCATTTTGCTCAAGAGGACAGATATGGCGTTTGGCACAAAATCCAAACAGTCTGTCTTAAAAAGTTGATCATTTTAATGTTATAAATGCTGCGCGCTCCTCTGGCTACATTAGAAGCAAATGGTCGTGCAGACGCGGACGGAAGGGCTCATGTCCTCCCGCCTCATGTGACGAGTGCTGCCGGACGAGCCTTTCACTGAGGCCTGCTGACATGAAGCAGATCTGACATGAAGCAGATCTGACATGAAGCACGTCTGACATGAAGCACGTCTGACCTGAAGCAGATCTGACATGAAGCACGTCTGACATGAAGCACATCTGACATGAAGCACGTCTGACATGAAGCACGTCTGACCTGAAGCAGATCTGACATGAAGCAGATCTGACATGAAGCACGTCTGACATGAAGCACGTCTGACATGAAGCAGATCTGACATGAAGCACGTCTGACATGAAGCACGTCTGACCTGAAGCAGATCTGACATGAAGCAGATCTGACATGAAGCACGTCTGACATGAAGCAGATCTGACATGAAGCACATCTGACATGAAGCACATCTGACATGAAGCACGTCTGACCTGAAGCAGATCTGACATGAAGCAGATCTGACATGAAGCAGATCTGACATGAAGCAGGTCTGACATGAAGCACGTCTGACATGAAGCACGTCTGACATGAAGCAGGTCTGACATGAAGCAGGTCTGACATGAAGCAGGTCTGACATGAAGCACGTCTGACATGAAGCAGATCTGACATGAAGCACGTCTGACATGAAGCACGTCTGACATGAAGCACGTCTGACATGAAGCACGTCTGACATGAAGCACGTCTGACATGAAGCACGTCTGACATGAAGCAGATCTGACATGAAGCACGTCTGACATGAAGCAGATCTGACATGAAGCAGATCTGACATGAAGCAGGTCTGACATGAAGCAGATCTGACATGAAGCACGTCTGACATGAAGCAGATCTGACATGAAGCACGTCTGACATGAAGCAGATCTGACATGAAGCACGTCTGACATGAAGCACGTCTGACATGAAGCACGTCTGACATGAAGCAGGTCTGACATGAAGCAGATCTGACATGAAGCAGGTCTGACATGAAGCACGTCTGACATGAAGCAGATCTGACATGAAGCACGTCTGACATGAAGCACGTCTGACCTGAAGCAGATCTGACATGAAGCAGATCTGACATGAAGCACGTCTGACATGAAGCAGATCTGACATGAAGCACATCTGACATGAAGCACATCTGACATGAAGCACGTCTGACCTGAAGCAGATCTGACATGAAGCAGATCTGACATGAAGCAGGTCTGACATGAAGCACATCTGACATGAAGCACGTCTGACATGAAGCAGGTCTGACATGAAGCAGATCTGACATGAAGCAGGTCTGACATGAAGCAGGTCTGACATGAAGCAGGTCTGACATGAAGCACGTCTGACATGAAGCACGTCTGACATGAAGCACGTCTGACATGAAGCACGTCTGACATGAAGCACGTCTGACATGAAGCAGATCTGACATGAAGCACGTCTGACATGAAGCACCTCTGACATGAAGCACGTCTGACATGAAGCAGATCTGACATGAAGCAGATCTGACATGAAGCAGGTCTGACATGAAGCAGATCTGACATGAAGCACGTCTGACATGAAGCAGATCTGACATGAAGCACGTCTGACATGAAGCAGATCTGACATGAAGCACGTCTGACATGAAGCACGTCTGACATGAAGCACGTCTGACATGAAGCAGGTCTGACATGAAGCAGGTCTGACATGAAGCAGATCTGACATGAAGCAGGTCTGACATGAAGCACGTCTGACATGAAGCAGATCTGACATGAAGCACGTCTGACATGAAGCAGATCTGACATGAAGCACGTCTGACATGAAGCACGTCTGACATGAAGCAGATCTGACATGAAGCAGATCTGACATGAAGCAGATCTGACATGAAGCAGATCTGACATGAAGCAGGTCTGACATGAAGCAGATCTGACATGAAGCAGATCTGACATGAAGCAGATCTGACATGAAGCACGTCTGACATGAAGCACGTCTGACATGAAGCACGTCTGACATGAAGCACGTCTGACATGAAGCAGATCTGACATGAAGCACGTCTGACATGAAGCACGTCTGACATGAAGCACGTCTGACATGAAGCACGTCTGACATGAAGCACGTCTGACATGAAGCACGTCTGACATGAAGCACGTCTGACCTGACATGAAGCACGTCTGACCTGACATGAAGCACGTCTGACCTGACATGAAGCACGTCTGATCTGACATGAAGCACGTCTGATCTGACATGAAGCACGTCTGACCTGAAGCAGATCTGACATGAAGCACGTCTGACATGAAGCAGATCTGACATGAAGCACGTCTGACATGAAGCACGTCTGACATGAAGCACGTCTGACATGAAGCACGTCTGACATGAAGCAGATCTGACATGAAGCACGTCTGACATGAAGCACGTCTGACATGAAGCACGTCTGACATGAAGCACGTCTGACATGAAGCACGTCTGACATGAAGCACGTCTGACCTGAAGCACGCTGACCTGAAGCACGCCTGACATGAAGCACGCCTGACATGAAGCACGTCTGACATGAAGCAGATCTGACATGAAGCACGTCTGACATGAAGCACGTCTGACATGAAGCACGTCTGACATGAAGCACGTCTGACCTGAAGCACGCCTGACATGAAGCAGATCTGACATGAAGCACGCCTGACATGAAGCACGCCTGACATGAAGCACGCCTGACATGAAGCACGCCTGACCTGAAGCACGCCTGACCTGAAGCAGATCTGACATGAAGCACGCCTGACATGAAGCACGTCTGACATGAAGCACGCCTGACATGAAGCAGATCTGACATGAAGCACGCCTGACATGAAGCACGCCTGACATGAAGCACGCCTGACATGAAGCACGCCTGACCTGAAGCAGATCTGACATGAAGCAGATCTGACATGAAGCACGTCTGACATGAAGCACGTCTGACATGAAGCACGTCTGACATGAAGCACGTCTGACCTGAAGCACGTCTGACCTGAAGCACGTCTGACCTGAAGCACGTCTGACATGAAGCACGTCTGACATGAAGCAGATCTGACATGAAGCACGTCTGACATGAAGCACGTCTGACATGAAGCACGTCTGACATGAAGCACGTCTGACCTGAAGCACGTCTGACCTGAAGCACGTCTGACCTGAAGCACGTCTGACCTGAAGCACGTCTGACCTGAAGCACGTCTGACATGAAGCACGTCTGACATGAAGCAGCGCTGACATGAAGCACGCTGACCTGAAGCAGATCTGACATGAAGCACATGAAGCACGTCTGACATGAAGCAGATCTGACATGAAGCACGTCTGACATGAAGCACGTCTGACATGAAGCACGTCTGACCTGAAGCAGATCTGACATGAAGCAGATCTGACATGAAGCACGTCTGACCTGAAGCACGTCTGACCTGAAGCAGATCTGACATGAAGCACGTCTGACATGAAGCACGTCTGACATGAAGCACGTCTGACCTGAAGCACGTCTGACATGAAGCACGTCTGACATGAAGCAGATCTGACATGAAGCAGATCTGACATGAAGCACGTCTGACATGAAGCACGTCTGACATGAAGCACGTCTGACCTGAAGCACGTCTGTTCTGCAGACAGACCTTCATATGCGCCCTCTTCTTCTGCTGTGTCTTATTTCCTGCTCAGAAGCACCCGGGTCGCGTTATTCGGAGGTTGTGCGTTTACTTTGCCCTGGACTTCTCACGGGCTGCTCCTGCATTATTATATTATATTATTATATTATTTTATTATATTATTATAGGTTTATGATGCGTTGGTAGTGCAGAGCGCTGCAGGTTCTAGTACGTTCTTGATTTGTAGAGAGCATTTTGTACTTTTCTATCGGTAACGCGTTACTTTAATGGTTACTGTTAGAAGTCTCTTCAGGACTTTTGTTTGTCGTTGGTACTGTGTTGTGAACTCTTGTGGAGAAGTTTTCATCCCGGTGAGACATCAGTGTGTAAGAGCATTCATACTCATATAAAAATGTGACGATGGCACGCTTGTATAATAACGGTATAATAACGGTGTTGTAACGGTATGTGCATTTGCTGCAGTCTGCTCTGTTTGCTCTACCCGGACACACAGGAGCGTCTGTGATACTGACTGCCCTCATGTAGCAGCTCAGCGGGCTGTTTGTGAACGGAAGGCCGTTACCGGACGACAGCCGGCGGGAGATCGTGGAGCTCACGGGTCCGGCTCACGGGTTAAGATGAGCCGCAAGTCCTGCTCTGAGACTCCGGTCATCTCTCCACGTTACGTGTAAATATAATTCATTACCACGGCGGTCAAACGAGCAACTTCTCCAGCCGAGTCGATATGAAGTTTAGTCCTCCGTTTATTGTACGAGTCAAATAAACACTGAAGTAAAGAGTGACCCTCACCGGCGCATAAACGAGCAGTCGAGATGAAATTATCCTCAAAAGTCAAGATTCATATTTTCTGTGTTCATAGACCCACGATGAAGCAAAAGTCTGAAGTACACTGCATTAGTTCACTGCATTAGTACACTGCATTAGTACACTGCCGCATTAGTACACTGCCACATTAGTACACTACCACATTAGTACACTACAGTACACTACAACATATTAGTACACTACAACATATTAGTACACTACCGCATTAGTACACTACCGCATTAGTACACTACTGCATTAGTTCACTACATTAGTCGTAAGTAATGTTTGTGAATTGCCTGCATTGTTTTCCCTTCAGGTGTCCAACGGGTGTGTGGGTAAGATCCTGGGCCGATATTACGACACCGGCTCCATCCGACCGCGAGCTATTGGAGGCAGCAAACCGAGGGTAGCGACGCCCGCGGCGGTCAGCCACATAGAGCAGTACAGGAGGCAGTGCCCCTCGATCTTCGCCTGGGAGATCCGGGACAGACTGCTCTGTGAGGCGGTGTGCAGCAGCGATAACATCCCCAGTGTGTGTCCAGCACTTACACTCATTACTAGACACAACAAATACAAATATATATATATATATATTCCTCAGACAGTTTTCTTACTGAACACCTCAGATAATGAACAATAACAAAACGTGTTTGTTTTAATAGCAAGAATTCATAGGTGTGTAACTATGGAGGACACTGCAGTCCTCACAATCACACAACAGAACAAACGTTGTTTAATGACACGTTTACTCTTGTCAGGTGTCGTCGATAAACCCGAAAAATGAAGGTGAGAGTCTGAGAATAAAAAACACCATCAGTGTTATCATAAAACAGAGCATAACGTTTATACAAATATTAAAATGACACAATAGCGTATTTTTATAAAATATGAATGTAAACAATATTGTATAAATATTATGGTATGTTTATATTACTAAGTTGTTTTGAAAAATTAAGTCATTTGAATGATTAAAAGTCTCTGATCAATCAAATATTGATCATATATATATATATATATATATATATATATAAATAAAACACAAATAAAAAAAGTAGTGATTTCTAAATTTACTTTGACTTGTATTTCATCGCAGACAATACAACAGCACATTATTCAATGTGTTCCTCATGATTTTTATTGTTTTTTCTTCAAAAAAAAACAAAATTCCTATTTTGGTTCTTGCAACACATTTCAAAAAAAGTTGGAACGGGAGCAATTTAGGGCTAGTAATCAGGTAAATTGGTTAAATAATGATGTGATTTGAAACAGGTGATGTCACCTGGTGATTGTAATTATGATTTGGTACAAAAGCAGCATCCAAGAAAGGTCTAGTCCTTTAGGAGCAAAGATGGGCCGAGGATCGCCAGTTTGCCAACAAATACGTGAGAAAATTATTGAAATGTTTAAAAACAATGTTCCTCAAAGAAAGATGGGAAGACATTTGCTTATTTCACCTTCAACAGTGCATAACATAATTAAAAGATTCAAGGAATGTGGAGGAATTTCAGTGCGTAAAGGACAAGGGCGCAAGCCTAAGCTGAACAACCGTGCTCTCCGATCCCTCAGGCGGCACTGCATCAAGAATCATCATTCATCTATAAGCAATATCAACACATGAGCTCAAGACTACTTTGGCAAACCTTTGTCAAGTACCACAATACGTAGTTACATCCACAAATGCCAGTTAAAACTGTACTGTGCCAAAAGGAAACCCAATGTTAACAGTGTCCAGAAGAGCCGTCGACTTCTTTGGGCTCGGAGGCATCTGGGATGGACCATCACACAGTGGAAACGTGTACTGTGGTCAGATGAATCAGTATTTCAGGTGTTTTTTGGGAGAAATGGACGCGTGCGCTCCGGACCAAAGAAGAAAAGGATCATCCAGACTGTTATCAGCAACAAGTCCAAAAGCCAGGGTCTGTCATGGTATAGGGTTGTGTCAGTGCCCTTGGTAAAGGTAACTTGCACTTCTGTGATGGCACCATTAATGCTGAAAAGTACATAGAGATTTTGGAGCACAATATGCTGCCTTCAAGAAGACATCTTTTCCAGGGACGTCCATGCATATTTCAACAAGATAATGCAAAACCACATTCTGCACACATTACAAAGTCCTGGCTGCGGAGGAAGAGGATACAGGGACTTGACTGGCCTGCCTGCAGTCCCGACCTGTCTCCAATAGAGAATGTGTGGCGCATTTTGAAGCACAAAATGCGACAACGAAGACCCCGTACTGTTGCCCACCTTAAGACTTGTTTGCAGCAAGATTGGGACAAAATTACACCTGAAACACTTCTTCACTTGGTGTCTTCAGTCCCTACACGTCTTTTAAGTGTTGTGAAAAGGAATGGCAACATTACAAAGTGGTAAATGCTTTACTGTTCCAACTTTTTTTGAAATGTGTTGCAAGAACCAAAATAGGAATTTTGTTTTTTTGAAGAAAAAACAAAAAAATCATGAGGAACACATTAAATATTGTGCTGTTGTATTGTCTGCAATGAAATACAAGTCGAAGTAAATTTAGAAATCACTGCTTTTTTTTTATTTGTGTTTTCCATACTGTCCCAACTTTTTCTGATTTGGGGTTGTAAAACAATTGGGAGATGATTAGGTTTATATATGAGAAGTGTAGTTTGTAGGGATTATGTGCTATGGATGAGCCTACATGAGGAAGGGCCACACATTACCCAATGAGTTAGTGCTAATGAATCTGTAGTTTATCCCGAGCCCTGGATCTGCGTAACAGTTTTCTGCTGAGATGTCCTGCTGCTACCTCTCCTCTCCCTTCCTGTAACCTCCACATCATTTGCTCCCTGTGGGGATGACAGAAGAGCTCTAAGGGTCCTGAGACAAAAGATGTTTGTCACATGCAGCCGTTTGTGACAGGCCCAGTTCTGTCCTCTGTAACTGCTCATCAGAGGTCATTTTGTCTTTTTGCTTTTTTTGGAAACAACATGCACAAGCCTGTGTTAACAGGAAACTGTGTGTGAATATTTACTCACGCCAAATCTCAGATCATTTACACCAACAATAGAAAAAAACTCACTTTTAATAATAAATATTGTTTTAAAGTATAAATCAAACCTTTAAAATTCTGTCATTATTAATTCAAGTTCATTTTGTTTTTTATTTATTAATTTTTTATTTGTTTGTTTTACCACAAAGGTTAACCAAACAATTAAAAGAACCATTAAGTCTGCAGAAGCTTTAGTTCATTTTTACCAAGAACTGTCACTGTATGAAAAAGAGCTTCTTTGACAGGACAGGAGTTTAGTTTGTTTTCAAACTCTTTTTTTCAACCAGCCAATCAGGGCAGTGAGAGCACCAGGAATGCAGAAGACCAGCCCCTGTGGAATGCATCAGTGCAGCCGGCCGCGGGTCTTTGATTTATGACAGTGGTGTGTAGACGTGTGTTAACATACTCAGCTGAAGGTCTGTGACCAGATCCTTGTGTTGTACAATGCTGAGCACTACACGCCTGTTTTTGTTGTTCCTCTTCCAATTGTGCCTGCAGTAGAATTTGAGTCAGCTCATCTCTGTCTGCACAGTTTAATTGCTTTCCTCATTCTACTGGCATTGTGTTAAAAAGAAAAATGGGTCTCTATTAGGAATCTTTTCCACAGTCTTTTAGGAACTTTGTCATGGAGGTGTAAATATGCTGCCGATGTGTTTATAAGTTACAGTCTTAAGGTGCATTCAGACAGATGAAGCAGTGCAGCTCTCCAAATCCTGAATCTGAAACATCGAACTGCAATAATCTACTTTTGGTTTATTTGCATCAGACTTGGTTTTCAAAGGCTCTGGAGAAATAAAAGATCTGACAAGATGATCTCTGATTGTTTGCAGACAGTTGTCAGCTGCAGGACAATGGTGGCAAGAACACAAACTCTATCAGCTCAAACGGCGAAGATTCAGATGAGACTCAAATGTGTCTGCAGTTGAAAAGGAAACTACAAAGAAACCGAACGTCATTCACTCAGGAGCAGATCGAAGCACTAGAGAAAGGTTTCCAGAATTCTCTAGCTCATTTGTCAAATTCAAAAATGTAAACCACCGATGTCTCATTTACCTGGCTGATGATCAAACAATAACTTTATTTTGTTCACATGAATTTTAGAGTTTGAAAGGACCCACTATCCTGACGTTTTTGCAAGAGAAAGACTGGCAGCAAAAATCGATCTTCCAGAAGCACGAATACAGGGGAGATCATCTTTCTCCAGAGACTGTCTTAATAGTGATGTGAAGAATTTTATTGTGACTATTTATTTTATGACACTGACCTTCTCTTCCTTGGACCATCAGGTTTGGTTCTCAAACAGAAGAGCAAAATGGAGGAGAGAAGAGAAGCTGAGGAACCAGAGAAGACAAGGTGGCAACTCCTCCAGCCACATTCCCATCAGCAGCAGCTTCAACACTAGTGTCCCACAAGCCACCACACCTGGTAAACCACACTCTGATCTTCAAAGCATCATCTTGTAATCATTCATGTTTTCAATTTACATTATTATTCAGAGGTTGTTTGTTCAGGTAGTTCAGTTGCTGAATAATTCTTTTAGGTGTCCAAACATTTTTCAGACTATCATGAAAGGTTTCGATCAGCCTCAGAATGTATAGCTTCAGTTTTAGTCCTTTAGTCAAGATTAGGTACATAAACAGGCCGTAAAACACTTCCTATATGAAAACTGCAACTCAACAATTATTGTTTTCTTTATAAATAGTTTTTAATTTCAACAAAAGCATTTTTGAGAGTATTAAATTAAGAACACTACATTTATAAAATATGTTCATTTCCTAAAGTAAACATGATTTTTTCCACAGGGTCAATGCTGGGCAGATCGGACACAGTCCTGACCAACATATACACCAACCTGCCTCCAATGCCCAGCTTTACAATGGCCAACAACCTGCCTATGCAAGAAAGTGACCACCAACAGCTCCTACCACATTCTCCTGAGTGTCCTGTGTGATGCTTCATTAAACACTCACTATTTCTGTGTGTTTAACTCTGTCATAGGAACTCCGCTGTGCAAGTACAAAAACATATTTCATTATTTTTTTGCATGCTGCCCACCAGTCAGTCAGTGAATTGGCGAAGCTACGACACTTACACACCCTCTCATATGCAGGCACACATGAACAGCCAATCAATGGCAAATTCTGGTACAACCTCAACAGGTAGGCAGAATAGTTAATTTTGTACTGTATGGTTATGCAATCTTTTGTTGATATGTATACAAGTATAAATGCAAGACTTTATGATTGTGTTTTGTGTCATAAATACAGCTGTATCTAACATACACCTCCAGGTGCGATGTAGACACATCATGTAACTTATGGTCGTTGTGTGATTCAGGCCTTTAAGCATCATACACCCTCACTCAGGCAACCCAGCCAGGGCTGATCAGTCCCCACCTTGTGTCTTGGTAGCCTTTGTGATCCACAGATCAACCCTCTTACCTTGATGGCATCTCCGCAGCATCAGTAATCCTCTTGATGGCTTTATTTCTGTGCAGTCCTAAAATGCCGAGTATCTTAAATGCCCTGTAGAGCGACTGGTCAGCGAATCCTCGGCAGTCAACCTCAATGGGATAACAGCAGGACTTCCACCCCATTTCAAATCAATTCACATTCATTTATATAGAGCATTTTTACATATTTACATATAATGAAAAATAAAACACAGAAAACAGGAAAATTATGAAAAGGTATTACTGCATTTTATTGTTCATTATAAGATGTATATTAGTAAAACTAATTAATGATACCAAGATTGCAATCAGTTTATAAATTGTTGACTAAAGTGATGAAACTACAACACACATGAATCATTTGAATAAATGGATGTTCATCAGAAATATCAGTCATTGTGTGTGAAGACTCACACTTCTCTCAGTGATCTATGAGACTGTCTGCTAAAACAGTGTGTACTTCTGACACTATGAGACATTTGGTCAATTAACATGATAGATGACAGGTATCTTATTAAATTGGTATTAAGTTGAGATGACTCTCAATAACGTGCTGTTGCCAGAAGCCCCCAGCTGAGTTTGTGTATTGCTACTCTCCAGCCTTGATAGTAGGCAACAACATCCAGCAAAACACTGAGAAAGAGCTCCAGTTCTTATGGCCTCTGCAATAACCAGCACCTTGTCATGGTGTCACTGGTAGTGCTCCCTCCCAGAGCTTTTGGGCAACAGCTTAGAATGTGTTCCAGGAACCATTTCTCTGGCACACTTCAGGACATTCTGTCAGGCCCCAAGAAAAAGAGGCTGGCTGGGCTGGGGAGGACATCATAGGGTGACTGGATGAGGATGGTGTGGCTCCATTTTCCCTAACTCTGCCCACAAGATCTTCTGATCGATTATCTGCTCCAGTTGAGTCCTGTGGCATCCCAGCTACCCTGCTGGTGCATGTTTCCTCCACTTCTGCTCGGATCTCTTAATGCTGAAAAGTGAGATGACCCTGAACGTTTTACTTGAGTTCTCCTCCTCAGGAATTCAGACTTCCTCTGCTTACCTCCACTGCATTACCACTGTTCCCCTCCTCCAGATGATCTTTCATAGTTGCCAAAGGAGTCTTGGGCACATTTTACAGACAGCATAGGGAGCTCCACTTGAGCCTGAAGCTGAGCTGGTTCTGACTGCTTTGACAACCTCCTCAATCTCTCTAAGGATTGCCTCTTTAAGGTTAAATGCCTCAATGGGGTCTGGTGGAGTTATCAAACCACTGCATGTTCTAATAATAACATGTTCCAGTTATTAATAATTATACAAAAAAAAAAACTTTGTGGCATTATTTAAAGCTTTAAATAATGCCACAGTGTAATGGCAGAGAAACAATGCCAAAATATCAACACGTCCAAAGATCCTATTGATCCAACAGAAGTTCTTATAGAGCAATGCTTTAAGTTCTGTTTCTGTGTCTCTGTGTCTAGGACTCATCTCCCCTGGAGTCTCAGTCCCTGTTCAAGTTCCCAGATCTGAACCTGACATGTCTCAGTACTGGTCACGATTACAGTAAAGAAAAGAGTTACCTCACCCTGTGACTGAGACGATGGACATCTGCAGCGGTGTTCCACAAACACACACCCAGACAAACACAAGATGAGGTTCAGGAGGTGTGTGGCTCCACTGCATACTCTCCTCTCAAGATCTGTGGCACCACCTTTGAGAAATACATACTTAAACACTGGAGAGCACTGGATCCCAGTTTTAAAAACAAACCATTTTAAACCTTGAAACAAAGACAACAAACCTCTGCTACACCACATTTTTGGATTTTTATTTTTTGTTGTACACAGAGATGCCAATGTAAAGA
Source organism: Chromobotia macracanthus (assembly GCA_036877525.1). Classification (NCBI taxonomy): domain Eukaryota; kingdom Metazoa; phylum Chordata; class Actinopteri; order Cypriniformes; family Botiidae; genus Chromobotia; species Chromobotia macracanthus. Next base: position 901,884 of record JAZGTH010000091.1, on the reverse strand, counting down.
CAACGAAAGAAAAAACAGCCAAAATATTAATCTAACATCTATTTAAAGTGAAAGAACATGAGTCGATGTACTATGACAGTGTAGTTTTCTACTAAGCTTAAACAAGAATTATGGGTTAAACTTCATACAGGCCAGACACAACAGTTCAGCAGTGAACCAGAAACAAGCCACCAAGGAGAATGCAGAGATTTGTTTGCCCACTTCTTACTTTTGGAGAATTACCCACCTTAAGCATGAGACTCAAAGCAACTTGCGACTGTAGTTGACTGCGGTCAACATTCATGATAATGTATCTATAAAGGAACTGCAGCCATTATGTGAATTACTGAGTACACTGCAGTTATGTATGTTGGTGTTCGGACCAAAACCTTTGGTAAACATTCTGAGACTGTTTTAAACATTTTAAAAAAAAGCAGGAAGTTTACTATTATAGTATGCTAAACTTTACCAAAACAACATTCATCCAGTTTGTTACAGCTCAATTGTAAGCTCAATTTGTTTTCATTAGAATCACCCAGAATCACTGCCAAAATTCAATATATTTTCAATTGTACTGCCTCTGTAAAATCTTATATAAATGTTTTTCAGAACTCAGTAAAAACTGAATAAACATTTAGGTCAGGTACAAGCTGTCTATTACATATAGTTAAATTATAGTGTACGCCAAATAATTTTGTGGGACTAGAAATATTCAATTCAAATAATTCATTAAAAAGGCTTGACAGAGTTTAAAAAGAAGTGATTGGCAGCTGTTCACAGCACTTTAACCACTGTTGATTGTAGAAACAGACCAAAGCCTTCATACTTCATCTATTACACATGAACTGTTGTTTCACTGTCAGTCTTATAAAAACATGCCATTCTTGTGCACTGGCGTCCAGTATATTTGACTGCAGCCTTCGATTTATGACTGACAAGTTGTGGTTTTATAAACATTGACATCTCTTGAATTTTATCTTTTGTTGTGAACTTAAACACGTGTTATGGGTTTTGTGCTAAAGCAGTGCTTTGGAAACGGAAGATCTACCCTGTCTTTAAGATATTTCAATTGAACTTTATTTAAATCTTTCGAAATGTATTTTGTAAGAACTATTTAAAACAATTTTGTATAGTATTTGTCGTCACTCTAATCTTTGTGCTCAGCCATAAAGTTACCAAAATAAAATTGGTTCCTTCAGGTAGAATGTTTAATATACCAGCCAATTATATGAAAACTATACACAATTTTCAAAAAATACATCTGAATCTAATTTATTACCAAGCAAATGACCACAAACCGGCTGTTAGTAAATTGACTGGCACAGCAGCATGCAAAACCCCTTTTCCCTCCACATAACCAACAAAAAGTTTGTGAACAAAGACACCAGCACCTCCACACAACCTAGATATCACAAAAAACAAAACAGCACAATAAAAACGGCCTATGCCATTGAGAACGGCCCCCTTTTGTTTTGGTAGCATTACGATGTTTAAGAAGAAAAAAGTGAGCAAGCATGGGGCCAGGAGAGCAAGCAAAAAAAACAGGAGAATAAAGTGGCCAGAGCAGCGTAGAATGAGCTGAGAGCAAGATGAAGCAATTGTGTAGCAGAATGAATTATTCTGCTTCACCTGCTGTCTCGGGGGGGTTGGGGACAGGCTGGAGGAAAGAGAAATTGGCTGTGTGGAACTATTTTATGGGTGGTAAGTTTGGTCCTGGTTATAGCCAGGTCAGGTGGTGGGTCTAAAGGAGTTTAGGGTAACTCAAGTCTTTCTCACCTCCACAGAAAACTGAGGTAACATTTAAATTTGATTCACAACAAACAAAAGCAGGTTTTTTGCATACACTGTATAAGGCCTGCAAGATATATAGTACATCATATTAAAATATCACAAAATGTGCATATGACAATAAGCATGTCACAATGGTTTGTAATAACTAAATGATTCTAATACTTCAAAAAGTTCTTTGTTTTAGGTCAATGCAGAGATGTTAATGTTAAGATGCACATGTTAATATATATTGATATATAGAACAGAATCTAAAACGTGTCCAAATTGTATACATATTTAAAATATTCATGTAGAGGAGAAAAAAAAAACAATTGCAAGAAATTGTCCCCTATAAGCAAAACTAGTTTGCAATTGTTCTAAAACTAAGTTCATCTTTTTATGTTAATGAATTATATCAACAATGCAGATCTGGTACAAGACTAAATCCACATACAAATAATGAAAACAGGCCTATGAAAAGTTAATGTGTTAAAATTTAAAAATGGCTAGATCATGAATACAGTCACAGCTAGGTTAATTCAATACCTGAAATGAAAAATGTGTGCGACTTAATTTTAGCTGGCCTGACCTTGCTTGACTTCAGGGAGAAATGCGTTTATGTAAAATTATTACAGGAAATTACAAATGAATACACAATCTTAAAATATTTTTTCTGGTAAAAGGATTTTACAGCTGAAGTTGCTTTAGGAATACAACACACACACACATACGGGAGACAAGAGGAGGTCTGTGATAAACAGAAGAAAACTATAAACATCAAAGTTCAAGGCAACTCTCAGAAACAGAGTGACATCACCAAAGCAAAAGACAGAAACAATGTCTCCAGTCCATGACAACCTCTGACCTAATTCATGGTCCTGTCATAAAAACACAAAGACTGTTATTAGTCTCACTGATGAGTTATGAAGTTCAGTCTCATTTGTACCGGTCAGATCAGTCACTGGTGACCATCTGTTGAGCGGCACTGAACAATGTGATCACACACATCTGTGCCATGAAAAGAAACACATAAATGACAAAACCTTCATTGTAATGAATGCCTCCTAAAGACTGCATTTAATGCTTTAATTACATCGTGAATGAAGCAGGATTATGAACTATGATCATAAAGCTTAATAAGGGAAGACACCATGATGCTTTTATGATGGCAATCATAGAACATTTATTGTCAGCAAATATTTATTAACCAAATAAGCTAATAAACATCAGGAATCCAAAGGCTCATTTAGAAATGCATAACTGAACAGAAATAATTATAACAAAAGCACATCATCAATATTTGTTTTTTTCTAAAGATCTAAAGACAGCAATTCCTTGTAGTTCTGCATGTTATCTGGTTTTTGAGTGCTGAATATCATTGTATATTTCAGTGTTTTGTAGTTACCAAACGCTGAAGCAAGTTCGTTTAATTCGTTTAATTGGTGGACTGAAGCTCTTCAACATCACAGTTCTGGAAATACCCTAGAAATCCAGGTGTTTGTTGCCTGTGGCTGTGATGCCACATCCTCCTGCCAGTTCTGTTTTACTCACCCGACTTACTGTCTCTGACAGGTCTGGAGGCAAATGCAGTCTCTGTGAGAAGAGAGAGAACGTAAGAAGAGGCTGAAAATAATGTCTATGGCTTACAAAAAAGTATAAAAAGCATGATGTTTTTAAGGGTACTCCATCCCAAGTACACTGATATTACCATTGTGGTAGTTTTCTTGGTTTTACCATGTAATATGGTATAATATGTTGCTTTGCTAACAATGCAATGATGTAATAAGTACAAGCACACAAATGCCCACCATTGTCTCTTTGGAAAGCCATCATGCTATAAAATGCTGTTTAGGCAGTTATATAACTAGGTTCTGAAACAGTGTTAGTGTTACACTAGTATTAGTAATGAATGGTTGTCTGAACACAATTATGCCAGAAACTTACACACCGAACAATTAGATCAGCCTGAACACAGTAACAGAACTGATCTCAGATCTGTCTCAGTTAATCAGTACTCGTATAAGCTTTCAGCTGTAGATCTTGATTGACCTGCCAGCCCCTGCAGTAAGAGCCTGTAGACCCAAGACATCACAATCCATGTTTACACACAGACGAAACCAAGTGTAACACACTGCGTTTGACGCTTGGCCATGCACCGTAAATGAGAACTGTTAGCATGTTTCTAATACCCTTCAGGGAGGTGTGACGGCTTACAGTCGATTTGATTACAGCAACTTCACATCACATACGTTTTCGTTTCTAATAAGGTAATGAGTTGTGCTTGTGCTAAACAGGTTAATGAGGACACACACACACACACACACAAACACACACACACACACACAGTGTTGAGGGTGATCATGTGTTCTGTACAGTAATTAAATAGCCACAAGCCAACATGCAACTTCATCTTAATCCTTCAACTGACCCTCGTCCAGAATTTGATGTTAATCTGCTACCAGACAATGCTCTTCTAAAGCTCCTATTGTTTGTGGAGCAGCAGGTTAACAATGTTCCTAAAAGCGTAGAAAAATCCCATTCAGGATCAAAATGTCTAAACTTATCAGGCGCTTTTCTGAAGAACCTGAGAAGAGAATTACATGTTGCACGCAAATCAAAGGTCCAGGAGAAAGAGAAAAACTTCTGATATTTTTCCACAAAAACACACATACACGCACACAGATAGACAGACTGAACACACGGACACACACACCACAGTATCTCCAGCAGGGACAACATTTCCGCAACATTTCTCATTTTAAAGTCATTCAAGTGTAATTAAAACAGAGAGCATACCATACTGCCCCTGAAAGTCCATCGTTCCATTAAACTTTTGCGCTAAGTAGGTGAGGAAATAAAATCATTGTTATTTATCTGTCACACAGAAGCACAGCATCAGAACAAATCATGCCATGAGGCAAGCTGGAGCACTCAATATAAGACTGCATGACTACAAACACTTCATCCTCACACACATTGGATCATGCAGTGTCCTACTGTGAAGCGAGGAAATGGAGACTGCGCTCCCATAATCCATCAGCCATCTTGACTTTTGCAATCGTTCAGCCAATAAAGTTCTGAACTCATTAGCTCAGTGAGAGGACTGTTAGGTTCTTAGTTAACATGCTTTGAATATATTGTGCAAACATCAACTATTTCTGCCAACAGTTCACTTGTTTTAAATCAGCTTAAAACACTTGGGCTCTTGAAACTTTAAGAAGGCCTTGAACGCTTTAAGAAGACTTAAGAGGGTTACAAATAACGCTGAACAAAACCATTCACTGATAAAAGCTTAAAAGCCCTCCAGCTACTTGTGGTTGGTCACAATGGCACTACACAATCACCTCAAGTGAGGAGCTAAATACTCCCAGACCTTCAGATTGGAGCATATTGGTATAACCTGATCATAGTCTACTAGTGGTATGAAAAGATTGTGTATGCTTTGCTTACCTATGATTCAAATATGGTCACACTGAGATTTCATATGAATTTAAAATGTTACTGTTTAAACAGAACAAAATGGTAGTTACTGTGATTAGATACCTAATTAAACAAAACCCAAACAAGTTAATACACAATATTTCTCATCATATTTCTTGTACAATTGCTGCAAAATTCACCAAACTACAAAAACAATAATTGTAATTTTAAGATGTGTAAATAACTTGGTTTCTCTTTATCAGCATTTCTGTACTTTTCACCAAGCTCTACAATGCAAGTAAAATGTTACATAAGCATAAAGCATACACCCTAAGCTGAAACGTGCTCAAACTGGCACAGTTTTGTTCTAGAAACATCAAGAATCATGCAGAGCAACACTTTATACATTTAAAAGTGTTAATGCTGATAATCTTCCTCACAGGCAACTGAAGAAGATTCTGGGGATGAGCTCAACACAGGAAACACCATCACCTTCTTGTGATTGTCCTTGAGCTCACCATCTTGCACACTCATTAGAATGGTGAGTGTAATATGATCCAGTGTTGAGCAGCACCCCACTGTCTGCTGAAAGTCTACCATTACATACTATTAGCTACTATCAATTAAGAGCAGTACAATACAAAGAACAAACACCAAAACACAATCAGTCTGAAAGAAAGACATTCATGGAGAGCACAACACTGAAATTAAAACTCACAGCTGTGCTGGCACATCAATTTATTATTTTTTCAATTTGCTGTTGGTACTTGTGCAAACTCTATTTCACAACACATCTGGAAGCGACTTAATGTTAAAATCAAGTATACATCAAGTATCTGAAGTAATAACGTTTAGCACCTGTGTTATAATCATCCTAATTGTCTCATTTTTTAAGAAAACACTATAAACTTTCCTGTGCGTTATTCAAAATCCAACCAGAACACACAAAGGTAAAAACTAAAAACCTACAATCAGTATGACTCTCATCTGGTTAACTGCATCTACTGCGCTCTTCAGCGCGGGCAGAGGTCAAAAGTGTGGGGATATTCTGGGGTAATTTCCACTCCTCTACGTTCACTTGCATTTGGCAAGGTGCCACATGAATGGACCCTGGGTGCTGCTGGACAGGCACTGGGGCAGAGAGGCAGCCTAAAGGCTCTTGCGGACTGACTGGGTGCAGCATGAATGAAGGAAGGTGCCCTCAAAGTTCTCTGGAGCGCAGAGGACAAACACATGTAAGTGCTGCTTTCAAATCTGATTGGCTAAGCTGAGAAATGAAGGCAGCATGTGATATGACACAGTGTTCACCATCTCTGGATCCTCTAACATCTCCACTGGAAATGAACACTGTACAGGAGAACAGATGTGTGTGTCTATGTACTGTGACTGTCGATGAAGAGGGAACTGTGTCTGTTCTAATGTAAGGTGAACAATTAGGAAAACTTCAAACATGTAATTGTGAACTAACGTGTAAATGTCTTCAGGCAGCGCGCGTCAGTTCATGTCATTTTAGCAGTCACTCTTAAAAGGACAGTCCCCACTGGAACAACTGAAGCAGCTTGCTGGAGGGCGAACCAGCATCCTTCAGATTACTAACACAGATTTTTAACCACTACACGACCATCATCCCACGGTTTACTCTGTAATCTCGCATGGAAAGGGCCAAATGTCTGAGGCTGCTGGGTACTACAGTGGCCCCGATATCATTATGGACATCACTGGACATTATGTACGCCACACTTGTAGAAATGTTATTGCATTAGATAACAAAAATATCAAACTAAGTGGCTTCTGAAAGCAAAAATGTAAACATGCGGTGATGATTTTTAATTTATGTACAAAGTCAGTTCCCCTTAAGTTTACATACAGTACAGAACCTGCAGGTGTAGTTCATCACACCGCAGATGTAGACATGCTCCACAAGAAAAATGTGTACAAATGCTTCTATTCTAATTCTGACCAGTAAATCCTTTGGTTTATAATTGTGCTTTATAAAAGTGAAATTTTTTTAAAATAAATATCACATGGCTTGATAATATTTTACCTCTAAATGCAATGACATGTCTGGCTTAGAAACATCTCTGACACACCAATGATTCCCTCAACACTGCTAGAACTGTCTGCATCCATTTAGAAAACTCCTGCAATTTACCACAAATTTCAGACTGTACAGAAATGTGTTTATCTTAGAAGATACATAACAAATCCCAGTCAACAAAAACAAAATACAGAAGGTGCATTTAAGGGTTTCTCTCAGGAATTTACACCAACCCAGAAGTTCTCACAGATACAGCACAATGTGAGGCGCAGGGAGAGACCCTTCCACTAGTGAGACAAGGAACGGGAGCTTGGGAGGGAAAGGGCAGATAAAGACGAGGCTTGTATGGATGAACTAGCTTTTCAGAGTTAAAGGGTACAGGTGAAATCGGGGAAAGGGTACAGGTGAAAGGGTACAGAGGGAAAGGGTACAGAGGGGAAAGGGTACAGAGGGGAAAGGGTACAGGTGAAAGGGTACAGAGGGGAAAGGGTACAGGTGAAAGGGTACAGAGGGGAAAGGGTACAGGTGAAATCGGGGAAAGGGTACAGGTGAAAGGGTACAGAGGGGAAAGGGTACAGAGGGGAAAGGGTACAGAGGGGAAAGGGTACAGAGGGGAAAGGGTACAGGTGAAAGGGTACAGAGGGGAAAGGGTACAGGTGAAAGGGTACAGAGGGGAAAGGGTACAGAGGGGAAAGGGTACAGGTGAAATCGAGATGAAAGAAAGAATTGAAGTGTGTGTTTAAGTGCTTCACAGTGTGTTAATGAATTGGGGGTGTAATCCATCACAGGTTGTAACTCTTCTTGAGACAGAGTCTCTTTAGTCAAAAGGACAGCAGCACTTGTGGACAGAGAGGGGCAATACTGAAGACTTTATACTGCAGGGCTGAAAAGGTGTTGCCGTTAGTAACCCCCTCCCCCCGTTGAAGCATAGTCTGCACTTTGGTAGTCACAAGTTTGACCTTAACTAACAACACTGAGCTGCCCGGGCTGGTGACTTCTGGTGCTTTTAGGTTTTAAGTAGGGACATTTTTCTTGTGGGTCGTCTTTGTTACCCATCAGGGTAAAGGGAGGCTGTGCAGAGAAGACAAATAAAGAAAACAGAAAGAGACAATTCAGAAACTCGGTGTGTGTCAGATCAGAGGTTTATTCTGGGTGAAGAGCGCCTATTGAGTGGCTCAAGTTGTCAATCTATGCTCACGTTACTATAGAGACCAATTAACACAACACTTCTCAAGTCTCTGAAGCAGCTCGAGAGAGCCAATACATAATAAGAGATGTCTAAAAGTATTAAAGAAATTCAATGAATGTGTATTATGTATACAAACAATATGAGTGTCTTTTTAAATCCATAACTAAGGAGGCATTCAAACACACTTTAATCATATATACCGTACATAAACACATCGCTCTGTATCTCTGGGGGAGAGGAATCTTTGTGTTACAGGATCCCAAACAAACAGCTCAGCACTGCAGAGGTACAAAGAACCCCTTATATATAATATATATATATATATATTATAATATAATATATACTAATATATGAGCAAACATTTGACAGACTACTGAGCACATGTGAAAGACTGCACAGTGAACATACTCTGAATGAATGAGTACAGCCTGTGAGAGCAGATGCAGACAGAGGACTGACTGTGAGGGATTTGAGGGATTGATGGTACCTCTGTTACACTAAAGAACTTAAAGAATAAAGCAAACGTTACACTGAGAAAGGCACAAAGCTAAAATGTATTTTTTAATTGTGGGAGTAATAGTGTCTATGTAAGGTACTGAAAGGATAAAACATAAGAATGTAAAATATAAGTTTAACGTTTTTCTACATTCATACCGTTGCTTGTCTAAAATATGTTAGAATTTTTAGTAATAAACAAAGCACATAAGACCAACATTTAACTGGTAGTGTTGACCATAAATTAGCTTTATAGGTAGCAGGGAAACAATTAAAGGCCACGTTTGTTCAAACAACAGCAGGATACGGTTGTCAGTCCTGCATTTTAATCCTTAATATAGGGGGTTAGGTCGAGGCTCTGCCACTGGATTCACAACTGCATTATCAGTTATGCACAGTCAATCCTCAGACACCAAACAGATGTGCTATAGTACAGTATTAGACCTGTTGTAGATATATTAAATTCTGGAGATCATTCTCTCCTGCACTGGTTGGCTGCATCATTCAGAGAAACACATCAAGCTGTGTTTGTCTAACTCACAGTACACAGACAACAAAGTGAATGATTCACAGCTGTATTCGTCCATGGTTTCTGGTATGGAGCATGTGTATTCTCAATACATAAACTGACATAGCCCAGCACAGACACTGATGTTTAGGTCTAAATCACTGACCCTCTGAAAGAGCCTTTTCAACCCACAATGTTTCTGTTACAATAAAAGCATGAAATGACAACAACCTCAAATTTAAAGAGTAATAAACCAGTCAACAGCAAACCTGAGACATAAAAACCAGCAAGAAAGAGAAGCAAACAAGAGAGAAGGAGGATTCAGAGACACTCAAAGATTCGCAATTTGCTGAACAGCCAACGTGCCACACACACACACACGATTTCTTCAAAACCTGGGCCACCCCAATGAGGACGAGCCCATAACTGTGTTTGTCCACCTGGGCATAAAATAAGCATTCTAGCGATGCAACACTGGCTTGCTGAGCTCTCCACCGAGAGGAGCAGCCATGAGTGGATACACTTCATTACCCCCTAGATTGTCCCTCCAGTTACCCCTAAATAAATCCACATAGCCTACTGACAGCACAAGTGACACACAGCCCGAACGGCGGCTGAAAGAACAGTGTTTGATGCAATTTGTATGCATATATGATTGCTGTCGGATAATGACCCGGAGAAAGAGGTATCGTTACATGTTTGTAAAGATAATACTGAACATTTGTGGACAAAGGGAGTTTGATATAATAAATGCTTGTTTTTATCTGTACTAAGAGAAGTTGTCTTTAAGAAGAATGAATCATCTGCATGATTAAGATTTATATCAATGCCTTTCACTCAAAATGTTATTTCCTGTTTCTGGCCTTCATCTCTGTTTTAGTTTCTATGCGCAATATCTATGCGCAAAGTCTTCAGACTTAAGAGACTGGGTGATGTAACTAAAAAGAAAGAAACTCTCAGCTGTAGCATTCTCATTCTGAAGCGTTGTAGTCAAAAGGCGAAAATGTTTAACTGAGAATACAACAGATGGAAAGAGAGACAGACTACTACACAGACAGATTAAGTAGACTATAGGCAGAAACCTTTAAAATAAGGAGATGAGGAAGTGGCGTGTTTCTCAGTGTTGTGGGACAGATATTTATCTATCTGTGAATCATTACAGCAGAACAGATGAGCAGCCAGCACACCTGCCAAAATCCCACATCATCACTTTTAAAGTCCTGCTCAGCGAGAGACCAATCACACTCACAGAAGCATGAACGATCACGGCCATTCACAATGCAGGAGGTGTGCGGCTGCTCACTGTCAAACTCAAAAAAATGATTTTGAGGAGAAACTCATCACTGTGCAGTTGATTGCATTGTCAGCACTCTGCCGTGGTTGAACCTTTTAAAAGCCCTGCACACCTGTAGACAGATACCTGCTTGGCTCTGGTTCTTACAGTCAAGCCTGTTATGGCCAGAATTCTTATAGTGAGAATTCTTTTGGCCAGACCTTTAATTTCCAGAATTTATTTAGGCAGGCTTCTGTCTGCAGCACTGCTCTTGCAGTTTATCAGGTGTTAGGAAACAACACATAGGAGAAACCAATAGTCACCTGAGGAAAAAACTCGGATGTGGCAGCCTGATGCTACAATCGTTTAAATTCATGTTTTCTCATCTACACTCAATACACCATCATGACAGTGAAAACAAAAGTGAAAATAGAATTTTAGAAATGTCTTTACATGTATTAAAAAGAAAAACTGAAATATCACATTGGCATAAGTATTCAGATCTTTGCTACAACACTTGAAATTTAGCTCAGGTGTATCATTTCTCTTGATCGTTGCTGAGATGTTTCTACACCTGGATTGAAGTTCATCTGTGGTAAATTAAATTGATTGGACATGATTTGGAAAGAAACACATCTCAACATAAGAAAGCCCTCTTGGAGTTTGCAAAAAAAAGACCTGAAGGACTCTAAGATTGTGAGGAACTAGATTCTCTGGTCTGATGAAACCAAGAGTGAACTGTTTGGCCCCATTTCCAAGTGTTATTTCAGGAGAAAACCAGGCACCGCTCATCACCTGTCCAATACCATCCCAACAGTGAAGCAGCATCATGCTGTGGGGGTGTTTTTCAGCAGCAGAGACTGGGAGACTGGTCAAGGTTGAGGAAAAGCTGAATGGAGCAACATACAGAGATACCCTCAATGAAAACCTGTTCCACAGCGCTCAGAACCTCAGACTGGTCTGAAGGTTCACCTTCCAGCATGACAATGACCCCAAGCACACAGCCAAGACAACACAGGAGTGGTTTGGGGACGACTGTGTGAATGTCCTAGAGTGGCCCAGCCAGAGCCCTGACTTGAACCCTGTTGAACATCTCTGGAGAGACATGAGAATGGCCATCCACAGACAGTCCCCATCCAACCTGACCGAGCTTGAGAGGATTTGAAAGAATTGACAAAAATCCTCCAGTGCAGGTGTGCAAAGCTTGTTGCGTCAAACCCAGAAAGACTTGAGGCTGTGATTGCTGCCAAAGGTGCCTCAACTAAGTACAGAGTAAAGGGTCTGAATACTTACGTACATGTGATATTTCAGTTTCAGTTCATTATTTAATTTAAATGATTGTAGTATCAGGCTGAAACAACACAATTGAAACAAATGAAGGGGATCTGAATATTTTCTGAATACACTGTACCTGTATGTTGTAAAGAACGTATGTAAAGAAAATTATAAAAATAAAATTAATAAAAAATAAAGCTTATTTATTGTAAGATTACATTTTTTTTCATTAATGTCATGTCAACTGAAATCATTGTGGCAGTATTTTCTGTACTGTCTTTAAATTGATACTGATTTTAAAGTAAAAATAATTGTGTCTAGACAGAATGGTTTTTCATTGCAATAAAAGCCAACAAGATTTTTTTGCTTTTGTTACATTAATAATAATTTGGGTGAAATTTGTTTTTCTTCCCTTTTGAATGTGACCCTTCAATGAAATGACCCTTGACAACTGAAATTCACCCAAGCACAGGCAGCTGAAAGACATTCAAAAACACATTTAGGTAAATTCATAATTCATTAAAGGCATAAATATATGCAGAAGCTAGACTATTGCATCAGTCTGTCCCACAGTTAAGGGACATTTGCATGTTAAAGCCAGTCGGCATGCTTAATTGATTAGCAGTCATCCAGGGCTGATAAAACCACTTGAGGCAAGAAATACACCACGTACTCTAGGTGGTCATATTGTTTGAGGGAAAAACTATTAATATGTCCACTGCAAAAAAAACCTTAATGGATACAAATTGTTTGCATGTTGCTGGCAGGGTTTCTTGCTTTTCAGTTGGCTTTCAAAAAGAACTGATCTCAGATCCATATTGCTCTTTGTTGTGTCTGGGCTTATTTGCATCGGGGAATATTCAGCAGAAGTAATGGATTCACAGTCCAAATACAGCCATCAAACCAGCACAATTTTCTTACAAAATTTCCACCCGAAATCTTGGGAGCAAACTTATCATACATGGGTGACATAAGAAACAAAATGCCATTGATGCCAAAATGATATTAATTCAATGACGTAAATATGTACTGGGGAGAGGGGTTATTGATTTGAGTTTCATGGATGAGAATGTAGAACAATGTTACCATGTTACATATTACAGAGAAATACTAACTCCAATGAGTTAAATTTAAGACACACACATACAGGTGCATAAAACACATGCATAAATCATTCTGCGTGACACCGGTAAAGTAACTATCAAGGTGAGCATGCTAACAAAACACAAAGTCGATACATTATATAAGAACACAAAGATAAAGCAGCAAACACTACATCAATATAGATAATTATCTAGCTCGCATCACTATTTTTTCTCCATTCTCAGTCTTCTTATATGAGAAAGGAAAACCAGACATTCTGAAAGCCTTAATGTGCCATTTAGTGCTTTACGTTCATATTCTGGACTGTTCTGCATTTCTGTACAGAGTACATTTTATCAATAAGCTGTATCACAAAACTTGTCATTTGGTGTAAATGGATTAAGCCACATGAAGTGTTTCAGGATGAGTTCATCTGCAGTGTCAGGGAGAAGTGAACTCCTGGTCCTGCTCACAATGAACCGGTGCACCGGCCTTTGAGAAGATGTAAATAAACTTAATGTATGCTACTTTTTGCATAGGTTTAACTTAGTTGTTAAAAAGATACGTTTAAAACAACTTTTATAACAAATTACATTAATCAACCAAATGTAAATTAATGTTAACTTTATTAATGGTATAAACAACAACATTAAACATTTTTTATTGTGTCTGTCAATTATATAAGATCTAAAGGGGTGGAAGCAGGTTTTTGCACAGTCCTACTTTTCATGACATCCACAGTAACCCAAATAAATTTTGCGCATTTGATGCCACTTACATTCATTGGATTGTTTATGTATGTTGGACTCGAACTTCAAGTTCCAAGGACAAAGAGGTTTTAACCAAAAGATGTTTACACAAAATATTTATTTGATTTAGTTATTAGAAGTTAATTGATAAATGTGTAAGTTTACATTTGGAAATGTAAACGTATAATTCCTACTGACACTACAATAAAATATATAAATAACTTGCTTAAAACCATTTTTGGGTGTGAAAACACTAATGGGCCTAAGACCTTTGCATATATATTCATATATATATATATTCCTATGAACATCAACACTGTACATCACTGTACTGTACCACTGCAGCTAATCTAGTCACAATAAAATAGTTATAATGAGTTCATCATGCAAGTACACTTGTATACAACTGTACGAGTGTGTACAGAAGGTTTCTGGTCTTGGCAATGGTTCTCCAGATTTCACTGTAAATGTGCATGATTATAGCAGCTTGCATGTGGGGTGGGCAAACTGGAAGCATGCCAGGGATAGGTGAGCTGTCACTGGTCATTAACATCAACGCTGTGGTGATACAAGGAAACAGGACAAGTTGGGGAAAGTGGGCGGAGACTTTCAGGGAGTAAATGTAATGAAAAACTTTGCTCTACTTGCCCTCTGAATAGACACATGGTAGTTGCCTCATGGGAAACTCTAGCACACACACACCATGTATCTCAACAGTTATTGTCAACAAGAATCAATACAAACACGTAAAACTCAAATATGAATTGCTGTCAAGATATGCAGAGCGACTGGGGTGAAAAACGAATGGCTGTGTTACTTTTATAAATTATTTTTAACTACAACAGAACATCCAATGCTTTAATGCAAATATGCAAATAAATAGATCAAATAATTCTAACAATGTAAACTGGTGTAAAAATATCTTTGCAATGTTTTTGGCTTCAGCAAAACTTAAAATTAATTTGTCACTACACAAGTGTTAGGCTAGGAAATACTGTAGGCCCACCCCTCGTCCCAACACCCTGTCAGTCAGCATTACCCCCTTCATCAGCAAGATGGGAAAGTTTTTCTAAAGCAGAAATAACCAGGCTAGGCTATAGGTCACATAGCTGGGGTCACAAAACCTCGGCCAACAAACAGTTGACCTCTGGTCTTCACCACATTCCTTAATATGGACCAGGGACCCTCCCATTTTTAAATCATGAATAATCTATTAATCTACATTAAAGTGCATTGTGTCCTCATTAATATGCATTTCCAGTGACCTCGGTCATCTGTTTGTGTCCCACTGAAATGCCTTGCAGCTGTAGGTGATGGGGTGAAGATGGTCATAAAATTCATAAAGGTTTTATAGCCAATTACTCAATGACTGTGTTTGTTTAAAGACTATTCTGATTTATGAGATCTTTTAAAGGACTTTTCCTATTCATATTCAAAAAACTGAAGTAACCCAATATTCTAGTTTTACTCTTAAAATTTTAATTTTTTTAAAAAAATTCTTAAAAATTCCGCAGGCCAAAGCCATTCACTTGAGTTTCATTTCTCCCAGTGTACAACACGTTTATGCATGTGACCACCATGACTTTCATTGAGTCTATAAATCCACTGAGGAGAGGATGAGAGCTCTCCACCTTACAGAGCATTCACAGGCAAAGTCCTTCTGACTTTGAGAATGGGACTGTGGCATCAGCAATGCAATGCATGTTGGGACTTTAGCACATGGCAGCTGTGATGTATACTGTGTAGTTTTGGAAGTAGATGTTATAGTTTACCGAAAAACATTAAAAACAGTGAATGCTTGCTTTAAAATTAACTGCCTTCACTGCACTTACAACAGGCATGGAAAACGTATCTTAATGGATTGTTATGAAACAGTTAAACTTGACTAGGGCTGCACGGTTTAGATAAATTTTCATATTGCGATTATTAAGGCCAATATTGTATATTATATAATAAATGGTATCGTTAGTCAGCTTGATGGGTTTTTAAGGAAGATGCACACACAGGCTAGTAATAATGCTGAAATGTGTTTTTGTAAAACTAATGTAAACTTCTCAAAAGTATAGCTACATTAAATGAAAGAATAAATGAAAACATTTTCACAAAAATAAGATATTTTAAACATTTTGTCTAAACAAATGGCATTTATGCAGGATGTAACATACTCTCTATAAACTCTTTTGAAAAAAAACTGGATATAAAATTGTGGTTCAAACTCAAACCAATAAATCTTTTTTTTTAATGACCAACTGGTATTTCCAAATGGTACTTAATCCAAACTCCTCGTCCACAAAGTGCACTATATCAAGCTAATATACAGTTCACTTGTCCTGCTTGACCACAAATCCGTAGTGGCTAAAAAGAACGCCACTGTAGCCATTTCCTTTTGAACTTCATCACGGCGCGAGTTATAAAGTTTAGGGATCACTACTTGAGAGAAACAGTTTGGAGAGGGCAGCTGGTACCTCTTGTCTAGCGTGCGGATCATTTTCTGAAATCCCACTTCACTAACGGTGTGTATGGGCATCATGTCTTTTGCCAAGCAGTGCGTTATTGAGTCTGTGATTTCTTTATGTCTAGAAGAAGACTTATCATATGGCGTGAGGCTTGCAAACACATCTGTAATTGTGCTTTGTTTTGTTCGGGAAACAGCTTGTGCCTTGTTTCCTTCAGCGGTCTCTTTACTAATCTGGGTTTTCATCGTCATGCATTCATCACATTTTTCTCTGTGCTGTTTCACATGCTGATATAAATTTAATTTGGATTTAATTTAAATCTAAAATATCGCCATATAACAAAGGTAGAGTTTTTTTTGGCTACCAGATCAGTCTCCTCGGCATCCATCTTCGTTCTGGTCTCTCTGTGCTGCTCACACAAGTGCACGCACTCACGCCACACGCACACTACCTATACTGAGAGACTGTCAGATCTTTTTTTTTAAAAATCTTTTTTGTTTTGTTAGCGGCACAGAAAATCGGCATATTTTCAGAAAGCATGTGTTCTCAAGTCCACACACTTATTTATTTAATATAATTGCAACATTTTCCCGTCATGTAATTGCACAGGCTGACATCGCGATTGCGATACAATTAATCGTGCAGCACTAAACTTGACATAAAACATATTATCTATGTATGAACAGCATATCCTGTAATGCTTATCAGCATTATACATGTGGCACCATAATAAATGACAAAACATATTTGAACTCTGTATTGATGCGTTACAACTCACTGCTTGAAACTGTTAAAACTCTGTACAACCAACAATTACATATATAAGATATAACATACATAACATTTTGCAAATGTTTTAATAAAAATGAAACATATTTAGATATTTTTATGGTGCAGATGATAGAAAAATCCTGTGAAATATTGTAGAAAAATATAAAATTAACAATAGCAATTAATATGAATGTAATGTCAGATCAATAATGTGTGACTTCAGAGAGTGTTGCAGACGGTTGCTTGTTGTTTTGGGACATTATTGTTCACTCACCTCAATTGTAAACTGCTTTCTCTTGAGTTTGAAAGCCAAGTCTTTTGTATCGGGTACCTCACATAACAGACAGTTCAGACGAGGCACTTGACGCACATATAGGAGACCTAAACAGAACACATCAACAGCAAATCACAAAGCTGAAAGCTGAGAACAACACAGACATACATACAATACAAATAATAATGACACAAATTATGAATCAATCTTTACTGTAGTGCAAACTCAAGAAGTGCCATCTCTCTGCAGGGTGACAGTAATATACACAGCAGCTAGATGAGAAGGTTTTTCACACAGTAAAGAAGCTGATATTGTGTATTTTAGAAGGGCTGTATTGACCAACCAGCATTTATTTTATAATATCTTTACTAACACTGAACCTGTAGCAACATGTGAGTAATGTGAGGTTGAGGAAGAGTCATTTATATAACATGACAATTATATGCAAAATAATGCAAGAGATCAGAAGCATATAAACACATTCCGTAGCACATATTGTTGACCAGGTTTGTTTTGCCTGTTACCTGTTTGTACAGGTACCGGGTTTTCACTGGGTTTTACAGTGAGCTGTCACCGTACACACTGGACACTATAGCATTGTATCAACCATTATTTTATTAGCTGCACCAATGAGCAGAAACCAAAACATGAGAGTTGCAGTTCAGCACAGAAATGGGAGAGCAAGAGGAGGGTGGCAGTAAAACAAGGTTAGTCTGCACAGGGACATGTTGGGAGGAGGTAAACCCCGTGTCTCTCTCTTTAATTCCTCCCTCTGTTTTTCTCTCAGTTATGCAGCTTAAAATGTGACTAGTGGAAAGATGACATTAAATGAAGAAGCATTGAAGACCAGGATGAGTGTCTGTGTGTGTGGTGTTGTGTGTGTGTGTGTGTGTGTGTGTGTGTGTGTGTGTGTGTGTGTGTGTGTGTGTAGGCTGATCCGCTGAATGTGGTTCACTGTGACAGAACCCACAACATGCTTTGTGCTCAGGACGAGCCACATAAGGGAAAGAAAAGCTTCATCTATCAAAAATCTATCAAACAATCTAACTCTTCAAACACCCTTTAATCAAAACAAACATCGCAGACATCTGTGAATAAACACTTCTTAAGTATTGTGTCAAATGAATGATTTCTGTACAAACATCTGCAATACTCAGAAGAACGTATAGAAAAGTGCAGACCTGCCAACACAAGATGAGTACACGTGCCAAAAACAATGCAACAAACCTAGATATAAAGAAAAGTGTTTGTATACATACATTTTTGCTTTAAATTTCACAGGAATTTGGTGGGAACATTTACTATTTTTATCTATAAAAGCTCTTAAATAATAAATGGGCTGCAGGGTGCTCTGTGTGTGTGTGCTGCTGTGGCAGCTGAATCCCCGCCTGTCTGCCAAGGAGCATGTGTGATTGAACACTGTCACACTAACATGAACTGACAGTCAGAGAGGTCCACCCTGCCTGCCCAACTCTGCTAATGCACTTAACTGTGTGTGTGTGACTAAGATGAGCGATCAATGAAACGATTTTTATGTTTATAAGGAGAATTTAAAGAGCCCTTTGGCACTGTGCAAAACTCGCTACTGTCACACTTAGACATTGTAGGTGTTTGCCAAGGCCTATGCAGTTGCAGTTGGGTGATCTGAGTGGGTGCTGTGGGTACTCTAATGTAACTGGTCCAATTCAACTGAATCTCTATGATCATCTGGTCCCTAGACATGGCCCAGGTCCCACCTTCAATAACAGACTAAAGGAGGCCTGCCACATAAAACATTCTAACCCTATGTGTGAGCAAGAGTATTTGTAATGTTTGTTTTAGCAAACACCACCAATCTCGTGCATGTGCTGGTTCTCTTACCATGGTAATCTCGGTACAGCACGTTGGTCTCTTTCTCAGAACCTCTGAAGGACTCCAGGGCGATGGCCGTGTCACTCAATCTGATTATTCGACCCATTACAGCTCTGTTCTGAGAGTGAGAGACAGAAAGACAGAAATGAGTGTGACAGGAAACACATGAGAAGAGTCCAATCAAATATGTACAAGCAATGCTAATTCACTGAACACTGTATTAGGTCATCTTCATCACTCTGATAAATATCCACAATGCCATATTCTGGAGAGAAAAAAGTTGTCTTGTATGAGCTTACTGACCAGCTTACATTTATCAATAATTATTGAACAGTATTTTCTTTAGATTGCATGACTTTGCAAACATACCTTTGGGAACATTCAGTCTTATTCAGTTATTGAATCTTAGGGACTTTAACAAACCCTTTTCCCATCAGTATTAAACCTTGCCGTACAACCAGTTTGAGCAACAAAAAGGAATCCTGTCTCAAAGCGCGATGCATTTTAGAGGTATATTATTACTTCAAATTAAAAGCATTTTAATTTATACCTGCTGGACAAAACCCACAGATCTACACTGAAGGAGGGATGATTCAAGCCATATCTAGGGACTAGCATATCATAGAGACCCCCTAGAAACCACCCAGACCACCCTAACAACCACTGTTGCATGAACAAGCACCAATTACATTGTTATTTTTTTACATTTTAAAGACATCTAACGATAAAGTTCAGGTGACTACAAATATATTTGACCCAGCCCTTCCACTAAATAACATTTTTCTTATTTCTTTCTCATTTTTCTTAACAACTATATTTCTTTTATATATATTCATTTAGATCATCTCCAGCTCGTACTGCAATCTGAATAAACTGCTGTTTGTCATGTAACATTAAATCAATCTGACCAGAGCAGAACAGATGCTTGGTGCTCCAACAAACTATGTGTTTGAAACATGCTCGTCTCTGATCCAATGACTCATGAGCATGAAGCTACATCAGCTCAAGGAAAGTTCCACAGATGCCATCTAAATCAGGGCAGCGTCTCCACCCACATCTATCTGTCTGTCTGTTTAAAAGTGAAAAGTCTATTTCTACTATTCTAAAGTATCGGCTGTTAAATTGTGTCAAAATTTAAAAACAAATCTGAAGCGTTTTATATATGCATTTCAGCTACCCTTTCCTAATTTTTATCCAAGTCTTTAGCAAAGAAGTTTTGAAAACCTTCAACCTGGAATAAAAAAAAACACAAGGTGACTACAGAAGTCATGAATATTTCATACGTTGCCTCTCTGGAGTGGCTGTCACAGCCTAATGCAGATTTCATGCAACTATTCTTTTCTCTTTTCCTTCATTCTCCATTTAGTCTTCATTTCTTCCTCTATCATCCGCAATGTTGTCTGAGAGCATACGTGTATCCAGCATGAAAAGCTAGTGACAGTCAGCAGTAATCTTACACCATCTTACTGCTTAGTCCTCAATGCGACTAGAGCAATACAGTAAAACAATGAAATGTAAAAACACAACTATTGTGTTAACATACCAAAGGTCAAAATCCAGGCCAGTGTTTAAAAATGTGTTTAGACAGTGTTTTATTCATAATTCACAAGACTACAAAATACAAAAAATGTGTGTGCAGCTACAGCGGTTTAACCTCTAAATGAAGCCTAGAAACAAGCTTATATTAGAACCAATTTCAGCTAAAATAAAGATGTCTTCATAGCCGTGAAAAACAGAATTAAAGAACAATGATATTCTTCATTTTGTTGAGTTACTGAGAAGGCAGATCTGAGCTGTACTCATTGGTAGCAGTAATACTGACCCACTCCACATTGATTCTTCAGTAATGGGCAAAAACTGATAAAAGGAAAGTGTGTGTATATATGTATATATATATATAGATGTTTTTGGATTGTTCAACAGTGCACTCTCTAGCTTCATCCATTTCTCTACTAACATTGTGTGCTTGTCCCTGCCTATTCCTCAGTATTGTACAAACAATACCTACAGAACTGCCTAATTCTAAAGGTGCTGTCAATTTTGGTCAAGACTGACATGACAACACAGTTCCTGCAGATTTGTCAGTTCCTGCAGATTTGTCAGTTTCTGCATATCTCATGATCTATCACATCACACAGGCTGCATTTTTTGGCATTAACATGCAACATGTATCCGGATGTTGTACATATTGAAAAGACAAGTGTAAACAGGTTTATGATCTGAACATTATCTGATATGTCTGGATGTATTGTGATCAGATCTCAGTGATTAGATCAGATTCAACATTGTCATTGTGCAGAGTACAAGTACACAGCCAAAGAAATGCAGTTAGCATCTAAGCAAAAGTGCAATAAATAAACCGAAGTATATATCTATGTATATACAATACAATGTGCACAGAGAAGTATCAGCACATAAGGTGCATTATTTAGAATGCGGCATATGTATATATAGTTTATATAAATAAATATAAATGGCTTGTGACCATAGCAGTATTGTACAGACACGTCAATGTACAGAGCATTATTTGTTTTTTATTAAGAGGCCTGAGTTAGGTGTAGTGATCATCGTTTTAATTCAGAGTTCAGGCTGATAGCTAATGGAAATAAACTGTTCCTGAGTCTGCTGGTTCGACAGCGAAGGCTCCTGTAATGTCTCCTAGGTGGGAGAGGTGTAAAGAGTCCATGGCTTGGGGAAACTTGTCTTTGACGATGTTCTTCACCCTTTGTAGGCAGTATTCAAGGTGTATGTCTTTGATGAAGGGAAGCTGGGCACCAGTGATAGATTGGGCAGTTTTCACTACATACTGCAGGGCATTCGGGTCTGAGACAGCACAACTGTTAAACCAAACTGTGATGCAGTTTGTCAGGATACTCTTAATGGTACATCAGTAAAAGTTCAGCAGGATGACAGTTTCATCGTTGTCAGTGTTCAGGCCTACCACAGTGGTGTCGTCTGCTAACTTGTGTAAGGAGTTGGAGCCATGTTCAGTTATGCAGTTTTGGGTGCAGAGAGAGGATTGAGAGGAGAGAGGATTGGGCTCAGAACACAGCCCTGTGGAATACCAATGTCCAAGGTAAGGGTGGAGTTGTTTTATCAATCCTAACAGACTGTGGTCAATTTGTGAGCTTGGAGATTACCTTGGAAGGGATGACAGTATTGAAGGCAGAACTGAAATCAATGAATAGCACTCTGACATATGTGTTGCTTTTATTCAGGTGATTCAGGGAAGTGCGGTGAGATGAGGCAATGGCACAGTTAGCTGATCCATGTGGAAGTCATTAAGGGCAGATAAGGACAATGGCATGGGCCAAGGAGATATTGTAAATGTTGGTGAAGACATCAGCCAGCTGTTCTGCATAGGTTCTGAGCACTCAGCCAGGGATCCATCAGTGCCCACAGCTTTGTGCATTCACTCTACTCAGGGTGGAGCACATCTCACCGGTGGAAAGTGTGAGCGGCAGATCATCAGGTGGGAGCTCAGCTTTGGAGGGTGATTCTATGTTTCCATGGCTGAAGGGAGCATAGATTATATTTAGTTCTGGGAGAGAGGCCTTGGTGGTTGGGGGGGTGCTGTTTGATGATTTCTCTATGATGGCATGAACGCCTGTCCACATTTGTTCCCCTCCTCAGATTGGCTCTGGATAAACTGTAGATTTGAAAGCAGTGTTGCGTGCCTTTACCAGGAGTTGGACATCCTTGTTCATGCAGGGTTTCTGGTTGGGGAATGTTTTAATTATGAGTAGTTGCTTTGTCTACACAACTGATGATGTGGTGCACAACAGAACTGGTATATATATGGTGTAAATATTAAATGTCTGTGTGTGAGTCCAGTCACACTTTTACAGTCCTTGTTGTGGGGTTTCACGTTAGATGATGTTGGTGTATTTGAGGAGTAGGAACAGGAATAGGTGATCAGATTGTACAGCATGGGGTGGGGAATAGCTCTGTATGCATCAGAAATGCAAAGTAATTGTAAATAACTAAGCTGAAAATAACAAGGTAAATAATAATCAATTTGCAAAATCTTTGCACCCAAAACCTCCACAGCCATTCACTGTTTATGAAGGACTTCACTGGACAATGATTTTAGAGCCACGTATCTCTTTCTATCGGTTATGTAATATCTGGCAATGGATACACACACAGTAATTTTGTTGGTTACAGAAGTTCTGGTTACAGAATTCTTCCCTGAACCTTTTGCTTAGCCATCTTATATACACAGAACAGATAGAGTCATTAATTCTATGGCCAATTCAGGATTTGATCTGGTAAGGTTCTCCTGACCTGATGGACACCCTGCTGGGATAGTTAATACTACATAATCCAGGTGTCCTGAGAAAGACACACCCATAACAGGGGTATAGATTATTTCCTAACTTTATAAGCTCTTACACTATATCCCATAATAATAGAAATGAGACCTTTATACCCTATCTATCTAACCATATATATCACACCATAAAATTAAAATGACACCAAACATGAAAATGGACACTCAATGACATCAAACTGTATGTTGCACATGTATGTTCAGTGAGCTCCATTAATCTGAATCAAAGAGAGTGAGAGTGAGTGGGAGAGTGAGAGCAAGAAACCATATCCTGATAACAAACATCAAATGGTATTTTGGTGTTTTATGATGTGTTCTCTTAAATAAACTCAGCACTGATCACTAGTACAACTGCCTTCCAGCTGCCTTACAATGGCTAATCAAAAGAAGTGCAAATGAAATTGTACATTTGTGTTAAAAACATCAGTGAATGTGTTTGTGACTTACTCTGATTGTGCTTAATAAGCCGATATATTGTTGATGTTTTCAAAAACTGATAGCAGGTGAAGATTTGGAACATGCTTTAAGAATCAGGACACAATGCAGTAGTAGAGTTCAGTAGTCATCTTTTTAAACTTCAAGTCACTTACATGAAAAGGTAGATTACTCTAACCTGAATCTAAATAGTAAAACTGATTAGGCTTACTAGTTTACTTGCTTTACTAGTTTACTACATTAAGTAATTGCTAGTTGGTCAGACTAGTTGTTAGACAAAGTCTTACCACAGCGGCTATGTTCATGCAACTGGCTCCAAATTTCATGATAGATTCTCAATCTCTTGAACCTTCAGTCTCCAAACTGGGCATCTGTCATTCATCAGACAGATGGTCTGGCTCTCCAGGATCCTGACCAAAGCACTTCCGTGTGTGTAGTGTGTGCAGTACTTGACAATGACTCGAGATAAAAGATTACAGATTCAGAAGGACTGTGGCTTTAATCTTGTCAAACAAAGCTTTCACTTTGCCACCCATATTAACAGTTTATGAGAAGGTGCTGCCTGGCTTTTTATGACAAGTCTGTTCTGATGGAAATCAAACAAAGTACAAATGTAAATAATGAAGGCTTATCACAACGGATATTAACTCTGGTCTCAATTTAGCTAGTACAAATCCCAAACCTTTATAAGCTATTGAAGTTACCAAAACTCAACATAGTGGGTCAACATCTGTGCAAAACAACCAGCTAAAAGGAATTAATATAGAGTCACAATGTAGAACGTGCCTCTCATATATGTACTATATATACCCATGTAGGGGTGAGGTGTGTAGATACAAGCTGGTAAGCTATGGTCCAAAACACACGCTAGACACACACACTGTAAGCCAGCAGAGCACTGGAGAAACAGGCTGAGAAACATTCACCAGATGGTCTTCAGCATGCTGCATATCACCTTCTTATAAATTTAACTGCCCATCCACAGAATTTCAACCATTGCTGCTTGACTTACAAAATCTTTTCAACATAAGTTAGTTAGCTAACACTTCACCCTATGAAAAGTTGCTGTACCCACTATAAGGTTTACACGTTAGGTCAACAATCAACACATGCATCACGCAAAGCCACTTTCAAACCAATCACATCCTCACTTCCAACAGTAAAAAATGCTGCGTGCCCCCAGCCCCCCAAGAGGCATTTTAGCACTTTGTC
Organism: Chromobotia macracanthus; assembly: GCA_036877525.1. Taxonomy (NCBI): domain Eukaryota; kingdom Metazoa; phylum Chordata; class Actinopteri; order Cypriniformes; family Botiidae; genus Chromobotia; species Chromobotia macracanthus. The sequence continues at coordinate 876,773 of JAZGTH010000091.1, read as the reverse complement.
TCTAGACGTAGTGCTAAAACGTACAAAGACCAGTAAGATCTTGTCTTTTGAAGCACTCTTAAAACACAGCGGCTGAGGTCTGACTCTCGTTGGCTAATGAAGGCACAAAGGAAAGGGCCCCTCAGGAACCAAGGTCCTCTGAAACAGTGCCCAGAAAGATTCGACACTGATCATTGACTGACTGAATGAGAAGTTGAGGACAAAGACAAAGAATGTGGGTTCACGCACCAATGAAGACACTGCTCTGAAGGCCAAACATACATGTAGTCAAACAGATACACACACAAGCCACACGATCCTCAGGCAAGTGGGATCTCATTCAGGGTGGGGGGGGGTTGGGGGTGTCTCTTCGACCCCGGCTCATGGGGCGATCTCAGGGTGGAGAGACTTACGATGACCTCAATACTGGTCCATGTGACTGTCAGTCAAGTGCAAAAAAACAAGGCTAGAGGTTCAGGGGCTGTTCTTCGAGATTTGTTCTGGTTTTATGATAATGAAAATATTCTGTTTCCTGAATGAGTGCTGTGTAATCGCAAGTGTTGGCGGGTACTGTCAATATTCTGCAGAGGTCTAAAACAGTTGAAGTAACAAAAAAAACATTTTTTTTACTTTTGTAAAAAGAATTTAAGTGGTTCTTGCTTGTGCAAAACTTGATGCAAAAAGCACTGTGATGTTGTTCTGACTGCTTGCCAGGGTGTTAATGTTCCGCTAACTTTGCCATTACTCACTGAAAAACTTATTCATATACATTTACATACTACAAGATCAATATAAGAATTTGTTTAATACTGTTGAGTAAGAGGCGCATCCACATTTTATAGTAGAAATGTGAGCAAATGATTTTCATATCCTCAAACAAACTGATGAACTATTTGATTTAGACTGACATTTAGATTTCTGCATTTGGCAGACGCTTTTATCCAAAGCAACTTACAGTACATTCAAGTTATACATTTGTCAAGTTATACATACAGTCTGTTGTGCTCCCCTGGGAATCAAACACACAACCTTTGCGTTGCTAATGCAACGCTCTACCAACTGAGCTATAGGAATACGGTCATACCTGTATGAGATGGGAGGGTATGGTCACCATAGCGACTGAGAGTGAAGTGCGCAATAAGCCTCGAAGGGCATAGAGGAAGGTGGTGAGGGCGTGGTGGTGGGTGGGGTCATCCGTACAGCACAGATCGTCCCCCCACAGCGGTGACCCCAGCGAGTGGAGACCCAGACGCAGGACATTTCGAACCTTAGACTAGAGAAGTGAGAGAGAGAAAGAGATTAACATCCTATTTTAGGACTATATATATTAGGAAGTTAAAAATGTGCGTAATTTAGGCAGTGATGATGCTGTAGATTAAGCCCCAGTCAGTGGCTGTGCTTCAATATTGTAAAGATTCCTTAATGAAGAATACACCATCACAGATTTAAATGAAATACATTAGCAATCCATTTTTCTTTCAATTATGTGACATATTTTAGAGAGAAAAAGACAGAGTAACACAGAGTAATGTGCACAAACGAATGATGCACCATAAGAAACTTTACCCAAAACCAGAAAGTAAAGTGGGTCCATTAAATATCATGCTGACTTTATCCAAAAAATCTGTCAATTAGATGCTCTTAACAGGTAATGATTAGCATTGTGCGGTTTTACCATCCTACGTTTAGCTACAGATCAAAATGAGGGAGAGAGAATGAGAGAGAGGTGAAGAGCAAAAGACAGCACAAACAGTCTGTCAAACATGGTGTGCAGTAACGTTTTTAAGTCAGTGGAGTGCTGTCTGCTGTGAAAAGCCTTTTGTCTGCTGGAGTGAGGGGTCATATACCTCCCAAACAACCGCAAGCAATGAAACAAACAGCCCAGCCAAGACCACTCAACAGCACGGTCAGACCCAACACCATAGTTAAACCTGATTGGACAACATCTTCCAATCAGGACAGTTGCCTGACACAACCACAATGTGCCTGTCAAACTGAGAGCCAAAATGTCAGCTTTCAACAAGTGCCAGCCAATCCTTGGCACATTACCCACTACCACCAGCCAAGATGAGGGGCCATGGGTAAGAGCTAGAGTGTCCTCTCTACACTACACAAAGTTTGGGATACAGTGACAGAAAACTGGGCTTTATTCACAAAACATCAGAACCGCAGATACTTGATCTGGTTTATAGAGAAGAGAGGAAACAGAACAGAACTGGTCTCAGACCAGAACATCTGAGTAAAAGGCAAAGTTTAAAAACCATTTAATCATTTTTAGAGAACAACGGAGTCCATATTACATCTATAATGATACAGACCAACAATATCATTGACATCACTGTCAGAACCACTTTTTCCAGTTGATGAATGATAAAACATGACAGCCAAAACCTTTTAAAGGGCTTGCACATTTAAAATGCCAAATGACATATATAAGCATGAATAAATTTCAATCAAAAGATTGAAACAACTCCACAGATTAAAGATTATTAGTAAAGATTATTTACAACTGAATCTAACCACTCAAGAGACTGAGCTTTCATCTTTACAGAGACATGGCTAACCTCTACTGTTCCCGAAAACACTGAAATTTTCACTGTTTGAAAGATACAGAGTTTCTGACACTAAAATTCCAACCATATTACTTGGAAACCAGGGGAGAAAACATGCTAGACAAGGTTTACACAGACATCAAACAGGCACTGAGGGCAGCCTCCCTCATCAGCATACCAGCCACTACTAACTAGGAGCAACCATCTGTGAAACAGAGGGACATGGCCAAAGGGAACAGTACCAGCACTCCAGGACTGTTTTGAATGTACAGATAGGAACATTTTCAGAGAAGCTGCCACAGTCAATCAGTACATCAATGTAGGGAGGTAAGCAGAGTCTGTGATGGGATTCAAATTTAAGTGTGTGGAGGATGTGACTGCTGTCAGGAATATCACCACATGTGCCAACCAGAAACCAGAGAGATACACCTGCTCCTGAGAGAACATAGTTGCATTCAAGTGTGACAACACAGACACTCTGAGATGTCCTGCAGTCTACTTCAACCAGCGTGTGAGAGCAGCAAAGTGTATTTATGGGCAGAACATCCAGTGTCACTTCTATGACACACAAGACCCCAGGCACATAACTTTTTGACATAACTGTGTGGACTCGTCCATTTACAGTAAATACAATAAGCCGAAGCTGACAGACGCTTTGCCGAAACAGCAGCACAAAACTCATCGTTAAAGATCTATGATATTATAAGAGGTGTAAAAAAATTTTTTGGTTTGCTTTGAAACTGTGGCAGGACAAATTAGACTATGACATGCCTTCACAGTCTAGGTAATGAATGGGAAATGCTGCTCTTAAGTAAAGCACGTACATTACGAATCAACTGGTTTTTCCCAAATTGAAATTTTATTTAAGTGAAGATTGATTAAAATCTGGGGAAACAATATTTTTACCCAGTTATTATCATTTTATTTCTTTTTATTTTTAATTTTTTTTTTTCCTTCACAGACATCTATAACATCCCATGAGCCGGGCCATCGTACCCCCATGCTTCAAGGCCACTACTGTCATTCCACTGCCACCGGCACAACACTCAATGATACTACTGCCCGATAACACTCACTCCCATCATAATGAAGTGCACAGTGCAGACTGGTCAAACTCCACATTACATCTAGACTCCTACATCAGACACTGATGTACAACCCCAAATCAGAAAAAGTTGGGACAGTATAGAAAACACAAATAAAAAAAGAAAGCAGTGATTTCTAAATTTACTTCGACTTGTATTTCATTGCAGACAATACAGCAGCACATTATTTAATGTGTTCCTCATGATTTTTATTGTTTTTTCTTCAAAAAAACCCCCAAAATTCCTATTTTGGTTCTTGCAACACATTTCAAAAAAAGTTGGAACAGTAAAGCATTTACCACTTTGTAATGTTGCCATTCCTTTTCACAACACTTAAAAGACGTGTAGGGACTGAAGACACCAAGTGAAGAAGTGTTTCAGGTGTAATTTTGTCCCATTCTTGCTGCAAACAAGTCTTAAGGTGGGCAACAGTACGGGGTCTTCGTTGTCACATTTTGTGCTTTAAAATGCGCCACACATTCTCTATTGGAGACAGGTCGGGACTGCAGGCAGGCCAGTCAAGTCCCTGTATCCTCTTCCTCCGCAGCCAGAACTTTGTAATGTGTGCAGAATGTGGTTTTGCATCATCTTGTTGAAATATGCATGGACGTCCCTGGAAAAGATGTCTTCTTGAAGGCAGCATATTGTGCTCCAAAATCTCTATGTACTTTTCAGCATTAATGGTGCCATCACAGAAGTGCAAGTTACCTTTACCAAGGGCACTGACACAACCCTATACCATGACAGACCCTGGCTTTTGGACCTGTTGCTGGTAACAGTCTGGATAATCCTTTTCTTCTTTGGTCCGGAGCACACGGCGTCCATTTCTCCCAAAAAATACCTGAAATACTGATTCATCTGACCACAGTACACGTTTCCACTGTGTGATGGTCCATCCCAGATGACTCCGAGCCCAAAGAAGTCGACGGCTCTTCTGGACACTGTTAACATAGGGTTTCCTTTTGGCACAGTACAGTTTTAACTGGCATTTGTGGATGTAACTACGTATTGTGGTACTTGACAAAGGTTTGCCAAAGTAGTCTTGAGCTCATGTGTTGATATTGCTTATAGATGAATGACGATTCTTGATCGTAAAAAAAAAAAAAAAAAAAAAAAAAAAAAAAAAAAAAAAAAAAAAAAAACGAAAACCCCCGCCAACCAACCCCCAAAAAAAAAAAAACCAACCCCAAACCCAAAAACAAAAAAAAAAAAAAAAAAAAACACCAAAAAAAAACACCAAAACCAAAAAAAAAAAAAAAAACAAAAAAACCAAAACCCAAACCCACCCCCCCCCCCCCCCCCCCCCTAAAAAAAAAAAAAAAAAAAAAAAAAAAAAAAAAGGTAATGGAAAAAAAAAAAAAAAAAAAGGGAAGGGGGGGGAAAGGGGGGGGGGGGGGGGGGGGGGAAGGAAAAGGAAGAAAAAAAAAATTAAAAAAACCTCTTTTTTTTTTTTTTTTTTTTTTCCCCCCCCCCCCACCTTCTTTTTTAAATTAGGGGGGGGGGGACGAAACCCCGGGGCGGGGGGTCTTCCCCCCCCCCCCACCAAAACAAAACCAGACGAAAAAAACCCACCAAAAACAAAAACAAGAAAAACCAAAACCCCAAAACAAAAAAAAAAAAAAAAAAAAAAAAAGAGAGGGACGGGGGGGGGGAGCCCCCCCCCCCCCCCCCCCCCCCCCCCCTTTTTTTTTTCCCTATTTTACTTTTATCAGTTATTTCAACTTTAAAAACACAAACTTTTTTGGAAATGGGATTTGTTTAATATTAAAGTATAAAAAATGAGAAGATCATCTTCAAGTCCAATTTTTGTATTTTAGCCAATTAAACTAACTTCAAGTGTAGAATTTTTAAAAGTATTGAATTTTGAATAGTATAAAATTTTTATTTCATTGGAATGAGTAAAGAAAACAGATCAGTTGAACAGTCAGTGGAACAGACAATGGATTTAATCAGTTTTCTTGTCTCGCAGAAAATCTACACATATCTTTAAATTAACTAAATTCTAAATTAAGGCAGATTTTATTTATATTTATTTTACTTTTCATTATTTTTTGTTTTTCTTATTACTCACAATGTTAACAGAAAAAAACATTAAAGTGATTTATTGTTTTTTAAGCAATGTAAATGAAAAGTCCATAAAACCAAAGCCAATAAAGGTATTTTAAACGCTTCTTAATCCGGAAACAAATTTCAATGACTCAAAAACCATCATTAAAATAAACAAAATACTAACTCAATTCGCTTGAACTAACATCTACTGTATTCTAACACATCTTAAACTCACCACGACTAAAGCCACATTAGGGCCACAAAGTTGGAAACTGATTAAAAATAGTGAACCTCTAGCGGTCCATTCCCAAGAGCAGCTCGGCAGATGCTGATATGGAAGATGCTGATATGGAAGTCAAGACAGGGTCTGCCATGGGGCCATTTCTGCCAGGGGTCCTCAGAGGAGCCGAGCTCTTCTATTTCTCAGTAGGAGCTAATGAACATGAACTGACAGAGGGCATATTGCACAGCGTCTGTTTTAGCCTGTTTACCACAAAAGCTAACAAGACTCAGCTTTAAAGAATACTCAAGGTATACTTTAAAGAAAACTGAAGGGTTCCAAACACAAAATGGAGAACATGACAGGAGCATGTGACGAGAAACCACAGAGAGGAATAAAGGTATAAATGGAATAAAACAATTAGCTTTTATATCCGCACTTGAATTACTCATAATATTCTAATTGTTACACATTATAGAGACCACACCTATGCAACCACACCTTCATGCAACTGAGGCCAATCAATAATCAACCAATTAAAGGTCTTGCAGAAACACTGTCTGTGGCATAATACCATTTCTGAGGTGTGAAAGCCTACGACCCTGTTAATTGTGCATTACAGCCTTTTTAATAGGGTCACAACTGCTTCATTGTTCTCAATGAGGCAACAGCTGATCAGAACTGGAGAAAACTATAAACAGCTAACTAAAAGTCAACTGACCTGCGGTGTAGATCCATCAAAGCCTTTCTTCCGGATGAGTGCCTGGATGGACTGGAGGAGATTGTGATAGGGTGGCGATAACAGACTGAGAACAACAGAGATGAAAGTAGATATTACATACAAGATTGCAACTGAGTTTGTACATATGATACAGCAAAAGAACTACATTTGCATATATTCATGTAGCCAACAGCACTCAAACACAATGAGGTTTTCTTTAAGTCTCAAGACATCTGGCTGTAATTTAACTTTGCTGATGAATTGATTTCTTAAGCAGTTTTCTGCCTCTGCCCAGATTTTAGCTTTGCAGTGAAATTCTGAAGAAGCTTTTTTTGTAATGGGAATAAGCCGTCTCCGTTTTCTAAAAAAACATGGCTAAAAGCCACGCTGACAGAGTTCATGGCTAAAAGCTTTATGACTCCATTATAATGCATCATAAACTGATGATAAACTAACAAGCATTAAAGACAGAAGAAGAAGTGATGCTAAAATTCCAAGCGCAACATCTATGTAAACGGGGGCATCCATCATGTTAATGCCACAACGCAAGCTGTTCCATGGACAGCCTCGCCACACAGGAACACACTTACAGGTGGAAGTAAACACAGACTCAGGAACACTATCCTTTCACTATGGTGCTGTTATGCAGATAAGAAGACCTCTCTGCTTGCAGACATAAAAACAGACAGAAGCTCTGTGACTTGGGGACACATATTAAGGTCTCTGTTTAGAGTGGGAATATTCAGGCAATATTCAGAGTGTTTTTAACAATATCTGAGTGGAATTGTTCACTGTTACCCACCATGATTCTGTGGTTGTTGGCGATTCCTGTAGTGGATAAAAACTGTGGCACTGTGCTGCTTGCCAAACCTTAGGCTCCATAGCCTTAGACACATCAAAGTAATGTCCAAACCTCAATGATGAAGCCAAGGCAGTCTGTAATACACAACAGTGAAAGTGGTGTTAAAATTAACCAATGCAATCATCTGATAAATAAAAAAAAAAGCTTAAAACTGATTCATTTTATAGTCATATCCAAAATATTAACAAGACTTTAATATTTTCAATATTAAGATCATTAACTCATACTTAATATTTTTTCCACATTTTAGAATAATAGTAAAGTCAAAAAATAGTAAACACACTAAATAACACAAATGTAAATTTGGGCATTATGTTGACTAAAGAAAGCTTAAAATAAATTCAAGTAGGTTATATTCTAACATCTTTAATGTCATCACCCTTTGCCGAGAATTTACGTAAATATTTTCTTGATGTTTTTCAACAAAAATATAAGTGACTGTAACTTTCAGGTACCACTGATGATTTAACCAGTAAATTAGATAATATGAAGAAATCATGGCTTTCTAAAAAGATCAACCACAGAGGCTTAGATAAACACACTTGTGCACAGGCAGATGTTCCCCTGAAGTTGTGAGGGGGTCAGAATTTTTCTCCTAATGAGCAGGGAGCTGTGAGGAGAGCCTCTAATCTTCTCCTGATCTGGATCAGCAACTTTTATGAGCTCCAGCACCTCCCTTTGAGACTGACAGATTGGCGCTCATCTTCTTTCAGTGGGCAGTTCGGGTCGACCACTTTAATGTTATGGGATGGCTTTCAACTGTCTAAACTTTGACCTGGTATCTCCACTGAGGAAGAGAAGAAGCATCTAAATTTAGGATGGACATCCCTCACTAGATTTACTCAGACAAAATTGGTACTCTGCAAATATGAAAGCCAAATGAATTAATTTCAGATTTTATTAATTAAAAAAAAATACTACAAAAGCACTCAATGTCTAATAAAATAAAAATCCTGACCTGCATTACTGCTAAAATCAATATACAGCTTTTTAAGGTTTATACTGACTGAAGGTGAGACAGTGTAGAGTGTATGAGGGGTCTATCGGTCAGTGTGTTTAACAGTGTTGGTACCTGAACTTTGGGCTGGTTCTGGTAACGCCAGGCGATCGTCATAGTGTCCTGATTCTCCTGCTCACGTGACAGGAATTGACCCTCACTGGGGTCCACATGGCCAACATCATCCATAACTGGTGATGGGAGTTCCTATAGATTAAGACATAAATCATTTGTAAAAATGTAATGATGTTAGAAATATATTAGTGTCTAGGCAAATTAAAATCTAGGCAAAAACATATTAATTTTTAATATTTTAAGACTGTAACCTCAGACACTTATCACATACAAATAAATATAATGTAACATAAAAAAAGAAAAACTACTCAACTACAAGTAAAACGTCTTAAGTCTAATCTGATCAAATAAAGAAAAAGTCAAAGTCAAGAAAAAAATCCTAGCAGATATTACTTATGGTTTATTTGTCACACTGGAAAGGGAAGATCAGTTTGAGGGCAATGCATTGTGGGATACATACCCACCGCTGAGTGCTCTGTTTGTACTGCATATTTTGGCAAATGTCTCAGGTCATCAGAGTATTCAGTGCATACAAAACATTTGCATGCTAGGCACAACATACAAACAATATACTAGAAACAATATACTAGAAATATACATTCTCAATACTACAAATAAGAGTTAAAGTAGCAAAGCACGCTGTTCTAAATATAACATAAGGACAGAAATCTACAGTAAATACAGAAATCTTCAACACATTCAGACATTGTGTTTTCTGTCACACCTGATTGCCTGCTCTTTGATAATGCCAAAGACCAGATATATCAATGTTTGTTGTTCTGAAGGCCAGATACAGTACATGTTTTACAACAAAATTATTGAAATGTAAACAACGTGTATTGAGGTACAATAAACCAATACTTTTAAAGATCCAAAACTTCAAACAATGTGTCAAATGGAGAAAGCGTGAACAGCTGATTTAATTCCATCCTGTGAAGAGGAGCGTGTTGTGTTCTTATACCTGCATGATCTTATTGGGGTGATCTCGGGCGGATGCCAGGAAGACTTCATGTCCACACACAACGCCCTCAGCCAGGAAGTACCTCAGCAGCGTGCGAGAGTAGCTGTCAAAACGGTCTTCCTCTGTAAAGACCAAGCAGCATCAATGTTAAACACATCAACCCCAACTGTTTAAAACATCGAGTGTCAGGCTCTCCTGACATTCCTCCAGTCTGATAGTCAGGATCAGAGCAGAAGCCCAACACAGAGACCGAAAACTAGAAGAACTTCAAATGAAATAAGAGCAAAACCGCTCAGTCTGGTTGAAAGTGAAGCCCAACACTTCATACTCTTTCTAAAAGACACAATGTCGGTGTAATTATATAAGATGTATTTCCACATGCATTTGCTTAAATGACAAACCCATTATTATTCCTAATGTCATAGATATTGTCTATAATTTTCCCCTCCAGCTTTAATATCTGCAAAGCCAATGCCATGAACTCAAAGCAAAAAAAGGATAAATAAAGGAAATATATTGCACTATGCTTTACATTTCTCTGATATCAATTGAGTTTACAAAACGTTACTCAGTTAAAACAATACTTGTCTAATAAACAACTGTCTCTTGACATGGCAGCGTAAAAGCACTGCATCATTATTACTTACCGACAAGCAGCAGACTGCCAACTGCCAGCCCCCCACCTATAAAAACACATTCATTGACACATACATTAATGACATAATACACATAACATAATATAACACATAATAATGTGCTTTTTAAAAAGACAGCTGAAGAATCCTGCCTGGACAAATTCATCCCTACTGCTTTTCAAGGCATTTCCATGGTCACATGGAACTAATGGACTTTAACTAAATCTAACCATAAATAAATCTAATCCTCTCTTTGTTCAGACAGATCACAATTTATACAACAGTGTTTGTACTTGTCATTAAGTTTACATTACGTTGAAATATGATTGGTGCGGAAGGGCTCATTTTGAGACAGTAACAGCGGGGCAGACAGTAGTTTATAAATGTTGGATTTATCATTGCTTCATGAAAAGAGCCCGTGATCTGTGATAGTGTCATATATTATAGCTGCTTCGCGTCTACCTGACAGTGAGATTTAACCAACCTAACCGCACTAACCAATTACGTAGTCAAGCGAGGGGACGCCCGTGGACACGATCAGCTGTCCGTTCAGCACTGATGGTCTGGTTCCGGGGATACACACGAGTCTGCTACGGGATTTCTTCTGAAAGCTGGTGTGACACACACCGGCGGATCGGACCATACCTTCCCTGGGCGCCGCCATGTTTCTCCTGTGTTGACTGCGGCAGCGAAGACGCAACGCGCAGCAGCCAATCAGCGGTTGAATCGCTGCCTCCGAGCCAATCACAGCGCTTCACAATCGGGATTCTGACGAGCTGCAGTCTGCGGCTGCGCGTGATCACGTGACAGTGACGCAGCTCTTCGGTACGTGACTCGTCCTATGGCGCGTTATTGACGACAATTTTATGCACAATGTGCATCTGCAATTGGGTTTTATTTGTGCGTGTAAAAGTTGTGACAAATTTTAAATGCAAACGTGCAATGTCTGCCAAATGTCAGATATAAACGCAAATTTCATTTGCAATTGCATTTCCCATGTCTTACGAGTTACGACCCGGTCAGATTTCAATTGTAATCGCAATCCTCTTTGCGTTTGCGTGTACGATGCCGTGCACACAGACCTGTCAGTCAGTGTCACTATACTGTGTGTTGGGAAGTGATGCATGATTTAGCTCCACCTCACAACCAGAACACACATGGGAATTTACTTTGACCCTGTTACTGTCTGGCAACCTTAAATGGCACCCTAGGAACCATGTAATGAAGAGAATAAGCCATGTCTTAGCATTAAAATATTGTAGAGACCAGTTAAAAACAGCATGTCCAGGCTAGAAGACCAGCTTTAAAAGGGCCTGTTATGCATTTTCACTTTTTCAACTTTAATTAGTGTGTAATATTGTTGCCTGAGGATAAACAACTTAAAATAAACATTACAATGTTCAAAGTTCACTGCAAAGGCAGATATTGTCTTTAACCAAAATCCCTTTTTAAGGACAACAATATGGCTAAAAGCCATTAACCAGTTACAACACACTGGGCCACTGAGTCCATTGTGTAATTCTGTGTAATTTTGTGCTTTGAGTTCCAGCAACTCCACAGCCCGTTTTTATGAGAATGGAAACAGTGGTGTAAAAAAAGGAAAATATGAAAATGATGCATTTTTTTAAAAACAAAGCATGAACACCTATTGTAGTGCACACAGTTTCCCCACACCCCCTGCTGCCTTCTGCCACACAGATCAAGAACATCAGAATGCCCCACCCCCCATCCCCAGCATCCTCCTATCTGGGTTCTCCAGGGAACACCATCTTAGTTAACAGCAGTTGGATCTGTGTAATCTTCTTAAATCCTGCAGAACTGCCAGAACAGATCTCAGTGTGAACAGTGTGTTCTAATTCAGATGTGCTATGAGGCTTTTGGATTGGGTTCCTTTAATTTCAAATATGTATACCATATTGTATTTTAACACTGAATACTTTAAATTATCAGCCATCATTGTTCTACAGTATGGTAGTGGCATCTGACTACCGTCTTGATGTTCTCAGCTGTCTCAGGAGGTCAGAAGACTGTCCTCACAGTAGAGAGTTGTTTTGAACTTCTCACATGTGCTATATCAGTCTCAACACCAAATGACTGTTTATTTCTCCTTTTATCTCAGATGTTTGCAGTATTAAGTGATGTGGGTCTTCAGTAATATGCAGAATCTGTAAGACAAACTGCATCATTTTAAACTGTTAAATGACATCTGAGAGTGTTTTAACATGTCTGAATTAGAAATAAACAGATCTTTCTGTTTAAAGAGGGACATTTCCTGCGAAATTGGAAGTAAGGTTAGGGGATTGTGTTGAACACTCCCATGTACATGCACAATAACTGATTTTTGTTCATTTTTAACCAAAATGGTTACGGATTGCAGCTGTAACTGTTATTTGATGTTAGTTTTGGCATTGCCTAATGTTAACATGTAGAACCTGTTCCATTAGTCTCACACAGATTTGGCATCACTGGCCATTGGATTTTGTTGGAACAGGTCTAAAAGAAACACACACTTAGGGCAACACAATTGAAAGGTTTTTATTTCCAAGACTGAATGTGTTTTATCATGCTGTTGTCATGCTTGCTGCTAGGTTCACAAAAACTAGGGACATGCTAATTCTTAATTCTTCATTTCATTGTCCTCATTGGAGGACACAGCTCCCCCCTCCAAACAGACAGATTTCAGACTGTAACTCAGGTCATTCAGGATAGTTTAGCAGATATGAAACTAATTACACAGCACTGATGACTTGGATACATGAGGGTTTCGGTCAATAAGATATTTGTTTTACAACAGATTTAATGGATTAAAAGAGTGTTTTTGTGCCACCTGCTTCTCAGTTCTCTGAGGTCCTTTTCTCCCTAAAGTTGCATTATGGGTTTTGGGGGTCAAGGGCCACAGATGGCCCTCTAGAGATACCCTATGTGACCCTATGCGTGTTGCAAATATATATACATTGTACTGTGTAATCCTGGATTAAGAGGCCTTTATCAGTTCATTATCCAATTGTCATTCAAACATCATTCAGATCTCTCGCTTACCAACCTAGGGAATCATGTGTCAGAAAGTCTAGTACTTGTTCCAAACACCCAAGAGACTTTTTAGAAATAGAGATTTAATCTCAATTGTCTGAATGCCTGTTTGTCTATTTTGGCTAAACTCCATCTAATTCCAGGCAGCTGACTCACCCACCTCACACACACAGGGTGCCAGAGGAAAACCAGGCGGTCTTTTGATATCATTCTTTGGCTGTGTAATCTTATTATGCAAAACCTGTAATCCTCACCTATGCTGGTGATTGGTTGACTAGACAGTTGTTGGGCTCCTCAGTTCTCCAGCCCTCTGCCATACATTCTGCCAAGATGTCTGTGATGACCCGTCTTTCAAAGATAGTGTGAGAGCAAATGAGAGAGCCAAACAGATTCAAGGATTGAGATGGAGAAACAACATTTAAGTAGGAAACAAAGTTGTCAACCAACCATCACATTGAGTAGTTGGTAGCCAAAGGATCCAGGATATCCTTCTGTTAAAGAAACAGTTCCCCAATAAATATAATAATAACCTTTCAATCATTCTAAACCCTTATGACTTTATTCTATAAATGACCCTATAAATGACACTTTAAATATAGCACAGGCTTCAGAGAAGAGTCCAGAAAAGGCTGACAGGATGTTGCGCAGTTTCTTTGTGAAGGAGCTTAACTTTGTTGGTTACACCCTCCAGTAGGTATATTGAGTACATCAGATGAATTTGTGTCAGTACGTTCCTGGAGCATAAAAAAGCCCTTCTTACTGAAAAAGAAAAATACTTTAAATAAATAGATACACTTTAATATTTATTATTTTATTATTACATTTTTAATTATTTTCACTTGTCTTCTGTCAACCTGTAAAAGGACATAATTTTGGCTTTATCTTGACCTTTTCTCTAGGAGAGATTTTGTCGTAGTCAAAAGCCCCTTTGATTCAATAATAAATATTTGTAAGTGAGTGATTGGACTGGAAGGGGGAAAAGTGTGTACCAGTGGACATCTTTCTGACATCTTTAAACATTCAAACACATTCAACACCAAACACCAATTCATAAGTACGTACAAATGACTTCAGTTCTGCTTGAAAGACTGATTTCTATTCCATTAACCCACAGACAAGTTTTTAACCACATATTCTAGTTCTGCTGCTAGTTCATCTTTGTCTTAAAGTTCCACTTTTTACACTGTACAAAGCTGTGTGTAACACCACCCATTGTTCTCACCCTCAAGGTGTGTGTGTCTTTGAATTTCCCATGCATTCACTTATGATGGGTAAAATATTTATCTTTTGGCATCAACAAAAACGTGGTTCTTTTTGGCCCTGAAAATGTGTAGTTTGTCATATATATAGCTGCTGTTGCCTGATTGTATCAGATTTGTTTTCTCTTGTTTGAATGTGTGCATTGCTGGGCTGTCATTTCTGCAGAGACTGTTATTGTTGATGCTAGCAGGTGTAGAGCAGGTGATGAAGAGAAACCAGACACAAGAGAGAAAGCTTGTCTCTCTGGAGTCATGTCAGGTAAAGAGATACAAACCGTCAACCAGAGAAAGATTTGCTTCACAAATTTCTGCAATTCAACCCAACTGCTTAACATGTAGACTCTATTCAAATGTCGTTTTGTAGATGATTTTAACCTTAAAAAGTATCATGCTAACAAATAGTAACAATGACATTCTTATAAATCTACCTGTGACCTACATTGATTGGTCTTCTTTGTTAATAGACTATCTGTATCTTATGTGATATTTGATACGTTTATATTTGTATGTTTTTTATGTTTATATGTTCTTTATATGCTTCTATACAGTTTAACTATGAAAATATTACTGTGTGTATTCAAGCAGTTCTCAGCACTAGTGTAATGTTAGTCTGATTTGTCTGCGTGATCATATGCAACTGTATAGCACATAATTACACTTGCATTTAAGAACTATAAATAAAAACTCACACGCTAAAATATTCAGTTGAGTCAAAATGAACCCAGCTGGAAAAGACCAGGTAAAGTGTGATGACTCAAATCATGACTCAAAGTATGATGTTAAACATTCATAGCATAGATTCTAGATCATAACGTTCTCTAGATTAAACTGACAGTCTGACAGTCTGCTGTGATTTCTCAGGCGTTCGGCTGAAAGATGGAGACAAAAGCTTTGCGCCTGAACAGCAGATGACAGCGGCCTGAGATTTCTTTTGGATGGGATCAAACATGTTTCCATGCTAATGAGAGTCGACTGCAAGAAGAGACAACATGAAGACATGTTTAAAATCTCAGATCTTTGTAACCAGTGTTTAAAAGACATCTGTTAATAATACATAAGGTCAGGATATCACTGTTTGCCTCATATCGCATTATCATTTGCACACACTAATGCCCACTAAACAGTTTTAATCTGGTGTGATTGTTCAGCATGTACTGTACAGTTAAACAGAATTGTGTCAAATTTGGTCACTGAATTCACTCTGGAATTCTGCAAAAGCTTCTCAGGATAGAGAAACAAAAACACAAAATCCTCGTTATATTTGATCAATGGCAGGGAGAGATCCCCTATACTGTTATGTTTAAAATGACATTGTGATGTTGTTATTCCTAATTGATGTCAGTGTAGATCAGGCCCCGCTTGGCCTGGCAGGTCTATCCAGGGTCTAGACCCATGGAGCAGCTCAGGGGGTGTGGCTTCACTCCTTACCGAGAGGATGGGCATATGAGCTCATCTCGAATGAGCAGAGAAGTCAGGTGAACTTTCTCACCATTAGGAACGTTTTATTTTTAAACTGATTTCTAAACTATAATCAGGGAAGAAGCTAGAAAATATGTGACAAAGCAATGTGTCAGTGCAGTTCATGCTGGGGTAAAGAACCATTTGCTTAAAATGGACAGATGACGTAAAAAAAAAATTCTTGTGTAATTGTTTTTGGAGAGGGCACAAACGGGATAAAGGTTACGCACTAATTTTCTATAGATTTAACTTTTTCTTCTTTCTCATATTAACATAATCTAGATACACCAAGAGAGCATGTTTGGCTAGAAGGCAGTAACCATACAAATTCCACAGATTGCCTAAGCTATGGCCCCATTCCCTACACCTTGATTTGAGGACATGTTTGCTTAAGGGTAGCAAAGATACTGTCTCTCTTGACCTATTCACAGTGGCGTGCACAGACCTCCTCAGGGGCACAGGCAGAAGGACAAAAAGGGCACTAAAAACATGACATCCTACTCATGTGGCAAACTGCTCAGTAGGGTGTGTATAGAGCTCTGACAGTTACTGTTGTCTTTGAGACTGTGAGCAGAACAGATCCTCACAGCCTTCTGTCCTGTTTAAAAATCAGGTTAAAGGATTGAGATGTTTAGAACGGAATGGTGTGAACACCTGCAGTATGCTTCACTGTGGAGTGTTATGCTGAATCATCTTAATCATAATTTAAATCATAATGAAACTTCTGCACTCTATCATCAAAGCCAAACCCCCTCAGTTTCTCTCTCTGTTTGTCTGTTTATTGTAATGAGGAACTGACTGTCTTTATTCCCTGCAGAATGTCTTTAATCACGGCTTTTAGTAAAACTTCACAGCGTCATTTGCTCTCAGCCCGTGATTAGTCTGTCTTTGTTAAATGCTGCCTGACATCAAACACCTGTCTGACATCTCTTTGGATCAACTTGCATTTCTGTGCTGATCTGAGGTCAGATTTGTGTTTGTTTTGTTGTTATTAGTAGGTAGATTGAGGCTTATGTGTGAAAGAGGAAACTCTGCCAACATTGTATTTATTCCCTCAGTGGATCCAAACCAGACAGATGGCATTGTGTGATAGACAGACAATCGGCTGCCTCACCGAGCATTATGTGTATTGTGATCAGAGCTGTGAGGATAATCAATAGATGAAAGCTGCTGATCAAAGCCATTGATTTGATTGTGAAATAGGCTTTAAATGATTATAGAAAGTGTTCAAATTAAATAGAATTTCCAGGAGTTTCTTTCTTCATCTAACCAAATGAAAAATAACACAAAAATCCAAAATGCTTCTTACGTTCTAAGGTCTTCATTCTTCATTTTTATTCTTCATTAATTCTTCATTTTTACACAATAGTAATTAAAGCTACTGTTGCTAAAAGAATGTTGAGGGGAACTGTCCCTTTAATTCCAGCTGTTGGTCCTTGTTAGAAGCTTTCACAAATATTTAGTTGTATATGTGGGTTTATGTTTATGGGTTTATGTTTAATCTACATTTAATGGTCAAAATTAGGCTTAATTTACACAAAGCTGGTGCAACCAGTATCATGCAAGACCCTTTTCACCTGCAATATCCAAATTAATTTCAGCTCTTTATGAGTACTTCAGTCAGAACATTATTAATAAACTATAATACACCTGATTAATTACATGCTATAAATAACAACAAACCAGTGTGTTACAATGTATATAGTCTTAATCATAAACCTTTGATTAAATTAAATATCTTTTAAATTAAATATCCCAGAATAGTCACTATTTATGGAACATTTTTTTACTGTTGTGTTTATAGTTAGTCTTCAATAAATAAGATAATTGATAATTATCAATAAGATAATTGTTCACACTACTACATTAGCATAGTACTTATAACACTATCCCAGCATTCCCTAACTACAGTGTACACTAACAACATTGATAACATGCTACATTTTGGATCAAGCACTACAAATGGCTACATCTCGAGGGTCAAGGGTGATATGACACCACACCCAGGTGTTTTCTAAGTGCTTATTAGGAATCCCAGTAATTCAGTTACTGAATTCAGATGTAATTCACTCTAGGGGGCTTTGTGATGTCTAACAGAAATCACTTCTTAAGACAAATGGCCTGTATGGACCAAAACAAGCTACAGACAGACTGAAGAAAGAGATGCCACAAATTAGTTAAGATATGTGAAAAATAAAGTGTTTTAATTCATAAAACATGTTTTAGTGCACAAACACAAATCAAGACACAGAGGCATTATAGAAGCCCTTTAAAGAATACCTGATGAATGCTTTCAGAAAACATTTTCAAAGTGTAACACACTGAAGTGTCACACAGTTGAACTTGGGCCTGTCTAAAACTGAACACTAGAGGTGTGTGGATCAGACTCATCTTCTGGGCAGCAGTTGTTTGAGTGACACGCCTGACTGTATTTCCAGTACTGCTGGTTCTGTCAGACAACAGGGCTGGTTCAGCCAAATTTTCCAGATTCCTGCCCATTCTGGTCAGCATGAGACTCTGGGCTGTACAGTGGATGGGTGCAGTGCAGATGGGTTTGAATGAGCCAACAGAGAGACAGAACAACAAACATTAGAAACAAGAGGAGCTAATAAACTAAAAAGTTTAAAAACTTGCAGATGCAGTCTTGCAAAAGTGAAATTTCTTTCAATGTAAAATCAGTGATATTTTATGTGTCTTGCAAATAAACACATACATTATATGCCTATACATTTACAACAGTTCTTACAGCCAATTGTTAGATTAAGAAACTATTTAAATGATACAATGTATAAAAATCCTGAAATATTTGGTAGCACTTTTCAGCAGTTCCACTGTTTAGCAATGTTAACATGAGCAATGAGCTAAAAATGAAAACTATTTTACATCTTTTTATAATCTTTGTTACTGTTAGGTAATGCAAGCACAATTGTTTATGAGCAGATACTGTAACGTGTGATCAATCTGCGAGTCAGCGTTTCCACAGAGATGCATTAGTCCACTTGCTCAAGCAGAAGATGGCCGTGTATATCTAAATGTGGTAGTGGTGTGACCGCATGCTTGTTGAAACAGAGACAGGAGAGAGACTTGAATCATCAGTAATGTTAGCAGGAAAAACATCACAAGCACCTGTAACCATATATTGCAAGCAAGTGCAAGCTCTCTTTCTCTCCCACACATAAACATGTACATACTCTGAACTGTGTCAACATGATTTAAAAGCATTCTTTGTGTCATTCTTCAAGTTTAACAACGTGAACATTAGTGTTCGTTCTTGTTATAATTTCACAGGTGAAAATGTAAAAATTGCTTGTCAGGAATTTGCTTGCTCACAAGAGTCATAAGGTGCGACTGCAGAGCAGTTCACCCACATTTTACACATCTTTCCATTAATCATTTTATTTCAATCTAAAATCGGTCATCGATAAACGTTCATGTTAAGCACCAACTATCCTAATGATAGTTATTCTAATGCTGATATGATAAAAGACCAAACTACACTGACTTTCATTGTTCAGGTCAGAAATGCAGGTACAATAGCCACAGAGGAGGAGACAGAGCAGCAGTATCAGCCTCACTGGAGAATTCACCCTCAACCCTTGCAGAGACAGCAAGACAAGCTGCCAGCATGGAAACACCGCCACCTAGAGCTCATGCACATGCATGCAGCATTGAGGTCTAGAATAGAGTTTAGATTTAAAGGGGCAGTTGTAGCTTTTGCTCTGCCTGGTTAAGTAGGACAAGATTTCATCTGTACAATAGAATGTAATCTGTACAGTTAGTATATGCAGAAAATCATTGTTGCATGTGGTAAATTGTCCATTAATTTTGCAACAAATGACATCCAACCAGTTCTTTGCCAAATTGTTTGGCAATAACTTGCTTAAATAAAATGAGCAGCATTGTAATGAAAACTAGATAGGTACATTTTCTGAAAAAAATGTGAGTGGTACATGCCGTGGCAAAACTCATGCTTTTAACAGGATACTAACATGAAGTAACATTCTGTTAGAATGACTTAGCATGATGATAGCATCATTTAGTATGATTTACCATGATAGATATACTAACAAAATGGCTTATTCATGATGTTAAGAGGTTGCTAGGGTGTTGTCAGGAAGTTGCCAGGGCAATACCTAAAGCCCACTGACAGTCCACGTCTCTACATTGTTCTAATGTGAGATGTGTCTTATTCATTTTATTATATGGTTGCTACAGTACAGTAAACAAGTACAGTGTAAAACCAATAGACGAATGTGTGTGTGAATCAAAAGAGCCAACTCTCATGTCTCTGTAATGTTCTGGTGCTGAGATATATAGCTAATTCATGCTGGTTGCTAGGGTGCTCTAAATGGTTGCTATGGCATGGCTGGACAGTTTCCATGGTAATAATTAAAGACTACTTGCCAGTCTGACTCAAAAGGGGCCACCCACTTGTCTCTATGATGCTCTGATCCCTAGCACGTTTTTTAAATGGAAGTCAGTGGGGTGGTTGCTAGGGCACTGTAACTGGTTGCTAGGGCGTGGATGCTTACTAAGCAGAGCGATACGAGCCCACCCATAGCATCTCCTGTTTTGTAAGAAAATTGTGCCCAGACAATCTCATAAGATACATCTTGTAAGCAAATGTTTCGCTTATACAACTTGGTAGGGCCGGCACTGAATGTGAAAGTGACATAGCAGTGGGCATGTAAGCAGGGGAGCAATTGGGGGTTAGCTTTGCTCAAGGGCACTTCAGTTGCTGCCTGCCAGCACTGGAATCGAACCAGCAACCTCACTTACCAGCAGGCCACAACTGCCCCACATGTACATGTAAACATTTAAAATGAAACTTAAGTTTTTACTTACATACTAATAGTCAAATGTATAAAGTAATGTGAAGAATTTTAGCAGAAGTAAATCACAAAAACACATGAGAATGACCCAATAAAAACAAAAGTGCTCTGACTGGTCGGGTCTTCAGACATTGTTGGAGATCAGATCATTTTTGGCTTTCATAGTCTTTACCTTCTAGAACCACATTGTTGATATTTGGTAAATGAAGAGGCAATACCAAAAATCACTGATTAATAATGAATCTGTCACAACAGATTCATTAATGAAACAACAGATTCATTAAAAAGAGCCATTAAAGCTGTAATAGGAACTTTGGTTAAGGTTTTTATTAATAAAGACAAAGTGACCTTTTAAAATATCTCAATTAATGTACTTAGAGTTTAAACTAAGCGAGCAAACTTTAAAAAACTAAAGTCCAATAAAATAACTAGTTTATTTTAAACATAATTGAATCATTCGAGTCAAATTCTGTGATTGACACATCATTGCACATCTAACACAATCATAATAATGGCATACTGTCATTCATTTCTTATGGTCTGTAATAAGTATTTTAGTGCAGTTTTCTGAATTTTGTTTTTAAAGCCTTAAATAATGATGGTTAATAATTCCTATAGTTTTTATTATTAGTTTTTATCATTATTTATTTGAAGTTCTAATCTTTTGCATTAATAACATGTCTAATAGCTGAAGAACAGAGAAGAACTTCCAGAAGCTTCCAGTGTGAATCACAGAACACACCAGTGAGCAGAAAGATTCTGGTTTAACGTCTGGAGCACAATGAGAGAATCACAGAATCTCTACATTAAAAACACTAGATGCCTGAATCAATGTAATGGTGTAAGTGGATGTAATGCTGTTTAACTTGAGCATGATTTTACAAACAATATTATACATATAACAACTGGATCTATGCATTTAATCTACAAAATATAATGCTTTCCATAAACAAAGACTCTTTCTCTGCACAACCACTACCCACAGTATATACAAAAGATACCCACACAGCTCATCTGCTATTTCACAAGGCAGTAGTTCTTGAAACTACATCAGAAGAATGCCGGAACCCAAAACATTTCAGCAAGACACAGATGTCACCATCAAAAGTCAGAGAAGTTGCTCTGAGCTGCTGTGAGGATCCATGACTGTGTATCAGAATCAGCTGCTGCAAATTCACTGATTATTTTCACATAAACGCATGTAACTCACACACACATTGTTTACTAATCTAAATGGGAATATTCCAAAGACGTCTATTGTTTTTATACACAACTTGTTACAAACCTTATAACCTTATAACTCCAACCCACACTCTAACCCTAACAGAAACCTTTCAGCATTTTTACAATTTTACAAATTTGTCCCCAAGGACATCCCCAAAAGACGGTTTTGCTCAGTTTTGTCAGGTTTTGCTCCCTGTTGGATACAAATTTGTCCCCAGTATATGGTTAAATACTCACAAACACACAAGGACAAGATGGTTTATTTGTAGCTTACAGCTCCTGCAGAATTGGAGCAGAGCCAAAAGCATCACACAGACACACACACACATGCTGAAATAAAAAATGAACCATTTCTGTTTTAAGACATACACAAATACCCTTCATTCCCCACTATTGTCAAAAAGTATCTGCTGGCTGTCACACACTATGAGGTGTTGAATGCAACCTAAAAACAACCCAAAATGTCTCCTAAAGTGCCCTATCATGCCATAAAGACATAAAGAGATTTTTGTGATTAAGGCTACAAGACTAGAGGCTTTCTAACTATATGGATGGCTCATAAGCTGTGTAAACACACAGATATTAAACATATTTGAAGGACAGTAGAGGACAACTGACAAGCATCATAACCCTCTTCCAGCAGCTTGTCTAAACTCTAAAATACTGGTACTGAATATTAACATGATATTAGACACCCGAGATTGTTTCGTTTTCTCTTTAGCTTGTATTTTTATTTTAATAAAACCCATCATCAGAATAAACCCATCAGAACAGGCCTGTTGTTTTTGCATTTTTGACATTTGCATTTTTGTGATTTGCATGGGAAATATACATGAGCTGATTGGGTTTTACTAATTATATACTATGATTTTCAAAGTGTTTCACTTCTTTCAGCTTGTTTATCTTTGTTCGTTTCTTCAAAGTTTGATTTCATTTTTATTGGCACAAAATAAATCCCATAGTTATCTCATAGAAAACACAGAGTACGAACCAAAAAGAGAAGTCCGTGTAAATGATGACGTGTCTGTATATACACACCGGCCGCTTTTAAGAGACATTGTAATAAACAACCGCTCTCAGACCCTTTTCTGAGTCTACTGTCAGAGAGTCCACTGCTGGAAATAAATGTCCGGGAAATAAACTGATCTACTGAGTTTCAGCAGGAAAACAGCCCGCTCAAGTGATTATAATTCGTTAAATAAAGAAATGTTTACCCGGACAACATCAGACGGCAGAGGTCAGCGCGTCTCGAGACTCTCGCGATAGTTCAGCAGCCGGACGCGTTTACCTGCTACACACGCGTACACGACACGGTAAACAGCGACGTGACGCGACGCGACGCGACGTGACGTGACGTGTGCGGTTCAACAGAGACGATATCCACAAACGTCGTGAAAGAGGTGAGGAGACATGATCATGACCGAGTGTCGAGTGTAGTCGTTCATCATGATGGTTTCAGCTGATGTCTGTTACCTTCTGCAGAGCTTTGACTGGAACAACCAGCTAGTCGTCCATTTCGACCAGCTCAAACCAGGTTGTGGTAGCTGGTTAGGCTATCCATAACCAGCTTTTGCTGGCATCTAGATTTTCTTGTTGTTGAAGCTGGTCATTTCAGCGGCTTTCGTTTGGGATGTAGATAAATTGGGATCGGTGTCTGAGCGCACTGCACATAATAACATCTGAGGTTCAACTCCTGCAGTACATGCAGTTTGTTATAGATGTAATGTAAAGCTTGGCTTGTGTTATTCATCATTTGTGTTTTGTTTGTTGAACAGCTTTCATACTGTATACAAGATGAGCATCAGGGAAGGCGCCCCTACTGACCGGTTTGTAGCTGTGGATTTCATTTGTTTTTAACCCTAAATTCTCTTAAATTAAAGGGATAATGCACCCAAAAGTTCTTCAGTTGTTTCCTCACCCTCATGTCATTTCAAACCTGTATGACTTTTTTTGGCTGCTGAGGAACACAAAAGAAGACGTTTTGGAGTACACTGGTAACCAAACAACAGTGGCACACATTGACCTCCATTGTATGTACATGAAACCACTAGGACATTTCTGAAAATGTCTTCTTTTGTGTTCCACAGAGGAAAAAAGTCATATAGGCTTGAAATTACATAAGAGAGAGTACATCTTGGGAACATTTACATTTTTGGGTGGACTGTCTCTTCAAAAGCTAAAATGACAGCTGTAATCTCAATAAACGTGTGTGGAAGAGGCTGTTATATCATAGGAATGTGTGTCATAGACCAACATGGACACTTCCTGTTTTCTTCTCTCCTTCATCTAGTGGCTGCCTGGTTGGGGTCATATTCTTCATTCTTGGCCTGGGAACACTGTTGCCATGGAATTTCTTTATGACCGCCTCCATGGTAAAGTGGAAAACTTCCCACATGTGGGAAAACTATCCAACACCAGTCACACACAAACAGACTGGAAGTTTCTCAAAAAGTCCTTTATAACATTATAAGCCAGCATGCTGTTGTGCAGTTATCTCCATTTTAAAGGTTGTTTATTTTTTGTTGCAGAAATATTGTTTGTTGATCCTAAAGCTACTGTAGGATAGGTAGTGTTTTTCATAAACACTTCTTCTATTTTCATATACTGCCAGCAGTCAACAACTGAAGTGGTCTAAACATTATAACTTAATATTTTGAAATAAAATATTATTAAATGTTTGTTCGATCATTGTGATTGCTCTGGCTGTGTGTTCGTGTGTTTTGGAGAAGGCGTGGGTTTGGAAGGGCCCTGAAAGATGGGTGGCATCATTTCCTCTTTTACACTTTTAAAGTGGCCATGCTTTGGCTTGCCTCTGTGAAACAACCTGCCCTAGCCTAAAATTTATAAATGTTTATAAATAAAAAAGTTTTCTCAATTTCTTTGCAATAATAATTTGTTACCATATTTCAGTGTTGAAATGGATAATTTGTTGTCTCCTAATGGTTTTGATGTGCATATGTGTTCTTTTCTCAGTATTTCAATAACCGATTGAACACGTCCGAATGGAGAAATGGAACAGTATTGGTCAGGAAAGAATATTATTTTAATAACTGGATGACTCTGCTATCCCAGTTGCCCTTGCTTCTCTTCACTCTGCTTAACTCTGTCCTCTATCAACGGTGAGTATTTATTTAATATGCTGCCTTTTATAATGACAGCTCAGCTGGTTATTAAAGACCTTTGGTGAAAATTCTGTCTGTGAAGTGTTTTTAATATGCTTCAAGACAAACCATATTCAAATTCATTTGTCAACATCATTTCTGGATATTTTCTCCTTAAAATTGCAGTTAGGGTTACGGTTAGGTTAATCATCACTGTTGTAAATGTCTGATGATCAGATATGAGTTTTATAGGATAAAGTTATCAACTAAAGGGGGACATTAAACTACAGAATGGCTTTTTCTGGAGCTCACAGATACATGATGCTGATGGTGCTTTGATGTCATGTTTGTCTTGCAGAGTCTCTGAGAAGATGAGGATCGCAGGCAGCTTAGTCTTTATCCTCATCCTCTTCATCCTCACTGCTGTCCTGGTGAAGGTCCCTATGGAGGAGGACAGATTCTTCTCCATCACTATGGCAACCATATGGTTTATCAATTGTGAGAGAATTACATTTGAAAGCTCATCACCTAATTTTACCTTGCTTCATCATTAGACAATAGGGCTGGTGATATGTTGAATATTGGATTTTATTTTGATTTAGTTTTGTAGATGATACAGAATTCACAGTTCAACAGTTTGAGCATAAAGACAAATAGCAAAAGCAAATGAAACAACTCTGTTTCCTGCTTCAATGTGTGCCATTCATCTTCTACATAAACAGTGAAACTCCTAGTGCTGTTACACTACATATCTGTATTTTTCTTGGCCAGTCAGATTAGAGGTCAATTGTATAATGTTTTAGCTATATGGCCCAGCACTAATGTTCTGTATGTCCTCTGTTGTCTTGATGATCAGTGTTTGTTTTCTGGTGGGCTAATTGTAACATTCTCAACAGCTTTCGGGGCCGTGCTGCAGGGCAGTCTATTTGGTCTGGTGGGTTTGTTACCGCAGAGGTACAGTGCAGTATTTATGAGCGGACAGGGACTGGCGGGAACATTCGCTGCTCTCGCAATGATTTTCGCTATAGCTAGTAAGACAACACACACACACACAACTGATCTGCTGACTGAAGTCGTAAGAGTGACTTCAATACAGTAACTGAAAAAAACTCATTTTTACATCCATTTCTGTGTTTCCATCAGATGTGTTGTGTGTAGCAGCTGTGGACTCTCTTGCTTGTGTTTGCTGTAACAGAGCAGTTACACACTATGAATATGTTTATGTGTGTGTCACAGGTGAAGCTGATAGTGAAACGGCCGCTCTTGGTTATTTCATCACTCCATGTGTCGGGACACTCGTCACACTCATCAGTTACATGCTGCTACCCAAACTGGTGGGTACCTGAACTCTAATGGAATGCACATGTTTGTGTGAAGGTTAGGTTTAGGGTTAGCCTGATATCAAATCAATAGACGTCTATGGAATGACCTCACTACTTCAGATAAACATGATGTGTGTGTGTGTGTGTTTACATTAGGGACACTGTTGTCAGCAGAAGTCAGTGAAATCTAACAGAATTCCTTTCAGGACGTTCTGGTGAATGTTTAGTTTGAGGGCTATTGTTAGTGTTTGGTTTCGTCTCTAGTCATTCTGATTTGCTTTACGCAAAAGGCAACAGTAATATAATGAGGCATGTCAGTTTTCCCTGTTAATGTAGCACAACGTGTTTCTCTGTGTCTACAATTAGCCCAGAAACATGTCAGAGAAATTAGCTCTGAATGAATCCCTTTCATGAAACACAAGCAGAACCCATTTCTGTCTAAATGCCCACGTCCACAAAACCATTTCTTTGAATTGAATCATTTACATAGGGAATTCAAAAATGGGTATGGTTAGTTTAAATTGAATGATTAACTACGTAACGTTGACCTTACATCCATGCTGTGTAGACAGAGGAGAGCAGCTGAGTCTGATTTCTCCACTTCTAGCATCTGAAGTTCATTCACTCCTCTTCTGCTCACTGCAGCCTAAATATAAAACATTAAAACATGAAGAAACTGTTCAACAGACTCTTAAAACTCTGCAGTAGGATTTTCTGATGTGTGTTGTGAGCGCTGTACATATAAATGACTTCAACTTCATATGTAAAGCTAAATTAAAGCATGGTCGTGTGTGTATGTTTGCATGGGCACAGGAGTTTGCCAAGTTTTACCTGGATGGGTGTAAAAGCAGGAGTTACGAGCTCGAGACATCCAGACAGTTGCTGCCTACAGGTGAAACTCCTTTCATTAATTCACTCATTTACATATATATCACTCATACTCACGCAATTGAATTGAATTTTTTTTAAATGAGACTGACAGAGGGTTCTGGGGGTTCATGTTGTTCTTTCAGATGTGGTGGAGGATTCTGGGAAGGCAAGTGAGGCTTGTAACGGCTCATTGGCTAATGGCAGTCCTAGCGGAGATGTTAGCTGTGTGAGTGAGGAGGAAAGCAGCAGACAGGTTATTGTTACGCTGCAGTCAGAGGACACATCCACACAGAAGAGCTCCATCCTGCAGGTCCTAAAACAGGTGGAGCTGTAGTCAACATTTACCCTTCAGTTACAATATCGGATGTGGTGTTTGACTGTGATCATCCTCGCTCAATCACTCACACTCTCTCACTCTCTCACTCTCTCTCTCTCTCTCTCTCTCTCTCTGTAGATCTGGGTTATGGCATTTTGTGTCACATTTGTGTTCACAGTAACGCTGTCAGTTTTTCCAGCCATCACTGTGGACGTGAAGACAGTTTATGGAGAAAAATGGGGTATGACACACAAACGCACACACAGACAGTGCATTCAGAAAGTATTCAGACTTTTTTTTATTTTGGCATGTATAGCAGCCTGATACTAAAATCAGTTCATGTTTTTCTCATTAATCTACACTCAGTTCCCCATAATGACAGTGAAAACAGAATTTTAGAAATGTCTTCACATTTAACACTTGAAATTTAGCTCAGGTGTGTCATTTCTCTTGATCGTTGCTGAGATGTTTAAATTGATTGGACATGATTTGGAAAGACACATCTCTCTATAAAAGACCCTCACAGCTGACGATGTCTGTCAGAGCAACAACCAAACCATGAGGTCAAAGGAACTGCCTGCAGAACTCAGAGACATGATTGTTGCAAGACACACATCTGGGGAAGGCTACAAAAAAATTCTGCTGCACTGAAGGTTTTCAAGATCACAGTGGCCTCCATAATTCTCAAATGAACCAAGTTTCGCACAACCACGACTCTTCCTAGAGCTGATTGCGTGGATAAACAGAGTATTCAGGGAACAAAAGCCTTTATAAAAAGAGATGACCAAGAATCTGATGGTCCCTCTGACTGAGCTCCAGAGATTCTGCAATCCTCCACCGATCATGGCTTTATGGCAGAGTGGGTAGATGGAAGCCTGTCCTCAGTGCAAAACACCTAAAAACCTTCTTGAAGACAATAACAATCTCTGAAACCAAGACTGAACTGGAGGAAATATCTGGATGAAACCACACACTGCTTATCACCTGTCCACTATCATCCCAACAGTGATACTGGTGGTGGCAGCATCATGTTATGGGAGTGTTTTTTAGCAGCAGGGACTGGAAGACTGGTCAGGACCTCAGACTGGTCCAAAGCCAAAATGGAGACAGTTTTACTAGTACAGTAACAAGTCCAGTAACCAATATTTAAGTGCTAAGTGTAATTTTAATGCCTGTTAGTAAATTGAAATCCCCAATAGTTGTCAATGCTTGAACAAATTTTCTCTCTGCTACAGATTGTGGTGTAAAAGATGACTATCACATTTCTGTCTCTTTATGTCTTGTAGATAAATATTTTATCCCTGTATGCTGTTTTCTCATCTTTAATATGATGGATTTTGTTGGCAGAACTGTCACATTACGGATTCGGTGGGTGAGTGAGTGAATCGTCTGTTTTATTCATGTGTGAATAACATGAATAAACATGAATCTGCATTTCTCCCTGTGAGAAATGCAGATGAAAATTAATTGATAAAATCTATTTATGACATTATTTTTGAAAGCATCCCCACTTTACAGCATTTTTAAACAAGTGGCTAAAACTTTTCATAGCACTGTAGCTTTGCAGGCAGGTTTCTTCAAGTGTCTTGTAGACGCTGCCACAGTTCTTCTGGATTTAGTCTGTCTCAGTTTTATCTGTTGGTTCATAGTGTAATCACAGACAGACTCGATGATTGTGAGATCAGATCTCTCTGTGGAGCACTGACTGTTGTCAGTCTCCTTGTGCATACAAAAATCTCACTGGATTATTACAGTTAATGGAAAAAAGAATGTTTGTGAAAATGTAAACTTATAATTCATACTGACACTACAACAAAAGATATAAATAACTTGCTTAAAACCATTACCAGTACTGTATATATTTTGCAGCACATTTGATCTGTTGTTTAAAATGATTCCTGCTCTGTGGGAATGGGTCTTTCACGTCACTCTGTATTGTATTAATGAGGGTTCTTCAGCTCTTCTGTTCTCTGTGGTCCTGCAGCCCTCTAAAGAGAGTCACTTGTTCCCAGCACTGGTGGTTTGTCGGGTGATCTTTGTTCCTCTGCTCATGATGTGTAACGTTCAGGACAGGCGTTTTCTGCCTGTGCTCTTCTCCAGTGATCTGCTGTTTGCTGCTCTGATGATACTGTTCTCTGTGTCCAGCGGCTACTGCGTATGTCTGTCCATGACTTATGCACCACAGTGAGTACAGAAACAACCCTCACCATCCATCACTTTACTCAACACATGAACAAATCTCCCCATCAACACAAAAAAAACCTTCTGTCAGATGTACAAAAATAAAACTGTTTTGCTTGTCTTATGAACAGCAATGCTACCCCATTGCTACTGAAATGTTATCTGTAATGAATGTCTCTTTCACTGATGGACAATCTGCAGACATCCAGAAACTAAAATCAAGGAACTAAAAAAAACACTACGATTTAGAACACGCAAATTATAATTTTAAATACTTTATTGAACAGGACGGATAATATGTGAATTGGGATGTTCGTGTAAACACAATGTAATTTTATGTTTTTTTTTTATTCTCTTCACTTTCAGACTGGTGGAGCCTAAAGACGGGGAGACAGCCGGCGCATTAATGACATTTTTTCTGGCTTTGGGTTTGTCTTTAGGAGCAGCGTTCTCCTTCCCCCTGCGATTCCTGGTCTGACAGAACACAATTATACTTTCAACAAAATAATCAAGCCATTATTAGTGATATCTGTAGTGATGCTAGTGTGACTGTTCTCATTTGTTCACACAAACTTTCAAAAAGGGACCGCAGAGTGATGCTCTGAGGAGGAGGGGCTTTTCAGTTCAGTCAGCACATTGTGTTAAAGGGATCTTATAAAGATGAACATACATGTTTCACCTGTTTTATTTTAAGGCATTATTTTTAAAGGGACTGCCCACAAATGAATGTAACCTTTCTAATAGAAATTCACCTCAAACAGTGTTCATCAAAATACATTATCACTTAGGGCTGGGCAACATTTACAGTATTTGAAATATGTCCATGACTGTTTTGTGCATTTCAGCTGTGATTAAGTTGTGATATGTTGTGAATATTAGCATGGCTGTAGGCACGAGGCTGTAGGAAATCAGAGCCGTGTTAAAATTCACAACAACAGAAAGGTTACAAGTGTGATATTAAAAGGTGACTGAGAAACCTCACACTTAGACTGTCTGGAGCTTAAACACAGAAGTACAACAGTGAAATGTCCCAGTGATGCAGAAACTCATGAAATCATCAGGTTTCCTAACATGTCATAGTGTCAAGTGAGGTTTTAGGGTTTTTTTTTTTTATTTAAACTACAAATTTTATTTATAATGCTTATTTTTATAAATGGAAACTATCCTGCAACCTGCACAAACATTCACAGGCAAACAAACATTCACAGCAACATGTATTTCTATAAACATCCGTGACCAGTGTCTTATATGGAGTACCTGGTTTCTGGTGGGCCAGTGTCCTGCGGAGTTTAGCTTCAGCCCTAATCAAACACCTGAACCGGCTAATCAGGATCTACTAGGCAGAACATGTTCACGTGGTTGCTTTGTCAGTTATATTCTGCAGTGTACTTGATAAACAGTTGGGGGGAATCCAGTTATTTCATTTGTGTATTGTATTAGTCTTTTTTTACGATAAGAAGTGTTTTAAAAGTTGAACTGTATTTGACTTGAACCTTGTTACATACCTGATTTCATCCTTTAAGAAGTATGCAGAATAATTCAGATGTTTCAATCATTTGTGATTAACAGAGTGAGGTATACTTTAACATGAGCATCATGGCAGCCCATAACCTTGCTATTGCTATGATCTAACATTTCAACTACAGAAACGTGATCTGTAGTCATGACAGACAGACATGTTTGTAATTGTTTAAACACTCAGTACAGTGAATGTGGGATTGTATTTCACAATTCAAATCTTTTTAAAGGGAAAATATGATATTGATGAATGACTGTTTTGAATGGACATTGTTTTGGTTGTTACATGTCACGTTCTTTTTATTTTACATTTCATCACGTCTTTAAATAAAAGAATATAAAATTAAATTGAATAGTTCAGCCAAAATTCTGTTCTTGTATAATTCAAAACTTCTAAAAAATTCAAAAATCCTGTCAAGCTCCAGAAATGATAGCACATAAAAACGCTAGAATCTCTTTCACCGTTATGATGCACTGTAGTTTAAGTCAGCTGGGAAAGACTATTATTTGTAAATCAATTTTCACTGAAAGTCCATCTTCTGTAGGTCTCAATCTCATTTGTGTGAGTTTAAAAACAAAGATAATCATCTTATGTTAAGGGCATCTTTAACTAAATTCTTTAAAAGGACCTCAGCAGATGTACTTTGGATCCACTGTATCATTGCATTGTAGAAAAACATGCATTATTTCAATACGTGGATGGAGAGTAAAATCTTTACACATCACAAAGCTTCATAATTGTGATCCTTCTCAGCTCAGATCCCCCTCAGGGAACTTAATGTAACTGAGATAATCAATATAATTGATAAAAGTTCAATTTCTGTACCCTGTGAAGCAGTTATG
The DNA here is from genome assembly GCA_036877525.1 of Chromobotia macracanthus. Classification (NCBI taxonomy): domain Eukaryota; kingdom Metazoa; phylum Chordata; class Actinopteri; order Cypriniformes; family Botiidae; genus Chromobotia; species Chromobotia macracanthus. Next base: position 844,683 of record JAZGTH010000091.1, on the reverse strand, counting down.
GCTTTATTTGGCTCGTTATTAAGTACTGACGTGGTATTTCCTAACATTATCTCTTTTTAGGTTAATTGTAACTCGTCTTTTTGTGTCTTGGATGTCGTGTTGTTAAGAAACCGATTATACCTTTATGGTTCTCCATACGATAAAAGATGTAATTATTGAGTTAGTAAAGTCAGCACTGCTACTGTACAGGAATAAAACTCAATTTTATTGATTATCTGAATTACCTCAATAGTTTCTTCAAAGTTTGCATTCATTTTTATTGGCACAAAATAAATCCCATACGCATTCTCCATTTAAAAAATGCAAACAATATACTCCATTACAAAAGCAAAGTGCAGTCACTTTGTCAATACATGAAAAAGAACTGGTTTTAAAGTTTGGTTTTACTTTGGATTTCGTTGTTATATAAAGTTACTGTAGTTTTCATACAGTTCCCTATGAATCTGAGTTCTTCTATGAGTTCTTTTATCTGCATAACGTGTTATACAGATCGGAAAAATGAGCTACAGCGTGATTAATAATTTCTTCTATGTTTCAATGACTGGCCACAAAAAGTAAGAATCGTTTTATCCTTTACAATGTTTGCCATAGCAGCCTCAGTTCTTCACAGTTCTTCAAAGTTCTTTAAAGTTCTTTACAGTTCTTCACAGTTCTTCACAGTTCTTCACAGTTCTCAGTTCTTCACAGTTGCTCAGTTCTTCACAGTTCTTCAGTTCTTTTCAGTTCTTCAGTTCTTCTCTACATTAAAGTGAATCAGGAGTAGTGTAGTGTACTGCATTGTTTGTACTTTGTTTGTGGCAACACAAGCAATGGCAGTGAAACGGAGCTCAACTGTACGAAAATTAGCCATGGAAGCCATTAGAAATGGATAGTGATTTATCAAGATATGTATATACATACATACATTTGAACTGATTTTGATACTTGTTTTTTTATTTATTGATTGTAATTGGTGTAATTGTTTTCTCATCGCTCTCCTCTCTCATCCCTCTCTTTTCTCATTACTCTCTCATTGCTCTCTACCGGTTATTAACCGTGTATTAAACCGTAGAGAAATATTGCCATTGGATCAAAAATGTCTCTAAATATGTTAATACATGTTGAAAGCTGCCTAGAGCACGTGCGTCCATGTGTTATTAAAACAGAAATCGTCACGTTGTCTCAGTTCTTCACAGTTCTTCAGTTCTTCACAGTTCTTCAGTTCTTCACAGTTCTTCACAGTTCTTCACAGTTCTTCACAGTTCTTCACAGTTCTTCAGTTCTTCACAGTTCTTCACAGTTCTTCAGTTCTTCACAGTTCTTCTGTTCTTCACAGTTCTTCAGTTCTTCACAGTTCTTCAGTTCTTCAGTTCTTCACAGTTCTTCATAGTTCTTCAGTTCTTCAGTTCTTCTGTTCTTCACAGTTCTTCAGTTCTTCAGTTCTTCACAGTTCTTCACAGTTCTTCAGTTCTTCACAGTTCTTCACAGTTCTTCAGTTCTTCACAGTTCTTCACAGTTCTTCACAGTTCTTCACAGTTCTTTACAGTTCTTCAAGTTCTTCACAGTTCTTCAGTTCTTCACAGTTCTTCTGTTCTTCACAGTTCTTCAGTTCTTCACAGTTCTTCTTGTCTCAGTTCTTCGTGTTGTTTTGAAGATTAAAACAATTACTGTCTGCTCAATGCTTTTAATAAAAAACTTCTCACAAGCGTTTCTGTCACTGTTTAATGAACGCAAGCAGGAAGTCAGTTCCTTCTAAATAGTGTGTAAAAAGAACAATGTTAAAGAAAGTTAAACGTGTTGCAGTTGGTCTGCTTGTGTTATTTTGTGTAGATGACATGAAGGTTATTACGCAGCATGCACAGCTACATTTGTGAGCTGTTATATTCTCCTCATCAGTGTGTGATTATAGCGCCACTTAGCGGTGTAGAGAATTACACGCACTGAAAAACGTCAGCGCCGTGTGTGCTCTCAGATCAGGTCAGGGTTCGATATCTAGAGTGATTCTGATATTCTTCGACCCCACAAGCACAGATTACTGTGCTTATTCTTAGGCACATTAGATGTTTCACCAATAAAAGTTTTTTAAATGTTATTATATCTCATATATATATCTAGATATTATATCTATCTATCTATCTATCTATCTATCTATCTAGCTAGCTAGCTAGTTAGTTAGTTAGTTAGTTAGTTAGGTAGGTTAGTTAGTTAAGATAGAAAGTAAGTTATGGTTCAGTTCCAGTTAGTTAGTTGAAACTGCACAATGTTTACTTAGCTGTTTACGTCTTATAATTAGAAGTTTTATATTGTTTAGACAGAGACAGCTCAGTGCAGTAACTCTTCATAATTATAAGTATGTAAGCTTGACACAGCTCAGTGTAGACCTCTTCATAATTATAAGTATTAAGTATTGAGACAGAGACAGCTCAGTGAACTAACTCTTCATAATTATAAGTATTAGGTATTGAGACAGAGACAGCTCAGTGAACTAACTCTTCATAATTATAAGTATTAAGTATTGAGACAGAGACAGCTCAGTGAACTAACTCTTCATAATTATAAGTATTAAGTATTGAGACAGAGACAGCTCAGTGAACTAACTCTTCATAATTATAAGTATTAGGTATTGAGACAGAGACAGCTCAGTGAACTACCTCTTCATAATTATAAGTATTAAGTATTGAGACAGAGACAGCTCAGTGAACTAACTCTTCATAATTATAAGTATTAAGTATTGAGACAGAGACAGCTCAGTGAACTAACTCTTCATAATTATAAGTATTAAGTATTGAGACAGAGACACTCAGTGAACTAACTCTTCATAATTATAAGTATTAAGTATTGAGACAGAGACAGCTCAGTGAACTAACTCTTCATAATTATAAGTATTAAGTATTGAGACAGAGACAGCTCAGTGAACTAACTCTTCATAATTATAAGTATTAAGTATTGAGACAGCTCAATGAACTAACTCTTCATAATTATAAGTATTAAGTATTGAGACAGAGACAGCTCAGTGAACTAACTCTTCATAATTATAAGTATTAAGTATTGAGACAGAGACAGCTCAGTGAACTAACTCTTCATAATTATAAGTATTAAGTATTGAGACAGAGACAGCTCAGTGAACTAACTCTTTATAATTATAAGTATTAAGTATTGAGACAGAGACAGCTCAGTGAACTACCTCTTCATAATTATAAGTATTAAGTATTGAGACAGAGACAGCTCAGTGAACTAACTCTTCATAATTATAAGTATTAAGTATTGAGACAGAGACAGCTCAGTGAACTAACTCTTCATAATTATAAGTATTAAGTATTGAGACAGAGACAGCTCAGTGAACTAACTCTTCATAATTATAAGTATTAAGTATTGAGACAGAGACAGCTCAGTGAACTAACTCTTCATAATTATAAGTATTAAGTATTGAGACAGAGACAACTCAGTGAACTAACTCTTCATAATTATAAGTATTAAGTATTGAGACAGAGACAGCTCAGTGAACTACCTCTTCATAATTATAAGTATTAAGTATTGAGACAGAGACAGCTCAATGAACTAACTCTTCATAATTATAAGTATTAAGTATTGAGACAGAGACACTCAGTGAACTACCTCTTCATAATTATAAGTATTAAAGTATTGAGACAGAGACAGCTCAGTGAACTACCTCTTCATAATTATAAGTATTAAGTATTGAGACAGAGACAGCTCAGTGAACTACCTCTTCATAATTATAAGTATTAAGTATTGAGACAGAGACAGCTCAGTGAACTAACTCTTCATAATTATAAGTATTAAGTATTGAGACAGAGACAGCTCAGTGAACTACCTCTTCATAATTATAAGTATTAAGTATTGAGACAGAGACAGCTCAGTGAACTAACTCTTCATAATTATAAGTATTAAGTATTGAGACAGAGACAGCTCAGTGAACTAACTCTTCATAATTATAAGTATTAAGTATTGAGACAGAGACAGCTCAGTGAACTAACTCTTCATAATTATAAGTATTAAGTATTGAGACAGAGACAGCTCAGTGAACTACCTCTTCATAATTATAAGTATTAAGTATTGAGACAGGACACTCAGTGAACTAACTCTTCATAATTATAAGTATTAAGTATTGAGACAGAGACAGCTCAGTGAACTAACTCTTCATAATTATAAGTATTAAGTATTGAGACAGAGACAGCTCAATGAACTAACTCTTCATAATTATAAGTATTAAGTATTGAGACAGAGACAGCTCAGTGAACTAACTCTTCATAATTATAAGTATTAAGTATTGAGACAGAGACAGCTCAGTGAACTAACTCTTCATAATTATAAGTATTAAGTATTGAGACAGAGACAGCTCAGTGAACTACCTCTTCATAATTATAAGTATTAAGTATTGAGACAGCTCAGTGAACTAACTCTTCATAATTATAAGTATTAAGTATTGAGACAGAGACAGCTCAGTGAACTACCTCTTCATAATTATAAGTATTAAGTATTGAGACAGAGACAGCTCAATGAACTACCTCTTCATAATTATAAGTATTAAGTATTGAGACATCTCAGTGAACTACCTCTTCATAATTATAAGTATTAAGTATTGAGACAGAGACAACTCAGTGAACTAACTCTTCATAATTATAAGTATTAAGTATTGAGACAGAGACAGCTCAGTGAACTAACTCTTCATAATTATAAGTATTAAGTATTGAGACAGAGACAGCTCAGTGAACTAACTCTTCATAATTATAAGTATTAAGTATTGAGACAGAGACAGCTCAGTGAACTAACTCTTCATAATTATAAGTATTAGGTATTGAGACAGAGACAGCTCAGTGAACTACCTCTTCATAATTATAAGTATTAAGTATTGAGACAGAGACAGCTCAGTGAACTAACTCTTCATAATTATAAGTATTAAGTATTGAGACAGAGACAGCTCAGTGAACTAACTCTTCATAATTATAAGTATTAAGTATTGAGACAGCTCAGTGAACTAACTCTTCATAATTATAAGTATTAAGTATTGAGACAGAGACATCTCAGTGAACTACCTCTTCATAATTATAAGTATTAAGTATTGAGACAGAGACAGCTCAGTGAACTAACTCTTCATAATTATAAGTATTAAGTATTGAGACAGAGACAGCTCAATGAACTAACTCTTCATAATTATAAGTATTAAGTATTGAGACAGAGACAGCTCAGTGAACTAACTCTTCATAATTATAAGTATTAAGTATTGAGACAGAGACAGCTCAGTGAACTACCTCTTCATAATTATAAGTATTAAGTATTGAGACAGAGACAGCTCAGTGAACTACCTCTTCATAATTATAAGTATTAAGTATTGAGACAGAGACAGCTCAGTGAACTAACTCTTCATAATTATAAGTATTAAGTATTGAGACAGAGACCTCAGTGAACTAACTCTTCATAATTATAAGTATTAAGTATTGAGACAGAGACAGCTCAGTGAACTAACTCTTCATAATTATAAGTATTAAGTATTGAGACAGCTCAGTGAACACCTCTCATAATTATAAGTATTAAGTATTGAGACAGAGACAGCTCAGTGAACTAACTCTTCATAATTATAAGTATTAAGTATTGAGACAGAGACAGCTCAGTGAACTAACTCTTCATAATTATAAGTATTAAGTATTGAGACAGGCTCAGTGAACTACCTCTTCATAATTATAAGTATTAAGTATTGAGACAGAGACAGCTCAGTGAACTACCTCTTCATAATTATAAGTATTAAGTATTGAGACAGAGACAGCTCAGTGAACTAACTCTTCATAATTATAAGTATTAGGTATTGAGACAGAGACAGCTCAGTGAACTAACTCTTCATAATTATAAGTATTAGGTATTGAGACAGAGACAGCTCAGTGAACTAACTCTTCATAATTATAAGTATTAAGTATTGAGACAGAGACAGCTCAGTGAACTAACTCTTCATAATTATAAGTATTAAGTATTGAGACAGAGACAGCTCAGTGAACTAACTCTTCATAATTATAAGTATTAAGTATTGAGACAGAGACAGCTCAGTGAACTACCTCTTCATAATTATAAGTATTAAGTATTGAGACAGAGACAGCTCAGTGAACTAACTCTTCATAATTATAAGTATTAAGTATTGAGACAGAGACAGCTCAGTGAACTAACTCTTCATAATTATAAGTATTAAGTATTGAGACAGAGACAGCTCAGTGAACTACCTCTTTATAATTATAAGTATTAAGTATTGAGACAGAGACAGCTCAGTGAACTAACTCTTCATAATTATAAGTATTAAGTATTGAGACAGAGACAGCTCAGTGAACTAACTCTTCATAATTATAAGTATTAAGTATTGAGACAGAGACAGCTCAGTGAACTACCTCTTTATAATTATAAGTATTAAGTATTGAGACAGAGACAGCTCAGTGAACTAACTCTTCATAATTATAAGTATTAAGTATTGAGACAGCTCAGTGAACTACCTCTTCATAATTATAAGTATTAAGTATTGAGACAGAGACAGCTCAGTGAACTACCTCTTCATAATTATAAGTATTAAGTATTGAGACAGAGACAGCTCAGTGAACTAACTCTTCATAATTATAAGTATTAGGTATTGAGACAGAGACAGCTCAGTGAACTAACTCTTCATAATTATAAGTATTAGGTATTGAGACAGAGACAGCTCAGTGAACTAACTCTTCATAATTATAAGTATTAGGTATTGAGACAGAGACAGCTCAGTGAACTAACTCTTCATAATTATAAGTATTAAGTATTGAGACAGAGACAGCTCAGTGAACTAACTCTTCATAATTATAAGTATTAAGTATTGAGACAGAGACAGCTCAGTGAACTACCTCTTCATAATTATAAGTATTAAGTATTGAGACAGAGACAGCTCAGTGAACTAACTCTTCATAATTATAAGTATTAAGTATTGAGACAGAGACAGCTCAGTGAACTAACTCTTCATAATTATAAGTATTAAGTATTGAGACAGAGACAGCTCAGTGAACTACCTCTTTATAATTATAAGTATTAAGTATTGAGACAGAGACAGCTCAGTGAACTAACTCTTCATAATTATAAGTATTAAGTATTGAGACAGAGACAGCTCAGTGAACTAACTCTTCATAATTATAAGTATTAAGTATTGAGACAGAGACAGCTCAGTGAACTACCTCTTTATAATTATAAGTATTAAGTATTGAGACAGAGACAGCTCAGTGAACTAACTCTTCATAATTATAAGTATTAAGTATTGAGACAGAGACAGCTCAGTGAACTAACTCTTCATAATTATAAGTATTAAGTATTGAGACAGAGACAGCTCAGTGAACTAACTCTTCATAATTATAAGTATTAGGTATTGAGACAGAGACAGCTCAGTGAACTACCTCTTCATAATTATAAGTATTAAGTATTGAGACAGAGACAGCTCAGTGAACTAACTCTTCATAATTATAAGTATTAAGTATTGAGACAGAGACAGCTCAGTGAACTAACTCTTCATAATTATAAGTATTAAGTATTGAGACAGCTCAGTGAACTAACTCTTCATAATTATAAGTATTAAGTATTGAGACAGAGACAGCTCAGTGAACTAACTCTTCATAATTATAAGTATTAAGTATTGAGACAGCTCAGTGAACTAACTCTTCATAATTATAAGTATTAAGTATTGAGACAGAGACAGCTCAGTGAACTACCTCTTCATAATTATAAGTATTAAGTATTGAGACAGAGACAGCTCAGTGAACTAACTCTTCATAATTATAAGTATTAAGTATTGAGACAGAGACAGCTCAGTGAACTAACTCTTCATAATTATAAGTATTAAGTATTGAGACAGAGACAACTCAGTGAACTAACTCTTCATAATTATAAGTATTAAGTATTGAGACAGAGACAGCTCAGTGAACTACCTCTTCATAATTATAAGTATTAAGTATTGAGACAGCTCAGTGAACTAACTCTTCATAATTATAAGTATTAAGTATTGAGACAGAGACAGCTCAATGAACTACCTCTTCATAATTATAAGTATTAAGTATTGAGACAACTACCTCTTCATAATTATAAGTATTAAGTATTGAGACATCTCAGTGAACTAACTCTTCATAATTATAAGTATTAAGTATTGAGACAGAGACAGCTCAATGAACTAACTCTTCATAATTATAAGTATTAAGTATTGAGACAGAGACAGCTCAGTGAACTACCTCTTCATAATTATAAGTATTAAGTATTGAGACAGAGACAGCTCAGTGAACTACCTCTTCATAATTATAAGTATTAAGTATTGAGACAGAGACAGCTCAATGAACTAACTCTTCATAATTATAAGTATTAAGTATTGAGACAGAGACATCTCAGTGAACTACCTCTTCATAATTATAAGTATTAAGTATTGAGACAGAGACAGCTCAGTGAACTAACTCTTCATAATTATAAGTATTAAGTATTGAGACAGAGACAGCTCAGTGAACTAACTCTTCATAATTATAAGTATTAAGTATTGAGACAGAGACAGCTCAGTGAACTACCTCTTCATAATTATAAGTATTAAGTATTGAGACAGAGACAGCTCAGTGAACTAACTCTTCATAATTATAAGTATTAAGTATTGAGACAGAGACAGCTCAGTGAACTAACTCTTCATAATTATAAGTATTAAGTATTGAGACAGAGACAGCTCAGTGAACTAACTCTTCATAATTATAAGTATTAAGTATTGAGACAGCTCAATGAACTAACTCTTCATAATTATAAGTATTAAGTATTGAGACAGCTCAATGAACTACCTCTTCATAATTATAAGTATTAGGTATTGAGACAGAGACAGCTCAGTGAACTACCTCTTCATAATTATAAGTATTAAGTATTGAGACAGCTCAATGAACTAACTCTTCATAATTATAAGTATTAAGTATTGAGACAGCTCAATGAACTAACTCTTCATAATTATAAGTATTAAGTATTGAGACAGCTCAGTGAACTACCTCTTCATAATTATAAGTATTAAGTATTGAGACAGCTCAATGAACTAACTCTTCATAATTATAAGTATTAAGTATTGAGACAGCTCAATGAACTAACTCTTCATAATTATAAGTATTAAGTATTGAGACAGCTCAGTGAACTACCTCTTCATAATTATAAGTATTAAGTATTGAGACAGCTCAGTGAACTACCTCTTCATAATTATAAGTATTAAGTATTGAGACAGAGACAGCTCAGTGAACTAACTCTTCATAATTATAAGTATTAAGTATTGAGACAGAGACAGCTCAGTGAACTACCTCTTCATAATTATAAGTATTAAGTATTGAGACAGAGACAGCTCAGTGAACTAACTCTTCATAATTATAAGTATTAAGTATTGAGACAGGACACTCAGTGAACTACCTCTTCATAATTATAAGTATTAAGTATTGAGACAGAGACTCAATGAACTAACTCTTCATAATTATAAGTATTAAGTATTGAGACAGCTCAATGAACTAACTCTTCATAATTATAAGTATTAAGTATTGAGACAGCTCAGTGAACTACCTCTTCATAATTATAAGTATTAAGTATTGAGACAGAGACAGCTCAGTGAACTAACTCTTCATAATTATAAGTATTAAGTATTGAGACAGAGACAGCTCAATGAACTAACTCTTCATAATTATAAGTATTAAGTATTGAGACAGCTCAGTGAACTACCTCTTCATAATTATAAGTATTAAGTATTGAGACAGAGACAGCTCAGTGAACTAACTCTTCATAATTATAAGTATTAAGTATTGAGACAGAGACAGCTCAGTGAACTAACTCTTCATAATTATAAGTATTAAGTATTGAGACAGAGACAGCTCAGTGAACTAACTCTTCATAAAATATAAGTATTAAGTATTGAGACAGAGACAGCTCAGTGAACTAACTCTTCATAATTATAAGTATTAAGTATTGAGACAGCTCAATGAACTAACTCTTCATAATTATAAGTATTAAGTATTGAGACAGCTCAATGAACTAACTCTTCATAATTATAAGTATTAAGTATTGAGACAGCTCAGTGAACTACCTCTTCATAATTATAAGTATTAAGTATTGAGACAGAGACAGCTCAGTGAACTAACTCTTCATAATTATAAGTATTAAGTATTGAGACAGAGACAGCTCAGTGAACTAACTCTTCATAATTATAAGTATTAAGTATTGAGACAGAGACAGCTCAGTGAACTAACTCTTCATAAAATATAAGTATTAAGTATTGAGACAGAGACAGCTCAGTGAACTAACTCTTCATAATTATAAGTATTAAGTATTGAGACAGCTCAATGAACTAACTCTTCATAATTATAAGTATTAAGTATTGAGACAGAGACAGCTCAGTGAACTAACTCTTCATAATTATAAGTATTAAGTATTGAGACAGAGACAGCTCAGTGAACTAACTCTTCATAATTATAAGTATTAAGTATTGAGACAGAGACAGCTCAGTGAACTAACTCTTCATAAAATATAAGTATTAAGTATTGAGACAGAGACAGCTCAGTGAACTAACTCTTCATAAAATATAAGTATTAAGTATTGAGACAGAGACAGCTCAATGAACTACCTCTTCATAATTATAAGTATTAAGTATTGAGACAGCTCAGTGAACTACCTCTTCATAATTATAAGTATTAAGTATTGAGACAGCTCAGTGAACTAACTCTTCATAATTATAAGTATTAAGTATTGAGACAGAGACAGCTCAGTGAACTAACTCTTCATAATTATAAGTATTAAGTATTGAGACAGCTCAGTGAACTAACTCTTCATAATTATAAGTATTAAGTATTGAGACAGAGACAGCTCAGTGAACTAACTCTTCATAATTATAAGTATTAAGTATTGAGACAGCTCAGTGAACTACCTCTTCATAATTATAAGTATTAAGTATTGAGACAGCTCAGTGAACTAACTCTTCATAATTATAAGTATTAAGTATTGAGACAGAGACAGCTCAGTGAACTAACTCTTCATAATTATAAGTATTAAGTATTGAGACAGAGACAGCTCAGTGAACTAACTCTTCATAATTATAAGTATTAAGTATTGAGACAGAGACAGCTCAGTGAACTACCTCTTCATAATTATAAGTATTAAGTATTGAGACAGCTCAGTGAACTAACTCTTCATAATTATAAGTATTAAGTATTGAGACAGAGACATCTCAGTGAACTACCTCTTCATAATTATAAGTATTAAGTATTGAGACAGAGACAGCTCAGTGAACTAACTCTTCATAATTATAAGTATTAAGTATTGAGACAGAGACAGCTCAATGAACTAACTCTTCATAATTATAAGTATTAAGTATTGAGACAGAGACAGCTCAGTGAACTAACTCTTCATAATTATAAGTATTAAGTATTGAGACAGAGACAGCTCAGTGAACTACCTCTTCATAATTATAAGTATTAAGTATTGAGACAGAGACAGCTCAGTGAACTACCTCTTCATAATTATAAGTATTAAGTATTGAGACAGAGACAGCTCAGTGAACTAACTCTTCATAATTATAAGTATTAAGTATTGAGACAGCTCAGTGAACTAACTCTTCATAATTATAAGTATTAAGTATTGAGACAGAGACAGCTCAGTGAACTAACTCTTCATAATTATAAGTATTAAGTATTGAGACAGCTCAGTGAACTACCTCTTCATAATTATAAGTATTAAGTATTGAGACAGCTCAGTGAACTAACTCTTCATAATTATAAGTATTAAGTATTGAGACAGAGACAGCTCAGTGAACTAACTCTTCATAATTATAAGTATTAAGTATTGAGACAGAGACAGCTCAGTGAACTAACTCTTCATAATTATAAGTATTAAGTATTGAGACAGAGACAGCTCAGTGAACTACCTCTTCATAATTATAAGTATTAAGTATTGAGACAGAGACAGCTCAGTGAACTAACTCTTCATAATTATAAGTATTAAGTATTGAGACAGAGACAGCTCAGTGAACTAACTCTTCATAATTATAAGTATTAAGTATTGAGACAGAGACAGCTCAGTGAACTACCTCTTTATAATTATAAGTATTAAGTATTGAGACAGAGACAGCTCAGTGAACTAACTCTTCATAATTATAAGTATTAAGTATTGAGACAGAGACAGCTCAGTGAACTACCTCTTCATAATTATAAGTATTAAGTATTGAGACAGAGACAGCTCAGTGAACTAACTCTTCATAATTATAAGTATTAGGTATTGAGACAGAGACAGCTCAGTGAACTAACTCTTCATAATTATAAGTATTAAGTATTGAGACAGAGACAGCTCAGTGAACTACCTCTTTATAATTATAAGTATTAAGTATTGAGACAGAGACAGCTCAGTGAACTAACTCTTCATAATTATAAGTATTAAGTATTGAGACAGAGACAGCTCAGTGAACTAACTCTTCATAATTATAAGTATTAAGTATTGAGACAGAGACAGCTCAGTGAACTACCTCTTTATAATTATAAGTATTAAGTATTGAGACAGAGACAGCTCAGTGAACTAACTCTTCATAATTATAAGTATTAAGTATTGAGACAGAGATAGCTCAGTGAACTAACTCTTCATAATTATAAGTATTAAGTATTGAGACAGAGACAGCTCAGTGAACTAACTCTTCATAATTATAAGTATTAGGTATTGAGACAGAGACAGCTCAGTGAACTACCTCTTCATAATTATAAGTATTAAGTATTGAGACAGAGACAGCTCAGTGAACTAACTCTTCATAATTATAAGTATTAAGTATTGAGACAGCTCAGTGAACTAACTCTTCATAATTATAAGTATTAAGTATTGAGACAGAGACAGCTCAGTGAACTAACTCTTCATAATTATAAGTATTAAGTATTGAGACAGAGACAGCTCAGTGAACTAACTCTTCATAATTATAAGTATTAAGTATTGAGACAGAGACAGCTCAGTGAACTACCTCTTCATAATTATAAGTATTAAGTATTGAGACAGAGACAGCTCAGTGAACTAACTCTTCATAATTATAAGTATTAAGTATTGAGACAGAGACAGCTCAGTGAACTAACTCTTCATAATTATAAGTATTAAGTATTGAGACAGAGACAACTCAGTGAACTAACTCTTCATAATTATAAGTATTAAGTATTGAGACAGAGACAGCTCAGTGAACTACCTCTTCATAATTATAAGTATTAAGTATTGAGACAGCTCAGTGAACTAACTCTTCATAATTATAAGTATTAAGTATTGAGACAGAGACAGCTCAGTGAACTACCTCTTCATAATTATAAGTATTAAGTATTGAGACAGAGACAGCTCAATGAACTACCTCTTCATAATTATAAGTATTAAGTATTGAGACATCTCAGTGAACTACCTCTTCATAATTATAAGTATTAAGTATTGAGACAGAGACAGCTCAGTGAACTAACTCTTCATAATTATAAGTATTAAGTATTGAGACAGAGACAGCTCAATGAACTAACTCTTCATAATTATAAGTATTAAGTATTGAGACAGAGACAGCTCAGTGAACTACCTCTTCATAATTATAAGTATTAAGTATTGAGACAGAGACAGCTCAGTGAACTACCTCTTCATAATTATAAGTATTAAGTATTGAGACAGAGACAGCTCAATGAACTAACTCTTCATAATTATAAGTATTAAGTATTGAGACAGAGACATCTCAGTGAACTAACTCTTCATAATTATAAGTATTAAGTATTGAGACAGCTCAGTGAACTACCTCTTCATAATTATAAGTATTAAGTATTGAGACAGAGACAGCTCAGTGAACTAACTCTTCATAATTATAAGTATTAAGTATTGAGACAGAGACAGCTCAGTGAACTAACTCTTCATAATTATAAGTATTAAGTATTGAGACAGAGACAGCTCAGTGAACTACCTCTTCATAATTATAAGTATTAAGTATTGAGACAGAGACAGCTCAGTGAACTAACTCTTCATAATTATAAGTATTAAGTATTGAGACAGAGACAGCTCAGTGAACTAACTCTTCATAATTATAAGTATTAAGTATTGAGACAGAGACAGCTCAGTGAACTAACTCTTCATAATTATAAGTATTAAGTATTGAGACAGCTCAATGAACTAACTCTTCATAATTATAAGTATTAAGTATTGAGACAGCTCAATGAACTAACTCTTCATAATTATAAGTATTAAGTATTGAGACAGCTCAGTGAACTACCTCTTCATAATTATAAGTATTAAGTATTGAGACAGCTCAATGAACTAACTCTTCATAATTATAAGTATTAAGTATTGAGACAGCTCAATGAACTAACTCTTCATAATTATAAGTATTAAGTATTGAGACAGAGACACTCAGTGAACTACCTCTTCATAATTATAAGTATTAAGTATTGAGACAGCTCAATGAACTAACTCTTCATAATTATAAGTATTAAGTATTGAGACAGCTCAATGAACTAACTCTTCATAATTATAAGTATTAAGTATTGAGACAGCTCAGTGAACTACCTCTTCATAATTATAAGTATTAAGTATTGAGACAGAGACAGCTCAGTGAACTAACTCTTCATAATTATAAGTATTAAGTATTGAGACAGAGACAGCTCAGTGAACTACCTCTTCATAATTATAAGTATTAAGTATTGAGACAGAGACAGCTCAATGAACTAACTCTTCATAATTATAAGTATTAAGTATTGAGACAGCTCAGTGAACTACCTCTTCATAATTATAAGTATTAAGTATTGAGACAGCTCAATGAACTAACTCTTCATAATTATAAGTATTAAGTATTGAGACAGCTCAATGAACTAACTCTTCATAATTATAAGTATTAAGTATTGAGACAGCTCAGTGAACTACCTCTTCATAATTATAAGTATTAAGTATTGAGACAGCTCAATGAACTAACTCTTCATAATTATAAGTATTAAGTATTGAGACAGCTCAGTGAACTACCTCTTCATAATTATAAGTATTAAGTATTGAGACAGAGACAGCTCAGTGAACTAACTCTTCATAATTATAAGTATTAAGTATTGAGACAGAGACAGCTCAGTGAACTAACTCTTCATAATTATAAGTATTAAGTATTGAGACAGAGACAGCTCAATGAACTAACTCTTCATAATTATAAGTATTAAGTATTGAGACAGAGACAGCTCAGTGAACTAACTCTTCATAATTATAAGTATTAAGTATTGAGACAGAGACAGCTCAGTGAACTAACTCTTCATAAAATATAAGTATTAAGTATTGAGACAGAGACAGCTCAGTGAACTAACTCTTCATAATTATAAGTATTAAGTATTGAGACAGCTCAATGAACTAACTCTTCATAATTATAAGTATTAAGTATTGAGACAGCTCAATGAACTAACTCTTCATAATTATAAGTATTAAGTATTGAGACAGGACACTCAGTGAACTACCTCTTCATAATTATAAGTATTAAGTATTGAGACAGAGACAGCTCAGTGAACTAACTCTTCATAATTATAAGTATTAAGTATTGAGACAGAGACATCTCAGTGAACTACCTCTTCATAATTATAAGTATTAAGTATTGAGACAGAGACAGCTCAGTGAACTAACTCTTCATAATTATAAGTATTAAGTATTGAGACAGAGACAGCTCAATGAACTAACTCTTCATAATTATAAGTATTAAGTATTGAGACAGAGACAGCTCAGTGAACTAACTCTTCATAATTATAAGTATTAAGTATTGAGACAGAGACAGCTCAGTGAACTACCTCTTCATAATTATAAGTATTAAGTATTGAGACAGAGACAGCTCAGTGAACTAACTCTTCATAATTATAAGTATTAAGTATTGAGACAGCTCAGTGAACTAACTCTTCATAATTATAAGTATTAAGTATTGAGACAGAGACAGCTCAGTGAACTAACTCTTCATAATTATAAGTATTAAGTATTGAGACAGAGACAGCTCAGTGAACTACCTCTTCATAATTATAAGTATTAAGTATTGAGACAGAGACAGCTCAGTGAACTAACTCTTCATAAAATATAAGTATTAAGTATTGAGACAGAGACAGCTCAATGAACTACCTCTTCATAATTATAAGTATTAAGTATTGAGTATATAACTCTTCATAACACAGAGACTGTTTCAGTCGGACTGTCTATAGGGGGCGCTCTGGCTTTTCTATTGTGCTCGATCCAACTTGAGCCTCCACGCAGGGTTGCCAGATTTTCATTTTGAGGCACTTAGTATGATAGTGTTTAGTTAAAATTTTCAAAATATTGTGCATAGAACAAGTAATGATAAGATATGTAACCTATATATGTCACATTAACAACAAACAATAATATGGTGTTACAGTAAGGTGCTATAGTTATAGGAGATATGAAATAAGATTAAATAAGACATGGAAAAATAAAATACATTTTATTATTAAAATACAAAATATACGACTGGACATTTATTATTGTATTGAATTATAAGCAACAACAAGAGGAAAGAAAACAGTGTATGTGTATATGGAGCGTCTCTAACTCTGATCAGTATATTCTCACAGGTTCTTCTTGGACCCCGAAAGCGTTTGCATTTTCACATATGAATCAAGAACTGACTTTGTTCATTTAGATTAGAAGTGCTGATAATTAATCTAATCTGCCTGAGTAATTCCTCTATGTGGCTGCAGTATGAAGTTGTTCACAGCCTTCTTCTATTGTGTTGTAAAAGTTTTGTTAGTCATATTATCAAACTGACATAGCAAATATAGTCATATTATCAAATACACAAAAATCAGTATTTGAAAGAGTTATTAAACGAGAGTAATGCTGTAAGTTAAACCCTAAAAGAAGGTGTTTTAGGTTTAATAATACTACTGTTTGAAATGCACTATTGAATGCAGCTGTCGACTCACTTCGTGCTCCGGTGTGAATATCTGGCAACCCTCTGTTAGCCGCATTTCTGTCGGTCACAGCCGGGCTGCACCAGCACGCCCAGCCGGGCAACTTTGGACGTACATATTCATTTTCTTTCTTTGATAATATGAATATAATATGACTAAACTGTGAGATGGGGACACGGTATGACGAGGTGGCGATCAAACAGATGAAGGGCATCCAAACAAGGAGCATTTTTATTCCTTCTGAGAAGCTCATGTACAATAATCGGATATCACTGATGAGACTGAAGATTTGTTTGCGCTGGAGAGAGAAGGAGCATCACAATTTATTCTCAACGACGATTTCTAAAGACTGACTGAGTGAAGATGATCCCGGACAGCGGTAAGTTCAGCCTGATTAACCCGTGAACCAGATCAGCAGCGCGGGGCTTCATAATGAAAGCGCGTGATCGCGGGGCTTCATTAAATGCGTGACTTCATGTAGTAATGAAAGCGCGTGATCGCGGGGCTTCATTAAATGCGTGACTTCATGTAGTAATGAAAGCGCGTGATCGCGGGGCTTCATTAAATGCGTGACTTCATGTAGAATGAAAGCGCGTGATCGCGGGGCTTCATTAAATGCGTGACTTCATGTAGTAATGAAAGCGCGTGATCGCGGGGCTTCATTAAATGCGTGACTTTATGTAGTAATGAAAGCGCGTGATCGCGGGGCTTCATTAAATGCGTGACTTTATGTAGTAATGAAAGCGCGTGATCGCGGGGCTTCATTAAATGCGTGACTTTATGTAGTAATGAAAGCGCGTGATCGCGGGGCTTCATTAAATGCGTGACTTTATGTATAATGAAAGCGCGTGATCGCGGGGCTTCATTAAATGCGTGACTTTATGAAGTAATGAAAGCGCGTGATCGCGGGGCTTCATTAAATGCGTGACTTTATGTAGTAATGAAACGCGCGGGAAGGGTGATCGCGGGGCTTCATTAAATGCGTGACTTTATGTAGTAATGAAAGCGCGTGATCGCGGGGCTTCATTAAATGCGTGACTTTATGTAGTAATGAAAGCGCGTGATCGCGGGGCTTCATTAAATGCGTGACTTTATGAAGTAATGAAAGCGCGTGATCGCGGGGCTTCATTAAATGCGTGACTTTATGTAGTAATGAAAGCGCGTGATCGCGGGGCTTCATTAAATGCGTGACTTTATGTAGTAATGAAAGCGCGTGATCGCGGGGCTTCATTAAATGCGTGACTTTATGTAGTAATGAAAGCGCGTGATCGCGGGGCTTCATTAAATGCGTGACTTTATGTAGTAATGAAAGCGCGTGATCGCGGGGCTTCATTAAATGCGTGACTTTATGTAGTAATGATCGGGCTTCATTAAATGCGTGACTTTATGAGTAATGAAAGCGCGTGATCGCGGGGCTTCATTAAATGCGTGACTTTATGTAGTAATGAAAGCGCGTGATCGGGGGCTTCATTAAATGCGTGACTTTATGTAGTAATGAAAGCGCGTGATCGCGGGGCTTCATTAAATGCGTGACTTTATGTAGTAATGAAAGCGCGTGATCGCGGGGCTTCATTAAATGCGTGACTTTAATAATAAAGGACGGGCTTATTAAATGCGTGACTTTATGAAGTAATGAAAGCGCGTGATCGCGGGGCTTCATTAAATGCGTGACTTTATGTAGTAATGAAAGCGCGGGCATAAATGCGGAGTTGCGCGCTTCATTAAATGCGTGACTTTATGTAGTAATGAAAGCGCGTGATCGCGGGGCTTCATTAAATGGTTTATGTATAATGAAAGGGATCGCGGGGTTCATTAAATGCGTGACTTTATGTAGTAATGAAAGCGCGTGATCGCGGGGCTTCATTAAATGCGTGACTTTATGTAGTAATGAAAGCGCGTGATCGCGGGGCTTCATTAAATGCGTGACTTTATGTAGTAATGAAAGCGCGTGATCGCGGGGCTTCATTAATGCGTGACTTTATGTAGTAATGAAAGCGCGTGATCGCGGGGCTTCATTAAATGCGTGACTTTATGTAGTAATGAAAGCGCGCGGGGCTTCATTAAATGCGTGACTTTATGTAGTAATGAAAGCGCGCGGGGCTTCATTAAATGCGTGACTTTATGTAGTAATGAAAGCGCGTGATAAAGCGTGCTATGTAGTAATGAAAGCGCGGGGCTTCATTAAATGCGTGACTTTATGTAGTAATGAAAGCGCGGGGCGACTTCATGAAGTAATGAAAGCGCGTGATCGCGGGGCTTCATTAAATGCGTGACTTTATGTAGTAATGAAAGCGCGTGATCGCGGGGCTTCATTAAATGCGTGACTTTATGAAGTAATGAAAGCGCGTGATCGCGGGGCTTCATTAAATGCGTGACTTTATGTAGTAATGAAAGCGCGTGATCGCGGGGCTTCATTAAATGCGTGACTTCATGTAGTAATGAAAGCGCGTGATCGCGGGGCTTCATTAAATGCGTGACTTTATGTAGTAATGAAAGCGCGTGATCGCGGGGCTTCATTAAATGCGTGACTTTATGTAGTAATGAAAGCGCGTGATCGCGGGGCTTCATTAAATGCGTGACTTTATGTAGTAATGAAAGCGCGTGATCGCGGGGCTTCATTAAATGCGTGACTTTATGAAGTAATGAAAGCGCGTGATCGGGGCTTCATTAAATGCGTGACTTTATGAAGTAATGAAAGCGCGTGATCGCGGGGTTCATTAAATGCGTGACTTTATGATGCGTGACTTATGTAGTAATGAAAGCGTGATCGCGGGGCTTCATTAAATGCGTACTTTATGTAGTAATGAAAGCGCGTGATCGCGGGGCTTCATTAAATGCGTGACTTTATGAAGTAATGAAAGCGCGTGATCGCGGGGCTTCATTAAATGCGTGACTTTATGTAGTAATGAAAGCGCGTGATCGCGGGGCTTCATTAAATGCGTGACTTTATGTAGTAATGAAAGCGCGTGATCGCGGGGCTTCATTAAATGCGTGACTTTATGTAGTAATGAAAGCGCGTGATCGCGGGGCTTCATAATGAAAGCGCGTGATCGCGGGGCTTCATTAAATGCGTGACTTTATGTAGTAATGAAAGCGCGTGATCGCGGGGCTTCATTAAATGCGTGACTTTATGTAGTAATGAAAGCGCGTGATCGCGGGGCTTCATAATGAAAGCGCGTGATCGCGGGGCTTCATTAAATGCGTGACTTCATGTAGTAATGAAAGCGCGTGATCGCGGGGCTTCATAATGAAAGCGCGTGATCGCGGGGCTTCATAATGAAAGCGCGTGATCGCGGGGCTTCATTAAATGCGTGACTTTATGTAGTAATGAAAGCGCGTGATCGCGGGGCTTCATAATGAAAGCGCGTGATCGCGGGGCTTCATTAAGGGGTTTTTCTACATTATAATGCGCGGCTCCACAGTGACGCCGCAATTTAGTGACGCTGAATGAAGCTGCTTGTGAACTGTTGAGACTGACATATTAAACCGGACTGACATATTAAACCGGACTGACATATTAAACCGGACTGACATATTAAACCGGACTGACATTAAACCGGACGCTGGACGCAGTCTGCAGAGGAAATGGCAGTTCGGCTGTTCTCTGACTCGGTTGGGACCGTGTTTCTCTGTGCTTTGTGGGTTTACGGCGCAGCGCGTCGGCTTATTAGTTTCACTCGATGGCGAGATTGTTGTTGGAAGGAAACGCTATAAATGTCCACACTTCCATACAGTTTATCTGGAGCCTCCGTCAGCTTGCTTTCATTGAACGTTTCTATCCACAAATGCTGGGAATTCTGGAGAGGAGAGATTGCTGGCTTGAATGCATTGTCTCCATGCATGTACTGCAGTAACTGCCTTCTGTTTATGTTCTCAAGAGAACCAGAGCGAGCAAACGGTGTCCGCTTTGGAAACTGGCCGCAGATGAAAAAATAGGATACCATCTTCTGGCTCATCACTTTTCCTTACAGTTGCTGGAAATGGAAGGAATTTTGTGAGCTGCCATGCTTTTGTTTTGGACTGGAATTTAGTAATTCTAGAACGGCAGAATTGTGTAGAACTCAGAACTGAACTCCTGAAAAACATTTCAGCGATCAGTCACATGCTTTGTGTCTCATCCGTCTGTGACATGCGTGAGTGAGTGCTGATGTCGTGAGGAGATGGCCTCCCGCCTCATCACTTACAGACCTGTGCTTTGGCTTCACAATGTTCAGACTGAGAAAAAATAGAGAGTGAAAATATCCAATTTATTAGAAATTATTGATTGGTGTTTATGTTATAGGAGTGTGTGAAGTGCTGTTGACCTCATCTTCTCAGAGTACATGTCTGGATAAGGATCTGCTGTTAACAGCCCCACAATGGCAACAAAAGTGCATTATTCAACCTAATACAACTCAGCAGACTCCCTAACACTGTACACAGCACCATTATCTGAGCAGCTATGTGTGAGTTAATAATGTTAGCACACCAGTGTTATCCAGCAGTACCTGCTCAAACTGAAAACACAGTTTCTCATTAACTCTTAGTGTAGCGGCTGCAGTCGCCTGATCCAGGCTAAGAGCTTTGGGAAATGCACTCTTGAGTGACTTCCTGTGTGTGTGTGTGTGTGTGTGTGGCCCTTATTCATTTTCTCTAAATGCGATTAGTTCAGTCCCCGCTGGTGCATGAACCTTCCACTTCATTTTTCGGCATTCTCCTCTGAGGGTTTATTGATTACCCACGAATCCTTTGACCCAAAAATCATCACAGCACATTAATCAATGATTATTGGGTCAGGGGGTCTACCTGCTGTATCAGTCATTTGTGTACTTGTGTCAGCATATGCCCAGACCAGGAAGTGTCACACTGAGATCAATGTCCAACAGATTGCCACACTATTCTGAATAAGACCTGATGTAGCATTCACTTGTGTGTGTGAATATATGAGTAGTGAAGTCGAAAGTTATTCCTGATAGTAATCCAAGCCCTCTGTTCACACAGCAGGAGTTGAGTGTTTGCTTTGTGAGAGAGCCATTTACTGCTGACAAACAGGTGAAAGATCACTTTCCTCTTTTCGTGTTTTCTATCAGATGAACCTGTGCATTGAAAATGCTCACTGTGTCTCACTGTGTCTGAATTTGTGCATCTCTGTGGTCCCTCAAGGGCTGAGCCTTCCCATGGCCACTGTGTGTTTTGTGCCTTAATGAGGGCGATATGTAATAGTATGTGTTAATTTACAGCCCAGGTGACACCGAGCCCTGTGGTTTGTTAAAACCTTCTTGACTGTTTCCATATGAAGTGATCTCATTAGATGCTAATTTGCAGCAGCTCTCTGAGATGCTGCAAATCTCTTTTTTATTGCTGTTCTGCCAATCTTGGTCTTACCAAACTGGAGTGTAATAATCTTGAGACTTTACCAGTTATGGAGGGATGGGTTAATGTGAAGGATTCAAGTTAGTTTGGTCAGTTGGAATTATATTTGGTAAGCATCACTGAAACCAAAACTTACGTCTCTGTGTGTGAGCTGACTTCTGGCCTCTAAATGTTGTTGCTCACTGGAATAAATGGGCCTGGCTGTTGCATTATGGGAAGAGACACTGGCTATTCACATTGATGTCAGTGTCAGTGACTTCACAGCTTGGCTAATGAGTTAATTTTGTTTTCTCTGTATGACGACTGTGCTCTTGACATGCCAAACTAACAGCCCACTCATTTCTCCTCCTGACAGACACAGCTGAATGAGAAGTCTTTATCTGTTTTAAATGATGGCTCTGCATTGCAGTGATGTGAACTGAGAAACAGCCTGTTTCACAGGTCTGCGATCAGTTGTGAGTGGGTTTGGGTAGGTTTGAGCACTACAATAAGACAGTTTGCATTCAGCTCAAGGCCACTGCGCAAACTGAGACTCCCTTCTTCTCAGACTGATAAAGCAACATATCTCAGAGATTTATAAACATGAACATTTGTTTCTGCAGCCTGTGGCTTTGTGAGAGAAGAATTTTGTTGTGCTGGCTGTTTGTGGAACGTTTCGGTTATGTTGTATCGCTGCTTTTATTGTGGACAAGGCTAAGAGAATATGATGTTTTAAATAACCAAATCCCACAATATTAATTTCACTGTGTGATTCAAAAAGGCAATTTGCTACTGGCCACTTCATATTTCCTATATAACATTTCCTCATTTACCTTGTCAGTATATAGTGTATATTTGGTTAATACAATTGTGCAAATATTTGTCACACCAATAAAGCACTTTAAAACTGAACAGAGAGAGCGAGAGGAAGAGTGAGGTAGAGAGTGAAAGAAAGTCATTCTTTATACCAAATGGCTTGTATCATAAGGGGTCATCTAAAGCTCACAGTTACAAATATCACTGACTGTGGCACAGACTGGTGAATTATAGCTAATAACTGCAGGTGCTTGTGGGCCGATTACAGGACGTGTAAAAGTGTGTCTGCTTTGTGCAGTTGTCATGCTGTGTGTGAAGGTTCTTGTGTTTGTGTTTAGTGTGGGGTATCTGGACATCATCAGCTGCTATGTGTTTAGCATGTAGTCATTTGTTAGCAGTGTCTCCACATACATTCTCTTTAATTAATTTAATCTGACCTCGCACACAGGCACAGTAAAATGCATTTACTGTGGTGGGTGGGGCCAGAGCACCTGTCGTGTGTGTGTCGTCAAATTTGCTTCCAGTCCTCTGTCAGTGTTATCCTATAAAATGGTACTGGTCTTCAAAATTGTGTTTCAGCCAATGAGAACAGGTGATTGTGTGTGTGTGTTTGGGCTATGCATCCTGCAGTGAAGCAGCAGAAGAGGTAACTGGTGTAGGTCATTCATAATCTAAATGCAGTCATCAGCGTCACACCCGAGTGTGTGTGTGTGTTCTCTTATGTCATGACCATCCACAGTGAGGGGCTGCAGTCATTTCTGAAAGTGCTTTCAGCCTCCGTCTGTCACCAGTCATTTTCTTCCCTGTTCTGAGGTTGAGTTAGATATTTGTGTTAACTAGCAATGACAAAATAGTGCAGCTAGTGTATGTAAACATAGTACTACCATTAGTTTCAGACTTTGTGACAATGCCACAGTGTGTTAGTTTAGCATGACACACACACACACACACACACACACACACACACACAC
Source organism: Chromobotia macracanthus (assembly GCA_036877525.1). Classification (NCBI taxonomy): domain Eukaryota; kingdom Metazoa; phylum Chordata; class Actinopteri; order Cypriniformes; family Botiidae; genus Chromobotia; species Chromobotia macracanthus. The sequence goes on along the minus strand of JAZGTH010000091.1, from coordinate 820,667 downwards.
AGAGCCTCACTCTGAAACACTGGCTGTAGTCCTGCAGTATGTTCTTGAGAGTTGTCGACTCTTGTTAATTTTTGTTTGGCTACTACTGAACCTTAATATTGTATTAGTTTGAATGATGTCATCTTTATTAAAATTAACAGGATTATAGCCCCCTTACATGTAACATTTAACATGATCCTCAATTTAGCTCACATAATTTTTTTTAGAATTATAGAATAAGTTATTGTTACACAAATTGTTATTGTTGGTTAACTGATTATCATCTTCATGCCCGTTTGGAGTTAGTCTATAATAGTAATAATTAGCTTTATATAAAAAGATAGAGAGAAAGAGAGTGGGGGAGCGAGGGATGCTCCAGTATATATCTGTGCTCTTGGCTCACCTGTAGCCTGAGGTGAAGTGAGAACAGAGAGATTCAGAGGCAGTGATGGTGCACTGTGTCTTACTTTGTGTTATCGGCTGAATAAAAAACAGCTCTGTTCTACAACATACTGATCAAGATAAAAATCCAGAAATACTGGTAGAGAGCCTCACAAAAACTAAACACATTCACAGATGAACAGAATGAGAAATCCCAAAATCTTCTACAAATGATTGGTGCTCAAAGTTTTGCTTGTGACGTATTTGTATTTTTTACTTGCAAATCTAATTTAATTTTTGCGTTATTTTTATAAAACACCTCGCACATATTTGTGGATTTTATTCTGTTTATTTGTGCAAATAAACTCATGGATTTGTGACAGTGTCAAATTAAAAACAGTTACTTTTTTGATACACTTAATAAATATAAGTGTATCAAATAAATTTGATTAATCTGGAGATGGTAAATGTATATTATAAGCATACAGAATTGTCTAAAAACCCAAACTGTATTTTGGTGCTTTATTTTAGAATAAAAGTCTAGATATCATGACAATGGGGGATGTCTAACTGGCCAATCAAATGAAGGTGGTGGGGGGAGATGAAGTTCACAGATGTGAGTTTCAGCACGCCGCTCGCTGCATCAGTTTTAACTGTGAAGAAACGCATTGTAAGAAGCACATTTTTAATATTTAATAACTCTTTCTCAGACAGTAATATTCACTGATGCAAGCTACAAAACTTTTTAAATCAAATTAATTTTTTTTAAATTTAAAGGTTTTTAAATTCAAAACCTTTTATGTGACTGATGTAACGTAATTCGTAATTATCCGTGTGACAAGACAAAGCACATTAACGAAACATTACCAATGAATGTGGGGATAAGAAAATTTTTTACATTCAGAGTGGGGGTTATCATCTTTAAACCTTCACAACTCAACACAACTGTGCTCAATAGCTTCTAGTTCTTTAATTCTTGTTATTTATAAGTCCTTTTCTTTAGTCCATTAATTTACTTTTTTTTTTACAAGCAACCCTTAAGTGGCTGTAGCTTTTCTCTTTTGACGATGTCATGTCCATGTCTGTCCATGTGTCAGATGACATTGTTTCCTGTCAACAGCTGCTCTTAATGCTGTTTCATAATGCTAATGAGAGTGTTCTTGTTGTGGCAAACATGCCAAAAATGCAGCTTAAATAACCTCTGACATTGAAGTCATCTAGATGAATGCTCAAATTTATTTATAGAAGCTATAAATAAATGTAAAACAAATATGTCTTTGAGCTTCTTTGTCTTCAGAGGCCGCGATGTGTGTGTGTGCGCTGCCTGTGTGTGCAGGTTTTGTTAAAAAAGGAAAACTAAGGAATACTGTCTAAACGTGGTTAGGAGATGTGTTCCTTCTATTCTAACCCTCTGCCTGATTATGAGTTTTGCTTTGAGCACTTGTGTCTAGCGAGTGCGTGCACTGTGCGTGCTTCACTATTAAAGTGCTCCATCCTCGACTACCTTTCTTTCAAGCGCAGAGCCTCACTTTAAGATTGGGGGTTCACAGGTTAATCTGACTAAGGAGCGGGAAACAGGATTTTTCCTTTCTCTTTCTTACCAGATGGAGAATCCTTGCTCCTGCTTCCGAGGCATGCCCTGGTGTTTCCTCAGATCAGGCAGAGGACGCCGCATCTCTTGCTTCTGCAAACATGGAAATTGAAAGCGCCACCCCGAGCGCTCCTTCCACAATGATAAAGTGGAGTGAATGAGGAGTTACTCGAGGTGGTAAATCGTGTGGTGGGCAGATTGCAGATTGCAGCTAGACAGGCCACAGGTCGCAAGAGACTCCCAAGCGCTCAAAGCTTGGACAGATTTCTGTGCAGTGGGCCAAGGGTACGGGTGATGTGATGATTTGTCTATAGACATCTCTGATCAGGTGTGTGTCTGGCTGTTGTTAATGCAGTGATGTACTTGGTGTGAATGACCCTCAGTTTGGATGTTGTCTTAGAGAGGAGCTGCCTACAGCAGGTGGTCACCTGGAATGAGCCCCACAGCCACATGTAACTCATTTCCAGGTAATTAAGTTAACTAATTGTTTACGACTGAGCATATGCCGCTTTAATATTTGAACAGTTTGGAACTGTTACGTAAGGCAAGCTCAGGATCCGCATGTCAGCATTGAGTCACTGGTGAGCGTTTCTCAGGGTGGCCATAAGTCAAAGAAAAGCTGCAGCTGCATTATTCTGCAATCCCACAGTCGCAGGGGATCAGCAAAAATTTTGCTTTTAACAGTTTAGTGGTTCTTTATTTTATATATATTTGCTCTCTGCTCCGAGTCATCTCGTGGTACACTATAAATAACATTTCTTATTATTATTGTACTACAGTATGGACGTCAGGTCAAGCTTCATGTCCACTCAACTGTGTCCCACATGGGTGACTCCAGTTAACAGAGACTGGACATGAGGCTGTCTGACCCAGAGGTGTGTGATAGTGTGTAGAGAGACAATTCTTCTGTCTTCCTGCTTCTCTAAGACCACTTTTGTTCATGGGAATAACCCATGTTTTCGCTGTATAAAATGAAGGAGATTATCAGATCAATTCCAGTTCACACACCCTGTGCATGGACGACGCCCACTAGGACCATTCATCTGGCTGCTGTTTGGGGGATTTACCCATAATCTTCAATGATGAAAGGCTTGAAAAGATGGTGAAAACAGGCTGATGTCATGAAAACATTCTGCTTGAGTGTATGGGTGAGTCTTAACTCATCAACACACACACGCACACACATACAGAGCTTATTAACGATTGCTTCTGATCAAACAAGATGCTTTGACATGTTTTTAGAGGTCATTTTCATTTTTCAGGCATTCAGGTTTTCTGTCAAATACTGTACATCTTACCGAACTACTTTATAAACTGTTAATTAGCTTTGACACAATGTGTTAATGATGCCGTTTAGAAAGTGGAGAACTGTACCCTGGCCAAGGTTTTTGTCTCTTTCTACAAGTCTTTAGACATATACTATATATGTGTATATGTATTAGCTTTGTAGACTTTGCTTGTTGGCTCGCAAGGCAAAATGTTCAATGCTCTCATCCTTTGGATAAAAGCGTCTGCTAAATGTATTATGGGTCTCCACATATGGTACTTTTTCTTAATGTTACTTTAAACATTAAGAAAAAAGACCATTTATACAATAATTTTTACAATTTTTAATGTACAAGGGTAAATGTAAGATATAGGCTAAATGTTCATAAAACTTACATTGAAACTGTAAAACAAAGCATTTTACTGCAATATAACGTGTGCATTGGAAAAAGCCCTATATAAATAGAGTGAACTAAACAGCCACAGCTAATGACTCTTATGCCTGAGAGAATGTGTGTGAGTTATTGTATTATTTTCATCACTGAACAATAAGCTGCTGTTATTCTTCAGCAGTTTGGAGTTCTGGACGTCTAGATTTTGTTCTCTTGATCAGCTTGTTCATGTGTGTTTATGTTTGAGTTTAAACTAATGCTGTCATGATCTGCTGTTTGAGCAGTTTCCCTGTGCATTATTTTTGCCTGAGTCAGGGGAGCTTGTCCCTGGTAACTAGGCAGCACACGTAGGCTGCAGGCCTGAGAACATAATTTATGGTGTGTTCAGAATGGGTGTTCGACCCTGAATACCTAATACCAGAGAACAACCTTAGTGGAATACTGATGTACACGCGGCTGCGCATGTCCGCAGAATCTTCATGATGCTCACTGGCTGCCGTAAGGGAATGGTTGAAATATTGCAGTTTGGTTCTGTTTATGAATGCCAAACACACTTCTTTGACTCACAACAGCATGTAAATGTAAAGCTAACTGACAGGTAATTTAACATTGCCAAACGATGGAATTAATGTGGCTTGTAAAATTCATTTGAAGTGTTAAAAGGAAGCAAAGAATCTTTTTAGTTTAAACTCGTTATTTTCTCTTGGAATGAATAAAGCACAATAAAGCACAAATTGTGGATATTAATAGTGCTTATCTGCCCACCCACAGGTGCCTGTAAAACTAACATTTGATGCTTTGAATGAATAAAACACATTAAAAGAAGAATCACATTTGTGTGTGATATATTTATTTTCCTAAATTAAGTAGGACTGGCAGCTTTAGGGCAGTCTGTATTGGGTCACCAAAATCACTTGGTAGACTGAACCAAACGTCCAGTGAATGCAAAGAGAACAGTGTTTCTTTGTGCACTTTTAGAGGTTGTGGCACATTTATTACATTTTACATTGTTATTTTAAATCGGAACAGTCAACACTGCTGGCTTGAGAACGTGGCACTTTATTCACAACAGCCACATGAAGCGGCCACAGGAGTGAACACCACACTTAATGATGGGATAATAATGCATGTGGCATGCTGAGTGTGTTCAGAAGTCTTAAACATCACACACAATGTTTCTCACTCTATGTACAAGTCTGGAAGGAAAGTCAGTGATGCACTGCGGCATGTTGGTCGATTAAAAGCTCTTCTAGATAAGAGCTGTGTGGCGGGAAAGAGAAACATCATCATTTCTTTTTATCATTTACATCCATGCAGTCATTTAAAGGTCTTCTTAAGATTTACCTATTTTAATAACATGTGACTTCATAAAGAGTCACTCTCAGCTCCTGGAAGGCCGTCTGAGAGCTGATCTCTTAATGAAGCTGAAATGAGTGTGGATTTATTTCTGGTCCTCTGTTTTTAATTGGGGGAATGTCCTCTTTTTGGTGAAGAGTTGTATCGCTGTCTGGCTCTTTAGTCAGGGGATTTATCCTGAGCTCCTCACATCAGTTACCTGACTGCATTACTCCCTGGGCCTCTTTTCCCTGCGGGTTTGTGGCTTTTGGCTCAATTGATTTCCATCTGATCAATAGCATGAAGCCAGAATCAAAGTGTGGAAGTGAGTGTCTTGGGTATCAGAATAAAACTTCTCCAGCTGAGACTGAGGTGCATTTCAATACAATCCATCAGCGCATCGGTGCAGCCAATGATCTCTGGAACCGTGGCGCTGGCAGCAATAATCTCCTTCACAACATCTCTCCTGTCACCCTCCGGCCAATAACGTTCTTCTCCTGATCCTCAGCCGTCAGCCGGCCAATGAGGCAAAGATTGATGCACGGCCCAGCGGAGCAGAGCGCTTTTAACAAAGACACGCATCTTTCTCACCTTGAACCTAATTTACTGTCTCAAAACTGGAGTTGGGAAATGCTGACGGGGGGATTGTGGCTGTCACAGAGCAAAGAGTTGGATGTTGTTAGCGGTGCTGGGAAATGAACTCGGTTGTTGTATTTCTAGCAGAGGTCATGGACACAGAGGACAAGGGCAGACAGACAGTCAGAGCTGAGTTGGGCGAGGTTTGGTGCAGTAAAAACACATGAGCTCCTGTACTCTGAGAACAGGTACACACTGCCCAGAGCTTTATTTTCTTCAGGAGTTTAGCTGTCAAAGCTTTAATGGTCATAAATTCCCAATGAGATGAATGTTTGATGAGAGAGGCAAAATAAATCCATCACTCGCTGTGGCCGAGAGAGCGGGAGCTGTCATATCTTGCCCCCAAACGTCACTTCAGCTGGGCTGTGCTTGTGTTGGTGATGGGGTCAGAGTGTGACCGTCTCTGCACTCCCAGATGAGGTGCTGTCCTCACGGGGTTTTCATGGTAACAGAAAGCAATCAGTCAGGATGTCAGAGGTGTGGCCCTGGGGCCCCTGACTTCACCTCAGTTGGGCCAGTAACGAGAGCCAAATGAAGCTGCGCTGTATTCAGGTGTTACGCTACTGTCAGAAGTTTAAGGTCATGTTTATAAATATTTTTCCACATTTTAGAATAATAGTAACTCATCAACACTATTTAATAACAGTTTAAGAATTGCCATGTTATGACTAATAAAACGTCAAAACTATTAGATTTTAACATCTTTAAAGTTGTCATTTTATCTCCCAGTTTCTTGAGGCGTCCCCTTAGATGCTTTTTACCAATATTGAAGGAGATCTCATATATTCTGAGCTCTTTTTAGTAGCTTTATCTTGATTATTCAGTCTGAGGTAAATTCCTAATTTTGCAATGAAATAACTGAATATGTTGGCATATTTATATTTGTGTCTGCAAAATTCAGTCAAACCATTTAGACACCTTCAGATCGAAAGATCATTTTAAGATTATAAACATTCAGTCAAGTGTGTCTAAACATTTAACTGGTGAAGTATACTCAACTCTAGGATATGTAACAAAACAGTTATAATTTTGAGAAGTAGTTAAAATTATATTACAAACCTTCATCATGTTACTGTGGTCACATGATTGTGTTTGTGTGTCAGCTAATCCATCAGCATGTCAGTGGAGTTCAGCTCAAGTCATTCTTACATGCAGCTTCACACACACTGGATTATGATAGCCTCTGTTTTGCTGTTTATGTGAGACATATTTGAGTTGAGTGTGAGATGACAAAGTGACAGTCAGCATAGGTTTTACATGGCTGATTTTTATCTCCACCACTTAAGAAATAGCTTCTGACAATGGGCAGAGTCAGGGTGGAGCTTCTAGAGATTAAACAACAAATGTTTTTAGTAAAGCCCCAATGTTTAATGCCTGGTCATTTTTGTCAATATTAAGTTTATTTATGTTGTATAATTACCACGACAGATTTTTTGGGACTATTGGCATAAATTATAGTACACAAACAATAAATCTATCTATCAGCAATAAGTGAATGATGACCGTTTTAATTTTTGGGTGAATTATTAGTATACTACAGTATTGCATCAAAATTGAAACTGTCCTCTTGAGTTTATACTTTGAGGTCAGAGAGTGTATAAGACAGCTGAGCGTGTCTTCATTGTCTGTCTAAATGGAGTGAGGCGTGTAATGTGCATCGACTGTGTGTGATTCAAAGTGGGAGAAATATAAGCAGTCAAGAGACTGAGGAATGTCACAGGAATGTCACTCTCTCTGTGGCACAGATGCCTCGCAGCAGGAGACACACTGTCATATCATCACCTCATCTGCGCTAAATGTCACACACTCCTTTGCCTGTTTCTAAAACGTTCTCATCTTCCCATCATGCACTGTGTTGTCACCCTGCCCTCTATTTGAACACAATGCTTGTAGAAGTGAGTTAATGCCCTGAAGTGAAAGCTAGCATGGATAAGCCCTTCATTAAGATCCTGATAATGTTTCACTGAGCCAGTGTGTCGTTCCTCAGTTATAAAATGCTACATTTGCTTTCATCTTTGGCCCTTTTATTATGCATATAGTAAGTGATTATCCCTAGTATGTAGTATATGTAGATGGTGGTGAGTGACTTTGCGTGTCTGATGGGGTTTATGAAAGAAAGAATTGATTCTGTCCTCTCTTAGTCTGCAGGACAGCTTCAGATGTGCCCTGCGCAAACATCCTTTCTGTTGCGATGTGATGATGGAACAAAACTCCCAGTACACTGTTTTTGTGTGTGTGTGTGTGTGTGTGAACATTATTTTGATAAAAGGTCTCTTCAGGTGTTTCATTATTCTGCCAGAGGTGTATTGTAAGGGCTTTCATTGTGTTTTTTGTGTGTGTGTGAGGTGCAGCTGGCTGTTTTAGGCTCTAATTGCATTTGAGAACTATGGGAGGCCGAATGGGATGAAACATATTAAAACACTTCCGCAATGTAAATGCGAAAATGTTTAATGTGTGTCGTCCCATTCGGCATCCCACAGAGAACAGTAATTGGTGCTGCCCTTTAAATTCAGACAACACACCTCAGACACATGCAACACACACAAACATGATTAATCTGTGAGTGACCAACAACACTGCAGCACAACCACACAGACAGAAATACTGAATCTCACAAATAAACATCTTATATGAAACAAAAACAGAACTCTATTTTATCTAAAGGAATACTGAAGCAAGTGAAAATGTTCTCATTATTAACTCTCCTTTATGCCAGTACAGACAAAAAGATGACTATTTTGAATGAAATCTCTCGACCTTGAAATCAAATTACATAAGTCCTGACAACCTCTGTAGTAAATAACGAGACAGACAAGAACCAATGAGAAAAAGATATCGGCATGACGTCATATTTGATTTGTGCAGTCAGGAGATTAGGAGTCGACCCTTGATCTCTTTACCCATTTCCTATCTAAGAGAGAAAATCACTTAGGAGTCTAAAACATCTGAGAAAAGCTCAAAAAAAAAAGTTCAACTTGCTGTGTTTAGCATTTATGTCATGTTTAGAGATTTGTCCAGTATAAAGTCTGAGTAAGTGCTCCTCTCCTTACCCCTGTCTAATGTAGCTACAGACCTGTGACAGACACGTGCCATTATACATGAGCTTCAGAGCTTCTACAGGCAGAGACGGTCAATAATTCATCCGTCCATATAATCAGAGGCAGGGGGAGGCATCCAGCAGATAGGTGCTCGACTTTTGTCACAGTGATTGAAGTTTGGATTGAAAAGCCACTTGCAGGGACTTCTAATTGTGGCCTCTCTAATAAAAGAAACTGAACAGGAATAGGCTGCTTTCAAAACATCAGTCTCTGTTTGCTGCCTGTGTGTGACAGTGACATCTTCGAAATATTATTTTCCTGCTGTCGCTGCTCTGAAAGGCCAAACTAAACCCAAATGAGAAGCTAGGACCCAGTTATGTGACCTTGTTATAAAGCTTTAAAGACAGAATATGCTTTTAGGGTGTCAGGGCTTGTACAAAAAGAAACTATGTCCACAACACAAATGGTGAAAATCTGAATTCACTTATTAGACAAGCATCCTGTTTTGAAAGGAAGGACTACAGCTTCTAAAGGCTCTTCTAAAATGAGGGAAGAGTGAATAAAATTGCCCAGACTCTTCATGTTCTGTGATCTGTGTTTAGTATTGTGTATATTAGGGAACACAATAACTTCTACTTTTTGAACAACCTTAATTATACTTTGATGTGAAGTTGTAAGAAACTAAGTGATAAAATGTCAAGAGTCTTTTTACAATTTCAGGTATGCCTGAAATTTGTATGCCTGATATTTTTTTGTCTTTTTAGGCAATACAAAATTTATGCCTAAAAAGACAAAATTTCAGGCACTGTATGCCTGAAATTTTGTCTTTTTACAATTTCAGGCATACAGTGAAGATGGCAAAATATGTTTTGGATTTGTTTTTAGTCGCAGCAAAATTCCCAAAGTTGTGTTTGTGCTATTCAATAGAGTTTCCATGAGTTTCTTATACTTGAAAATGTGGAAAAATTAATAAAACTGCTATCCATAACTTTTGAACAGAGATGGCGACAGAGTGGCAAAACATAAAATGGCAAGTTGTTTGCGGAGTTATTTTCTTAACATGGGTTACACCTTGAAATTCTACTGCCATAAGATCAAACTACAATTGCTCCACCATTTCAGCACCCACACAATTTAGTAGCTGCATATTCTTTCTGTTTACAGACGTAACAAAACACAAGTCAAACTGACATTGGAACCGGCAGCTCAAATTATAAATCATTATTATAATTATCATTCTCATTGTGAATGTGGGAAAGGTAAGGAGACAAGTCTGAATACTGATCTGTTATGTACTTGCAATCCATATCTAGAGATCAGAAAAGAAGAGTCGCTGCAAACTGCATAGCAACTACCCACAACACTGTAGAATCATGGCAAGAGCAAAAAATGTAGTTATTTATTTAGACTTTAAGATTAATTAATAAAAACTTGATCAAGTGAGGCCTGTAAATGCTGCAGAGAAATTATTTTGGGGCCCATACTGAGTTGCAGATGTCTCTACATTCTCTGTTTTGAAGATCTCCAAGTGATCCGTCTGGGCAGCTGTGTTTACAGGTTTTTGATTGACATGTTGCTAAGCCCTGAGGCAGAAAACTAGCTGTTTCCATAGTGATGAGTGATGTCAGGGAAACATGTCCGCCCTTGCACTGTCCCCGTGATGCTCATGAAGAGGAGGATAAAGACCTTCCGTAAGTTTGTCAAGGAGATGCCTGCCTGCGCTTGCCGCTCCTCCTGGCACATTTGTTGGTTCCTGGTGCAGATTGAGGGCTGTTTCCTGACAACCACCTGTCTCCTAGCCTGCTTAGATCACAAGTACATGTGTGCAACTTTCAGAAAACAACATAGACAAACCTGAATCTTTGAAAGCAGAACAGTTTTTTTTAAGACCCACAGAATTCCTGCACTCAGAAAACGGTGTCCTTTGCTCTCTCGTTTGCACGTGACAACTAAAGTGCTCTCACCCTTTTAGCAGAAGTGAGGGCCCCCAGGCAATTACAGCCAGCCAGAAGCAGGTGAGAGTGATGGGTGGATGAAAGTGAGGGGAAAATCGGGCTGGGTCTTTGTTAAGTCTTAATTTCACAGCCTAGATGCTGCAGTTGATAGAGGAGAAGGATTTGCCTACAGAAAGCAGAAGGTGATTGTCATTCTATTGCTGTTTCGTCCTAGAGCACAAAAAGAAACAGTACACAGTATTCAGAGGAGAGAGAGACGTTTTCATCTTTTAAAAACGTCTCTCTTGAGAAATTTTGAGAAACTTTCATTATTTAAGGTTAACATTTATGACTCAGGTTATAAGTATTCACTGAATATTTTGTATTTACATACTAATACATTGAGTATTTAGTATGATTTTTAGTATTCACAGTTTAGGAAAAATCTGCCTTGATGGTCACGCTGATTCAAAAATTTCTTCTGCATGAGTTTTTCATGTTTGCATACAGCCTCATCCACACTGTGCTTCAATAGAACAGATGTCTTTCATCTTCTGAGGTAGCTTTATCAGCATCAGTAGTGTAATATATTATTTTTATATTTATATAGCAGAATATAGTTATATATATTCAGAACATAATCCGTTAACTAGTCAGGTCCACAGTTAATTTATACGTTCAGGTGTAAAGCGAGAGGGCATTTACATTTCAGTGTTGTGAGGAGACAACAAGTGATCACTGTTGCGTTCCTCAGTGTTCCTTCTCAGCAGAATTTAATTTCACCATCAGTTTTCACACTTCCACCTTTCAATGACCAACAATGACATCTTCACAGCTGACAGTTCAGCAGGAATGCTGGAGCTGGCTTATCCAAAACCAGGAAGTAACTGTGCATATAGTGAATTGGCAGTTCGTTTTTACGTTAAAGCATACGTTTTCCATCAGAAAATGTTCTGATGTTCAGGAGCCTGTTCATGCTACCATAATTCTAACGACGATTCTGTGGCTGTCAGTATATTTCAATAATGGCAGAATGTATTACAACAGGCTCAGTGTCAAAAATAAAAAACAAACTAAATGTTGGAATGGAAACTAAATGGAAAATATTAGAAATACATGCATTTCATTCTGTATAAAAAAGTCTAATTAAAAACAGACAGTTTGCACAATATTTTTGTGAGTGTCGTGGTAGATGTTGTCATTTGTCTGTTAGAATAAATGGTAAGTAAAGTGCTTTTCATAGGAAGTTGGCAAGTTGCTGCCTTGAAGACCAAATCAGTCAGGGCTTTCATTTGTTGCTGGACAGTCAGGCCGTGTGTAATGTGTAGTGTTGAGGGTTTGTTAATTCCTGACTGTCTCTGGAGGTCCATCAGTATGATAGCTGCTCGGCCATCAGCAGTCGCAGGCAAGGCAACCTCCATCAGACCCCTGGGGAGAGAAAAAGGACGTGCTGTTTTGACTTGACGACGTACCGCTTAATTTTCATGCTTTATCCATCCAGAATTCCTAAATGTGACTCCTACAAAAACACATGCAGATTTAATTTCCTGATGTTCCGTGCCGTTTCTGACTGGAGGGTGTTGATAAAACAGTTTGACCCAAATCTCAATTGAAAGGCTTGTCAGGTCCACTCAAAGTTCCTTCTATTAAACCAAACTGTAGGGAGAAGTTCACCCAGAAATCAATGAAACTCTTCCTTCTGTCAGTCTCTTCTCTGTTTGTGGAGAAGTTGTTTTGGCAATTGGTGAAAAGCATGGGTAGTTGAAATTTTTTGGGGTGTTGTTGTTATGAATCATTTCTTTCAGACAGATAATTGAATCGTTTTTGTCACTGGCTGATGGATTTGAGCAGAATGCTTGCTAGCAGCTTCACCATCTTTGAGATCTTCAGCCCGTCTCATCTTTCATACTCTCAGCTTGTGTCATGCCTCTGTTCTGTTTTCTTTCTCTTTATCGTTTGCAGCCTCTCGCTTGGATGGCGAGATGGCTGTCCAATTTTATGGCTGGGTACCCGTCTCTCATTTGTGAGGTGTTTGTCACTTTCTAAATGTTTCTTCAGATGGGCTTTTAGCGCCTGACTGAAAATGAGAGATGAGAATGTGAGATGCTTTGTGCTGTCTTTGTTTTAAAGCTTGTTTCTGTGAACTGAGCAACTCTTTATAAGATTCATTCGCTTTTTTACATTAAGGACTGACTGATATACAAAATAACACAAAATAAGATATTTTGTGAAATGACTCTGTGGTTTTGTGTCCATACAATGAAAGTCAGTGGGTGCCTCTTACATGAGGGTGAGTAAAGGATGAAAGAATTTAGCTGTCATCAGCTGTCCATTTACAAATTGTTTCAAATAAAAGGTTTTATATAAGATAAATAGTTTAGACATGTCTCTTATAGATGAAGTAAATCTTATACGGTATCTAATAATTATATGTATATTTGGTGTGTTAATTTTTGTTATGTTCATGTGACTGCAGTGGCTGTTAGTGTTTGCCTGTGGCTGACAGTGTAATGGAGCTCTTCAATTAACTATTAGAATCCAAACAAACAAACTCAGTTTATAGACAGATTCTGACCTTCTGGTTCTTTCAGCATTGTTCCCCTGCAGGGCTGAATACACTTTCTCCCCTTCAGCTTATGCGAGCGCTGCACAGAACTCTGTCTACCCGACCATCAGCTCATACATACTCCAGAACACTTCGGAGTTTATTGGAAACATGCAACACAGATGCATGGCAGCATGTTTTGGTTCACGGAGACCTGGGTTCCACCAGGGGTCAAGTCCCACATCGGGAACAGATTGGAGTGAAGGGGCAAGGTCAGTAAAACAGGCTGTGCTGTTTTTTCCCATCAGGGTTTTTTTGATAAGTGTTTATAAGTGGCTTCATGTCAAGGATGTTTTTTTTCAGAGCAAGAGGTTGAAAGAAGAAAAAATTGTATTTGTTGATACTGTGTTTGTGTTCAAGGATTTCACAGAATCCATGTCCTTGAGAAACATACTGAGGTGAAAAGCTTGTTTTTATTCTGGTCTGATGAATTGCTGTTGTCCGTGACTGCAGATGTCTGTGCGATTTGTGTACAGTTTAAAGTATGTTGGGTACAGATGTAACTGAAAAGAGGAAGAGCAATCTGATTGTACATGCCGGTGGCGTTTCACCCTCAATGTAGTCGCAGTAATACGCCTGTGACATCGCCCATACAATTTTCCCCTCTGCTGGATTTTTATGTGGAACTGCAGTGTGTGTGTAATCACCAAATGCTATACAGGGAAGAATGTCATTACCATAATCATTTCAACAACACACACACACACTTCATTCTGTCTGCTGAGGAAATGATTGGTGAGTTATGAGGCCATTTTTACATGCTGAAGGATCTAGTCATTTTCTAGAAAAATGGCTTTTCTTAACATGATGTGCTTCATTTGCATGTGCGCACACACAGGGACAATGCAGCATTTGCATTTGCTCTGTTGTATTGCATGGTCTAGTGAAGCGATTTAGAAGCTGAGCAAAAGAAACTTCACAGCTCACTGCCGCGTGCGTGTGTGTGCGTGGATTAAAAAATGGATTAAAAAATAGTTGACCTGAGCAACGATTACTTAAAAAATAGACTTTGATGGAACGATGAGAATGGTCATTTCTCCATCTCAAATTTGTGAGCAGTCACAGCTGGGTCAGTTAGCTCTGACCCAAAACAGTGTTTAGCTCTTAAATGACTTTTACACTGATACCCCTTACCGCCGCCCAACAGGAAGTAGGACAGGAAATGCTCTCCTAGGGATTTTATGTGTCTCGAATGAAAATCATGCCAAGACATTAAAGATTTTTGAATAGATTTGTGATGTTTTGAACAGTGTTGCCATGGTGAGGTGATAAAATTATAGTGAAAATTGGAAACAGGAAGTCTCTAATATCTACTGCATACATTGAGAGACTGACGTCAAACTTGGCAAATATGTTTATTGTGGTGGGCTGATGATATTGATATGACTTGTGAGTCACGGTCATAGTGCCATCAACTGGCAACAGGAAGTGTGTCACTTTAAACTTTAAGATAGTCAACTTACATTTCACCAAGTCACTTGACACAAGTCACTGAGAAAAATGTAGAGACAGGGCTGGTGTAAAGTATTAAAAGGATTTGTGATTTCTTAATACTTCACTTGAGCGTGGTCATGCACTAACCTCTGCTGTGAGTGTTTCCTCAAGTACCTGAGCACCTTACAAACCAAAGTGTTCAGCCCCCATCAAACAGAGACCATTCCAGTGACTCTTTCCCTCAGTCTGCAGGGTTTTCCAGTGTCCTCATTATAATATTCTATCCCAGTAGTCTTGTGTTATAGCCCTCTAACTAACAAAGACCAGTTTTAATGTCATCATTCCCCAGGAATTGACATTATTTTTGTTATAGAAGCATGTTTATAAATATTTTGAATATATCCTTTTATTGAAATACTTCCTTAAATTACACACAATATTTTAAAAAGAGTTACAGAGTACAAAATGTTGAACTAATAATGATTTATAATAATGTTAATATTATATATATATATATATATATATATATATATATATATATATATATATATATAAATATTTCAATGTCTTGCTTCCTGTGTAGTTGCTGTAAGTGACTGACAGGTCATTCATCACCTGCCGTAGGTAGAGGTCATTGAACATTGAGGTAGAGGAGTGGCTATTGAACACTTGGCAGATGATAAAGATTGTTGAAGTGGTGTTAAATGCTACGTTTGCACGACATGGGTGCTAAAGCATCGATTTGGAGCTCTTAGCCGTGAGGATGGCAGAAACATGGCTCGTACATCACCCTTGTACGTCACCCATCAATCTACATACATTAGAAGAGCGATAATGCACGTGTGTGTCAGATGGACGGAGAGAGAGATGAGTGGCTGCTTCCAATTTTGCTGTGCTCTCAGAATATGTGCTTTTTATTTTCTTGGATCAAGGTTCACGACAAAGGAATTCCATATGTTCCAAAAGTTCAAAATGTTCCTTTTTTGATTTTAAAATAGTTTTGCCTTATTGTAGTAAAATAGATTTTTTTTCATAGATTTTATCCTAAATTTTATCATCAATTTTATAACTTTGGTTGGTTTAATTCACATTGTTTTCGTTCTCTTTGTTTTTTTTTGTTTGTCTGTAGTGCGAGTTATAGAGAAGATCCTCATGCTGTATCTGTTGTGCTGAAGCATGAGAAGGGTTGCAGTATTATCTGTATCGGACACAAAAAAGTGGTATTATGCCATCTCTACTTACCAAAGATAGAGTCCACAATGAGTATATACAAAGAAAAGAGAACAGGTGCAGGTGCGCTGTAGAGGATAAGACAGTCCTCAAATGGACACAGAAATGTGTATTTCTCACATTTGATTGAAACCATTTAAGGACAGTCCTCTGCAAACACACACAATATTGTAATCTAGACAAAAGAATGTTATGATCAACTGCATTAAAGCAGAGGAAAGATCTAAAAGGACTAACACCTTAGAGTCACCAGAATCAGTTGCTAACAGTATATCATTAAACACCTGTAGCAGTGCTGACTCGGTACTAAGCATAGATTTAAACCAGACTGAAAAGTGTCATATGACTGTAGCCAATTTTAGATCTTCAGGGACAGTCCCTGAGTCTAAACATTTATTTAGAAAACACACCAGACCAGGTCCAATTGAGATTTGTTTAAAACAAGGAGGAATAACATCAAATAAGCAATGAGAGGGTTTTAACCAATCAAAAACCTTTTAAAAGCCTTCACACAATGACACAGAGTTAAGAAATGATATCTACAGAAGGATTTTAAACCGAGTTAATAACAGAAAATGCAACTCTAAGTGTCTCTGATGATTATTTTTAATGAGCATAGAATAGTATTTTGACTTTTGAGCAGACCTCAGAGTGTTTTGGAAAGCTGCTACAGTCCATTTGACAGACACAGAGAGCAGATCTGTTTGTGTTTAGACGGTGTTATATTACACAGCTGTTTTCTTGCTCATATCGAAATGAAATTTAATGTTTTCATCCAATTTCATCAGTATCCGAGTGACTCTATTGAATTCACTACAAAAAGCAGAAAATGTTGTACGCTATCAGGGATAGTGTAGCATCCGTTTTGGGCCTGTGATGTGTTGAGTGGAGTGTCACTGCTTCTGCAGTGTAATTCAGCTGCTGTGAAGATGTGAGTCAGTCTGCTGGCACACAAACTTCAGATTGGTAACACCGTAGCTAGATAATAATTAACCTCTCCTCGATCGGCCATCTTGGCTCTGTTGTGTGGCTCAAACTTACTCCAGCCTTGTTTCTTGATTATATCTCCTCCGTGCTGCTTGGCAGCTTTTGGAGTTTGGCACAGTTTTGCAGTTGAAATGGCTTTCAGTCAGGATCTTTAGCCATCTTGGACTTCTTCTTCTTCTTGGACTAGTGAGTGTGTGCAGGGGAAGAGCCAGCAGAACTTTCACCCAGCAGTGGAGGGAATAGAGAGCTCTCGTTCATTGCTTAAAATAAGGTCTTTGGTTAACACAAGCTCAAGATGTTTTTGCTTTTATTCTATGACATAAAACACACCAGTAATACACAACTCATGACTTAAAGCTTTATTGTGTCTTTATAAAGGTGGTTGCTAACAAATTCCTAAATGGGACTACAGCCATTGTAAAAATCTCTAAAATAATGCAATGTGGGCACAATTCTCAAAATAATGTGAATGAAGCTCCACCCACAGAGTAGATTTTTGTCAGGGAATGTTTTTAATAAACTTTGGCGGATGGTTGGTGGTGATGATGTTGAGGATAGAACTGTTAATTTGTGAAGATTACATTGATGGACAAAACATGTAATTATTAAACTTTTGTTGATCGCAAATCTTGCATTTTGTTGCAGTCAGCCAAAAGAATATGGAAGAATCCTATTGAGGGGACATAAGAAGCTGCAGCTCTCAATGCTCTCTGACCCCGAGATCCCAGTGTGTCTGTTCTGATCACAACAATTTTCACCAGTTAGTAAATAGTGCCTGAATTCATGAAATCACACACAGTCTGAACACTACATTAGCCTGACTGACAGCTGGGAAGAGGTCTGACTGGGGAGTGTGTGTCTGTGTGCTGCATGTGTGTATGGTGATGTATTTTATAAATGAGTTGCTCTGTCTGCATGTTGGATAATATAGGAGCATTTTATTCATGCATTCTGTGCCGATTAGATCGGCTGGGTGTTTTCACAAAGCTATATATGCTTTGCTTGGCCATCTAAGCGGAGTCTTCTGTTGTTTTATGTATATACAGATGATTGTATATACTGTGGATTAACCCTACGCAAAACACAATAAAAACTCACAATAATCCCTCACTCACAAATCCTGATTCTTCATCAGACTGCATGACATTAGAGGCAAAAGTTTAGGAGAACAAATTTCATGAGACAACATGACTGTTAAAAATTGTTGGGTTTTATGAAAATTTGGGTTTGTCATTAACAGTTGATGGATTTCAATTTAACACCTTATATATGTGTTTTCATTCATCCTTGAGAGAGACAGAGAGATCATATTTGTGTGGTGTTACATCACCTGAGATCATAACGGGTTAGTTCTGGATATCTACAGCTCAATATCTCTCTCAGCTCTTCATAACTGACAGTGTGCCAGTGATCAGATTAGTTCCACCTCTTTCCCTCACAGATAAAGTTTTTCTGTAGTGACCTGTAACTCTGTTGGTCTGGACTTTGAGCCAGTAACAGTAGAGGCTTTACCACATGTACAAAACAACAACAACTACAAACTGAACTAGATTTCTGAACACTTTAATAAACTGCTAGTTTCTGATGCACGGTGTGCCAACCCTGCCCAAATGTAACTGTTCACCAGACAGCGTACTCACATGTGAAAATATTAACATTATTATTTATAAAATATTAAATATTAGTTTGTTGTAGAGCCGGGTGATAAAACAGTATCAGTATTTATTAAGCTTTAACAAATACAGTGGAAAATGTTCAAGAAATGTTCAATATAACACCCGATAGCTTCACTTTAATGCATCTGAACGTAAACTACCATGAAGCCTATCATTTATAAAACAGTGCAAGCATTTTTTACACTTATCACTTAGTGTGCGACCTGCAAATTTGAATTTGTCTTTCTGCTTTAACATATCATGCTACAGTGTATATTCTATGGCTGCGCATTCATGCAGCGTGTCACACATCCCCATTAAACAGCATATATAAGTGAAAGTGTATGGTAACCCGTACTAGAAATGTGACCTGCATTTCATTTATCCAGGAGCACACACACCTGGAGCAGCTATCACTACAGCACCTGGGAAGAAAATGGGGAAAAGGTGCCTTGCTCAGTCACTTCCTGCCAGCTGAGGGGATCGAACCCGTGACCGAACTCTGGTTTACAAGTCTGACTTTTACCATTAGGCCAAAACTGCCCCTGCCCCCCGGCAGCATATATATCTCTCAGCAGCTCTAACAGCTCTAACGTTACTGTTATTCCGTCCCAAAAGTGTGTTTTCATGCGTTTGTGTCTGTTATTTTAATTGATCTGTAACATACATTTGAGCACCCGATGTCATACAGCATGAGTACAGAACTAAGTTCTCTTTCACGTCTTATTTACTTAAACTGTCAAACACACGCAAGATTGTCAAAAGCCCACAAGATTCCCACAAACACAGTTGCTTATATCTCAGATGAACATAACAGAATGTGTATGAGCACTAGAACAGGTGACAGTAACACACCTGCGGTCAGTGATGTAAACGGGAACATCAGTTATTAAGTAGAATTAAGTAGACCCCAAGCAAAATGAAATTATTGTTCAAAATGAAAATTGTTCATGTTTTTGGAATTATGATACATCTTTTTATTACCAATGCATTTGATGGTTACAGTTAAAATGAGCCCCTTTCTCTGCTGGTCTTTCATTTAAAAAAGTTTATTAAAAGTTTATACAAGTTATCAAAAATTATCATTTCTTGAATGAAATGAAGCATTATACCATATATGTATATATTTTTTTAACTATATCGCCCAGCCCTTGTTTGTCAGATAACAGATTGTTTGTTTTTATATTTGTAAGGATAAATATCTTACCTAATATCCTACCTTATTTATACCTAAATTACTAAAATAACTAATTTGGCATAAACCCATTAAAATTTCTAAGACATCACTGAAGACAGTAATGTTTGTGGGCAGATTATGTAGTAATATAGTCAGTTATGTTTCTGTTTGGCTCTCAAGATCTGAGAGAGGTTTCCAGTTATATTACATAGAAAATAAATAAACAAAAAATAATTTACTGTTATGGACAACATGACTGATTGACACACAGATAAAGATCTACTTGTAAGAGTGTGTGTGATTGAGTATCTGTCATACATTTTGAAGTCACTGTTTTTAATTACTTTAGCTTCAGAAGAATTGATGATGATAAAGTGGTCCACTTAGCCAGGCTAAGGGTCTCATTAATTCAGCTGTAATTAAATTCGCCCTTATCATGTGCAGAGATGTGTTCAGTCTGAGAGAAACACAAGAAAACTCTGGAAATAAGGAGGAGAGACAGAAGTGCTTGTTTTCTCTTCACGTGGTTATGTGTGCTTGACAAAGCATACAAGTACAAGTCAAAATCTTATTAACTATAACCACTACTAGAGCAGCACCTCTAGGCTAAGAAGCAGTCAAAGGTGTTTAAGGAGCTCCTGCCCTGCTGAGGCCAGGCATCTGCAGGGTCAGGTGGTCCATCTACTTCTTCCAGCTTCAGATCAACCTCTGATTATATGCAGCAACCCCCTGCAGAGAGCTGGGGGGTCCGGACAGCACACGCAGGCTTCACAGCCCAAGAGGAAGTTTGGTCTGAGCACCGTGCTTTCCTCAAGGCTGCAAAGAAGAAGAACACCTGACACCAGCAGCATGACACTGGTGGCCAGCCCCACGAGGGAAGGTCTGTGTGCACATCAATATCTCACATCAGATAACCCTTGGAGAGTAGAAGCACCCAGAGCTCCTCCTTTAAGGATGGAAAGGGTTATACAGGACAATCTTTCCACATGTTTCTGCCCCATTCCACATGTACCACAATCTTTTTGTG